>CM062815.1:573378923-574578923 GCA_031772625.1 Pinus tabuliformis
AATTTATTTAAATTTTCACAATTAGCAATCACATCAGCGTTAAAGTAAACTGCGAATAGAACATAAATATAAATCGCAGAAGACAAGCCAAGACAAGAGGACACAAGATGTGTTGCCAGCCAGGGACAAACCACACAATGTGGGGAAGCCCTTGATCAATTCTTCTTTTATGTTCTTCAAAGTTCAGCAGAGAAAGTAAGAGAGATAGTACATTTACAATAGAAGTCCATACTTGACTTTTGATATTGCATGAGATTAGTTGAAGACATATTGCTTCAATTGATTCTCTAAGGTGACTCCTTCACCTATCTTAGTGCTACATCTCATCCATTTGTTGCACCTTGTTACTTTGCTGCTCCCATCTGCTTTCATCATCATGTTGCTCCTTACAAATAGGCCCGTCATGTTGCATCATGTTGTCTCATTCATCATCATGCTGAGACTGATCATCCTTATCATTCTCATTATTTCTTCATGATGCCCAGACTATATTATTTCTTTATTATGAAAAAACATTAGAACTGCTTCTCCTTATAGACTGTAACACTACTTTGTATGCTAAGACATATAGATCTAAGTCATACTGCTCACTGTGAAGTATTCTTGTTCCCATCTATACCACAGTGATCATCACCGAGACTATGGGCTATCTGCTACAGGAGTATCCAAAGTTTGTCATCTATCCGAGATAGATATGTTGAGATGTGCAGGCTTCATCCTTTCTTTTCTGCTCTCTCCATACAAGAATACCTTCAATCTACAGGTATGCTGAGAGGGTGACCAACATTGGTTCTACTTCTCCTTAACCCATCCGAGGAGGCAGCTTGAACCTTTAGACATATCTCACCTTAACGCAGATATGATTGTGGCTTCCTTCTTCGTGACTGCGGCTTCCATGCGTTGACTGTGGCTCCTCTTCTTCGTGACTGCAGCTCCACGTGTTGACTAAGGCTACACTCTAAGCCTGTGGGATTATGACTGCGGCTTGACTACAGCCTTTTATTACTGCGGCCACCATCTATGTTACAGCGTGTAAATGTCTCTATTGTTGTGTATACATATTGCCATTACTGCATATATGTATCTCCATTACCGACATATATATATATATATATATATATATATATATATATATTTGTTGCCTATGTGTAGATGTCTCCATAGACATGAATTAGGGCACCACGTTGACTGTAACTAGGGCTTCATCTGCAGCTCGGGCATTCTTCATTAGTGTCTCTCCTTCACTAAAGACCCAAGACATGGAGAGGAAATCACTTGAAGAGTGTGTCAAAATGACTTCAAGTCCTCTTTAATTTATACTAAACCATAGGTGATGAATAGACACATCTATTGGGCTTCTGAGCCTACTCATGTTGTTGGCCGACTTGACAATTTGATTTATAACATAAATAGATTCATAACTTCATGAATACTTATCGGAATTGGATGATCTTTGGATCAATCCTACACCTCTCAATGAGAGGGATCCAATAAAAATATCATCTGCCATAAATAAGATGACCCACATGGAGTTTGACCCTAGTTTCCAATTTTAACACTCCCTCTCAACTAGGGAGAACTCCATCTGTTGATCCATATGTCCGACTGTACTATCTCTGCCATCAGTGCCCTGCACTACTCTGCTCTACTCTGCTCAGCTTTGTTGGCTCTGCTTTGCTCTGCTCAACTCTGTTGGCTCTACTCTGCTCTGGTCAGCTCTGTTGGCTCTGCTCTGCTCTGCTCAACTCTGTTGGCTCTACTCTGCTCTGCTCAACTCTGCTGGCTTTGCTCTGATTTGCTTTGCTCTGCTGAACCATGAAGAAGAAGAATTGATTGAGAATGTGTCATATCATTCTCCACTAACCCGAAGTCAGTCTCAGAGTGTGTACCACTGGTCCCAGACCAGTCCTCAACTGACCCGAAGTCAGTGTCATAGTAGTTACCACTCCTACCACTGGTCTCAGACCAGTACTCTACTGACTCGAAGTCAGTCTTAGAGTATGTACCACTGGTCCTAGACCAGTCTCAACTGACCCGAATTCAGCGTCATAGTAGGTACCACTCCTACTACTAGTCCCAGACCAGTCCTCCACTAACCCAAAGTTGGTCTCAGAGTATGTACCACTGGTCCCAAACTAATCTCAACTGACCTAAAGTCAGCGTCATAGTGGGTACAACTCCTACAACTGGTCCTAGACCAGTATCATTGATCCCAGATCATTGAATGTCATCCTAGCATAGGGAGTGCAGTAGATACAACGATGTGTCCATCAGTACCACTGTGGTTCCTATCCTCATTTCCCTACTCATTGATCATATGAGAGGTACTTCCCATGAGTCCTAGACTACATGGGTAGGATGCCTCGACAAGAGAACTAATCAATCCTGTCCACAAGAGAGCGAATCCTCCTATCCCACAAGAGAGTGAATCATCTTGTCCACAATCGCCATGGAGAACACATCATCTAGGCCTCACAGGAGAACTAATCATATTGCTACACAATCATCATGGAGAACACATCATCCAGACCTCAAAGGAGAACTAATCATCCTGCTACATAATCGTCATGGAGAACACATCATCCAGACCTCATAGGAGAGCTAATCATCCTACTACATAATCGTCATGGAGAACACATCATCCAGACCTCACAGGAGAACTAATCATCCTGCTACACAATCGTCATGGAGAACACATCATCCAAACCTCACAGGAGAACTAATCATTCTGCTACATAATCGTCATGGAGAACACATCATCCAAACCTCACAGGAGAACTAATCATCCTGCTACACAATCGTCATGGAGAACACATCATCCATACCTCACAGGAGAACTAATCATCCTGTTACATAATCGTCATGGGGTGTCACAGGGAAAGTTTTGATTCTTTTACCCTATACACGTAAACCACCAGTGGATGGTGAGTCACCCTGTGGTCATATGTCATTCCAAGAAGTACCCCGCACCCCCGTGGAGCTCCTAGAGCTCAGTACATAATACTTGACCCTTGTTAGAGGGTCTCTGAACGACACCAAGTCATTGTGGGCAAGTCAGGAATTTGACCTTTCCTAGGGGCTTTGTCAAAATGTCAGCGACCTGTTCATTTGTATAGATATGTTGGAGCCTTATAGCTCCCCACTGCACCATATCTCGAATATAGTGGTACTTGATATCAATATGCTTGGAGTGATCATGAAATACAGGATTATTTGATAAATGAATCCCACTCTGGTTCTCACACAGGATCACAATGGTATCCAATGTAAATCCAAACAGCTCACTAAAGAGCTTTCGTAACCAGACTGCCTCACAGGTGGCCATGCTAGCAATAATATACTCTACCTCGATGGTGCTCAAAGCCACCGACTTTTGCTTCCTGCTCATCCAGGATATCGAAGCAAATCCCTCGGAGAAACAGCACTGAGAAGTGCTCTAGTGATCCTCCACACTGCCTGCCCACTCAACATTCGAATAATCTTGTGGTTGCATATTTCAGTAGTGTATCTCAATCCATAAGAGATTGTGCCCTGAAGATATCTCAGAAGATTCTAGGCACCAATCCAGTGAAGCTCAACCAAATATGAGCTCACCATGCTAACTGCAAAACATATGTCTGGACGGAGGTTCACCAAGAACATCAACGCGAATGAGTTTATGAAACTCAGAGGCATTTCCCAAATTTGGTCTGACATCACTACCATATAACTTCTGAAAGTTAAGATCCTCGAGATAGGCACAAACTTGTAGTTTATCTTTCCATATTCAGAATCCAACTCCCTCTTACTTCTGCAAATGAGAGGGTCTGCACCTATCATACATAAGTGCCGGTATGAGAGGTATATCATCCACAACCTTTGGGTAATGGTTTGGATTGGTTTCGCTCCTAGTGAATCTCAGCTTCATCCGACAGCTATCAATCCTCTCATACTATGCCCTGGGTGTTTTGCCTCAAGCCATAGAGGGCTTTCTTCCACCTTCATACATGAGATTCCTGATCATCAATCTCAAACTCCTTGGGTTGTTCCAAGCCTGTGGACCTACTTTTCATCGATGAGTGCCACCTCGTAACCTTAGACTTCCATTGCTGAAACGGACACCAGGTTCTTCTTGTGATCAGTTACATAAAATAGATTTTATAAATGAATTGAGTTACCCCCATTCAGTTGAGGGATAACATCCCCAACATCCTTTCCGGGATAGGTGGCATCGGCTCCAAGTATAATCCCATGATTGTTTCCATCTCTACCAAGTTAGAGAGTGTGTCCATCTATCCGATGAAGTGCCTTGAAGCACTACAATCAATAAGCTAGATTCCCAAAGAATCTGGGGTTCCTTGCTTTCTCAGAAGAGTCGGCCCTGTCCTTGAAGACCTGCATTACTTGTCATTCTTTTGATCATTGAAGATGTCTCTGCCATTCAAACACTCCTTCGCATAATGGCCAAACTTATTGTAACCAAGGCATCTGCCTTTCCTTCCACCCTTAGATCCGAACTTCCCAATGAAGTGATCTTTAGGTAGGCCATCAGAAACTTTCGCTTCGTCATTCTGATAATATTCTCTGCTTTGACTTCACCCTTAGTGAATTAGAAGAGGGATGATGATCCCATTGATCCTTCTGTCCCGTCCCAACTATCTTCGGTGATTGCTCTTTCACTCTTGCTTGGGCATTGTCTTGACCTCAGCTCTGATACCATGTTAATTTTAGGTATGTTCTATGCTAGAGAAATTTATATAAATTTTCACGGTTAGCAATCACATCAGCATTAAAGTAAACTGCGAATAGAACATTAATATAAATCGCAGAAGATAAGCCAAGACAAGAGGACACAAGATGTGGCGCCAGCCAGGGACAAACCCCACAATTTGGGGAAACCCTTGATCAATTCTTCTTTTATGTTCTTCAAAGTTCAGCAGAGAAAGTGAGAGAGATAGTACATTTACAATAGAATTCCATACTTGACTTTTGATATCGCATGAGATCAGTTGAAGACATATTGCTTCAACTGATTCTCTAATGTGACTCCTTCACCTATCTTAGTGCTACATCTCGTCCATTTGATGCACCTTGTTACTAAGCTGCTCCCATCTGCTTCCATCATCATGCTGCTCCTTACTAATATGCCCATCATGCTGCATCATGTTGTCTCATTCATCATCATGCTGAGATTGATCATCCTTATCATTCTCATTATTGCTTCATGATGCCCAGACTATATTATTTTTTATTATGCAAAAGCATTAGAGCTGCTTCTCCTTATATACTGAAACACTACTTCGTATGCTGAGACATATAGATCCAAGTCATACTACTCACTGTGAAGTATTCTTGTTCCCATCTATACCACAGTGATCATCACCGAGACTATGGGCTATCTGCTACAGGAGTATCCAAAGTTTGTCATCTATCCGAGATAGATATGTTGATATGCTCAAGCTTCATCCTTTCTTTGCTTCTCTCTCCATACAAGAATACCTTCAATCTACAGGTATGCTAAGAGGGTGACCAACCTTGGTTCTACTGCTCCTTAACCCATCCGAGGAGGAAGCTTGAACCTTTAGACATATCTCACCTTAATGTGGATCCGATTGTGGCTTCCTTCTTCGTGACTACAGCTTCCATGCATTGATTGCGGCGACACCTCAGGATTGCGGCTCCTCTTCTTCGTGACTGCAGCTCCATGCATTGACTGCAGCTACACTCTATGCCTACGGGATTATGACTGTGGCTTGACTACGGCCTTTTATTACTGCGGCCACCATCTATGTTACAGAGTGTAAATGTATCTATTGATGTGTATACATATTGCCATTACTGCGTATATGTATCTCCATTACCAGAATATATATATATACACACACATATATATATATATATATTTCCATTGTCTGCGTGTGTGTGTGTATATATATATATATATATATCTTTGTTTCCTGTGTGTAGATGTCTCCATAGACACAAATTAGGGCATCACGTTGACTGTAACTAGGGCTTCATCTGCAGCTTGGGCATTCTTCATTAGTGTCTCTCCTTCACCAAAGACCCAAGACGTGGAGATGAGATCACTTGAAGAGTGTATCAAAATGACTTCAAGTCCTCTTGTATTTATACTAAAACGTAGGTGATGAATAGACACGTCTATTGGGCTTCGGAGCCTACTCAAGTTGCTGGCCGACTTGACAATTTGATTTATAACATAAATAGATTCATAACTTCATGAATACTTATCGGAATCGGATGATCTTTGGATCAATCCTACACCTCTCGATGAGAGGGATCCAATAAAAATATCAGCTACCATAAATAAGATGACCCACATGGAGTTTGGCCCTAGTTTCCAGTTTTAACACCATATGTTGTAATGCATTAGAAGAAGTTACCACTCCTCAAACTCTCAATATAGGACATATCAAGAAGAAAAAGATTCAAGCAGTGAAATATCACATCGAGCATCAACAATAAGTTCTCTAACTTTTAAAGGATAACACCACTTTGGTGCAGAATCAAATGAAACAACATGCAGATCAACATCGCAGTGAAAGATGTTTTGATGTAGGTGATTGGGTATTTTACGGCTACATATCAAGAAAGCTATTTATGAGAAGGAAATGTTGGCAATACTACATGCATTTAAGAAATGGAAACCTTACCTAATGGGAAGACACTTCAAGGTAAAAATGGATCATGATAGTCTTAAATACTTTTTAGAACAAAGATTATATTTAGAAGAACAGAAAAAATGGGTCACAAATATGTTAGGTTATGACTTTGAAATCATCTACAAAAAAGGGAAGAAAAATGTTGTTGCAAATGCACTCTCAAGAAAGGACGAGGATGTGGAATCATTGCTTTGTGTTATTTCTATTATCCAACCAGATTGGATAAACAAAGCAAGGGATGAATGGAAGAAGGACGAAGAATTGTGGCCACTCATTCAAAAGTTGCAGAAGATCCCAGTTCAAACAATATTGCCAGAACTTGACGAGGAAGGAAAAATCATATTGGAACTTGGAGCAGTCACAGAAACAAGAACCCAGCAGCTACGAAATCGATCAATTTCAAAGTATCTCATCAAGGGGAAGAACTTACCCGCTGAATATTCCACATGGGAGGACAAGAATTTTATACATAAGCATCAAGAACTACTCAACTGTTGAGGAAACCATTTTTTGAAGGAGGGCCATGTTAGGTACTTATACTACTAATGTAACCCCTTATTGTTATTAGTACAACCCTATTGTTATTATTGTGCCCTTACATTATTATTGTTATGTTGGCTCTGATTATATTATGACCCCTTAGACTCCTATATATAGAAAGGAGGTCTTGTCATTTGTATCATCCAAGAATTGTTCATTTGTGTAATGTAAAGGAGGTTTCCCCCTCGAAGAGGCTGAATTCTAAGGCATTTATCTCTCTTTACTATCTTTTTGTGAGCTGGTTTCATAACAGTGCCTACCTAAACACATACACCTGACCTCTAGCAATAAGCACAACCATGGTTGTGCATGACATCACCAAAGTAAAGCACTTTGACAAACATAGAGGGACTCTCACCAACACATACTTAGACATCTCACATTTCACTTTTCAAATTTCTATTAACAACATACTCACCATGATTCTTTGGTACTAATTGCTAAAGAAAATTACTGAATTTGATGCCATTGATAATATTTCTTGATCATTTTATAACTAAGTGTCCTCCACCTCTTATCATGTTTATTTCACCACAAATCAAATGTATGATACCAATTACCAATTGGAACAACATCATAGCAGCCAATCCATTTATCATCTCAGCTACTCAAGATAATATGCAACAAACACTATTAGCACATAGTTGATACCAATTGATGCTACCAATGTGAACTCATACTCAAATATTGACTTGAGTATACTCACCCTATGGCCATGCTCCCTCTTTGCATTTGAAATTTTCCTCTACCCTTCAGATGCATTCCTTAGATTGTTCCTTTCTTCTCCCTGCATCTGACTTTCCTATCTTCCCTTGAATTCAGCCTCTTATTTTCAATGAAGAGGAACAAGGGATCTACTCCCCTTGAGTAGATTACTTTCCTTTTCCTTCCACACCTACAGATGTTGATTTTTCTCAAATCCATGAGTTAATTTATTGTGATGATTTTCTTGACTGGGTGGATTTCTGTCATTGCTTGAACATACATACCTTTGTTTATCTTCTTTCTCACTGTCTTCCTTTGGATATCTTGCATGACTGATGTTGCTTCTTTTAACTGAAGAGAGATCAACCACTAGAATTTCAAACTCTATATCTTCTTCATCAAGCATTGTTTTGTGTTGTCTCCAGGCACCATTTGATCTTCCTTTCTTCTGGGTTTTGAAGTATCTCTTATACAGTTCTCTTTGCTAGCTTCTATTTGCAACATTCTGGGAAAATAATTTCTTGCTGGACTTGCATGCAGTTGCCTTGTGCCCAAAATTATTACACCTATAGCATTCAACTTCATTCAAGAAGGGAGAAAATGAAGTATTTATCTTACCAAGGTTATTTCTTGTCTAATTTTTTGGACTGATATCTACTCTCTTGTTGTTCTTGGGCCATTGAGAATATTTCCTTTGAGGAGAAAATGCTCCCTTCACTTGGTTGTTTGAATTTCCCTTTTGAGTAATTCATTGTTGTGGCTAACACAACGCATTCACCTTTTGTTGCTATATATTTTTCCTCTCTGGACACTTGGAGGAAAAGTGCCTTAGGTTGCTGCAATAAAAACATGTGAGAAGTTTCCTTCTATGCTGAGTAGAATTTTTGTGATTTGATTTGCATGGATAGCTTGTTCCTTTTGTTGTTGTTGTTGTTGATGGGATTTTTCATTGACAAAGATGGTGGGTCCCTTTAATGATGCTTCACTTTCACTGTCATCTTTCAACATTATCTTGGCCTAATAAGAACATTGGCTGGTCTGAATGTCTTTAAACACTTCAGAATTCTTTGCATGCAACTGTAAATTCAACAGTTTCTCTCTTAATACCCTATTCTCCTTTTCCATATGCTCATTGTTGGAATTTACTTTCTTGATCTCCTCAAGATATTACATGATTTGTTTCTTCAAATAGATCTTTTCATCAAGATCTTCCAAGTCACTGGAGGAGAAACTAGATTCAATTTCATTCTCATAATGTTCAAGATATTGTTCCCTTGATAACTCTAGGGATTCTTCTTCACCAAAGGTTGACCCATTTTCTTCTAGATCTGCTATTGCACCTAAGGTATTCCTTTCTTCACTACAACTTGATGAGAAACTCTCACTTTCATTGGTACTTGCAGCTGAGAAATTTGAGAATAAATTACCTATTGTTCTACAAAAACAATGAAACAACAACTTACTTGCAATTTGCATCTTCTCTGGGTGTTGATCATTGACTTGGCCCATTGTTATAGAGGAATCATCATTTGATTCATGATTTTCAGTGTTCTTTGAATCTTTACCTGCTTTATCCTCCAAGGAAAGCCTCTTGATTTGACACACACACTGCACGTCTTCTTCATAGATACACTACAATTTATCCCATACCTCCTTGGAAATCTTAAAACAAATTACCTTCTCAATGTATGACATGAAAACCCTCTCATGATTTCCTTGTTAATTTTTCAAACGTTTCAATCATCATTCCATACTCCACATATAGCCACAAATCCACATCAAGAGCTTGCAAGTATATTCTCATCCTTACCTTCCAAGTTGCATAATTCGAGCCATTCAAGAGTGGAACTCCATCTGAGGTCATCTAATCTTAGTTCTCCATGTTCCCTGATCTCCCTTCCAGATGTTAAACTAATCTTGAAGGAAATTGGCTCTGATACCAATTGTTAGAAATAATGGAAACCAAAACACTACTGAGAGGCGATGTGAATCAATAGTGTGGCCAATTTATACGCTTTCCACAAATTTTACTTTTCAACCACCATAGAAATTTATTCATGAGCTCCACAACATAATCATGTAAGCATAACAACACATGCATAGGAGAAATACATAAGAATAAGACACCAATTTTTATTGCAAGCATCAATTTGATTACATCATGGCCCCACAAGCTACCACTTTTAGGTTTATCAGTTGCTACTGAAAAGAACTTCAATCCCTACTCGTTTATCAACTACCACTAAAATGGATTGTTGCCCCTGCTCATTTACTAGCACTCACTAGAATGGACTCTTTCCCCTGCTCGTTTACTAGCACCTACTAGAAGGGACACTTACCCATGAATATTTTTTAACACCCACTAGAAGGAATTTTTACCCCTGGTCTGCAAGCTACTACTTGCTAGAATTAATGACCCATCTTTCATCCATGTTCAAACTTAGATCAATAGGCCTTCCCTTCTTTCAAGAATAATTGTCCACCTCAATCACCAATGCCTTCACCTTCACCTTCAGCAATTTCTGATTTTTGAAAACATTATGCAACACCCCAATAATCTATGGTTGCTAAAATAATTACCATCACCCAAAACACACACCACCAGGATCAATACCTTCATCAATATTTGGTTGTTGAAACACTCGCTATTACCTTCAGCAATTTATGATTGTTGATAAAAACAGCATGCCAACAACATCAACACCTTAGAACTTACCTATTGCTTCTCACCACTATTGTACTCACAGAGTAGACCAATGCTCACACAATAAATTTGTTGCTTAAATTCTCATATCTCAACCTGCTTGTTCAAGCCTGCATTTATAGATTTTTACATTGTTATTTTTGAAGTTGACTTCAGTCATCTTGCTCTTGCATGAATCAATATTTTTTTCCTTTGTCGTATTCAATTTTATCTTTTAATTATGCTTTCGGATCTGCGACTCAATCTATGAGTTTATCTATTGTTTTGTTGCTTACTGTTTCACTTATGGTTCTTAACAGGTTTTATCTTTGGTTTGCTAATTCTAATTGCTACTATGTTTGGCTTAACTACCAAACCACTTACCTATCACTTACCACTGCCACCACCATAACTACCTTCATGCCAAAGCCTTCACGTCTTTATTACACTTTATTAAGAAATGATACCACTAAATCAGTCGTGCTTCCAACTCTTTCATGTCAAGCCATGTTATCCTGCACAACACTTCGATTTAGGCCAAAAGGCCTTCGCAGCCCTTTTCAATTTTAAACAGAAAACTCAACCAATTTTCGAATTTGGGCTTAAGCCCCTTTGCCTGTGGCCTTTTACCATTATTCTGCCACAAGATCGGATCATGTGACCACTGGTTAAGCACTTGGGTGCTTACCGTGTCAATCCCTTTGTGGGCCATTTTTCTTTATTAACAGCTCCATGTCATTGGTCACATTCCTATGCAAAATGACCAAACAAAAATTCCCAAAGGTTAGAGCTCCCAAGCTCCTTTCACCTGTTTTCTACCATAGGACCAGTCTCCACGATCATCGGTTTAAGCTCCGAGGGATATGCCTTTTTCAAACTCTGTTAGGACCTCTTTTTCTTTATCAACGGCTTCATGTCATTGGTCATAGCACTTAGTTGTTTGAGCCCTCTGTGGGCCAATTCCTTTGTTATCGACTCTTTTTTCGTTGGTCCCGCCTCTACATGAAGCGAGAAAGAACTAGCTAAAAGGGACAGCGCTTAGTTGTGCGTCTATGACTCTTTATATTTTTTTGCACCCATAGTCCTCCATCAGTTGCATTGGACCTTGTGTGAGTGCATAGCCCATAGCCCCTTTCCTCGTGCCTTTTTATTTGTGTGTCCCTTTGTGAACCTGTCAGAGTTCTTCCGCAGGGTTGACATATATGTGGGGACCACCCAGTAATAACACCATTGGTTGTTGCTCTATCTATTAAGCCCCCATGTCCCAGTACATTCAATCTGGCACCACCGCCAAACTTAATTTTAACCATTCTGTTGGGTTGGGCCATTGTAGGCTTAGTTTTCCTGCAAGGTCCTCCCGACACCTCGTTGAATAGCTATGGCCTACCAAGGTGGCATATGCCACCATGTCTTGATATTTTGCAACCTTGAAAAAACTTCTTTCCCACCTATTAGACCTTTTGGGCTCATTCTATTGAGATGACATCATGTTGATGTCATATCCACCATGTGTCAACCTTTGAGTGATGACATGTGTCACCTAGAAAAGGGCCACTTAGGTGCCTAAAAACCCCAAATCCACCTTCCACATGTCCTCCTCTAAGTGGCTATGCTGGCATCATCCTTTGCATCGTCTATGCCAGTCGCGTGTCACCACCTGTCCTTCTGGAGGAGAGAGAAAAGGTCCTTCAAACCTTTATTTTATGACCCATTTCCTTTGTATTTTGGTTTTTGCCTTCTCGACCTTTTTCTATGTTTTTCTTCACAAAACCTCTGGGTTGGATTTCTTGCTACTTCCTGCTTTGTTATTTCTATCGGAATGAACTTTCGGGCTCGCCCTCATCGAGCTGAGCTAGCGGAGTGGGCCTCTGCCACTTATTTCCATTCATTGTTTGTAATGCTACCATGGCCCGATATTCTCCTCTTGCCACAATACTTTGTGCTCCCTACACAAACTTCTGCGATTGTATCCTACTGGGTTATTACCATTGGGTGGGATCCACCCGCTCGGTCCCCATTAGACAGCATGTAGTTGTTGTTTCCAGACCCTTTCTGCCTGGACCTTCCCTTTGTGTGGCAAAAGGTTTGCCCTGGGGTGAACCCACCTTACTACCTTCATCAAGCCAGCTTGTGTAGTGGGCTTTACCTTTGACCTATGGGAAGGCTCTCCACTGCCACATTTCCCCGGTTTTTTAGACCTATGGCTTAACATTATTTTGTTGGGGTGAAACCTTCAGGGTATTACCTCCAAGCCAACTTGTACTATGGGCCTCCTCTTATCCAATCAAATTTATTCCCGTTGTTGCTATGGCTTCCACGTGAGCATGGAGCTATCGCTTAGAGGCTCTGCCATCCTCCTCCACTACATTTGGAATTTAGCCATATTTGGCTAAGTGCCAAAGACTCCACCAAATTGCTTGAACTCTGCTATGAGGGCCTTAGGTTCATAGAACTTTGACTGACTCTATCTTTCAATCCAAGAATCCATTTTGGAACTTCCATATACCATTGGAAATCTCTTTCCGATCTCTTTCCATTTGTGGTGTTTCACTTTCACTTGAGCTGATATGTTGTGCCAAAAATGGCTCCAAAGCAATTGCACCATACCTTCGCCATGGTTGCCTTTTCCTTTGCTTTACTGAGGCCATTATCACCTTTGCCTTTGCTTTGCATATTCAGATATTTTCCATTGCCCACATTTTCCATCAATGAAAACATTTCCAACAGTAAATTTATTCTACCCTAAATTCTTTCGATTTCCAAACTCTTCTTTGTACTTATTATATCGTGTTTAACATTTTGCATTCATTCTGTTATTTTTACAAGTACAAATTAAATTTTCCACCATATCATATCCATGTAGTTTTTTTCAAGTTGGATGGGTTTTGTTTCAACTTACTCAGCTCATTTAACAGGTTAGAGGTCTTCCATTTATTGGTCTCTTCTTCTTCAAGGACGATATTTCTCTGTATGAGGACCAAACTCTGAATTGTTTATTTATGGAATTATGTATTAAATATTTTCTTTAATTCCTTGCCTAGCATTTAGTTCATTCGGAACTAAGAGTCTTATAATAGGCCAAGAGCCTTCTTTGTGTTAAATTTTTGTTTTCATTAGCAAACAAAATTACTTTGTTCAGCTTTGGATAAGACTCGATATTGTTTTATGACGTCATAACTACCTCTCCTATATTTAATTTTTTATAATAGTTGTATTACAAAAATTCCAAGAGACTCTTTTGTATTTTTTTTAATAGTTTCTTTTGTTGGTATAACCCATGATGATTTCAACTTTCAATCTCATGCTTTACATATTACTTCATAACAAGGAAATTGCCAATTGAGCTACACCACATGGGCTTTTTTTAATAGTTAATAATATGATATTATATACATAAATGCTTGTGTGACTTCATTTCCTATACATTTTCTTAAATATCTTTCCATTTATAATGTTTAACCAAAGAGCTACATTACTATAGCTCTTCTATATGGGTTTTGGATTGGAATCCCTTCACTTCCATTACATATATTTACAGTTTTTGTTAATAATATTTTTCTCTTATTGTTATAGAGAAGATTACTTTGTACATCACTAAATTTGGCCCAGCATGTATTACACATATATAAGTAGTCATATATATATATATATATATATATATATATCAATCATGAGAATTATTTCTCTGAAATTTTGAACCAGGTCTAACATATGTAAAGATATACCCATACTTTTATTTGATTTCATGTTTAGAAAAATCTATTTCTAGATAGCACTTACGAATAAATAATTCTCTTATATGGTGAAATTTCTACAACAAGAACTATAATCTTTTGTTTTTCCTTTTTCTATATAAATTTCCAAATAAAATATAACAATATCTATTCTTTTTTGCACCATCATACTTACTATTTTATTTACACTATATAAAATAAATAAGTAAAAACACAATATTTTCAATCTACAACTTATAATCATTTTTTTTCATTATATAAAAATTGGATGTATCACATAACCATTTTATGTTCTTTAATAAAAAAAATAATCACAGAAGTTAGAGATACTGACTTGAAACAATTTTTCCATAAAATTAACAGTCAAGTACTTGGCTCCTCCCAACCTTGATACTACCCAACAGCCATTGTCCCCTCAAACATACCAAGCCTGCAAATTCTTTATATCTCTCTTTTGCATCTCTTTAATCTCTTTTTTCGCACTCAGAATTAGACAAAAGAAAGGAGAACAAATATTTTTATTCCAACACATCTACCACTCCGTTGGTGGGTGGCAAGTAGTAATTTTCTCATTAATGGGCTCTTGTTTCCCACTTTTGAGGGAAGCTCCATCTCTTCTAGGAAACAAATAATTGGCCAATATCATAATTCATCAATTAAATCTAATCATTAGATGCCTAGGACTTCTTGATGGGTAATAAATATTTCACAATAATTTGCAGTCTTGTCTCTTTTAGGCATTTGTACTCAACAACTAATTTTTCTAGATTTCTTTATTTACAAAAATAAAACATAATAAATACAAATTTATTATACTGATAATTAAAATATTCAATTGTCTTTCAAAATAGTATACTTAACCAAAAACACACATATGCACATTTAATTACAAAAATTATCAAGCTAAGAGATATCAGAAAAATAACTCTTGATTATCCCTCCATTTCACTAGTTCTTCCTTGTATATTTCATGATTTTATAACCAATTGTCATTAGTCCATAAAGGAGAAAAACATATTTTATATAAATGATTGAATTCCTCTATAAAATGCTTTTCATTAAAACCAATTGTTTTACATTTATTTTCCATTATTAGCATTGCATTCTTTTTTGTATGAATTTTATTAGCTTCCTTTATCACAATGTTTCAATTATTGATATGCATAGCAATAATTTCAAACTAAGATATATTGTCCATAAACTTAATAACATCCTCTTCCACTTGAGCCTTATCTCTAATCTATGTCTGTGATTAATTAATTTCAATCTATAATCTTTGTGCCAGCACTTCAGTGTTTGCAGCACATCAAAATGAATTCTAAGATTGTTCATTGCCCCTATCATTTGATCTCAAATAAGTTTTATGTTATGAAACCAGCTCAAGAAAAGATAGAAAAGAAAGATCAACACCTTAGAATTCAGCCTCTTCGAGGGGGCAACCTCCTTTACATTACATAAATGAACAATTCTTGGATGATACAAATGACAAAACCTCCTTTCTATATATAGGAGTCTAAGGAGTCACAATATAATCCAGCCAACCTAACAATAATAATATAAAGCCACAAAAATAATAATAGAGGGATTCTATGGGGCACAGAAATAACAATATGTGGGTAATAGGGGCACAACAATATAAATAAGGGGTATAACTACAATAGTAATGGGGTAATCACTAGTATTATAGGGACCCAACATGCCCCTCTCCTTCAAAAAAGTGTTGTCCTCAACGCTTGAGCAGTTCTGGATACTTCTGCATAAAATTCTCATCCTCCCATGTGGAATCTTCAGCGGATAAGTTCTTCCACTTGATAAGATACTCTGAAATTGATCGATTTCGTAGCTGTTGAGTTCTTGTTTCTGTCACTGCTTCTGGTTCCAATATAATTTTTCCTTCCTCGTCAAGTTCTGGAAATATTGTTTGAACTGGGAGCTTGTCGCCTATAACCTTCTTTAAACATGAAACATGGAAAACTGGGTGCAATCGAGAAGCTGCAGGAAGCTCCAATTTGTATGCCATAGTACCAATCTTTTCCAACACCTTGTACGGACCATAATACTTTGGTGATAATTTATTATCCTTCTTAGCTTGCTTTAGGGACATTTGCTTATATGGTTGTAGCCGTAGGAATACCCAATCACCTACATCAAAACTTCTTTCACTGCGATGTTGATCTGCCTGTTGTTTCATTCTATTTTGTGCCAACACGAGGTTATCCTTTAAGAGTTGGAGGACTTGTTGTTGATGTTCGATGTGATGTTCCACTGCTTGAACCTTAGAATTTTCTCTTAAATATGATGTGATTGATGGTGGTTGGTACCCATAAAGTGCCATAAATGGGGTCATTTTTGTTGTTGTATGGAAGGAAGTGTTATACCACCATTCAGCCAGAGGCAACCATTTGACCCATTGTGTCTGTTTATCAGATACAAAGCAACGAAGATATCCTTCCAAACATTTTTTTACTATCTCAGTTTGCCCATCAGATTGAGGATGATAAGATGAGCTATGAGCTAACTGAGTACCAAGACAAGAAAATAATTCTGTCCAAAAATTTCCAGTGAAAATGGGATCTCTGTCACTTACAATAATCTTTGGGTTTCCATGTAGCTTTTGAACTGTTTCCATAAATGCAGTAGAAACTGTACTGGCTTTAAATGGATGTGATAATGCACAAAAGTGTGCATACTTGGTAAGTCTGTCAACTACCACCATGATGACACTCTTTCCCTCAGACTTGGGTAAACCTGTGATAAAATCCATTGAAACCTCCTCCCAACGTTGGCTTGGAATGGATAAAGGTTGTAATAGACCCGGTGTCTTAATTGTTTCAACTTTATTTTGTTGGCAAACCAAACATTCCGCCACAAACTTTTGAATATCTGATTTAAGGCCATCCCAAAAAAATTCCTTCTTAACCCTGTGGTAAGTTTTTAAAAATCCTGAGTGCCCTCCTAAGGGAGAAGTGTGCAATTCCATAAGAATCTTTTGTTTTAGCTGGGAATTCTTACAGAGGTATAAGCGATCTTTGTACCATAACGAATCATTTTTCCAGCTAAATGTATCAGAAGTACTTGAATCTTGTTGTAGCTTTCGAATAAGTGCCCACACTTCTTCGTCATTCTTCCATTCCTCCTTTGCTTTGTTTATCCAATCTGGTTGGATAATAGAAATGGCACACAACAATGCTTCCACATCCTCATCCTTTCTTGAGAGTGCATCTGCCACCACATTTTGCTTCCCTTTTTTGTAGATGATTTCAAAGTCATAACCCAACATCTTTGTGACCCACTTTTGTTGCTCTTCAGAGGATAATCTTTGTTCTAAAAAGTATTTAAGGCTATCATGATCCGTTTTTACCTTGAAGTGTCTTCCCATTAGGTAGGGTCGCCATTTCTTAAGTGCATGGAGTATTGCCAACATTTCCTTCTCATAAATAGCTTTGCTTAAAAACTTTCCCTTGATTGGACGACTTTCAAAAGCAATGGGTCTTTCATCTTGCATTAGAACAGCACCAATTCCATTTCCTGAAGCATCACATTCCACAATAAAGGTTTTTGTGAAGTCCGGTGTAGCTAAGACTGGTGCTTGGCACATTGCCTCTTTAAGATGTTTAAAGGCCTTTGTTGCTTCCGGAGTCCATGAAAATGAATCTTTCTTCAATAATGTTGTTAGAGGTGCTGCTATTCTCCCATAATTCTTAACAAACTTGCGATAATACCCTGTCAACCCAAGAAATCCTCGCAGATGCTTTATGGATGTGGGGATTTTCCATTCCTTAATGGCTTTAATTTTGCTAGGGTCTACCTTAACTCCTTCATGAGATACAATATGACCCAAATATTCCACCTCCTGGACTCCAAAGAAACATTTGGATCTTTTTGCATATAATTGTTTCTCCTCCAATAGTTGTAGCACCTTGTCAACATGTTCAACATGATCCTTCCAAGACTTGCTGTAGATTAGTATATCATCAAAAAATACTAACACAAATTTTCTAAGGAATGGTTTGAAAATTGAATTCATCAAACCTTGAAATGTTGAAGGTGCATTGGTAAGGCCAAAAGGCATGACCAAAAATTCATAATGACCCTCATGAGTTCTAAATGCCGTTTTCGGAATGTCTTCAATCTTCATTCTGATTTGATGATATCCCGAACGAAGATCCAACTTGGTGAAGTAAATTGATCCATGCAATTCATCCAGTAATTCATCAATGACAGGAATGGGGAACTTATCTTTAATAGTGAGCTTGTTGAGCTCCCTATAATCTGGACACATGCGCCATGATCCATCCTTCTTGTGCACCAATACTACTGGAGCTGAGAAAGAACTTTGACTCGGTTGAATTATACCAGCCTCTAGCATTTCTGCAACCATACGTTCAATTTCACTTTTTTGGACATATGGATATCTGTACGGCCTGATGTTTGGAGGAACACTTCCTGGAATCAGATGAATAGCATGATCATGATCACGCATAGGTGGGAGACCTTTGGGAGTCTCAAATACCTTGGAATGATTGTCCAGGACTTTTTGGAGATCTGGAGAAATAGATGATTCCGATGTGGAAACATCTAGCGAACATAATTGTGCAATTACACCTCTTTGCTCCTTTTTTAGAAGCTTTGTCATGCCATTAGAGCTGATTATCTTTCCTGGTTTCCCTGCAATACCCCTTAATTCAACTTCCTTTCCTTCCACAGAAAATTTCATGAAAAGTTCTTGAAAATTAAAAGCTATTGTACCCAAGGATTGTAGCCATTGGACTCCTAGTACAACATCAGCACCTCCCATTGGAATGGAAAGCATTGGGCTAGTCAATACATATTCTCCCATGGATAGCTTGATATTATGGCACTTTCCAGAACAATTTATTGTTCCTCCATTTGCAATCATCACTTGACACTCTGGTGCTGGATATAGGAAGCAATTCAATTCTTTTGCTACCCTACAATGAATAAAATTGTGGGTGCTTCCTGAATCAATCAACACTATTACCTTTTTCTTCTTGATTTGTCCTTCTATCTTGATGGTTTGAGGAGTGGTAATTCCCGCCAATGCATTACAAGATATGGTCGGATTTATTTGTTCTTCATCTAGGCTTTGTTCCTGGAATATATCCTCTTCTTTTGACCTTTCTTGCTCCTTTTCTTCTTCCTCTTCACAATCTATGTAGAATAATTTCTTCTCAGCACACTTATGACCTTTTGTGTATTTGCTATCACAATTGTAACAAAGCCCTTTTGCTCTTTTTTCTTCCAATTGTTGTGGTGTCAACCTTGTAGGTTGTGGAAGACTATGGGCAACAACACTTCCGTCTTTATAGTTGTGAATGGTATGCTTCCTAGTTGCCATAATTTTGCTTTCCATTTTTCTTGCTAACCTGAATGCCTTCTCTAATGAATCAGGTTCCCAAAGGCGCACATCATGTTGGATATTATCCTTTAAAGACCCTATGAACACATCAATCCTATGCTCCTCTGGAATATCTTTTACCCTTATGTTCAATTTTTGGAACTCCTCAATGTGCTCCATTATTGAACCCTTTTGTTTGAGACTTATCAATTGGCTAAAAAAAGTGTTGCTTTTTGTATCCTCATAATGTGCTATCAATTCTTCCGTAAAAATTGCCCAAGTGATAAATTGTTTACGAGAACAAAGCCATTGATACCATACAAACTGATTTGGTTCCAAATATAAAGTTTCCATACGTACCTTTTGTGTGTTTTGCACATTATTGAGATCGAAGAATTGCTCCATCTGTAATATCCATGTGGCGGGATCCTTGCCATCAAACTTCCTCATATCGATTTTTGGAACATGGTGAGTCTTTGATCCAACATTAGAGTCTATGGAATCATGATTAACATTTCTTTTGTTCTCATCATGAGTTTCCTTTAGTACTCTTTCACCCTTAGTGACCATTTCTTGTAGCAACTTATCCATATTATCATCCATGCCATCAATTTTAGCGTCCATGCCATTCACCTTAGCTTCCATGCCATCCATCTTAGCTTCTACACCTTTCTTTAAACCGTCCATATTAGCTTCTACATCTTTCCTTAAACCATCCATTTTAGATTCTGTTGCTTTTTGTGCAAGTGACACTCGTTGCACTTGTTCTTGTAATTTTGATATATCATATAGCATTTCTTCTTCTTCTTCATGAGTCATGCTAGAGCTTTCAGGCTCCTTACTAGGTGTTTGCATTTTCTTTCCTCAGGGCATCAGTTACCGATAATAATTCTCTAATATGCCCTTTGAATTCCTTCAAAATAAATTTTCAAACCAAGCTTAAGCAAAAATTAAAGAAAATCTACACACCTTTTTTCACTTTGTAGGAGCTCGATATTGCCTCTGATGTATCTCTGTACTTTTTGATTATCTAGTTCTGAATTTGTGACCTGTAGTAGCCCTCTGTGTCCTCTTTCCAATGCCACAATTCTGACCCAAATTGGATTCTCCAAGGAAGAGTTATGCAAAATCTCCCACAGTGACTTGATTATAGACTAGTTCAGTAGAGCGAACTTGTACGACGTGCCACGTGTCACTGTTTCAACCTTTGTCTCTAAAAAATATATAAAATAAAACTATAGTCCGTCCTCTTTCTGTAACTTCTTACAAAATTTCAATCCGATGCTCAGAAAGAAAGTTATGAAGATTTTCCCCAGGTCACCTGTTTTGAGTGTAATTCAGGAGTCTGCAAAAAGATCAACTTCCTCAGATCATATCTCCGAAAATATCGCGCGAAAAACTTTGAAATTCGGACCCAAGGTTCAGCACGATTTCTTCTCAAATGGGTTTTTTTTTCGACTTCTGAAACATCACAGAAAAAAAGTTATAGCGAAAATGCCACTATGACCTGTTTGGAGCAGCGAAACCCTAGAATCCAAAGCTCTGATACCAAATGTTATGAAACCAGCTCAAGAAAAGATAGAAAAGAAAGATAAACGCCTTAGAATTCAGCCTCTTCGAGGGGGCAACCTCCTTTACATTACATAAATGAACAATTCTTGGATGATACAAATGACAAAACCTCCTTTCTATATATAGGAGTCTAAGGAGTCACAATATAATTCAGTCGACCTAACAATAATAATATAAAGCCACAAAAATAATAATAGAGGGATTCTATGGGGCACAGAAATAACAATATGTGGGTAATAGGGGCACAACAATATAAATAAGGGGTACAACTACAATAGTAATGGGGTAATCACTAGTATTATAGGGACCCAACATTTTAGCTCCAATTAAAGATTTAGTTTCTAACATTTTCCTTGCAGATTCCTCCATGGACCTATTCAAATAATTTATTATCTTGCTTCCTTCAACAATAATGTTATTATTTTAAATGATTTGTGCCTAGAAACCTTTTATCATGGTTTCTCTTTCCCTTATCGTTGATTACAATTCTAGTGCCTTCACATCCTTTAGTTTAATGTTTCCTCAACTTTCAAAAGATCTTGTGAAATCTCGATGAACTTGTTATTCAAGTTCACTGCCTACTTTGGGAGGCTGGCCTAGAAAAACATTTTCTTTTGTAATATTTGCTTTCAAGGTAGGAAATTGTTGAGCCAAGTAGCATGATGTTAGTATTTCTTTATTCCTTTAGCATATCAATTATATATATGAATATAATATTTTGATTGTGAAACGTAGAAACTTGACCCATCAAATATTGTTTTTCCTTTTAAGCTTATACAAGTTCCTTGGTTTGATTATGCTCTTCAAATGTTGTTTTTCCTTTTAAGTTTATACCAGTTCCTTGGTTTTATTATGCTCTTCATTTGATTAGGGTTTGAAAACATTTTTAGCATTTGGATCTGCCCCAAGAGTAATCACATTTTTCTCAATAGAATGAATGTTTACAGGTCTAGTCTCATTCATAATTTTCTTTTGTTTCAATTTATTTTCCAATTTTATGACCATTCCCATTAACATTTCTACATTAGTTGTTTACTCAATTAGATCTCTTAACACCATGTCACCTATCTATTTATGCCACTATGTATTTTTAATCGCATGCATTTTACTCAAATTAGCTTAATCTTGGTGACCACATATTCATGTGCTTCAATTTAACTTCGGTCTTATTCACTTTCATTCTTAACATGGCCATAGAAATTGTACCTTTATCATAATTCACTAAAGTCAATTTCCTGGGGAGTTTTTATCCCTTCATTGTATACTTTGAGAATTTAATTTTTCCTTTGATTAATTAGATTATTTTTTAATGAATGCCATTTTACATAAATTATCTACATCCACTCCACATATTGCTTTAGATAATTCATATTTACTAAAAATATCTTAAGAAGCTACATTTGATGTAAGAATTGTTTTCATTTGAACAACACATAAGGTTAAGGTCTATAGGATTTTCTTTCCAATATCCTTGTTAGGGATTTTCTATTTTAAGAAATACTTCTTCCACTAATTCTTCCTCTAATCTAACCACCTTCTAAATTGGCTCATTTTATTGACTTCTATCAAGGTTTCTTGCTTCCTTTGTTCTCATCCACTTCTCAACATTTCTTGCTTATTAAGAGTTCAATTACGTATTCCATGTTTTTCACTAATGAACCTTTATCTAGATTCACTACCATAGTAGCAACGGATTTTTCTACTGTACACACCTATTTTAAGGGCTTCTCAAAGTGAATATCTACGGCCTTATATGTTTTATTTTTTTTTATTGAATAGTTCTATTTGACCTCTAGCTTTTTATCCGATTTCACATGTTGGTCCTACAAAATATCTTGTATCTCTTCCTATCTTTTTTTATTTTTAAATATTTCTATTTATATATTTTCACATCTTCTTTATTCACTAGATTTTCTATTTCTAGGTCTACACGATCAATGTAAGGGGGGAATTTGATTACAACCTTATTTTGGAAATAATATGATTTTGGTCATGTTTTTGAACCTTTCCTTCCATAAAATTTAGTGGTTGCATATTTTTTTCTACAATAGGTAGTGCAAGCATACTCTTGACTACAACATAAACATACTCTTGCTTATAAATGTATGGAATATAAGTTCAATGATTATGTAATATTTTCCTATATCAAAAATTCCTAGGTTTAGGAAGATTGGAGGAAAATAACACATTCTCCAAACTTGTTCCAATATCCTACCCTAGAATTAGGACTAAGCTAGAATAATTTCTTACATTCTAGGATGATCTAAGTGGATGCTCAATATGGATCACTGTGTAGGTGGTATACCTAAATTTACCAACAATTATTTGGAAATCGTCCCTTTGTGCATACTTTCTAACGATAGGTGTCCACTTTGTCTTTAATACTAAATTGACTTGTTATTCAAGCTTGTTCAACCCTAAATGCCTAAAGTGAGAACATTGGAACTATAGCATAAGGTATACCATATATAACTAGTGCTTAAATAATTTTAAAGCAGGGAATTAGACAACTTTATCTTTTCTAGGTCCATTGTTATACCTTCCTTGGAAATGACATGTCCCAAGTAATGAACTTCGGTCTGAAATAAACTGCACTTGCTAAGCTTAGAATACAATTGATGTTCTCTCACAATCTTAATGTTGATGCCAGGTGCTCAGAATGTTCTTCCTCATTCTTAGAATATATCAATATATCATCAATACACACTATCACAAACTTATCCAGATAAGGACGCAACACATTGTTCATCAAACACATGAAATTAGTTGGAGCATTAGTAAGACCAAAAAGAACAAATATGAACTCATAATGTCCATACTTGGTACGGAATGTAGTCTTGTAAATATCTTCTTCTTTCATGCGCACCTCATGATATCCTGATCTCAAATCAATATTTGAGAACACTACTGCTCCCTTCAACTGATCAAACGAGTTATCAATCTGAGGCAATGGATACTTGTTCTTTATAGTCATCTTGTTCAATTGCTTGCAATCAATGCAAAATCTGAGAGTACCATCCTTCTTCTTTACAAACAATATTGGTGCACCCTAAGGTGACACACTTGACCTTATGTATCCCTTATCAAGTATTTCCTTAAGTTGCACCTTCAATTCCACCAACTCTGAAGTGCTCATCCTATATGATGTTTTTGACATTGGTGTTTCTCCCAGTATCAACTCAATAGAAAAGTCCACTTCCCTATGAGGAAACTCTAAAATCTCTGATGGAAACGCATCCTAAAATTGTTGTGAAACCAGATACCTCTTTATAATTCCATCATCCTCAACATCCATTCCTTTGTCACTATAAATATGAACTACAAATAATACACGTCCTTTCCTGCTCCTACATTTTTTCACCATTCTCACTGATGTTGGCTTCTTATTTCCTTGTAATATTCTCCTCTCTCCATCATCATCCAAGCACTCAATAGCCTTATCATAGCAATCCACTTTAGTCCTACGAAGGTACAACCAATCCATGCCCAAAGCATGTTGTATGATCTTAGTGGAAGCACATTCAAATATGTTGATGTAGGCATATCATTCAACTCAAATTCACAATGTCTCACCCAAAGATTAACTCTCTTCTTAATCCCTGTATCCAACTGCACCAACCAAGATTCTACATACACTTCTTTATTTAAGCCACACTTATCCACCAAGTCAGGACTAACATAACTATAATTAGATTCAAGATCAATTAAAATGGAAATACCTTGATTACAGAGCTTACCTTTCATCCTAATAATGGATTTCTAATGGTATGCTTGCATGTTATCGAGTGTTGCATAAATCCGAGGAATGCCCTGTTCAACATCTCCAACTGTCTATGCTTTCTAAGCACTATAGATCTAAGTTCTGCCACCCTAATGTTGTGGACAATCTCTCCTATGATGCTCTCCACCACAAGTCCAACACTGCAAAGGTGTCCTTCCATTTCCTTTGTTCTTCTCCTCAAGCTGAGAACCATGTCTTCGGTCAACTACATTGAACTTCTTGTATGGTGTTTCATTCTCCTTGTTACCTACATCCTAAGGTCCTACTCACTTCTTATCCCACTTTCCTTTCGTTTAGGCATTCCCTTTCCAATCATGCTTAGGCTCAAACTTATACTTAGACTACTCTTAACAATGCTTCAACTTCCCAATGACTTCCTCCAATCACCAAGGCTCATCATACTCAATCTGATCTTTAAATTTTAGCGACAATCCATTGATGAACCTTTGGACCTTTGCCTTCTCATCCTTAAGATATGGTACATAACTCAAAAACTCTAAAAACTTGGTCATATACTCTTCATCTGTCATGGAACCCATCTTCAGCGCGTAGAACTCCTTGGATTTTCCGTCATAATATCTCTCAGACAAGTATTTCTTCCTAAATAGTCTTTGAAACTCATGTCAACTCAACTCCTTTGTCTTGATTCCTCTGACACACTTCACATCTTCCCACCAGATGTATGTCTTTTCCTTAACACTTAAAATAGTTATCCTAGCTTTCATATTCTTCATTTCAAGCAGCCATGATTCTACATCTTTTGGTTTCTTCAACTCTCCATCAAAACTAGGAGGCTTGGCTTTCTTCAACTCGTCTGGAAAGTATCCCCTCTCACTCCTCCTGTAAGGATGATAGCAATGACGAACATGATGTCTATATGAGCCATAACTAGAATAGAACCCATAACCACTATCTCTCCTTTCAGGTGTATCCATCCATCTCCCACCTCTAACTGTGTCATCCCTTTCTGACATGTGCCCTAGATGAGACCTACTACCATATGCCTCATTTATCGTTTCCTCCTGTCCACAATTGATTCTTGGTTGTCCCTGTTAGCACTTGAATTTGGCCTCAGGCTGAAAAGGACAAAATCCAAGGCAACATCAAACCACTTAGCCTCGTAGCTAGCCCTACGGGGACAGGAGAGGGCTCTCTCCGGGTCTATCTCGGCAAAAGGTTTTCAAAGGGCGGAGATGACTAACAAATAACACTGATTTTAGGCTAGTAAACTGATAGGGAAAGTTTGATTTTAAATTTTTAGAGTTTTGGTGGAAAACTGAGCACAGCAATTTTGGGTGCGGGGATGAGACACAGTTTTTGCAGAGGTCTTTTTGGGGCAAGGTAGGAGATTGTCTTGATGCCTTTGAATTAAGTGAATGGATAGAAATGACCGGTGAGGAGCTAAAGAGAGCAAGAAACTTTCGATAATTCTCTTTAGACAAAGGAAAACATAGATATTAAGCAAACTTAAAGGTGGAACATATAAATTATGAATTCTACCTTAACACTTCATTTACTTAATGTGCAGAAAAGAGAAGTAGGAAAATGATACACATAACACACTTACAAGTACATGAGAGAAGCACACCATCAACACAAATAACCACAGGAATCCCAAATAGTGCTGCAAAACCCTGGTCTTTCCTTTACCAAAATTACAGAGATACAAAGTATAAAATAGTCTAAGCTTATCCCTCAAGAGTCCAACCTCTCCAACCCTTGAAAATGATTAAGAAAATAAATAATATAGACCATGCCAATCCATTCCCTAGCCTCTAGGGGTCGAGCTCATCATCCTAGGAGCTGTTTCAACCAATTCTAAACAAAGCACTATAATCTAGGCAGTCAAAACAACTTGCCTCTATAAGCTAGGAAACCAATTCATTCATTAAATGTTTGCTATTTTATGAATGAATCTTCTAGAATAGGTAAATAAATGTCATGTCAACATGAAATTACATTAATTACATCAAGGAGGATGAAAAATCCCACCAAAAAGTCAAAACTAGTCAATGCTGCATTTTCCTGAGCTGAAGGTGCAAAACTGGCAAATTTCCCCAACGCGTAGCGCGCCATTTCTCAACGTGTAGCGCATCTTTCAGGCCACTTTTGAGGCACTTCCCGGCATCCAAATGAGGCACAAGTGGGCTTGTTGGAAAGGTCTGGATGTCTACTCTCCATCCCAAGTGGAATTTCTCAATTTGGTGGCCATTTGCCCCTCCAAAATTGCAATCTCCCAAGACTGCTTCCTGTGTGTCCAAAAAGTGGCAGAAGGTCATTTTTTGCTTGTTTTTTGACCTTTTGGGGGCTCAAATCTCCATGAAACTTCTTGGAAGTGGCTGAGAAAATGTATTTTGCCATGACAAATCCAAAAATACTGAATTTTCCTGAAATGGACCTCCCCAACTTAAGGGTAGCGCGCGGCGCGCTACGCATTGAGGGCAAAAACCTGTGTTTGGCACAAAAAAGTCAAAATTGACCAAAATTGCTCAAAATTTCCTGAAATTTGAGCTGGAGGTGTGTCATTGAGCACCATGCTCCCTCAAGGTTGCTTCAGCCAAAATTTGAAGCGGATCGGGCCTTTTCCTCCGTTTTAGTGCCTTGGCCAAGCGTGCTTTAAGTACCTTCATTTTTGCTTTGCACACGTGCATGCGAGCCCAATAATGGTTCTTCATGTGGCGGAGCATGTCTTTGTCTCTGTTTGCCTTTGCTATCAACCTCTCTAAATGTGTGTTCACCTGAATGAGAATAGAGCTTTGCTCCTTAGGTGTCAAATCACCGGTCTCTTGCGAGCCAAGTTCCGGTCTTCTCGGATCCTCCGCAACTCATCAAGAGAGTGTTCATCTTCTAATTGCTTGTTGCGCTGCTCTAAGTATGTGATTGTCCAATTTTCCATTTCCAACTTTTGCTGAAAAAAGTCATTTTCAGCCCTTAGTTGCTGGATGATCTCCTTTGGCTCTAGGCTAGGAGAACTGATATCAAGGTCAACAACATCTATGCCTGGATCACCTGATGGCCCCTCATCAATCTTGGGCTGCTTGCCTCTCTCTTGTACCTATGCTGCTGTCGATAATGAGGCCCCTTCCACCTGATGTGGAGATAACACTCGCTGTGCTGATGAAGAAGGCGAGACCCCTTCCACCTGATGTGGAGATAATACTCACCGTGCAGATGCAAATAAGGCCCTGTAGCCTCTCTGATATGTAACATAAGGAGGAGTGCTGACATGCTCTGGCTCAGGAACATCAAACTACTATGAAGGCCCTCCCTCATCATGGACAACCTCGGGAGGTGGCTGTGGCACCGTGAAGAAGTCGCGAGAAATGAAATCCTCCCAAGCAATACCCTGCTGTGCCAACTGATGCATCACTATGATCTTGATCAGTGCATAATGATATATACTTTTGAGCTGCTGTGCGGGAGTCTTCCTTTGCACTACGGGCACCATCTTCTCTATATTTCGGCACATGAAAAATGGAATGTTCATCATTTGTACCCGGGTGAAATGCATCAACAAACAGATATGGTACGAATATAAACGTGAAAATCTGCCCTCACAAGTGAAATAATGCATGATGAGCTTCATCAAGGGTGCATACTCATCCCTTAAGAATCTGAAAGGAAAAACAGCAGTAAGGTGCCTCATGCATCCGGGTTTGATGTATGGTTGATAATGAAATTTGTCTAGCAGCTTGCGCTTGGTCCACTCTTCCCCAACATTTGGTATCCCGATGGCTTGAGCAACCATTTCAGGTGATAAGGTGAAATCCACTCCTGCAAGGTTCACATGGCCATTGTGCAAATGTAGGACAAACAAGCGAACCAGCTCTCTATGGTGTTGAATTTGTGAGATCCTCTCACAATATCCAAAGCATGATTGATATCGAAAACATGACATTGCAAGTGGACAAGCTTGCAAATGAGCCAATGAAGTGGGCTCCTCTCTGACATGTCGACCACCCTTACCACCCTTATGATGCCTCCTTGGCACTTCTACCTCTGGTGATGAATCACTGTCATAGCTCTGCTCATAATCTGATTCTGTTTCTGACATGGTTATGAAGGCAAGATGACTGAAATATATTGCTGACTTGGCACCCAATTAACTGCTCTTTGACTTTTCAAATGCTGTCACCAAGGGGACATAAATACAAGAGAACTTGTTAGGGATAGGGGAACATGTGGGAATTAGGGAGAATAAACACAAAGGAGGAATTTAGGGAAGACAAGCATGGGAAATTACAAAATTGTGGGATTTAGGAATTAAGTATGCTTTTAGGAATTTTAAAGAGGAGAATGATGAAATTTCAAGGGAAAATTTGAGGGAAAGAAGTGATGAAAATGAGGGAAAAAGGGATTTACAAATGGGCAACCTTGGACAGCAAGAGAAATTTGAAACCCTAGTGCCATTGAAACTTTAAATTCTCCATAACAAGGGAGGGTTTTGATTTATCATTCATATAGCATTTGAACATATTAATTCTCTTTTCCTATTTGCAAAACCAAATTTAGGCATAGAGGAGAAGCCTACCTGCACTTTGCCTGAGAGAAAAATCGTTTTGATGACTTGTTGGCAGTTTTTTGAGCTGAATCCCCAATGCGTAGCGCGCCCTGCCCAACGCGTAGCGCACTCCTGATGCGTAGCGCACTTGTAAAATAGCACTGGAAAAGTCTACCTGACGCGTAGCGCACCTCTGACGCGTAGCGCGCCCCTGAAACTGCTCGACTTGCTTAAGAACTCCTCAAATCGACTTTGCAAGGATTCACTTAGCTTGTAAATGGCAAATGAGTTGTAAATGAGGAATGATGAGCTTTTATAGTTTTCCTTTTGATTTCTACTTGCCCAAAACCCACTTTGTAATGTTTTGAGTGTTGACACTTTTTGAATTAATTGGCTCAGACCTTTGATTTCTTTTCTTTGAAAAATTGGTTGAAATGATGATTTCTTCTGAAAAATTTTGCAGGGATAGCTTCTAGGATACTTTGGCAAAGGAGACCAAGGCTGCACTTCGACATTTGAAGAATTTGAAATTTTGAGAATTTTTACAAAAATGAGATAATGACCTTGTTTTCAAAAACAGAGTTTTTTAGAACAAGGTGAAATTTAGCTGTACAATGATGAGAATTTTTGAAATAATGTTTAATGAAGGACATCCCTCTGGCCTGTTGGTCCTTTATGACCTCTTCAAGACAAAATTAGACTCAACCCTAGACCTAAGACCTTAAAACTTAAATCAAGATGAATGACCCTTTGAGGACTTTATTTACTTGAACAAACCTGAACCAGCAGTGCCAAACAAGAGGGGAATAACGACACAAACTCCCTCCACCAAGATTATGGCATGCCTAACGGAATGCAACATGATCACACTGATGGGACACCTAATCATGAAATGCAAAGAGCTTTGATCTCTGGTGGAGGGCTACTAGACCGACTCTAACAGCCCCTGTCTCTGCAAATCTGATAAGCTATAAAGGATTACTGCATTGACCTCTGCTTGTTTTTCCTGGGCTCAGGCAAGTTTTTCCTGTAACAGAATGATCTTGTCATTATTCGCCTTACAACTTCTAATTTGTGCCTTCAAACTTCTCAGTGTATGTGCTATATCAGGATTGTACTCATCTCTTTGTTGCTCAATTGATCGGTAAGGAGAGTCACATGAAATGTAGACCACCATTCTTCTTGTCATCTTTGACCTTATATTTCCTGCAAACATGCCATGTTAGATAAACCAAATATAGACATAATCAAAATCATACATATGTGAAGTTCATGGGAGGTTATCTTGTCTGCACAATCAATCTAGATTAGCAAAATATGTATACACATAATGAAATCAACATATTAATCATCTCGACATCAAAATGACAACACAAGACTACAACAATGACCATAATAATGCATGCATAGCAACCATATTGACAACTAACATGCATTAATAACAATTACATCTAGCCCATCCAGTCCAAGTTTTTGAACCTGGAAGTTTTGATGCCACCCTGTAACTATCTCACCCCATATTTACCCACTTTAGCCTGCTCACTAGGGTAAACATGAGATGAGAGTTACTATGTGCGACCTGATTTCCAAAATGCACTGATGGAAAGTGGGGTCCACATGTCCATAATTGACTGCAAATAGCCAGTGACCCAACATTATTTCTTTTCTGTTTCATTTTCTTAAATTTAAGATAACTTTCTATATTTGGTGATTTTTCAGGTTCTAAACTTCTGAGGCCATTTTGAGGGCCTAAATGATATTTTCAGGGAAAACAAGGAGACCCAAAAAGTGCATAAATCATTTCACAAATTTTCTTTTGGGCTCCTCATGGAGATCTTCAAAACGATGTATTGTGATAGTCAAATGGAAATCATATGCCAAAGTTATGGCCCCGAGAACTTGGAGGTCGAAATTACTCATTTATACAAACACTTTGTGTGCATATTACTTGTAGGTTATAAATACATATTTGTTCACTAATTCAACAATCTCACCAGAGAATCATCAAGAAGGCTCAATTTCCTCTCAAGCTAGTTGCAACAACACTTGTTAGCTCATGCATTCATCAACCATTCAATAACTTATCAAAACATGTCAAGAGCCATAGATAGAATACATCATATGACTAACATATAACCAGCACATAAATAGAATGGAAACCATGGAAAGTTAGCCATAATGTCAAAATGATAATCAATACAAGTGCTCACAGATAACAAAATGAAAATAACTCTTATTAACATATGCAAAAGTAAACCAAGAAAAGGACTTCCACGTACCACCCAACCATAGATTAGGTTTAACCAAATCTCTTTTTCATCCAATCAACCCTGCACCATATTCCAAGCATGAATGTGGGATCTTATGGAATAACCTCAAACAAAACCAGCATGGGCTTCCAGAGGCCAAACCACCTCAACCCTCAACCACAGTGATTCCACCTCTATGGTCCAAAAATCACTAACATCAACCAGATCGGTCTCTACCCAAGTTGTCCAGGGCTCCAGGAACTAATAACTCAACCCACAACATTCCAAGGCTCTAGAGCTTGTGTTCCAACTATGGCTCCAAGGACTAGTAACTCAACCCACCAAGGGCTCTAGAGCGTTTGTCCCAACCTACGGCTCCAAGAACTAGTAACTCAACCCAAACGGTTCCAAGGTGTTTAGAGTATTTGTTCCAACCCACAACTATCAGGAACTTGAGCACCAATCAAAAAACAAGTGGAAAAACCCACAACACCATGGCTATCCAGGAAATGACAAGGCAAGGTTGAAACCATTGTCAATCCAAGCAAATCTCCATGCCAATGACAGCACATAACCCAAGAATCACATGCATATACCATGCATCCAAAAATCATCAATGAAATCACACATGCAACCTGTTCCCTACAAAGTGATCTAGTTGTAGTTGTTGATCCAATTATTTCTTTGTGCTCCCTTATTTCCTTTGTCTTCTTTCTTTGATCCAAGTGCATGCCCAAGTGCTCCAAGAATGTTCTAAGTGTGCAAGAGTATGAGAGAATGAGATAGTGAGAGAGTGAACTAGAGTTCCACCACAAAACAGTCAAAAAGTTAAACCAACAAAAGTTGTCAATTGATTTTCTGAAGCCTTTTTATCATTAATGCCTCTACTTTCTTCATTTTCTTTCATTTTTCTTTTAGTTTCCCTTGCGGGCAAATATGTCTCTTCACCTTACATTTCTCCAATTTTCCTTTATTTTCGTAATTAAATGCCATTTATTGCCTCTTTGTCTTTGTCAATGCCTTTGTCAATTTCCATAGACATTAATTAATCACAAGTGATACCCACTAAAGTGTTTTTCCTAACATTCATCTTGAAATACATGTCCCTTGACCTTGGTCTTATTTTATTTACATGAAAAATCAACCAGGGGTTGTTACATAGTGTTTGATAAATTCGTGATCAATATGAATCTATAGTGATTTTTGTCTCTCTATATATAGACCATGTGTAATTTTTCATTGTTTAAATTTCATTTTTGAATAATTTAATAATAATAATAATATTTTGTATTAAAAATTGAAAGAGTTACGCATTTTCCTCTTATTAAGAAGTAACTAAATTATTTTACCTTTAATTACTTTTTCTTTTTGAGCATTGAAATATTTTAATAAGATAAACATTAACACATACATATACATAGTTCATATTGAAATATATTTGTTAATGTGGGTATTCAAACAATTTATTTAAGTTTTATATTGAAATATTTATAAGAGAAATAGAAGTTTTTTATTTTATTTTTAGTTAGCTTATCTCTATAAAATTATATTATTTAACATAGACATCGAAATATTTTATTTATAACTGAATGAAAATGAAATATTTGTACTACATCTTTTTTATACTAGATTGTAATATTAACAACGAACCAAGTGAGCACAATGAGAATTTCATTATTGGTGTTTAATCATGCTTTTAATTAAAACTAACCAAATATGTATAATCATGTATGTTTTTATTATAGTCGTCAATGTTTTTTTATTTAAAGTATTTTTTTAAGGGGCACATGTCAATTCCAAATTGAGCATGGATAGAATTACACATCACACTCATACTGGGTTGTAGAATGAGCCTCTCAACTCAATGAATTGTTGTAGGTGTTGGTTATTGCATAGATGAGAGCCTAAAGGACTTGGCCTCAGCCTTTGGTGTATTGATTATAGGATAGACCTTATATTGGCATTGTACAAGGATTGTAAAGGGATTCTATCACTAGTACAGGATCCCTAAGTTTTCTTATTTAAGGACTAATAAGAAATCATTTTTAGGCCATATATTTTTTGTATTGTACATTGATTTAATTGCTAGTGTATTCCATCGTGAAAAAGTTTCTAAAGTTAGCCATCTTCACTGTGTTTATGTTTCCTAGCTAAGGAATAGACTAAACCTCGGGTCCCTGGATTTTTGACATTTATTTTTAACAATCCTCTAAAACAGTTTCTCAAAATAGCATGGATAGTGGTCACTCCACCATTTGGCGGTTTCTATGGTGAACCTCTATAATGCGGATAATTTCTACCTTCTACGAATTCCACGAATCCATCTACTAAATTTTGAGGCACCCCGTGACATATAGGAATTACCTCATGTTCAGAGATTTGAATTTTTGATAGGCGCTTCAGAAGTAGTAGCAGTTTAAATTCTATGAGTACATATCTAATTTCATAAGGTGAAATCTTAATAGTGAACATGGTTTCAGTTGTTTGCTACTGAAATTTTCCATCTAAGATCTCTTGGAAGGGGAGAATTTTTAATGCATGATTTTCCCCTGAACAGTTCTTGTTGAAGCATCAGTTATCAAATATTTGAGATTCTTTTGTATTTGTCTAGCCCATTAAGAGAGAAACATAGAATACTTGGTTAAAGTCCATAAACAAGTTTGTAAATAGAATTTATGGGGTGCACCACTCATTTATGGTCAATATTATCTTGCATATATTGACACCATTCTAGAATGTAGTTAAAACTTTGGCACCTTTGCTTCCTCCCATAGACACACTTGAGATACTCACCATTGGCCCTAGAATTATTATTGGTAGTTATCATTATTGATAGAAGCATGGAATCAATAATTCCAACAAAGCGTTTGTATACACTCATGTTCTTGTATTTGCACCAACGGCCATCTTAATGAGATGATGTTACCCTAATTGCTCCATCACTCACAAGCAATAAACCATCCTAGTGCGAGTATTCCTAGGCCATAATGAGCCTACCCATTTGAGTATGTATGTTATGTGTAGATAGCAAAAGGAATTTGACTTGACAAGCATTAGCAAAAATTGTTATAAAACCTTGAGAAGTGTCTTTGCTTTCCTTTTTCAAGAATGTCCAATGTGAGGGGGCTATTGTGTTGGAAAGAATATGCTCCAACCTAATGTTTCTAAGGCATGGTATTTAGTAGTGGTTACAATTGGAGTGGACAGGGCTTGGACTCCAAATAATGCTACTTTACTTTCCAATATTTATTTCAAGCGGGAGCATTGTCATCCATTCATCTCTTTTAGATGACAAGCTTAACTTCAGTTAGCAACTCAACATGAGGTGATATAGCCTCACCTCATCTCCATTATTGATCGAAGTTAAGTAAAGCTCTATGCGTTGTTGGGGCCATGCACTTAAGGAGTCATTTTATTTGAGAGTGAGTTCTTTATAAAATGTGTATGGTGTGTTAGATCTGTAAGTTCACTTGTACTTTTACATTGTAAATAGGTTTCTATTGAATCTGACACCATTTATTTGCCAAGTTTGAGAAAATGGCCATAGTTGATGTATTATTAGAGTAATTGAACACTCTAATCTTCTCTGCTATTGACAACACAATAAAAATCAATAAATCCACTCTCACCAATATTCAAATATGTTTACAAAATGCACAAGACAAGATCGAGTTTCTTCAACTTGAGTCACAACTTCAACAAGATGAATTAAAACAAAAGAATAAACATTTTGAACGGGTTCTTGTTCAGAACAATTCATTGTTTGAGGTCGACTCCCATCAGTATCCAACACTTGATCAAATCAATGAGTATGTTTCAAGAGAAAATTTACATGAAGATACAAAAGTTCAGCTTGCACTTCCTAAACCCATTATTAGAACTTGGAAAGAAATCATCAACAACAAGCATAGAAGCAGTCCTGGATATGAAAAGGATGTGATCTTTCACATTCCAAACTACTCTAAACCCATCAAGTTTTAGAGTGTTTGGTTTCTCCAAGACAATTCATATTCACCCGCTCCACTTCCACATGAGATTCTCAAATGCCAATATTGTGATCGAGTTGGCCACTTGAAAGGTCAGTGGTTTGATATTCACCCTTGTGAGCATTTTCGAAAACATGATCATCACTCAGACAAAGGTTCCAAACATAAGACTCCTACAAGAGCAAAGATTCACCTTGATTGGATTGCTTTTTAGCAATGGTCTTCAATAGCCAAGAAGATATATTGATCATAACTCAGAGTTCATTATCGAGTATTGACATGTCTTGCAGTGGAGATATATTCATATTCTCACATTTTATCTGACAGGGGGGAATTGTTGGTCAAATACTAGCTTCAAAGTTATATCAAGCGAATCTAAGCCATAGCCTGAACCAGAGCCAGCAGCTAGAGTCATCTAGTGCCAGAGTTAAAGTTGTAACTAGAGACAGATTCATGTCCCATGAGCATGGTTTGGTTGGTGGCATGCCTTAAACTAGCACCTACAGAAGATTTTAATTTTTACTACCCACTTCATCATTTGTTTTGCCATCTTCAAGTCATCATTAGGTAGCACTTCCACTTTGCAAAAGACTTCAACTTCTAGCCAAATTCGAAATTGTCCCAGGAACTACTGTGAGCCAAGTCCCAAACGTGGTGGTCAACCTTAAACCACCACCAATAGAAAACTTTGGGTTTTTCTACCTCACTAGGTTTTTGGCCTTCCTTAAACCACCATTTCATAGAACACGTCCATCCATTCATTGTTATACATTCTTGTATTTCAGCTCTCTTCTTGGACTCGTATACACCTGCTCAGATTGGGGGTGGGGGGGTGGTGTCCCTCTTCATGGCATCTCTAGCAAGTATGATTGGATCATTCGGAGAGGTTGGAAACTCTAACGTAGATATCAAATCAGAGGGGAAATCAGGAGACCATGAAGACTAGGAAAAGGAGTCAAGGAAAAATATTGAGAGAGAGAAACCATTAGGGTAACTTTGAGGTCAAAAATGGGCCTCAAAATAGAAAATGTACCAAAAAAATAACTTTAAGAGAACCAATAGGATTCAAGATGATGAAGTCATCTCTAAAGCTATATTTTTTTGAGGGAAAAGAAGAAAACTACTTTTTTTAATTGTATTTTCATCTTATATCCTTGTAGGTTCACCCAAATGTCAAGTGTAGACACAGATTGGATGTGGAATCAAATTTCACATCCAAGGAATAACCACAATGCATAATTATGAATATACCCACATTTAAAAAAATGAAAATACATTAAAAAATTTGTACACTTTGCATACTTCTGAGTATACCCATATTGAGAAAAAAACAAAAAAAAAATGAAATACATGAACATAATTTTTTCATGTATTTTCAAATTGTTTTCAAGTGGGTATACTAAAAAGTGTGCAAAGTGGATACTCATTTGATGTAGAATTTAATTTTGCATCCAATGGGTGTCTACATTTGACATTTGAGTGAACCTATAAGGAGATCAACCAAAAATACAATTAAAAAAAAATGTTTCCTTTCGTTTTATAAAAATTCACAACTTTTATTTTATTGTTTTAAGTATTATTTTATTATTTTCCTTAGGAGGCCCATTTTAGACCTCTAATATCCCCTAATGCAAGTTCCACTACCATTACCCCTTCACATACCTTGCTTAAAATGGAAGAAAAAGTTGAGATGGTTGCACTAAGTAGAATCGTTTTTTGCAATGGTTAGAGGTCTATTTAAGTGTACACCATATAGAAGAAGAGTAAAAGATTTCATTTGTCAAATGAACGTTACAAGACCATGCATTAACTTGGTGGGTACGTCACGAAAACACACTTAGGCTAGAGGGTGATCTGCTAGTAACTAAATGGGAGGATTTTAAAACCTTCATCAAATATTAGTTATACCAAATAAGATATGTAGAGGACCAATTGATCCATTGGCATTACTTCAAGAAAATGAAAGAATGGAATGTGCAAGGGTTCACCACTGAATTCAAAAGGATGGCTATCATGCTAAGCATCTCTCCCAAAAACTTGGATGTACTCCTCAAGTATTTGGGGGGTCTGCATAGTCATTTGCAGAAGTATGTGATGTTCTTCAAGCCCAAAATAGTTAATGAGGTTTATGTGCAAGCACAATATTTGAAAAGTATAGGCATAGAAAACGACGGTCAAATGGTTCCAAGCCAAAAGAACACCAAGACGCTTAAAAGGGAAAGAAGTGGAAAGGGAAAGACTTGAAGATGGCATCCACTACACATTAGTACAAGGATCCAAGTAACCACTACAAGCATTGCAATATCGACGGTCACATTGAAGAAAAGTGTTGGATACTACATATAAAACTAAACCTGGAGAATCATAAGAATGATCCCAAGAAGAAAAACCTTATGGCCACAGATTAAAGCAATCAAAAAACAAGAAGCTCAAAGATAGATGAAAAGATATCCTACAGTTCAATACAAAAGGAGGTGAATGCAAGTAGCCTTCATCACCAAGGAAAAAAAGAGAGACAACAAAACTCTTCTATGTCAAATCCAAGTCAAGAAGACCAAAGTAAACACCCTATTTGATTCCAATATGCAAGCCACTCTCATAGAAACCAACATAGACAATGAGCTTGGTTTTGAGGTTCCGATTATACAAGCCCATACCCATTGGGGTGGGTGAACAAGGACGCAGAAACCAAGGTCACAAAATAGTGTGAGATCAAATTTGTTGTTAGTGCAGAGTTTATTGATGAAGTTGAGTTAGATGTAGTATCCCTTCAAATGTGGTGTAGTGTTAGTAAGGCATACATGTATATGAGAGATGTAATCTTCATGCAGAGAGCAAACCAACACCACCTAATCAAAGATGGAAATAGTGCATGTGTATCAACTACAGGGCTTTGAATAAGATTACACTCAAGAATTAGAACCTTCTACTTAGAAATAATGAGTTGTTGGACTAGTTGTTGCATGAAAAGTACTTCACCAAGCTGGATTTGAAATCAGGGTACCACCAGGTACATGTCAAAGAAGAATACACCTAGAATACCACATTCAAGATAGGGGAAGGTTTGTATGAATTATTTGTAATGTCATTGGGTTTATGCAATGCACCAGCTACATTTATGAAACTAGTGATTGTTGTATCGCACCCATATTTATATTTTCTTGTTATAGTATATCGGGATAATAGATTGGTTTATAACTCTATATAGGAGGAGCATATCTCACATATCATGTACATGTTCAAAGCACTAGTTGGTGGATAATATCAATGAATGTGAGTTTGCATAGCAGTAATCGGTGTATTTGGGGGTATGTGATCAATGAAAGTAAACTCAAAACAGATCCCACAAAAATAGAGGCCATCATAAAATGGCTAGTTCCTGCAAATGTCAATGAATTTAGGATCTTTGTTGGGACATCATGGTACCTATGGAAGTTCATATCATCATTTTCAATGTTATTTGCACTGCTTCATGCCATAACAAGAAGCAGTGATAATTTCCACCATGGGGAGAATCAACAAAAGACTTTCGACAAGTTAAAATAGATCAGTCAAGCACCAGTTCTCATATTACCAAACTTGCAAAAGACTTTCAAACTAGACACTGTTAAAATTGGCAACTAGGGGCAAACTCCATGTGGGTCATCTTAATTATCGCAGCTGATATTTTTCTTGGATCCCTCTCATCGAGAGGTGTAGGATTGATCTAAATATCATCCGATTCCGATAAGTATTCATGGAGTTATGAATTTATTTGTGTTATAAGACAATTCGTCAAGGTTGGCGAGCAACCAAATAAACCCCACATGTGCTCAACATTTTAGTATAAAAGGAGATGACTTGAGATTCATTCCACACACACTTCTATCTTTATTTCTCTCCACTTGTCTTGGGTTTTAGTGGAAGAGAAATCTAGGAGTGGAAGCCCTAGATGTTGGAGGAAAAGAGGTTGCCCTAGCCGCAGCAAAGAAGATAGGCCAGCGTAGCTATGGAAGGGTTCTATATGCTGCCTAAAGGAGTCTAGCCGCAGTCCATGGATGGAGAAATATCACATTGGAGGAGGCCCTACTCAATCTTCCCTAACCGCAGGTCTGCCCAACCCTAACCTAGCTGTCTAAAGCCTAGCCGCAAAAGAAGACCAAGGAGATCTGGACAACGTGATGTGGAGGAGATTAAGGAGGCCGAGGGAGGCCTTAGCAAGCCCTAGCCGCAGTCCTAGCTAGAGCAAGGAGAGGCCAAGACAGCGAGGAGAGCAGGGACCGTTTTAAGGGCTAAAACAAGGCAAGCAGCCAGGCCGAGGAGAATAGGAGCAATACGTTGTTGTGGGCATCATTCTGTGGAGGCAACAGCTACAAGATTGTTGTTGTACTTGGCCGCAGGCCTAAGCACACAGTTGTGATTGCGTTAGGGGTGTTAAGGGCTGACACACATCCTAAGGAGGCAACATTGCTAGGGAAGAAGCTTGCCAAGGTGGGTCGTAGTCCTTAAGGGGTTGTTTATGGACTGATAGTTGGGTGTGTAAGGGCTGCCAAATGCCCTAACCAGTCACCATATAAGCAGCAGTGAAGGCAGCATTGGAACAGCAATGTTGTGGACAACAGTGCTAGTAAATGGGACAGCAAGGTGACATAGTGCTACAAAGATGCATGGGACAGCCAGGCTACATGGTGTTGCTAAGACACATGGGACAGCAGCAAGGTGTGCTAAGGCAAAGTGGGACAGTAGTTGTGACATGGCAGCAATGACACATCAGGCAGTAGCAAGAATGGACAGCATGGAAAGCATGGTGCAGCATGGCAAGCATGAACAGCATGGAAAGCATGGTGCAGCATGGCAAGCATGGATAGCATGGATAGCAGTGGCAAGCAAGGTGCTACTAGCACATGAGACATGTTGTATGACAACATGGTTCAACAATGACACATGGGGCAACAGTGCAGTATAAGGTGCATCAGTATGATGTGTACAACATGGTCATGAGGTCCAACATTGTGATGATGGGCGACGCATGGTGCAGCACGGTGAGGTGCAGCATGATGACGAGATGCAACACAATGATAGGTGAAGGAGTCACCTTGGAGAATAAGTTGAAGCAGCATGTCTTCAACTAATCTCATGTATCATCTTCTTAGAGATGAGCTATGCTCTTATCTAGATAATTCAAAGTATTGGCTTATGTTGTAAATGTACTCTCTCTCTCTCTCTCTCTCTCTCTCTCTCTCTTTGTTGAACTATTGAAGAACATATAAGAAGAATTTATCAAGGGTTTCCCCACATTGGGGTTTGTCCCTGGCTAGCGCCACATCTTGTGTCCTCTTGGCTTGGCTTGTCTTCTGCGATTTATGTTTATGTTCTATCTATAGTTTACTTTATTGCTGATGTGATTGCTCATAGGGAAAAGATATTGAGCTAACTGTGAAAATTGAAATAAATTTCTCTAAGCATAGAACATACCTAAAATTTAACATGGTATCAGAGTTGAGGTGAAGACAAAGCCCAAGCAAGAGTGAAAGAGAAATCACTGAACACAGTTGGGAAAGGAAAAAAGGATCAATGGATTCCTCATCCCTCTTCTAATTCACCAAGGATGGAGTCAAAGCAGAGAATATTATCAGAATGGCGCAGCGGAAGCTTCTGATGGCCTACCTCAAGATCAATTCAATGGGAAGTCAGGATCTAAGGGTGGAAGGAAAGGCAGATGTCTTGTTTATAATAAGTTTGGCCATTATGCGAAGGAGTGTCTGAATGGCAAGGACACATCACTTGATGATGATAACAATCATTCCAGGACCATCTTCAATGATCATAGGAATGACAGGTAATGCAGGTCATCAAAGATACAGCCGACTCTTTAAAAAAAGCAAGGAAACCCAGGTATGAAGAATCAAATGTTGTTTTTGATAAGATAAAGAAGCGTTATCTTGTATTGGCCCTCTCCTTCAGATTTTGTGGGAATCTGGCTTATTGATTGTAGTGCTTCAAGGCACTTCATCGAATAGAAGGGTGATCTCTCTAATTTGGTAGAGATGGAAACTATCGTGGGATTATACTTGGAGCCGATGCCACCTATCCCAGAAAGGGAGTAGGGAATGGTACCCCTCAATTGAATGAGGGTAACTCGATTCATTTACGAGAATCTATTTATGTACCTGATCGTAAGAAGAACCTAGTGTCCATTTCGGCAATGGAAGTCAAAGGTTTCAGGGTGGCATTCATCGATGGAAAGGTACGTGGTTGAAAATAGAATTTTCAAAGATGCTTTTACTCATGGGTTTAGGGTTTGCAATTTGTATCAAGTTGCAGGAAGTCCATTGGGGACCATGTCAGTTGACACGTCTCATCTATAGCACCAGAAGTCTACTTATTGTGGGGCCCCACCCGATGAGAGTCAAATGGTGACAGGGATCCCTGAATTCAAGAAGAGCATGAAGGTACATGTCTGAGATGTACCAAACGAAATCTTGCAAGGAGATCATTCCCCTCATGTAGCAGGTCCACAGGTTTGGAAGAACCCAAGCGGTTTGAGATTCATGATCGGGAACCTCATGTGTGTAGGTGGAAGAAAGCCCTTTATGGCTTGAAGCAAAACACCCCGGGCATAGTATGAGAGGATTGACAGTTGTTTGATGAAGCTGAGATTCACTAGGAGTGAAGTTGATCCAAACCATTGCTCGAAGGTTTTGGATGATAGACCTCTCATACCGGCACCTTCCGAGGACAACCTATTTCTGACAGGTGCAAACCCTCTCATTTGCAGAAGTAAGAGGGAGTTGGATTCCGGATGTGAAATGGTAAACTGCAAGCCCATGACTACCTCGAGAATCTTAACTTTCAGAAGTTATATGGTAGTGATGTCAGACCAGATTTAGAAAATACCTCTGAGTTTCATAAACTCATTCGCGTTGATGTTCTTGGTGAACTTCCGTCCGGACATATGATTTGCATGATGAGCTCATATATGGTTTAGCCTCACTGGATTGGTGCCAAGAATCTTCTGAGATATCTTCGGGGCACAATCTCTCATGGATTAAGATAAACTGCTGGAAATATGAAGTTGCATGATTGTTCAAATTCTGACTAGGCAGGCAATGTGGAGGAACTCAAGAGCACTTTTGAGTGATGATTCTCTTTGGGTTCTGCTCAATATCCTGGATGAGCAGGAAGAAAAAGACGGTTTCTTTGAGCACCGTTGAAACTGAATACATAGCTACGAGTATGACCTCGTGTGAAACTACCTGCTTATGGGAGCTCTTCAGTGAGATGTTTGTACACATGATGGATACCACCGTGATCTTCTGTGTCAACCAGAGGGGGATTCGATTGTTGAGGAAGCTCATATTCTATGGTTGCTCCATAATATAGACATCATATACTACCTTATCTTGGATATGGTACATCGATGAGCAAGGAGGCTCTATCACATTGAAACTGATGTACAAGTCACAGACATTCTGTCGAAGCCCCGAGGAAAAGGTCAAATTTGTGACTTTCCAGAACGACTTGGAGTCGTTGAGAGACCCTCTTGTGAGGGTCCTACATGTTGCATGCATTAAGCTCTGGGAGCTTCGAGGGGCTTGGGGTACTGCTTGGAGCAACAAGCAACCATAGGGCGACTCGCCCTCCCCTAATGTTGCGCTATGTACAGGGTGAATGGTCCAGCGTTCCCCTGTGATACCCCGTGGCGACTTCGGGACAGGATGAATGGTTCTCATGTCGAGGCATCCTACCCATGCAGTCTAGGACTCACGGGAAGTACCTCTCATCTGGCCAATGAGCAGGGAAATGGGGTTAGGGACCATAGTAGTACTATCAATGGATGCATCATTGTATCTACCATACTCCCTATGCTAGGATGACCTCCATTGATCTGGGATCAATGAAACTGATCTGGGATCAGTATGAGTGGTTTGAGACACTCTCTTTTGATATTGATCTGGGATCACTGAAACTGAATTCGGGTCAGTAAGAGTGGTATGACACACTCTCTTCATATGGAACTAACTTCGGGTCAGTCGAGAATGGTATGAGACATTCTCGATCAATTCTTCTTCTTCATGGTTCAGCAGAGTAGAACAGAGCATAATAGAGCTCAGTGGAACAGATCAAAGCAGAGTAGAACAAATCATGGCACTGATGGCAGAGATAGTACAGTCGGACAGATGGATCAGCGGATGGAGTTCTCCCTAGTTGAGAGGAAGTGTTAAGATTGCAAACTAGAGCCAAACTCCCTATGGGTCATCTTATTTATGGAAGCTGATATTTTTCTTGGATCCCTCTCATCGAGAGGTGTAGGATTGATCTAAAGATCATCTGATTCCGATAAGTATTCATGGAGTTATGAATGTATTTATATTATAAGACAATGTGTCAAGGTTGGCCAGCAACCAAATAAACCCCACATGTGCTCAACGTTTTAGTATAAAAGGATATGTCTTGAGAGTCATTCCACACAAACTTATATCTTGATTTCTCTCCACTTGTCTTGGGTTTTAGTGGAAGAGAAATATAGGAGTGGAAGCCCTAGATGTTCGAGGAAAAGAGGTTTCCCTAGCCACAGCAAAGAAGATAGGCCGGCATAGCTATGGAAGGGTTCTATACATTGCCTAAAGGAGTCTAGACGTAGCCCATGGATGGAGAAATATCGAGTTGGAGGAATCCCTACTCAATCTTCCCTAACCGTAGGTCTTCCCAACCCTAACGTAGTTGTCTAAAGCCTAGCCACAAAAGAAGAACGAGGAGATATGGACAGTGCGTTATGGAGGAAATTAAGGAGGTCGAGGGAGGCCTTAGCAAGCCCTAGCCACAGTCCTAGCTAGAGCAAAGAGAGGCCAAGACAGGGAGGAGAGCAGGGACCATTTTAAGGGATAAAACAAGGCAAGTAGCCAGGCCGAGGAGAATAGCAGCAATACATTGTTGTGGGTATCATTCTATGGAGGCAGCAGCTATGAGATTGTTGTTGTACTTGGCCGTAGGCCTAAGCACACAGTTGTGATTGTGTTGGGGGTGTTAAGGGCTAACACACATCCTAAGGAGGCAACGTTGCTAGGGAAGAAGCTTGCCAAGGTGGGTCATAGTCCTTAAGGGGTTGTTTATGGACTGATAGTTGGGTGTGTAAGGGCTGCCAGATGCCTTAACCAGTCACCATATAAGCAGCAGTGAAGGTAGCATTGGAACAACAATGTCTTGGAAAGCAGTGCTAGTAAATGGGACAGCAAGGTGACATAGTGCTACAAAGATGCATGGGATAGCAAGGTAGCATAGTTCTGCAAAGATGCATGGGACGGCCAGGCTACATGGTGTTGCTAAGACACATGGGACAGCAACAAGGTAGGCTAAGGCAAAGTGGGACAGCAGCTATGACATGGCAGCAATGACACATGGGATAGCGGCAAGCATGGACAGCATGGCAAGCATGGTGCAGCATGGCAAGCATGGACAACATGGCAAGCATGGTGCAGCATGGAAAGCATGGACAACATGGATAGCAATGGCAAGCATGGTGCTGCTATCACATGAGACATGTTGTATGACAACATGGTTCAACAATGACACATGGGACAGCAGTGCAGCATAAGGTGCAGCAGTATGATGTGTACAACATGGTCATGAGGTCCAGCATTGTGATGATGGGTGTTACATGGTGCAGCACGGTGACGTGCAGCATAATGACGAGATGCAGCACAATGATAGGTGAAGGAGTCACCTTGGAGAATCAGTTGAAGCAGCGTGTCTTCAACTTATCTCATGTCTCATCTTCTTAGAGATGATCTATGCTCTTATCTAGATAATTCAAAGTGTTGACTTATGTTGTAAATGTATTCTCTCTCTCTCTCTCTCTCTCTCTCTCTCTCTGCTGAACTATTGAAGAACATATAAGAAGAATTGATCAAGGGTTTCCCCACATTAGGGTTTGTCCCTGGCTAGCAACACATCTTGTGTCCTCTTGTCTTGGCTTGTCTTCTGCGATTTATGTTTATGTTCTATCTACAATTTACTTTATTGCTTATGTGATTGCTAATCTAGAAAAGATATTAAACTAACTGTGAAAATTGAAATAAATTGCTCTAAGCATAGAACATACCTAAAATTTAACATGGTATCAGAGTTGATGTGAAGAAGAAGCCCAAGCAAGAGTGAAAGAGCAATCACTGAAGACAGTTGGGAAAGGACAAAAGGATCAATGGATTCATCATCCCTCCTCTAATTCACCAAGGATGAAGTCAAAGCAAAGAATAGTATCAGAATGGCGCAGCGGAAGCTTCTAATGGCCTACCTCAAGTTCACTGCAATGGGATGTCCGAATCTAAGAGTGGAAGGAAACATAAATGTCTTGTTTATAATAAGTTTGGCCATTATGTGAAGGAGTGTCCAAATGGTAGGGACACATCACTTGATGATGATAACAATCATTCCAAGGACATCTTCAATGATCAGAGGAATGACAGGTAATGCAAGTCATCAAAGATATGGCCAACTCTTTAAAGAAAGCAAGGAACCCCAGGTATGAAGAATCAAATGTTGTTTCTCATAAGATAAAGAAGCGTTATCCTGTATTGGCCCTCTCCTTGAGATTCTATGGGAATCTGGCTTATTTATTGTAGTGCTTCAAGGCACTTCATTGGATAGAAGGGTGCTCTCTCTAATTTGGTAGAGATGGAAACAATCGTGGGATTATACTTGGAGCCGATGCCACCTATCCTGGAAAGGGTGTAGGGAATGTTACCCCTCAATTGAGTGAGGGTAACTTGATTCATTTACGAGAATCTCTTTATGTACCTAATCGCAAGAAGAACCTGGTGTCCATTTCGGCAATGGAAGTCAAAGGTTTCAGGGTGGCATTCATCGATGGAAAGGTATGTGTTTAAAAATAGAATTTTGAAAGATGCTTTTACTCATGGGTTCAGGGTTAGCAATTTGTATCAAATTGCAGGAAGTCCATTGGGGACCATGTCAGTTGACACATCTCATCTATAGCACCGAAGGTCTACTTATTGTGGGGCCCTACCCAATGTGAGTCAAATGGTGACAGGGATGTCTGAATTCAAGAAGAGCGTCAAGGTACATGTCTGAGATGTATCGAAGGAGAATCTTACAAGGTGATCATTCCCCTCATGTAGCATGTCCACAGGTTTTGAACAACCCGAGGGGTTTGAGATTCATGATCGGGAATCTCATGTGTGCAGGTGGAAGAAAACCCTCTATGGCTTGAAGCAAAACACCTCGGGCTTAGTATGAGAGTATTGATAGTTGTTTGATGAAGCTGAGATTCACTAGGAGTGAAGCCAATCCAAACCATTTCTTAAAGGTTGTGGATGATAGACCTCTCATACCAACACCTTTTGAGGACGACCTATTTCTGACAGGTGTAGAGCCTTTCATTTGCAGAAGTAAGAGGGAGTTGTCTTCTGGATGTGAAATGGTAAACTGCAAGCCCATGACTACCTCAAGGATCTTAACTTTCAGAAGTTATATAGTAGTGATTCCGGACCAGATTTAGGAAATACCTATGAGTTTCATAAACTCATTCGCATTGATGTTCTTGGTGAACTTCCATCCGGACATATGATTTGCATGATGAGCTCATATATGGTTGAGCCTCACTGGATTTGTGCCAAGAATCTTCTGAGATATCTTCGGGGCACAATCTCTCATGGATTAAGATACACTGCCGGAAATATGAGGTTGCATGGTTGTTCGAAGTTGACTAGGCAGACAGTGTGGAGGAACTCAAGAACACTTATGTTATGAAACCAGCTCAAGAAAAGATAGAAAAGATAGATCAACGCCTTAGAATTCAGCCTCTTCGATGGGGCAACCTCCTTTACATTACATAAATGAACAATTCTTGGATGCTTCAAATGACAAAACCTCCTTTTTATATATAGGAGTCTAAGGAGTCACAATATAATCCAGCCGACCTAACAATAATAATATAAAGCCACAAAAATAACAATAGAGGGATTCTATGGGGCACAGTAATAACAATATGGGGGCAAAAGGGGCACAACAATATTAATAAGGGGTATAACTACAATAGTAATGGGGTAATCACTAGTATTATAGGGACCCAACATGCCCCTCTCCTTCAAAAAAGTGTTGTCCTCAACGCTTGAGTAGTTCTGGATACTTCTGCATAAAATTCTCATCCTCCCATGTGGAATCTTCAGCAGATAAGTTCTTCCACTTGATAAGATACTCTGAAATTGATCGATTTCGTAGCTGTCGAGTTCTTGTTTCTGTGACTGCTTCCGGTTCCAATATAATTTTTCCTTCCTCGTCAAGTTCTGGCAATATTGTTTGAACTGGGGGCTTGTCGCCTATAACCTTCTTTAAACATGAAACATGGAAAACTGGGTGCAATCGAGAAGCTGCAGGAAGCTCCAATTTGTATGCCATAGTACCAATCTTTTGCAACACCTTGTACGGACCATAATACTTTGGTGATAATTTATTATCCTTCTTAGCTTGCTTGAGGGACATTTGCTTATATGGTTGTAGCCGTAGGAATACCCAATCACCTACATCAAAACTTCTTTCACTGCGATGTTGATCTGCCTGTTGTTTCATTCTATTTTGTGCCAACACGAGGTTATCCTTTAAGAGTTGGAGGACTTGTTGTTGATGTTCGATGTGATGTTCCACTGCCTGAACCTTAGAATTTTCTCTTAAATATGATGTGATGGATGGTGGTTGATACCCATAAAGTGCCATAAATGGGGTCATTTTTGTTGCTGTATGGAAGGAAGTGTTATACCACCATTCAGCCAGAGGCAACCATTTGACCCATTGTGTCTGTTTATCAGATACAAAGCAACGAAGATATCCTTCCAAACATTTGTTTACTATCTCAGTTTGCCCATCAGATTGAGGATGATAAGATGAGCTATGAGCTAACTGAGTACCAAGACAAGAAAATAATTTTGTCCAAAAATTTCCAGTGAAAATGGGATCTCTGTCACTTACAATAATCTTTGGGTTTCCATGTAGCTTTTGAATTGTTTCCATAAATGCAGTAGAAACTGTACTGGCTTTAAATGGATGTGATAATGCACAAAAGTGTGCATACTTGGTAAGTCTGTCAACTACCACCATGATGACACTCTTTCCCTCAGACTTGGGTAAACCTGTGATAAAATCCATTGAAACCTCCTCCCAACGTTGGCTTGGAATGGATAAAGGTTGTAATAGACCCGGTGTCTTAATTGTTTCAACTTTATTTTGTTGGCAAACCAAACATTCTGCCACAAACTTTTGAATATCTGATTTAAGGCCATCCCAAAAAAATTCCTTCTTAACCCTGTGGTAAGTTTTTAAAAATCCTGAGTGCCCTCCTAAGGGAGAAGTGTGCAATTCCATAAGAATCTTTTGTTTTAGCTGGGAATTCTTACAGAGGTATAAGCGATCTTTGTACCATAACGAATCATTTTGCCAGCTAAATGTATCAGACGTACTGGAATCTTGTTGTAACTTTCGAATAAGTGCCCACACTTCTTCGTCATTCTTCCATTCCTCCCTTGCTTCATTTATCCAATCTGGTTGGATAATAGAAATGGCGCACAACAATGCTTCCACATCCTCATCCTTTCTTGAGAGTGCATCTGCCACCACATTTTGCTTCCCTTTTTTGTAGATGATTTCAAAGTCATAACCCAACATCTTTGTGACCCACTTTTGTTGCTCTTCAGAGGATAATCTTTGTTCTAAAAAGTATTTAAGGCTATCATGATCCGTTTTTACCTTGAAGTGTCTTCCCATTAGGTAGGGTCGCCATTTCTTAAGTGCATGGAGTATTGCCAACATTTCCTTCTCATAAATAGCTTTGCTTAAAAACTTTCCCTTGATTGGACGACTTTCAAAAGCAATGGGTCTTTCATCTTGCATTAGAACAGCACCAATTCCATTTCCTGAAGCATCACATTCCACAATAAAGGTTTTTGTGAAGTCCGGTGTAGCTAAGACCGGTGCTTGGCACATTGCCTCTTTAAGATGTTCAAAGGCCTTTGTTGCTTCCAGAGTCCATGAAAATGCATCTTTCTTCAATAATGTTGTTAGAGGTGCTGCTATTCTCCCATAATTCTTAACAAACTTGCGATAATACCCTGTCAACCCGAGAAATCCTCGCAGATGCTTTATGGATGTGGGGATTTTCCATTCCTTAATGGCTTTAATTTTGCTAGGGTCTACCTTAACTCCTTCATGAGATACAATATGACCCAGATATTCCACCTCCTGGACTCCAAAGAAACATTTGGATCTTTTTGCATATAATTGTTTCTCCTCCAATAGTTGTAGCACCCTGTCAACATGTTCAACATGATCCTTCCAAGACTTGTTGTAGATTAGTATATCATCAAAAAATACTAACACAAATTTTCTAAGGAATGGTTTGAAAATTGAATTCATCAAACCTTGAAATGTTGAAGGTGCATTGGTAAGGCCAAAAGGCATGACCAAAAATTCATAATGACCCTCATGAGTTCTAAATGCTGTTTTCGGAATGTCTTCAATCTTCATTCTGATTTGATGATATCCTAAATGAAGATCCAACTTGGTGAAGTAAATTGATCCATGCAATTCATCCAGTAATTCATCAATGACAGGAATGGGGAACTTATCTTTAATAGTGAGCTTGTTGAGCTCCCTATAATCCGGACACATGCGCCATGATCCATCCTTCTTGTGCACCAATACTACTGGAGCAGAGAAAGAACTTTGACTCGGTTGAATTATACCAGCCTCTAGCATTTCTGCAACCATACGTTCAATTTCACTCTTTTGGACATAGGGATATCTGTACGGCCTGATGTTTGGAGGAACACTTCCTGGAATCAGATGAATAGCATGATCATGATCACGCATAGGTGGGAGACCTTTGGGAGTCTCAAATACCTTGGAATGATTGTCCAGGACTTTTTGGAGATCTGGAGAAATAGATGATTCCGATGTGGAAACATCTAGCGAACATAATTGTGCAATTACACCTCTTTGCTCCTTTTTTAGAAGCTTTGTCATATCATTAGAGCTGATTATCTTTCCTGGTTTCCCTGCAATACCCCTTAATTCAACTTCCTTTCCTTCCATAGAAAATTTGATGAAAAGTTCTTGAAAATTAAAAGCTATTGTACCCAAGGATTGTAGCCATTGGACTCCTAGTACAACATCAGCACCTCCCATTGGAATGGAAAGCATTGGGCTAGTCAATACATATTCTCCCATGGATAGCTTGATATTATGGCACTTTCCAGAGCAATTTATTGTTCCTCCATTTGCAATCATCACTTGACACTCTGGTGCTGGATATAGGAAGCAATTCAATTCTTTTGCTACCTTACAATGAATAAAATTGTGGGTGCTTCCTGAATCAATCAACACTATTACCTTTTTCTTCTTGATTTGTCCTTCTATCTTGATGGTTTGAGGAGTGGTAATTCCCGCCAATGCATTACAAGATATGGTCGGATTTATTTTTTCTTCATCTAGGCTTTGTTCCTGGAGTATATCCTCTTCTTTTGACCTTTCTTGCTCCTTTTCTTCTTCCTCTTCACAATCTATGTAGAATAATTTCTTCTCAGCACACTTATGACCTTTAGTGTATTTGCTATCACAACTGTAACAAAGCCCTTTTGCTCTTTTTTCTTCCAATTGTTGTGGTGTCAACCTTATAGGTTGTGGAAGACTAGTGGCAACAACACTTCCGTCTTTATAGTTGTGAGTGGTATGCTTCCTGGTTGCCATAATTTTGCTTTCCATTTTTCTTGCTAACCTGAATGCCTTCTCTAATGAATCAGGTTCCCAAAGGCGAACATCATGTTGGATATTATCCTTTAAAGACCCTATGAACACATCAATCCTATGCTCCTCTGGAATATCTTTTACCCTTATGTTCAATTTTTGGAACTCCTCAATGTGCTCCATTATTGAACCCTTTTGTTTGAGACTTATCAATTGGCTAAAAAAAGTGTTGCTTTTTGTATCTTCATAATGTGCTATCAATTCTTCCGTAAAAATTGCCCAAGTGATAAATTGTTTACGAGAGCAAAGCCATTGATACCATACAAACTGATTTGGTTCCAAATATAAAGTTGCCATACGTACCTTTTGTGTGTTTTGCACATTATTGAGATCGAAGAATTGCTCCATCTGTAATATCCATGTTGCGGGATCCTTGCCATCAAACTTCCTCATATCGATTTTTGGAATATGGTGGGTCTTCGATCCAACATTAGAGTCTATGGAATCATGATTAACATTTCTTTTGTTCTCATCATGAGTTTCCTTTACTACCCTTTCACCATTAGTGACCATTTCTTGTAGCAACTTCTTCAATTCTTCCATGTCTATCTTTAAATCTATCTTCAAATCGTCCATCTTAGCTTCTACGCCTTTCTTTAAACCATCCATCTTAGCTTCTACATCTTTCTTTAAACCATCCATCTTAGATTTTGTTCCTTTTTGTGCAAGTGATACTTGTTGCACTTGGTCTCGTAATTTCGCTATATCATGTTGCATTTCTTCCTCTTCTTCATAAGTCATGCTAGAGCTTTCAGGTTTCTTACTAGGTGTTTGCATTTTCTTTCCTCGGGGCATAAATTACCGATAATAATGCTTTACTATGCCCTTTGAATTCCTTCAAACCAAGCTTGCGCAAAAATTTAAAAAAAAACTACACACCTTTTTTCACTTTGTAGAAGCCTGATATTGAACCTGATGTATCTCTGTAATTTTGAATCATCCAGTTCTAAATTGTGACCTGTAGTAGCCTTTTGTGTCCTCTTTCCAATTCCACTAGTCTGATCCAAATTGGATTCTCTAAGAAAGAGTTATGCACAATCTCCTGCAGTGACCTGATTGTAGACTAGTTCAGTAGAGCGAACTTGTATGAAGTGCCACGTGTCACTGTTGACCTTTGACTCTGAAAAATATATAAAAGAAAACTACAGTCCGTCCTCTTTCTGCACCTTCTTGCGAAATTTCAATCCGATGCTCAGAAAGAAAGTTATGAATATTTTCCCCAGGTCACCTGTTTGGAATATAATTCAGGAGTCTGCAAAAAGACCAACTTCCTCAGATCATATCTCCGCAAATATAGCGCGAAAAGCTCTGAAATTCGTAGAGGTTCACCATGATTTTTTCTCAAATGGGTTTTTTTTGCAACTTCTGAAACGTCGCAGAAAAAAAGTTATAGCGAAAATTCCACGATGACTTGTTTGGAGCAGCAAAACCTTAGAATCCAAAGCTCTGATACCAAATGTTATGAAACCAGCTCAAGAAAAGATAGAAAAGATAGATCAACGCCTTAGAATTCAGCCTCTTCGAGGGGGAAACCTCCTTTACATTATATAAATGAACAATTCTTGGATGCTTCAAATGACAAAACCTCCTTTCTATATATAGGAGTCTAAGGAGTCACAATATAATCCAGCCGACCTAACAATAATAATATACAACCACAAAAATAACAATAGAGGGATTCTATGGGGCACAGTGATAACAATATGGGGGGCAATAGGGGCACAACAATATTAATAAGGGGTATAACTATAATAGTAATGGGGTAATCACTAGTATTATGGGGACCCAACATGCCCCTCTCCTTCAAAAAAGTGTTGTCCTCAACGCTTGAGTAGTTCTGGATACTTCTACATAAAATTCTCATCCTCCCATGAGGAATCTTCAGCGGATAAGTTCTTCCACTTGATAAGATACTCTGAAATTTGATCGATTTCGTAGTTGTCGAGTTCTGGTTTCTGTGATTGCTTCCGGTTCCAATATAATTTTTCTTTCCTCGTCAAGTTTTGGCAATATTGTTTGAACTGGGAGCTTGTTGCCTATAACCTTCTTTAAACATGAAACATGGAAAACTGGGTGTAATCGAGAAGCTGCAGGAAGCTCCGGACATATGATTTGCATGATGAGCTCATATATGGTTGAGCCTCATTGGATTTGTGCCAAGAATCTTCTAAGATATCTTCGGGGCACAATCTCTCATGGATTAAGATACACTGCCGTAAATATGAAGCTGCATGGTTGTTCGAAGCTGACTAGGCGGGCAGTGTGGAGGAACTCAAGAACACTTATGAGCTCTTTGGGTTCTGCTCAATATCCTGGATGAGAAAGAAGTAGAAGACGGTTGCTTTGAGCACCGTTGAGGCTGAATACATAGCTACGAGTATGACCTCGTGTGAAGCTGCCTGGTTGCAGGAGCTCTTTAATGAGATGTTTGTACACATGATGGATACCATCGTGATCTTCTGTGTCAACCAGGGGAGATTCGATTGTTGAGGAATCTCATATTCTATGATTGCTCTAGCATATAGACATCAGATACTACCTTGTCTAGGATATGGTACATCAATGAGTGAGAGGGCTTTATCACATTGAGACTGAGGTACAAGTTGAAGACATTCTATCGAAGCCTAAGGAAAGGTCAAATTTGTGACTTTCCCGAATGCCTTCGAGTTGTTGAGAGACCCTCTTATGAGGGTCCTGCATGTTGCATGCATTGAGCTTTGGGAGCTCCAGGGGACTTGGGGTACTGCTTTGAGCAACAAGCAGCCACAAGGCGACTCACCCTCCCCTAATGGTGCGTTATGTACAAGGTGAGTGGTTCAACCTTCCCCTGTGATGCCCCATGGCGACTTCGGGACAGGATGAATAGTTCTCCTATCGAGGCATCCTACCCATGCAGTCTAGGACTCATGGAAAGTACCTCTCATCTGGCTAATGAGCAGGGAAATGGGGTTAGGGACCATAATAGTATTATCGATGGACGCAATCGTTGTATCTACTGTACTCCCTATGCTAGGATGACCTCCATTGATCTGGGATCAGTATGAGTGGTTTGAGACACTCTCTTGTGATATTGATCTGGGATCAATGAAGCTGACTTCGGGTCAGTAAGAGTGGTATGACACGCTCTCTTCATATGGAACTGACTTCGGGTCAATAGAGAATGGTATGAGACATTCTCGATTAATTCTTCTTCTTCATGGTTCAATAGAGCAGAACAGAGCAGAGCAAAGCTCAGCAGAACAGAGCAGAGCATAGTAGAGCAGAGCAGAGCACTATAGGGAATTGATGGCAAAGATAGTACAGTCGGACAGATGGAACAGTGAATGGAGTTCTCCCTAGTTGAGAGGGAGTATTAAAACTGGAAACTAGGGCCAAACTCCATGTGGGTCATCTTATTTATGGCAGCTGATATTTTTCTTGGATCCCTCTCATCTAGAGGTGTAGGATTGATCTAAAGATCATCTAATTCCGATAAGTATTCATGGAGTTATGAATTTATTTGTGTTATAAGACAATTCATCAAGGTCGGCCAGTAACCAAATAAACCCCACATGTGCTCAACTTTTTAGTATAACAAGAGATGACTTGAGAGTCATTCCACACACACTTCTATCTTGATTTCTCTCCACTTGTCTTGGGTTTTAGTGGAAAAGAAATTTAGGAGTAGGAGCCCTAGATGTTGGAGGAAAAGAGGTTGCCCTAGCCGCAGCACAGAAGACAGGCCAGCGTAGCTATGGAAGGGTTCTATACACTGCCTAAAGGAGTCTTGTCGTAGTCCATGGATGGAGAAATATCACGTTAGAGGAAGACCTACTCAATCTTCCCTAACAGTAGGTCTTCCCAACCCTAACCTAGTTGTCTAAACCCTGTCCGCAAAAGAAGATTGAGGAGATCTAGACAGCATGATGTGGAGGAGATTAAGGAGGCCGAGGGAGGCCTTAGCAAGCCCTAGCCATAGTCCTAGCTAGAGCAAGGAGAGACCAAGACAACGAGGAGAGAAGGGACCGTTTTAAGAGCTAAAACAAGGCAAGCAGCGAGGTCGAGGAGAATAGGAGCAATACGTTGTTGTGGGTATCATTATGTGGAGGTAGCAGCTACAAGATTTTTGTTGTACTTGGCTGCAGGCCTAAGCACACAGTTGTGATTGCATTAGGGGTGTTAAGGGCTAACACACATCCTAAGGAGGCAATGTTGCTAGGGAATAAGCTTTCCAAGGTGGGCCGTAGTCCTTAAGGGGTTGTTTATGGACTGATAGTTGGGTGTAAGGGCTGCAAGATGCCCTAACCAAACACCATATAAGCAGCAGTGAAGGCAACATTGGAAAAGCAGTGCTAGTAAATGTGACAGCAAGGTCACATAGTGCTACAAAGACGCATGGGATAGCAAGGTGACATGGTGCTACAAAGATGCATGGGACAGCTAGGCTACATGGTGTTGCTAAGACACATGGGACAGCAACAAGGTATGCTAAGGCAAAGTGGGACAGCAGTTGTGACATGACAACAATGACACATGGGACAGCAGCAAGCATGGACAAAATGGCTAGCATGGTGCTACATGGCAAGCATGGTGCAGCATGGACAGCATGGATAGCAGTGGCAAGCATGGTGTTGCTAGCACATGAGACATGTTGTATGACAACATGGTTCAACAATGACACATGGGATAGCAGTGCAGCATAAGGTGCAGTAGTATGACGTGTACAACATGGTCATGAGGTCCAACATTTTGATGATGGGTGTTGCATGGTGCAGCATGGTGAGTTGCAGCATGATGATGAGATGCAGCACAATGATAGGTGAAGGAGTCACCTTGGAGAATCAGTTGAAGCAACAAGTCTTCAACTTATCTCATGTCTCATCTTCTTAGAGATGATCTATGCTCTTATCTAGATAAGTCAAAGTGTTGACTTATGTTGTAAATGTCTCTCTCTCTCTCTCTCTCTCTCTCTCTCTCTCTCTCTCTCTCTCTCTCTCTCTGTGCTAAACTATTGAAGAACATATAAGAAGAATTGATCAAGGGTTTCCCCCATTGGGTTTTGTCCCTGGCTAGCGCCACATCTTGTGTCCTCTTGCCTTAGCTTGTCTTCTGCGATTTATGTTTATGTTCAATCTGCAGTTTACTTTATTGCTAATGTGATTGCTAATCTGGAAAAGATATTGAGCTAACTGTGAAAAATGAAATAAATTGCTCTAAGCATAGAACATACCTAAAATTTAACAGATACAAATGTAAGTGGGTATGCCATGGGAGTACTCTTGATGCAAGGAGGTAAGTTTCTTTGTTATCATTTAGAAACATTTCATGGGGAATTTCTATACTACTACCTACAATAAAGAACTCTATGCCCCAATACAAGCTATTAAGAAGTGGAAGCACCATTTGATTGGCAAAGAAACCATCATCCACACATATCACCAGCCGCTACAATGTTTGTAGGCCTAGACTAAGCTTCAACAAATCAGAAATTACAAGTGGATGGTGTTCTTACAGTGCTTTCTTCTAGTCATCAAGTACAAGAAGGGAAACACTAATAAGTTGGTATACATTCGATTAAGGTCACCTGCAGTAAAGATTACAACATTGGGAACTCTCATGCAGATGCGACCATTTACCCATAATGCATACAAAGAGGCATTCACAAACAATGAGGAATTCAAAGAGGCATTTTAGCATCTATAAGAGCAAATTGATGTAGACAACAATGACAATGAAGCTAACTATCATCTCCAAGATGGGTACTCTACAGGCTAGATAAGTTATGTGCCCATAAAGGTGAAATATTGCAGCTTATCAAAAACGCTTACACTTATGAGGTTGCAAGAGATTTTGTGTTGGGAAGACAGTAGTTAACTTACAAAGGTATGTTATGTTGGAAAACGGAAAGGCATAAATATTTTCTCTTGTTGATAATTACTTGTGATTTCCTTGTGTTCTTATTATCTTATTTAAGTTGTTCTTTTATCTTAGTTCATCAAGAAATTACCAAAAACAAAATACGAATATCAAGGACACCATATGTAGGCACTCTGCCAGAGCTAAAACCCCTATATAGGGGAAACTCAGTCAAGAACTCTTTCTTCAGTAATTCAATTTAGATAGACCAAGACCCTAAACCAATAGACCTTCGTCCTCCACCAATTCAGCCCTTAAATTGTTCTTACAACCTTCAAAGATCAACTGCAATGATACTGCATCAACCTTTCTTCAATATTGCATCAATGATAGATTTTTGATCCTACTGCATTAGAATTTCAACCCGGCTTCAAGACTACAATTTCAGCCCTCCAACAGCATCAGTTCCTTCACACGTGTGAGACGAGGGAGAATTTCAACTTCCTTAGCAAAATAACAACCTCCTCCTCCTTCGCTAGCCCTTTCCTTCTTCCTTATTGAATTTTGCACTTTTACTACTTTCAACTACCGCAAATCGAACTTGTGTGAGATGATCTTCCAAATGAATCGAGTTGCTCCAAATATATAGTAAGTTGTTGAGGTCGAATTCCCCTGTTGAGGTCAACTTGGTGGAGAAGGCCTAAAAGACTTATTTTATATTAAAATAATTTTCTTTCTTGACAAATAAATCTCAAGAAGGGTTCTTTACATTATGACATAGACAACGACACTTGACATAAACCCTAGAAGCCTGCAATGGATAATTTGACCTATGAACAATTGACCCAAGCAAGAACTCCATGCTTTAATAAGTCAATTTCTTTAATAATAAAATTTATTTTTATTTCTTTTTACAAATGTATTACATCACAACTCAAATACAATTATGAAGACTGACACTAGTTACATTCTTCAACACTCCCTCTTAACTAGGTATGTATTCATAATTACCTATATCTATAGAGGTACATGGACGATCTCAAAATGAACTATGAAGAGTTCAGCACACTCAACAGACTAGATTCTTGACCAAGGTAATCTACCCGAGTGGAACTAAGATGGAATTAACCTTTCAGCCACTTCTAGGTACCATCAAGTTTACTTTCTAACCATCAACCCAAGGATCTAGATGTCTATCTCCCAAGGATCTAGGTGCGTATCCAAGGTCAGAGCTCCATGACCAACGCCACCCTCCCTCTTCAGGATCTAAACATCAACACATAGGCCGGCCAAGTGTCCTCCCAAGCATCCACCATTAGATGCTTCATCTCTCCCTAATAAACTAGATATATACATTTGTCCAAACATGCTTCCCAAGTGTTCAACCTTCTTATGGAGAGATTTACTTGTACAAAGGAAAACCCCAATCAACACTAAACTTTCAAATATACATACAAGTAAACATAAACCTTCAGGGTCCTTAATCATCCTGATGCTACTTATTCATATACAAATTGTCAGAAGTTTTCTTCTTCTTTCACTTCTTCAATAGAATCAAATACATCCTCAGTACATTGTAAATCTATTTTGTAGTCCTTTCATTTTTCCTCTAATTTCTTCTTCAAGGTATCCATCATGAGTATCATAATATACCCTCCTTCTCAACTAGAGAGATGTACCCTTTGTTCTATCAAGGCTCGCTCTCAACCTGGGGAGATCAAAAACCTTTTACAACTTTGGTACCAAGGTTATCTTGATCATCATCATTCATATAACTTTCTTTATCGAACATCTTCATCATCTTGAAGATTATGTACCTGCAAAACTTTAATAGTGTTAAAATTGGCAACTAGGGCCAAACTCCATGTGGGTCATCTTATTTATGGCAGCTGATATTTTTCTTGGACTCCTCTCATCGATAAGTGTAGGATTGATCTAAATATCATTCGATTCCGATAAGTATTCATGGAGATATGAATTTATTTGTGTGGAACAATTCGTCAAGGTTAGCCAACAACCAAATAACCCCCACGTGTGCTCAACGTTTTAGTATAAAAGGAGGTGACTTGATAGTCATTTGAACACACACTTCACTCTTGTTTTCTCTCCACTTGTTTTGGGTTTTAGTGGAAGAGAAGTCTAAGAGGAGGAAGCCCCAGACATAGTAGGGAAGGAGCCTAAGATTGAAGTCTAAACGATGTCCTAAATGATGCCCTAGCAGCTCTACACATGACCTAAATCCAACAAAACGCAGTCTGCCCTAGTCAAGGAAGACGCAGTCATGTTGTGAAGGAGATAGCACTAAGTTGGAGACAAGGGAAGCTCTGTCTTAGCCGCAACAAAGGAGAACTGAACAGCGTGGTTATAGAGGATTATTTCATGAGTCTTTTGGAGGGTCGAGTTTGTTGTAAGGGAGGTCGAGTTAGCTCCATAAAGGGCCGAGACAAGGGAAGGTTGTTTCAGCCTGCATGAAGGTGTTCTTGGGTGCTAAACTCTTGGTGAAGGGCATTGTAGGTTGTTGTGGGTAGGGCGCAAGCCCTATGAGCTGTTTGGAGGGCAACGTAGGGTGTTTAAGGGACTCTGTGTGTATGTTTTAGGGTTGACTTGGGCCATAGTGATGCCCTAACCAGAACACAGTCATAACAGTAGTACTACTTGGTGCAGTAGTGGTACATTGGTGCAGCAATGGTACATAGGAGCAGCAATGGTAATTGGTGCAATGATGGTACATAGGAGCAGCGATGGTACTTGGTGCAACAATGGTACATGATGCAGTGTTGGTACAACAATGGAAGCAACTATGAGTACATGTTGTACAGTGAAGCATAGTGCACATAGGAGTAGCAATACATAGCATGATGTACAGTGCAGCATAGTGCACATAATAGTAGGGATAGTGCAGCATGGGTGTAGATCAGTATTGCTAGACATTGGTGCTGCAATGGGACAGCATGGTAATGATGAGGTTTTGCAACATGCATTTGGGTGCATCTTAGTGCAATGAAGAGATTAGCATAGTGCAACAATACAGTGATGGGTACAATCATGATTAGTGAAGCATGATGAGATGCAGCATAGTGATGATGGGTGCAGCATGGTGCAGCACAGTGAGGTGCAGCATGATGATGAGGAGTAGCACAATGATAGGTGTAGCATGGTGATGGAGTCACCTTGGAGAATCAGTTGAAGCAGCATGTCTTCAACTGAGTTCAGCTACCTCATGTATCATCTTCTTAGAGATGATCTATGCTCTTATTTAGATAAGTCAAAGTGTTGACTTCTGTTGTAAATGTATTATCTCTCTCTCTCTCTCTACTGAACTATTGAAGAACACATAAGAAGAATTAATCAAAGGGTTTCCCCGCATTGGGGTTTGTCCCTGGCTAGTGCCACATCTTGTGTCCTCTTGTCTTGGCTTGTCTTCTGCGATTTATGTTTATGTTCTATCTGCAATTTACTTTATTGTTGATGTGATTGCTAATAGGGAAAAGATATTGAGCTAACTGTGAAAATTGAAATAAATTGCTCTAAGCATAGAACATACCTAAAATTTAACATGGTATCAAAGCTGAGGTGAAGACAAAGCCCAAGCAAGAGTGAAAGAGAAATCACCAAAGACAGTTGGGAAAGGACAAAAGGATCAATGGATTCCTCATCCCTCTTCTAATTCACCAAGGATGAAGTCAAAGCAGAGAATATTATCAGAATGGCGCAGTGGAAGCTTTTGATGGCCTACCTCAAGATCACTTCAATGGGAAGTCCGGATCTAAGGGTGGAAGGAAAGGAAGATGACTTGTTTATAATAATTTTGGCCATTATGTGAAGGAGTGTCCGAATGGCAGGGACACATCACTTGATGATGATAACAATCATTCCAGGGACATCTTCAATGATCAGAGGAATGACAAGTAATGCAAGTCATCAAAGATACGGTAGACTCTTTAAAGAAAGCAAGGAACCCCAGGTATGAAGAATCAAATGTTGTTTCTCATAAGATAAAGAAGCGTTATCTTGTATTGGCCCTCTCCTTCAAATTCTGTGGGAATCTGGCTTATTGATTGTAGTGCTTCAAGGCACTTCATCGGATAGAAGGGTGCTCTCTCTAATTGGTAGAGATGGAAACTATCGTGGGATTATACTTGAACCCGAAGCCGATGCCACCTATCCTGGAAAGCAATTAGGGAATGTTACCCCTCAATTGAATGAGGGTAACTCGATTCATTTATGAGAATCTCTTTATGTACTTGATCACAAGAACCTAGTGTCCATTTCGGCAATTGGAAATCAAAGGTTTCAGGGTGGCATTCATCGATGGAAAAGTACGTGTTTGAAAATGGAATTTTCAAAGATTCTTTCATTCTTGAGTTCAAGATTGGCAATTTGTATCAAGTTGCAAGAAATCCATTGGGGACCATGTCAATTGACACATCTCGTCTTTAGCACTGGAGGTCTGCTTATTATGGGGCCCCACCCGATGTGAGTCAGGTGGTGATAGGGATACCTGAATTAAATAAGAGCATTAAGGTACATGTCCGAGATGTACTGAAGGAAAATATTACAAGGGGACCATTCCCCTCATGTAGCAAGTCCATAGGTTTGGAACAACCCAAGGGGTTTGAGATTCATGATCGAGCATCTCATGTATGCAGGTGGAAGAAAGCCCTCTATGGCTTGAAGCAAAACACCCCATGCTTAATATGAGAGGATTGATAGCTGTCTGAGGAAGCTGATATTCACTAGGAGTGAAGCCGATCCAAACCATTGCTTGAAGGTTGTGGATGATCAACCTCTCATACTGGCACCTTCTTAGAACGACATCTTTCTGACAAGTGCAGACCCTCTCATTTGCAAAAGTAAGAGGGAGTTGTATTTCGAATTTGGAATCGTGAACTGCAAGCTCGTGACTACCTCGATGGAGCTTAACTTTCAGAAGTTATGTGGTAGTAATGTCGGACCAGATTTGGGAAATGCCTCTAAGTTTCATAAACTCATTCGCATTGATGTTCTTGGTGAACTTCCGTCTGGATATATGTTTTGCAGTTAGTATGTTGGACTCATATTTGGTTGAGCCTCACTAGATTGATGCCAAGAATCATTTGAGATATCTTTAGGGAAAATAATCTCTCATGGATTGAGATACACTGCCGGAAATATGAAGCTGCAGGATTATTCAAATGTTGACTAGGCAAGCAGTGTGGAGGATCGCAAGAGCACTTCTAAGTGTTGGTTCTCTTTGGTTTCTGCTTCGATATCCTTTATGAGTAGGAAGTAGAATTTGGTTGCCTTAAGCACTGCTAAGATCAAATACATAGCTACGAGTATGACCTCGTGTGAAGCTGCCTGGTTGTGGAAGCTCTTCAGTGAGCTATTTGTACACATGATGGATACCACCGTGATTTTCAGTGTCAACCAAAGCGGGATTCGATTATTGAAGAATCTCGTATTTTATGATTGCTCCAGCATATAGACATCATGTACCACTTTATCTGGGATATGGTACATCAATGACCAAGAGGGCTCCATCACATTGGGACTGATGTGCAGGTCGCAGACATTCTATCGAAGCCCCGAGGAAAGGTCAAATTTGTGACTTTCCAGAACGACTTGGAATCATTGAGAGACCCTCTTATGAGGGTCCTGTATGATGCATGCATTGAGCTCTGGGAGCTCCGGGGGCTTGGGGTACTTCTTGGAACAACAAGCGACCATAAGGCAACTCACCCTCCCCTAGTGGTGTGTTGTGTACAGGGTGAATGGTTCAGCCTTCCCCTGTGATACCTTGTGGTGACTTATGGACAGGATGAGTGATTCTCCTGTCAAGGCATCCTACCCATGTAGTGTAGGACACATGGGAAGTACCTCTCATTTGGCCAATGAGTAGGGAAATGGGGTTAGGGACCATAGTAGTACCAATGGACACATCGTGTATCTACCGTACTCCCTATGCTAGGATGACCGAAATTGATCTGGGATCAATTGACACTGACTTCGGGTCAGTAAGAGTGATATAGCTCACTCTCTCTTGGAACAGATCTGGGATCAGTATGAGTGGTTTGAGACACTCTTGTGATATTGATCTGGGATCAATGAAACTGACTTCGAGTCAATGAGATGTTGAGATTGCAACAAGATGATGGAGCTTAGTGAAAAGAGTCGCCTTCACTAAGTGGGCCCGCAAGCAAATTATGGCGCAAATTCTATTTTTGAATCCCAGCAGGGATGATCACAGCAGGAGTGGCGACCATAAGGCAACTCACCCTCCCCTAGTGGTGTGTTGTGTACAGGGTGAATGGTTCAGCCTTCCCCTGTGATACCTTGTGGTGACTTATGGACAGGATGAGTGATTCTCCTGTCAAGGCATCCTACCCATGTAGTGTAGGACACATGGGAAGTACCTCTCATTTGGCCAATGAGTAGGGAAATGGGGTTAGGGACCATAGTAGTACCAATGGACACATCGTGTATCTACCGTACTCCCTATGCTAGGATGACCGAAATTGATCTGGGATCAATTGACACTGACTTCGGGTCAGTAAGAGTGATATAGCTCACTCTCTCTTGGAACAGATCTGGGATCAGTATGAGTGGTTTGAGACACTCTTGTGATATTGATCTGGGATCAATGAAACTGACTTCGAGTCAATGAGATGTTGAGATTGCAACAAGATGATGGAGCTTAGTGAAAAGAGTCGCCTTCACTAAGTGGGCCCGCAAGCAAATTATGGCGCAAATTCTATTTTTGAATCCCAGCAGGGATGATCACAGCAGGAGTGACCACAGCAGGGATGATCACAGCAGGAGTGACCACAGCAGGAGTGATCACAGTAGGAGTGACCACAGCAGGAGTGATCACAGCAGGAGTGATCAAAGTCTATTTTTAGACTCGCTGTCCAAAATAGAAAAGTCAAATATTATTGTCTCATAATAGTATTTGGACTATAAACTTGATCTTATTATCTTGGAGCAATTCAGTTTGAGCTACAGATGTGGCCCATGTAGCTATCAGAAGGAAGTACGCTTTTCTTATGAGTCAGTTGAGTTGATGCATGCATGACTTCAGTTAGAACTCAATCAGTTGAGTTTGGTGGAGTTGATTGTGGAGTTGATGGAGTTGTGTTCAGTTTGACTTGGTTCAACTAGTTGTAGTTAGTCTAACTGCAAATAGACTAATGATGAGTTAAACTAATTATTAACTCATAATGCAACTATAGAATACATCAATTAACTTAGTTGCATGTCAGTGCATGTTCAGTTCAACAGGGACAGGTGTTAGAGAATCAGATTGCTATCAGTTGTGACTATAGTTGTTAATGAGGATTTGCACAATCAAGGGATTGAGTATGTCAATGAGTTTGCTCATGTATTTGCCCAATATTATAACCTCTGCTCACGTCTTACACAGTGTGAGTGATTCTTTGGAGGTGAAATACGAGTTTGGTAAACCATTCTCATTAATTCTTGAGCAGGTGAGGCAGGCAAGCAGTGGAATAGATTTGGAGATCAGATCTTAGCTGTATTGTGTGTAACAGGTGCAGATGGTACTGGATTGCTTGTGATAAGCATTGTACTTTGTAATGTTACATGGTCTCAATCATTAATATACAGATAGTTAGGGTTTTTAGCGAGATGCTTTCCCCGGGTTACATACTGTGTTAATGTGTGAATGCTTTTGATGTTTTATTGTTATTGATGCTGCTATATTGATGATCAACGTAGAGGAGCTTATGTATTGTGTATGTATTCCGCAATAGTACATGATCAGGATAATCTCTATTGAATATGTGTTAAATTATTCAAAATTTCTACATGGTATCAGATCTGTTGATCATCAGATCTACTATTCAGGAAGTGTCTGTAATCAGGCCAGGTAGCCTCTGGATTCATCCTTCCTTTGGAAGGTGAGATATCCGGTGAATGCCCATACAGTCAATCTCTATACGAGAAATATTGTGTTCTCACGAATCTTAGATCCGAGGCGGTTGAGTTGGTTGCTGGTGGAATTCGAATTTGCAGCAGTGTTTTCTTGGTGGCAACGCAGCAATGTCTTTCAACGAATTGCGATTGGTGTATGCTCTTGAGGGCAGCTCAAACTATATTGCATGGAAGGATAGGATGGAGCCAGTATTGGATGATAACGAGATGAAGGAGTTCATAGATACGGATGTCCCAAATCCTACTGATGCTACTCGGGCTAATGCTTTGCAAAAGAAGACCGCAAAATGTCGAAGGATTCTGTTGGAGGGTGTGAAGGATCACATTGTGTCCAACGTCCATGGAAAGGCTACTCCATATTTGATGTGGAAATCATTAACAGAATTATTCCAAAGCAAGAGCGATCAGAGGAAGCTAGCGCTCAAAGATAAACTCAGAAACATCAAATGCGAGAAGGGTGACAGTATGCCCAAGTATCTCACGAAGTTCACTCAGTGTCGAGATGAGTTGGGAAGTGTGGGGGTTACTATTGATGATGAGGACTTGGTGAGCTTGGCTCTCCTTGGTCTTCCGAAGAGTTGGCATTCTTATCAGGACTCTGTCAATGGTCGGGAGAAATTGCCAGGATGGGAAAGACTATGGTCAGATCTTGTGCAGGAGGAGATCAGGCGGAGTACCAGGGACGGATCTTCGTCAAAGGGAGCTGATGAAGAAAATTGCGCTTTGGCTGCCAAAACAAAGAAAGGGAAGAGCAAGAAAGCTTCTCAGTCTGGTGCGAAAGGCAAGAAGCATGATATGTCCAAGGTGAAGTGTTTTCACTGTCACCAGCACGGACACTATGCCACTAATTGTTCGCAGAAGAAGAAGAACAAGCAGGCTGCTGGATCTGCAACAGGAGAGGCTCTAGCCTCGCAGTTTGAGCTTGATTTTTCATTGATCGCATGCTTGGTTTCAAGTGTGATGGGATCAGTGTGGTTCTTGGACAGTGGTGCGTCTTTTCACATGACGGGAGATAGAGATTTGTTCTCTGATCTGGAGGACAAAGATCTTGGAGTGCATATCGAGATGGGTGATGATGGTAGATACAGTGCGACCGGTATCGGTACCATTTCCTTTGAGAGGGAGTCTGGTAAACCCTTCGTATTGAAGGAAGTCATGCATGTTCCAGGATTGAAGAAGAATCTTATCTTAGTGGCAATGTTAGAAGGCAAGGGGTATGATGTTGTTTTCAGCGAGGGAAAGGCTTTCCTGCGCAGCAAGACAACTGGTGAGAGCCGGAAGATAGGGGTTCAAGTGAGGAACCTTTATCAGTTGCATGTAGATGGATGCGCAACAATGGCAGGCAAGGCAGAAGAATTGGTGAGCCGGGATGATGGCGAGTTGTGGCACAGGAGATTGGGTCACCTTCACCATGGAGCCTTGAAGATACTGCAGCAGATCACTACAGGGCTTCCTAAAGGCACTCTTGCGCAGTCAGATCAGTGCAAGGGGTGTACTTTGGGGAAGTTTGTGAAAGCCACCTTTCACGAGAAGGATAGTCGCGCCACGACGATCCTTGAGAGAATTCACACAGATGTGTGTGGACCTTTCTCAGTTGCTTCGAAAGCAAAACACAGGTATTATGTGATTTTTGTTGATGATTTCTCTCGTAAGTGCTGGATCTTCTTCATGCAGAAGAAGAGCGAGACATATTCAAAGTTTTGTGAATTCAAAGCACTGGTCAAGAAGGAGTCGGGGAAGAAGGTGAAGGCTCTTAGGAGCGATAATGGTGGTGAATACATCTTGGACGAGTTCAAGAATTTCTGCAAGGCAGAAGGGATTCGTAGAAGCTCATAGCTCCCCATAACCCATAGCAAAACGGGGTAGCTGAGCGGAAGAACAGAACGATTGTGGGTGCTGCACGGGCAATGTTGCATGATCAGGGCCTACCCTTCACTTGTGGGCGGAAGCATGCAATACATCAGTTTATGTGCAGAACCGTTGTCCTCATAGGATACTTGGCATGAGTACACCCGAGGAGGCTTATTCTGGTAAGAAGCTTGATCTTTCTCATTTGAGGATTTTTGGTGCTAACGTTTACATGCATGTGACGAAGGATGCCAGGAAGAAGTTGGAGTCAACCGCAGAGGTTGGGATATTTGTGGGGTACACGGATACGCCCCACGACTATCGTGTGTATTTGCCAGATAGTGGTAAAACTGCTGTGCAACGGGATATAAAATTTCAGGAGGAGAAAGCCATGAAGTGTTCGCTTGAGAGGGAGCTACACTTGCATGCAGATGAGGAGCTATTAGTTCCTAAGGATGAGCTTCAAGACGTGGATCAGCCACAGGACGAGGTTCATGGAGTGGAAGAAACCACTCATGCAGCGCCAACCATCAGAGGGCGAAAGCGCTTGACAGAAGCTGAGCGACTGGCTCAAGATGCAGAGAAAGTTGTAGGACCACCTACAGCCCAATGCAGGCAGAGACAGTCACTTGATCGGTACACTGGATACATGGCTCTTATGAGCAAGTGTGTTGTGACTGAGCCATCCTCTTTCGAGGAAGCTGTGGAGGATCCCGCATGGGTAGACGCCATGGTGGAAGAGTATGATTCTATTGTCAGAAATAGTGCATGGGAGATTGTTCCTAGACCGGAAGGGAAATCAGTGGTGGGTTCGAGATGGATCTACAAAGTTAAGCAGGCAGCTGACGGGAGTGTAGAGAAGTACAAGGCAAGATTTGTTGCCCGAGGCTTTTCACAGATAGAGGGGATCGATTATGAGGAGACCTTTGCACCTGTCGCAAGGTATTCTTCCATACGGACGATTCTTGCTCTCTCAACGCAGATGGGATGGCACATTCATCAGATGGATGTGAAGACTGCGTTCCTCAACGGAGTCATTGAGGAGGAGGTGTACATTGAGCAACCCGAAGGCTTTGAGGTCTTCAACAGCGAGTCGCATGTGTGCAGGCTCAAGAGAGCGTTGTATGGGTTGAAGCAAGCACCACGTGCTTGGTACACACGGATAGACAGCTATTTCACGGGACTTGGATTCTCCAAGAGCGAGGTGGATCCTAACCTATACCAGATTGTGGTGGAGGGTAAGTTGCTTATCATTGTACTGTATGTTGATGATTTGATTCTAACGGGTGATGAGCTGTTGATACTGTCATGCAAGAAGGATCTTGCTATAGAGTTTGAGATGAAGGACTTATGGAGTCACTCATCCTGTCCATAAGTCGCCACAAGGTATCACAGGGGAAGGCTGAACCATTCACCCTGTACACAACACACCACTAGGGGAGGGTGAGTCGCCCTATGGTCGCTTGTTGTTCCAAGAAGTACACCAAGCCCCCGGAGCTCCCAGAGCTCAATGCATGCATCATACAGGACCCTCATAAGAGGGTCTCTCAATGACTCCAAGTCGTTCTGGAAAGTCACAAGTCGTAACAGCAGTAGTGCTTGGTGCAGCGATGGAGTATTGGTGCAGCAATGGTACATAGGAGCAGCAATGGTACTTGGTGCAACAATGGTACATGGTGCAGCATTGGTACAGCAATGGAAGTAACAATGAGTACAAGTTGTACAGTGTAGCATAGTGCACATAGGAGAAACAATACATAGCATGATGTATAGTGCAGCGTAGTGCACATAATAGTAGTGACAGTGCAGCGTGGTGTAGATCAGTATTGCTAGATATTGGTGCTGCAATGGGACAACATGGTAATGATGATGTATTGCAACATGAATTTGGGTGCAGCTTAGTGCAATGAAGAGATCAGCATAGTGCAGCAGTACAGTGATGGGTACAGTCATGATCAGTGAAGCATGATGAGATGTAGCATAGTGATGATGGGTGCAGCATGGTGCAGCACAGTGAGGTGCAGCATGATGATGAGGAACAACACAATGATAGGTGCAACATGGTGATGGAGTCACCTTGGAGAATCATTTGACGCAGCATGTCTTCAACTGAGTTCAACTACCTCATGTATCATCTTCTTAGAGATGATATATGCTCTTATTTAGATAAGTCAAATTGTTGACTTCTATTGTAAATGTACTATCTCTCTCTCTCTGCTGAACTATTGAAGAACATATAAGAAGAATTGATCAAGGGTGTCGCCACATGGGGGTTTGTCCCTAGCTAGCGCCACATCTTGTGTCCTCTTGTCTTGGCTTGTCTTCTACGATTTATGTTTATGTTCTATCTGCAATTTACTATTCTGCTGATGTGATTGCTAATCTAGAAAAGATATTGAGCTAATTGTGAAAATTGAAATAAATTGCTCTAAGCATAGAACATACCTAATATTAACAAATAGCAAGTACAACCAAATACAAATCAAAACATGAAGTTAATTATTATCAATATAATGGAAGCATTCAAACTTTCAGACAACAAATACCCAAACCTGGTTAGGTTCATACTCAGCAAGAGATGCATGTTCAACTTCTTGCTAGGGTTTTGTCAAAAACCCTAGACTAGATCAGTAACTCAGTCAAGATATCAATATCATTATATCTAGGGCCTCAATTTCATTTTTAGAGATATATGACAGACTCTACTATGATTTATTGCATACCCTAGATTCCATCTCCGAGACACATGGCCTTAGATATCAACAATTCTATCAAATTCAATCATAATACTAAGGTTTCAACTATGTTTTTACATGATAGACTTCTAGGGTTTCTAGAAAACCCTAGATTTTATCATCAAAGCTAAATTATATCAAAAACAATATCACCATATCCTAGCATATCAATATTCTACTAGGGCTTTGTTACAAACCATAGAATTCACAAACTATAAGCATCAACAATTAGGTCAGCATACTCGCATATACATATCTGGAATGCATTTCACATCAATATCTACTAGGTAAACCAAAGACAAACATCAATACACTGCTTATACCTCATCATTACCATGCTATCCCATTGCAGCACCAATGTCTAGAAATATTGATCTACACCATGCTGCACTATCACTACTATTATGTGCACTATGATGCATTGTACATCATGCTATGTATTGTTGCTCCTATGTGCACTATGCTACACTGTACAACATGTACTCATTGTTGCTTCCATTGTTGTACCAATGCTGCACCATGTACCATTGTTGCACCAAGTACCATTGCTACTCCTATGTACCATTGCTGCACCAATTACCATTGTTGCTCCTATGTACCATTGCTGCACCAATACTCCATTGTTGCACACCTATTGATCATACATTGCAGCAATGTATTGATCATACAAACAAATATACACCTCGGGTTTCATTCCTAGGATCTTATTTAATATGAGGGTATTGCTTATAAACCGTCATTTACCAAACCCTAAAGATCTAGGGTTTTAATACATAACTTAGACATTAATAGCAAACCCTAAAGGACTAGGGCTTTTATAATACCAAAAACCCTGAACATAAAATGAATAAGTTTTCTAGATTTCATTAACTCTAAGTAGAATAGGGTTTCATAATATTCACATACCCTTAGGTTAGGGTTTTACAATGAACCCTTTTAGGGTTCCACAAGAATGATAATATAATGAGGGTAAATACATTTTAATGATTAATCACCCTAACAAGAATCTTTGTGATTCAAAACCCTAGACATAATGATATCAGTAATATAAAGTAATTTTGAAAGAAGAATGAGCGTACCTTTTATATGAAGAGAACTTTATAGCAAAGCTAATAGTCTAAGACATACCTTGAGTTGTTTATCAACAAACCTTGTAGGACATCAATTCTCAAAGGGCATAACTTCTTCCATGCTTCAAGTCTATCCTTTGAAGTCTCCTCCATAACCCTTGAGCATTCAGTAAGCTTCCCTAACCACGGAAAATATAAAGAGAAAAGTTATTAGCATACAATATAAACAAGTCTTTGATGTGAGGAGGAATCCAAACATGAAAAGATGAAACAAAGAATAAGATACTTATCTTCTGCAAAATGATGAAGGATCCCTCTTAATCTAATCTTGATGGATAACTTATTCAAAAATGTTTTAACGCGGCATGTTAGTCCTACAAATTCTAGAAATCAAAACATAAAGAAAAACATATGTAAGGGATAATATCCCTAAGAGTCTCTAGCAAATAGGTCTTTGACTTTGGATTCTTTTGTCTTGTTCTTCTCTGGTGGACATTCATCAGCAACATTCGCATGTTCTCTTTCTATCTTCCTATTCCTTGGATTCTCAGGAAAGTGACTTTTATAATGACTCTTCTTATGACAATTGTAGCATTCAATCTTTGATAGGTCTACTTTCTTCTTGGGTCCTTTGTACTTCTTGAAGATTTCCTTCTTCTTGTGATGAGCGGAATAGGCATTTGAAATGTTCTCCTCTTCATCCTCCTCCTTGTTGCTTACTAATGATATTTTGGCTTCTTCTTAATTGCATGCATTCCACATTTGTTCGAATGTTGGAGTATCCTTCCAACTGTTGATTCCTGATGCAAAGGCACTTCAAGATGTTGGTAGTCCTAGAAGAGTAATAATCACAAGCTCTTTTTCTGAAACAGTTTCATCTATTACTTGAAGTTCATCTCTAATTCTAGATATCCTTATAAAGAAGGATGTCACAGTATCGTCCTTCATCATCTTAATAGTTCTTAATTCATTCTTGAGGCTTGTGATTTGACCAATGTTCTAGATTGTGAATAATTTGGATAGAGCCTCATACATTTCTTGAGCGGAATTTATGTTGGATATATATGGAATGAGATTGTCCTTTACTCCATCCACTATTAGGTTCATGGCCAAGATTTTGGTTTCTCTGAACTTTTCTTTCTATGATTCATCTATAGGCTTCTTGACTTTTCCTAGAACTAGATCCAAAACTTTGTTCTTCTCGAGGATGAGATCTATCCTCTTTTTCCAGGCTTTGTAGTTGAAAGCTCCTTCTATTTGCTTTCTCCCTTTATTGAGTTTGGCATAGTTCCTATATATAGTAGACTTCTCTTTTTATATAATCATTTTCCTTAATGACCTTTGATCCCCTTTTATTCAATAGATCTTTAGGATGCCATTTTCCTTCTTCTTCACCTTAGCTCTGCTACCAGGTTGGAAAATCAGAAAGGCATAAAGATTTTATCTTGTTGATAATTACTTGTGATTTCCTATTGTTCTTATTATCTTACTTATGTTCTTCTTTTATCTTAGTTCATCAAGCAATTACCAAAAACAAAATATGAAGATCAAGGACACCATATGTAGGCACTCAAACAGCGCTAAGACCCCTATATAAGGGAAAACTTAGTCAATAACTCTTCCTTCAGTAATTCAAATTAGATAGACCAAGACCCTAGACCAAAAGACCTTCCTCCTCCAACAAGTCAACCCTTAAACTGTTCTTCCAACCTTCAAAGATCAATTGCATCGATATTGCATCAACCTTGCTTCAATATTGCATCAAGGATAGATTTTTGACCCTATTGCATCAGAATTTTGGCCTAGCTTCAAGACTAGAATTTTGGCCCTCCAACAACTTCAATTCCTTCGCACATGTGAGACAAGAGAGAGAGAGAGAATTTTGACTTCCTTAGAAAAATAACAACTTCCTCCTTCGTTAGCCCTTTCCTTCTTCCCTCTTGAATTTGCACTTTATTGCTTCCAACTACTGCAATTCGAACTTGTGTGAGATGATCTTCCAAATGAGTCGAGTTGCTCCAATATATAGTGAGTTGGTGAGGTCGAATTCCCCTAGTGAGGCCGACTTGTCCATCCTTGAGGCCAACTTGGTGGGGTAGGCCTAAATGACTTATTTTATATTAAAATAATTTTCTTTCTTGACAAATAGATTTCGAGAATGGCTCTTTACATTATGACATGGACAAGGACACTTGACATAAACCTTAGAACCCTGCAATGGAGGATTTGACCTATAAACAATTGACCCAAGCATGAAACTCATGCTTTAATAAGTCAATTTCTTTAATAATAAAATTTATTTTCCTTTCCTTTTACAAATGTATTATATCATGACTCAAATACAATTATGAAGACTGACACTAGTTACATTCTTCAACATGTTACTGACCACGAATGCAAAAAGATATAGCATGGTATATTAGAGGATGAATCTTCTGTTGTGCCAGCAAATTCATAAATAGAAAGTTGGGTCTATACCATTCCTTACTTTTTTCATGTACATAACTGCAAGACATGTACAACATGACCTTTAGTAGATTGGGTTGAAAGGACAACTTCCAAGAAAAGCAAAATGGTACTCCAAGGAGAAAGTAGCAAAAACCTTTCCTCACCTCGTTCAGTGAAGCTTTTGAAGACCAAAATCCTCCCTAAATGGGGAGGCATGATTCGGATCGGATCAACATATACTTTGTTATCTACCTCATTACTTTTTGGGTGGAAGAAATTGTCGGATATTGGATAAACCTACGCTCCCCATGTGTTTCGCGACATGGACTAACCGCCTCACATGGACCTTATCTCTGGCGACGTGATATTTGACTAACACCTGCGAGTTTTGGTCTAATGGTAATTGTGATTCCCAACAAGTGGTATCAAAGCATAGGTCATGAGTTCGATACACACCTGGCTTACGTTGGGGGGGAGATTATTGGACATTGGATAAACCAACACTCCCTGTGTGTTTCGTGACATGGACTAACTGCCTCTCATGGATCCTTATCTCTAGCGATGTGATCATTGACTAACACCTGCAGGTTTTGGTCTAACAACAGTTGTGATTCCCAGCAAAAATTGGAGGGATTGTCTTGTAGGGCCCATTTCAGTGGCAAGTCTCAATTTGGAAAACTTGGGTCCAAAACTTTCTAAAACCTTTTTGAGACATCAAACATCATTTTTTGGGGCTCAAATACTTTGCAAGCATAATACCCCCCTCCCACAAGAAATTGTTGTATGCTCCAAGATCATTCCAATGTTGCAAAAAGCACCTTAATTAGAGGTTGTATGCAAAAGTTATGTCTCTCGCAATTTTACCTACCTAGTTGACTACAATGCTATGAGTGTATGTCACGTCAACCTTTGTTACTCACACATGGGGCTAGCCACAAGAGGACTTTGAAGACAATTCCAAGAGGTCCAAAACCTTATCACATTAAGGGTTGAGTAATTCAAACCCCTAACTTATATGGTTAAAGGGTTATGTTAAATACTAAGCAGAAAGGAGGAAAAGGGGTTTCATTCTTTCGCAATGTACTTGTTCCATAATTGAGAAAAACATTTGAGTGGTATTGTTAGAGCATAAAAGAGGAGTAAGATCTCATAACAGTCATTTAGGCCAAAGTATCAAAAGGCAACTCCATATCAATCCCCATCCCACTGTATGTTCATTTTAATAGCTAAAACAAAGAGAAAAGAGGATAGGCCTCATTCTTTCACAATGTACTTGTTCCAAAATTGAGCAAAACATCTGAGAGTGGTATTGTCAGATCATAAAAGAGGAGTAGATATCATAGCGGTGGTTTAGGCCACAATATGAAAAGGTAACTCGATATGCATCCCTATTCCTTTGTATGTTCATTTTTATAACTAAAACAAAGAGAAAAGAGGATATGCCTCATTTTCTAGTTCGATTTTCTCCAATATTGGGCTTCCTAGGGTAAATCTTATATTCATTTATGTGGATGGCACTTTTATGTGCCTGTGCCTTCCAATTCTTGTTTCAATGATTTCATAAATTCAAACAAAACTAGTAATTAATAAATATGAGATCTAAGGATAATAAATTTACAAATCACCATTATACCACGTCTTGGAAACATTACAAAAGGGAGAATTGTATTTGAAGAGGTTAGAAGCCCCTTTATTGAGAGAATAGGCATGTTTGTGTTCATTTATTGAAAGAGGAAGCCATTGAAGGTTGTGAGGCCCATGTTATTTCCTTCCTAAAGAACATCAATGACTTTTTTGCAGGTTGTAGGTCATTCTTTAATGCAAAGAGATGTGATGGTGTACTTTGTATCATTTCCACTGGATCTATTCATCTTCTGAAATGGACCAGGAGATGTCCCATATGGGGCAAGCTCCATTGTTAATTTGTTGAGTATTGTGGATGATAATTTATATTCTATAATCAATTTTCATTCTTTAAAATATTAATTTTTAGTTTTTTAAGCTAATTTTTAATCACAATTGCATAACAATGACTAATTAAATGAATCTGAATTAGTGATTTTAAAACAAATATTTTAAAATTAATTTGATGTCAATGAGTTGGTACTCCACATACTCCACAAAAATGACAAAGAAAGATGACAGTACAACTTATCCAACCCTTACTTGACATGATTGTTATCATAGCTTTGGCAAAGACAATAAAGCCTAAATGGAAAAAATGTTCATTATTTTGTTATACTATAACCATGTTTTAGCATGTATCATTTAGTCAATTTTCACTATGAATGCATTAAGACTTGCCCAATTCTAAGAAAAAAAGGTTAAGATTAAGATCATGCCAACCATGGGTAATCAAAAGTGCATATATGTGAATCTTGTATAATTCACTATACATAGTTGACTAAATCTAAGAGATTTCCCACAATAAAAAATGCACACTTTCAAAATATGCATGTAGCCTTGTAGCAAAGTGGAAAAATCACCAAACGCACATCCCAAGTATATCCCTTGCTAGTAGGAAAACTTTTGTCACTCTTGAATCTCTCATTAAGAGGATTTGATCAATGAGTAGATATGTGGTGCAAAAGGAGCGAACTAGTTTTGTGCCAGGGAGGTTCATTCTTCACACTATGTTTTCTAACTCAAAAGCAATGAAGTGAGCTTGAGACACTAGTCAATAGTGTCTTACGTTAAAGACTAACTTTGATAAGGATTTTGATGAAGTTCATTAGTCCTTCATCTCAAAGAAGTTGTCTTGCTTGGGTTTTGGATCTCATGGTATTCTACTCCTAGATAGCTCAAAGATTGTTAATAACCATTTTGTAGCTGACTCCCTTGTCTTTGTGAAGAGCCAACCAAGAATCGATTGACAGGCTTCTCTTTTGTTTGGATACTTTTACATCGTGTTAAAGGTCATGATTAACTCTGATAAAACTAACTATCAACTTATTGGATTGGAATCCCTTGTGAGTGATTCCTATTGCTTGGTTGTATATTCTCCCTAAAGTAATATCATATAGGAACCCCTTTTGGGATTGGTTTGTCACCAATAGCCATGGGGAATTGGTGTCTTCAAAGTTTTTAGAACAAGTTACATATTTGGCATCATAAGGACCTACCCTTTGCAAGGAAGTTCACCATTGTTGGATATATGCTTTGGACCTCTCATGTGTATTGTCTCTTGTTGGTATCCCACCAAGCCTAGTTTCAATAGCTTGGAAAAATCTTGAGGGCATACTTTGAGGTCGAAATATGGTGGTGAGCAAGGTCTTCTACTAGTTCCATTGGATGTTTTCACTATTCCCAAGGAGGGGGGGCTTGGTTTGATTGATGTTGGCTTCTAAGGTAGCATTCTATTGACCAAGCAAGGAATGTGATGTCGAAGTACTTTCAACATAGCATATTAGCATAGTTAAGGGGGTTCTCAGCTTATGTGACATTATTTCCACTCTCCATCTCTTTCAACTTATGAGTTCACGTGTGTTTAGGAGCATTTGGTAAGATTGGAAAACTATTATAAGGTTGGCCCAGTGATAGTGTGAGGGCATTTGAGCTAGTTGGATCTACCTTGTTAGGCAATTTGGATCTTGAAGGAGTAGGGTGGTTGTATTGCAGAGATGCCACACTTTTGGGCACAAGCTAAGTTGGAAGGGTGTCTTCTTCTAGTGAGATTTATTAGATCTCGATACTTGCTCCCAAAAGGACTAGTAGCCTCTTGCTCAAGAGTATGGACTTCTCACCACTTATTGTCACTCAATCATGGAGCTACGAGCCCTTATTCTAGAGTCTAAGTTGTTTAAGATGAACATTGGTATGCCTAAGACATTTTGGAGGGATGGTGGGTGAAGTTTTGGTCATTTTCTTCTTCAGTATGACTCCCACCATTTTTATTCGACATTTGAAACATCATCTTTCTTCAATTCACACAAAGTAACATTGTGTTTGACATCTACACAATGTCGGAGAGTGCAACTTTCTTATAGGCTAATAATTTTTGCTTGGTTTGCCATCTATTAAGTTTGGTTGGCATCAAGTTGGCCAAGAATGGTCTCGTGGATGGCCTATGTTCAATTTGATAGCACCAAGAGAACATCAAGTATGTAGGAGTGTCAATTCGCCAAGCATTGTTAGACTTGGTTTGAAGATTAGCATTTTATGCTACTCTAGGGTAGGGTGCATTGGCATACTACCTTGTTTGGGGATGGTCAGTCTCTTATTTGTCATGCTTTCTCCAAACTTTGGCATTGTCTATAAATCTCGATGTTTTTCATGCTATACACCACCAGATTTTGGCAAAGAGAGTTTTGTTGATCAAAGACGCCCCAATATTTGGATCACATGGAGTATTTTGCTTTTATCTCTACTATAGTATATTGTATATGCCACTCCTTTTACATTTTTGTTTATAAATATTTTCCTATAAATATAAGTTGTATTTTTCAAACAAAAAAACCCCTCTTGTTACTCTTGCAATAGTTGAGGCGCCTAGGATCATGTGCCTAGTAATGGTAGTTATTAATAAGTTAGCTATTGTAGGCACTTGTGTGCTTGGCCTACTACTATCAACTATTTATCCAATTCTTCTTGCAACTATTGGTACCACAAACTAATGTTCTCTTCATACTAAAGGATGCTTGAATTCCATGTTTGGGAGTGTATTGATTATCCAAAAGAGCTATCTCGAAGACATTCACAATTGGGATACTAATACCAGTTATGTGTCCAGTAACTACTTGTTTTAGCCAAGTGGGTTAGTTCAAGTGTTTGAGTGCTTTGAGCTTCATGCAAGAGATCTCAAGGTTGATTCGTCAGGCTGGCTACCCCTATTGCATGCCTCACTCAATGTCCCTACTAGGTCAGGCACCATAATCAGCACCAATAAGTTTGTCCATTTGTGAATGCAAGGAAGTGCTTTGGAGATTTCCCATGAGGTTTTCCTTCAAAAAGAAAACTGCTGCTGCTATTGGTACCACAAAATAATGTTCTACTCATACCAATCGGTGCTTTGCCATGAAATAGAAAAAAACTATCAACTGAGACTTCCTAACGTCCCAGACAATTTTAAGATAACTATAGAAAAGCTATTTAAAGTTAAATAAATTACTAGAACATATTGACACATTGGATGATAAACACTTTGGCAAATTTTAGGATAACTGAAACAGTACAAGGTTAAAAACAAGCTTATGACAACTAACAATGCACAACCCAAAATTCTGATCATGATCAAATTCTGACTTTTACTGCATATCCTTCCTTTTAAGCTTGTAATAGAAAAAGGTCAAGAAGTAAAGTTTTGCAGCTCATGTGAGGATGTTTTACATTTTAACAGCTAGATATAAAGTTAATATTGAGGAGAAAACATCTCAAAATCAGAGTCATGTTGGGTTTATACTAATAGAAATTCAACGCACCATGTCAACAAAGGGATCAGACCAATTCGAGATCATTATAGAAGCAGCAGAAACCATGAAGTAAAATCTGACGCGAGTCATCATCAAATACCATCACTTTAAAAACTCTTCAAAAGGCGAGTTCTTCGTGTAACACCTTCTGATGTGTAGATGAACATCAAATGATCAGCCGTGCAAAAGCCAACCTTCCAGATCTGTATTCCATAGAAATATGAAAATAGTTTCAGGAATCTCCTGACCCATCATCACCATGCTACTGCAAATGTTTCTTCAATTCATCAATCTCAAAAGGTATCCTTTCTAAATCCTAATATTGCATTGAAACCCCCCTTTTTCATGTTTCTCAATGGTTTCCATACCAAACCAAGCATCCCAATGTTACATTAAACCACTTTGGGTTTGATCTATGTTCAAAAACCTTGAATTAGGAATGAGCCCTTCTAAAACATTTTTTATTTATTAAGGTTGCATTTTGCAACTAGTCAGACTTTTGACGGTCAGTCTGCAAAATAAATAGCACATCTTGACCAATCAAGGAGAGTGCGGCTAGGAGAACACCCATTTTTTTCCTCTATAATAATCGTTTTGTTGTCTTTGTATGTGTTCCCTGACACTCCCGACACTTCCACTGATGATAACTGTGCCGTCCTCCATATAAGCTGCACCGTCTGCATAATCAAGTTCTTCCAAACGATGTGTCACCCATAATGCAGTGACTCCTTTAGGTCCGTCCACAACGTTTCGAACAGCTTCAATCACCCCAATCTGAACAGTGCAATGATCTTTTCAATCAAACATGGAAAGAAGCTTCTGAACGCACATTAAGAAACCAAACATAAATAAGAAATACCTTGCACTCCATTAGTATCCATATATCTAACCATAAATAAGATATAGGGCAGTAATAAATTCAAAGCAAACAACAAAGAGAAACTCGTTAATGAGAAGCTTATTTTTGAATCACCGAAATCAATTTAAATTATCTGGCAACCACATATAGAACCAAGCAAAGTCATTCGCAATATCATGTCATAATTTTTTTCTATATAAGCAATAACACAAGATTTTCTGATGTTGCTTTCGAATGCGTAAAGAAATATTTAACTAATAAGAAAAAAACCAACGTGACAGCTGCTCCAGTAAATCCAGAAGGCTAGGCTGGGCCTCAGCTGTCATTTTACCCAACTTTCAGCCGTATGACAATCACTTGCCAAAGTTTCGAATAGATTAGGATAAACCTTCTCAACTAGATCTCATATAAACGATAAATGAACAACATATTTCACGTATGGCCATAGTAGCAGTGACCACCCCTTTTAACTACTTATAGCTAAGAGTAAAATGCTAATTAAGCCTATAGAGAGTCTTATATGTATCCATAAGTTCAAAAATCATGAAGTTAAATTCAGTTCTAACTTTACTCGGAAATTAACCAGGCCTTGAGTAGGAAGACACTGTCAAGCCAAGTGGAGAGAATGATGAACTGTTGAAAGATGAAACAACCGTATCAAAAACTGTACATGTATCCAACTCCGCTTGATAAATTCCCTACATAAGACATTTTCACATGCCATTCAAAGATTTGGAACAAGTTGGTCTAAAATATTGTTGGATTTTTGTGTAGCATCAGGACGTATTCCCACATGACTAAGTCAGCCTAGAAGAATTGTGAACTAAAATAAAAATTTGATTTTTGAATGACAAGTCAGCCCAGAAAAGTCAAGTAGGCCTAGGAGGGTGAAGGGACATGTCCATTGGGTTATTTCACCCCATTCAACTAGTATAAATAGACTTTGAGATGCCTCATCTCAACACCAATGAAGAGCAAATCTGAGCAAGAAGAAACTGGTTTTGACTTTTGAGATAATCTTTTCTTCTCTCTTGTGGCCGCACATGTGAAGGAGCATTGCCCAGACTTTTGATCAGAGTTGACCGAGTTGCTTGATCAAATTTTGACAGCGGTTTGACTGAGGTTCTTGATTGAGTTTGACCACAGAACAGGCCAAGTTTGACTGCACGTGGGAAGAGTTGACCGCAGGTGTTCACCATAGGTCATTGACCGCAAAGCCAAGTTTGACCAGGCCGAAGTTTGATTGCATATTTCACTTTTGGATGTTTTGGCTAGCATTGATTTGCTGGAGTTTTGACTGGTATTTGACTTGGATTATTGGCACAGATTTATAAACAAATTGTTGATTTGTAAACCTCGCTGAAGAATAATTTCTCCTAAAGAAAGTTGTTGGGTTTTTTCCCAAGGTAAAAATATTGTCTCTATTGCGCATGGTTGTCTTTCTATGATCTTTACTATTTCCGCCACATTTATTGTTGATATTTTCTCAAGTGTAATTGCTCAATGATATTAGTGGCATAGAATTATATGAGAAAATTATTAGAAAGTAATTATCTAGCAAAAATTTGTATTCTACTATGCATCTTGTAAAAAATTCAACATGGTATCAGAGCTTTAATGAGAGAGCAGTCATTGAAGTCAGCCTTAGAGACCAAGCATTCAACAGCTTGATTGGTTTTTGGATCTCTTGCCCAAATGGCACAAAGTCTCAGAGTTGAAGATAGGTTAAATGGTGCCATCAACATCAGATCTTGGAAGACCAGGATACTCCTTATCTCAGAAGAAAATGAGCTTCAGAGTTGCATGGAAAAAGTTATTCCAGAGCCAGAGGGAGCTGAGGAGAAAGCCAAGTATAAAAAGAATGAAGCCAAGGCTAAGAGAATCTTGATAGATTCCATAAAGGACCACTTGATTCCTTATGTTGTTGCATTGAATACTACCGAAAAAGTATATGATACTGTGGTAGGATTGTTTGAAAGCAGCAACACTAACAGGAATTTAACCTTGAGAAATCGTCTTTGTAATGTCATGATGACTAAGATCAGATTATGTAGTCCCTTATCTTATGAGAGTTTCCCAGAGCAGAGATGAGCTTATAGCCATTGGAGACACCATTATGATACAGAGCTTGTTACAGTGACTCTCAATGGATTTCCTTCCTCATGGAAGCCATTATTCAGGGAATTTGTGCACGGGAAAAATTACCCATGTTTGATAAGCTATGAATTGATTGTATCCAGGGGGAGACCAGATTGTCGTCCAGGAATAGCTTGCAAAATCCACGGGATGAAGATGTTGAAGAATGTATAGTTATGGTCGGTCTTCATAATTATCATTGTACTTGAGAAGAACAGAATTATTATTGTTTCTAGCATGTTCTTCATGCTTTTGATTTGGTCAAAATGCATTTTTGGAAAGAAGAAAATTATTACTTTATTTAAATTTTCAAGTGGTTCCACAAGTGCTAAGTTGGATTACATGATGGCTAGAAACTCACTAAATCAGATCACATGATGGCCAGTTGGCTTGCTTTCAAACTCTCTCATTCGGATCACATGATGGCAATTGGGACACACATACATTACTCATTTGCTCTCCTATGTGAAGTGGTCTGAGATCTGTCGATCTGCTCATTATACTTATGATCTGATGTCAGAGGTTCGAGATTTGCTTATAATAATTCTGATCTAAAGTCTAGTATTCGAGATTTGCTAATTATAATTGTGATTTGAAGTCTAATATTCAAGATCTGCTTATGATCATTGTGATATGAAGTCTTATGTCCGAGATCTACTTATTATTATAGTGATCTGAAGCCTGGGTCCAAAATTTGAGCCTAGATCTGAGTTCTAATATGATTGTAATACTATTCAAGGTTCGAGCTTCAAGATATCTACCATCCAAGCCTTGTCTTATGTGATATGATAAGAGGATCAGCCTCTCAATGGTGAACTCATTGGACACTTTATTGGACAGCTTGTTGACATTGAGTTGCAGGCATTTACATTGGAGATTTAGCACTTGTGGATGACATCTTGTGGTCAGTATTTATACAATATTGTGAACATCGCGATTGGGATTAAATCGGCGAGGGCCCAAAATCGTAAAAATCAGGGAAAAAATTGGTAAAAATCTGTTGGACACAGAGTGTCATTGATGTCAATATGGCAATATTCGAGGAGCTAGAGGAAGCAAACAGAGCCATCGGAGGAAGTAGACAGAGCCATTGGAGGAAGCAAACAGAGCCATTGGAGCCATCGGAGAACATATGGATTGCATAAACACTATCGGGGGCAGAAAGACTTAGTTATATGCAAATACACTATCGGAGCGGAAAAGGCAGAATTTATATAAGTATGCACAGAATACACTATCAGAGGCACAAACGGAAGCCAAAACATATATATAGGCAAATACACTATCGAAGGCGGAAGACTGCGCTATAGTGGAATACACTATCGGAGCAGCATACATACATATTACACATATATCGGCGATATGTTAATCGGCGGTTTGTCTATGTGCCATCACCCCAAACCCCCGATTGTGATACATATATGCGGACCCGACAACATATATGTCCAGGAATATAAACAGATGAAGTCCGGGTAGTATTTCATATATATAGTTATGAATGCGGGCCTTAAGCAATTGCAACATATATATATATATAACGGACCCGCTACACATTATGAAACGGTGTATTATATATCGCGTCCGCCTATCGGACCTTGGAAAGCGCCGATTGTGATAAAGCACACAGACTCGCTTAAACATTGTAACATGGCTTAATGATTATATCACATCCGCTGGAGGATCGACCGTCGGCCATCGGCGATGCCATGGGGTCAATATATAAAGGACCCCCGGAAGCCTCACTTTGCCGATTGCGATTGCACAGCCGGACTCGATGGGTTTTATAAACCCGACTGTATAAACCTTGAGTTCCGTGCGTAAAGGTTTTTCAATGTATTGGCGGGTTTCAGTGTAAAGACCGAAATACAAAGGAAAAGCCCCGGAAGCCTTGATTGCCGATTGTGATTTATGTAGCGGATCCGATACAGGAATAGTTGCGGATGAAATATATTTGAAGTCCGCCCTTTAGAGTTTTCGTCGCATTTTTTCTCATATTTCCTGTGTAATTGAATATTTGTCGTGCACAAGGTTTGGAGGCAAAAATACATTAAGGAATGCTCCCAATAGTTCTGGAGGCTGAACTAAAGCTGATTGCGATTGCAATTGCGATTGGGACGTGGCATGTCCGTTAAACAATGTTGCCTCTGTGTATGCCTGTTATCATTGAAAAAAAGGGGCTCTGTTACAGTTTTAACACAGTGACCGAAAAGCCAAGAAGCTGAATGGAAAGCCAGCGCAAAGGAAATCGAAAAGAAAAATCAATGGAGAAGAGGGAAGCCAAAGGACAAGCCAGCTCAGAGGAAGCTGAAGCAAGCGTGGAAGAAGCCGAAGAGTCAGTGGGAAGCGGAAACAAACAGTCAGAGGCATCAGAAATACGAAAACAGAAAAAACAAGGTAGTGTGGGTGAAGAATCAGAGTGAGAGGAAGTCGAAGTTCAGGCAAAGGCACTAGAGGCAGGAGAGGCAAGAGAAGAAGGAGAACATGAGTGAAGAAAAAGCTCAGTAGGTTTGGGAGCTGAGAACTACATCAAAACAGTTTATACTAGGTTTGGGTTGGAGCCCACGGGGTTGGAGCCTCAGAACTGAAAGGACTAGAATCCTTGGGAGTTGGTGCTCCTAAGTGCAGAATTATTGCCTTGGAAGAATAGAGTTGGTGCTTTGGAGGTTGGAGCCTCACAAAAGTCCATGTTGGTGCTTGGCAACTGATTGCAACCAGCGATATATTGTATTTATTTCGTTGCTCTGTCTGTGTTAATAAAAGCATTTGTTTCAGCTATCTATTTTCTGTGTTCCATATATATATATATATATATATATATATATATATATATATATATGTTTTTGGCGATAAAAAGAACAACATAAAAAGAAATACTGATTCACCCCCCTCTCAATATTTCCAACAATTAGTATCAGAGCGGGCTTCTTCATATTAGCCTAACAGCTTGAAGGATTCATAGCCATGATGAGAAATCACGAAGCATCAAGAAGACCTCCTCTGTTCGATGGCATTAATTTTGGTTTCTGGAAAAAAAGAATGACCTACTACTTAATGTCCCTTGGACCTGAAGTCCGGCATTTCGTTCAAACTGAGTACCAAATTCCTCCCACTCTTCCAACAGATCAAGACGAGAGGAAAGCCTACATTGCAAATGCAAAAGCCTTGAACTCCATCACTAGTGGAATCACTGATTCCGAGTTCACAAAAGTCATGAATTGTAACTCTGCCAAAGAAATGTGGGATAAGCTAGTTGGCTTATACGATGGAGACTCAAAAGTCAAGAAGGCAAAGCTTCAGACTCGTAGAAGGCAATTTGAAACTCTGAAGATGGAAGATGAAGAAGATATTTCATCATACTTCCTCCGAGTAGCTGAAGTGGTCAACTCCCTTAAAGGATTGGACGAAAAGACTGAAGAAAGTACCATTGTTCTAAAGGTATTAAGATCTCTTCCAGATAGATTTGACTCCAAAATAAGCGCCATAGAAGAAGCAAAGGTTCTAGATACTCTCAAGATGGATGAACTCCATGGAATCCTCACTGCCTATGAGATGAGGAAAGGTGGCCCAAGCTCCAAAGATGCAGCGTTCAAGGCTTCAAAATCAAAGAAGGGGAAAGAAAGGAATCACTGTAGTGATGACTCCGATGTGGAATCCGAATTGGCTCAATTTGTACAAAAGCTGAAGAGAGGATCTAAGCTAAAAGGTAAGTACCCTCTTATCTGTTTCAAATGTGGAAAAATAGGTCATTATGCTGCAAAATGTCCTCATAAACATGACAGTGATGATGAAGGAAATTCTAAAAGAAGGGTATACAAAAAGAAAGGGACCAATAAGAAGAACTTCTTCTCTAAGCAAGATGAGTCTGATGAGGATGAATTTGTAGTCATCAAAAGGAAATCAGACAAGGAAAGTGACCATGATGAAAGCCAAGAAACATTATTCATGGCATTCACAAATGAAGTTGACTTAGGGCTAGAAGGAAATGTAGATGAACTGTTAATAAGTGCCATTGAAGAAAATGAGAAATTACGGAATAAAATCATTTCTCTCAAGGTAGAAAAAGAGGAAACAAGAAGAAGAGAAGATCTCTTGGAAACAAAGCTAAAAGAAAAAGAAGAGACATGCGAAGAACGTGAAGCCGAAATAGTTTCTCTGAGGAAGGAATTGGAGCAAGTCAAAAAGGGTTGGAAAAGCTCTCAAATACTTGAGACTATCCTGAAAAATCAAAAACCTCAACATGACAAGTCTGGAATAGGCTATAAAGGAGAATCATCAAGCTCTAAGAACAGTGCAAAAAACTATGTCGATGCACTTTCTAGCAATCCAAAAGAAGAAAAAATATGTCATCAAAGATGCATTCCAGATTCAAAGAATGAAGAGAGAATAACTCCAAAGAAGAATATGGATTCGAATCATGGATACTATAGCAAATACAAACCAGTGTTCCATCAAAGGCCCGTCTCAAATCCAAAGAATGAAGCGGGAGTAATTCCAAGGAAGGAAATTGACTCAAACCATGGCTACTACAACAGGTACAAAACTATCTTTCTTGGACATTGTTTTCATTGTAAAAACTTTGGTCATCAAACCAGACATTGCATGGCTCACAAGAGTGAAACACCAAAGCTAAAGGATCAAATAATCAAACCATATGCCCCCAAAAGGCAGGGACAAAGCAAAACCTTCAATTTGTTTGATCCCTTGACCAAATTTGATCTGATTTGCTCATTATGCTACAATAATAGACATTATGAACAAAACTGCCCACTCAAAAGGAGAAAAGCAAGTAGTGAGAATCCCAACATGGATAAATGTGGTCTGGCTCTATATGCTCAAAATAATGAAAACCATTGGTTTGTGGATAGTGGGTGCTCCCGACACATGACAGGGGACAAAAGGAAGTTTGTCTCATTGAGCAAAAAGGAAGGAAATGTGTCCTTTGGAAGTGGATCGAGCAAAATTGCGGGAAAAGGAACTGTTACCCTCATCAATGGGAAAGGGAAAGCTCAAGATGCTCTGCTAGTAGATGGGCTCAAACACAACCTTCTGAGTGTCAGCCAAATCTGTGATCAAGGACATAATGTTGTCTTTAGCACCAAAGACTGTGAAATAAGGAACTCCTCCTCAAGGGAACTTGTGGCGAAAGGGGTGAGAACACCAGACAACATTTACATTCTGAACAAGATTCAAGAAAATAAATGCTACCTGAGTCAGACAGATGAAAGTTGGTTGTGGCACAAGCGACTTGGACATACAAGCTTCAAAAATCTGATCAATATCAGCAAGATTAAAGCTGTACGAGACATCCCAAGGCTATTCAAACCAAATCAAGGAGTATGTGGTCCCTGTCAACATGGAAAGCAAACCAGAACCAGCCATAAGATCAAGGAGCTCTCTACATCAAAGCCCTTGGAGATCATCCATGCTGATTTATGTGGACCAACTAGAAATCAGGCACTCCAAGGAGAAAGGTACTTTGTTTTATTTGTTGATGACTATACTAGAATGATGTGGATATATTTTGTAAAATATAAATCTGAAACATTTGAGTGTTTTAAGAATCTAAAAGCACTTGTAGAAAATGAAAAGGACTCAAAAATTAAGTGCCTCAGAACAGATAGAGGGGGAGAATTCACATCAAAATAATTTAATGAGTTCTGTAACATACATGGAATTAAAAGAGAATTCTTTGCTGCCAGGACACCCCAGCAAAATGGGGTAGTTGAAAGAAGAAATCAGACAGTTCAAGAAATGGCCAGAACAATGTTATTAGTTGCAGACTTGCAACCAAAATTCTGGAGAGAAGCAGTCGAGACAGCTATCTATACCTTAAATCGAACTCAATTAAGACCAAATTGTGAAAAAACTCCTTATGAATTATGGAAAGGAAGACATGCTTCAGTAAAGTACTTCAAGATCTTTGGAAGCAAGTGCTTCATAAAAATCAATGATGGCTCACCAGGAAAGTTTGATTCTCGAGTTGATGAAGGGATATTCCTTGGATACTCTACACGGAGCAAAGCCTACAAGTGCTACAATTTTCGAGTAAAGAAAATAGTGGAAAGCATTGATGTAAAGATTGATGAAGACCTTCCAGAAAAAGAAATTGAAGAACATGAAGATGATCTTCTCATTCAAGAAGAAGAACCTAAAGAAAAAGAAATAGATCAAGAAGAAGAAGAAGAGGAAAAAGAACCACCTCATACCCCTTCAAAGATGAAGTTTCTCCAGAAATATCATCCAGAAGAGCAGATTATTGGCAATAGAGACGAAGGAATGCAAACCCGAAGAAGGACGATAATTACACCAAAGAGAAACGTTATTGCTCTTCTATCCATGATGGAACCAGAAACATTTGCACAAGCAAGGATCCTCATTGGGTAAAAGCCATGGAAGAAGAAATGTCCCAAATTGAGAAGAACGAGACATGGGAGCTGGTACCTCGTCCAAAGGACAAAAACATAATAGGAACCAAATGGGTGTTCAAAAATAAAATGAATGAAGAAGGACAAGTTATCAAAAACAAGGCAAGGGTTGTCTGCAAAGGCTATTCCCAAATTGAAGGAATTGACTTTGAAGAGACATTCGCACCAGTGGCTCGTATGGTAGCTATCAGGATGTTCTTGGCATTTGCTTGCTCAAAAGGATTCAAAATCTATCAAATGGACGTAAAATCAGCATTTCTAAATGGGGAACTCAAGGAAGAAGTCTACATGGAGCAGCCAGAAGGGTTTGATCTAACAGAAGGAAAGGACTTAGTCTGTAAGTTGAAAAAGGCTTTATATGGGTTGAAACAAGCTCCCAAAGCTTGGTATGCAAGATTGGATCACTATCTACAACAACAAGGCTTCAAAAAGGGAGTGGCTGGAAGTAATCTATACATAAAGACAGATGAAAGTAAGTTACTAGTTACTCTTGTTTATGTCGATGATTTGATTTTTGCTAGCAATAATGATGAAATGAGCCATGAATTTTCTCAAAACATGTCAAAAGAGTTCGAGATGTCAATGATAGGAGAGCTATCTCACTTCCTTGGACTTCAAGTATCTCAAACCAGAGCAGGATTGTGTATATCTCAAGCCAAATATCTAAAAGACATGCTCAAAAGATATGGAATGGAGGACTGTGCACCCATGAGCACACCTATGACCACAAACTGCAAATTGAGCAAAGATGATGACTCCCCTCCAATAGATGCAACTCATTAGAGGTCAATAATTGGAGCCCTTCTATACTTAACAGCTACAAGACCCGACAAAATGCAGGCAGTAGGAATGGTGGGAAGATTTCAATCTGCTCCCAACCAATCCCATTTATTAGTTGTAAAAAGAATTCTCAGATATCTGAAAGTAACCCTTGATTTCGGTCTTTAGTACCCTAAGAGCTCAACACTGACTGTAACTGCATACACCGATGTTGATCGGGCAGAAGTGTGGATGACCAGAAGAGTACTAGTGGAAATGCATTCTTCCTGGGAGACTGTTTAGTATCCTGGCTCAGCAAAAAACAAACATCCATATCATTATCCACAACCGAAGCCGAGTATATAGCTGCAGCAGACTGTTGTACTCAAATACTATGGATGAAGGAAGCTCTAAAAGATGTCAACACAGGTACAGATCAACCAATTACCATCTATTGTGATAACACAAGTGCTATCAATCTCAGCGAAAATCCAGTGATGCACTCAAAGACCAAACATATACCAATCAAGTATCATTTCCTCCGTGAACAAGTAGCTGAAAAAAGCATCGCTTTGGAATATATCAATACTAAGGAGCAGATAGCTAATATTTTCACAAAACCTCTTCCTCGAGAAGCATTTGAACATCTTCGTCAAAAGATGGGGGTTATCTCTTTAGCATCACTCAAGTTCATTCATAAAGACGTAGCAGGACAGGGGGAGCAGTTCGACAGGGGGAGTCCGTATGCATTCCTTTGCCATTGATGTCAAAGGGGGAGACCAGAAGAATATTGCCATCAATAACAAAAGGGGAGATTGTTGGACACAGATTGTCATTGATGTCAATATGGCAATATTCGAGGAGCCAGAGGAAGCAGACAGAGCCATCATAGCCATCGAAGAGCATATGGATTGCATATACACTATCGGGGACAGAAAGACTTGGTTATATGCAAATACACTATCGGAGCGGAAAACGCAGAATTTATATAGGTATGCACAGAATACACTATCGGAGGCACAAACGGAGGCCAAAACATATATATAGGCAAATACACTATCGAAGGCGAAAGGTGGAATACACTATCGGAGCAGCATACATACATATATATCGGCAATATGCTAATCGGCGGTTCGGTTATGTGCCATCACCCCAAACCCCCGATTGCGATACATATATGCGGACCCGACGACATATATGTCCAAGAATATATACAGATGAAGTCTGGGTAGTATTTCATATATATTGTTATGAATGTGGGCCTTAAGCAATTGACCCACTGCACATTATGAAATGGTGTATTATATATCGTGTCCGCCTATCGGACCTTGCAAAGTGCCGATTGCGATAAAGCATGCAGACCCGCTTAAACATTGTAACATGGCTTAATGATTATATCGCATCTGCTGGAGGATCGGTCGTCGACCATCGGCGATGCCATGGGGTCAATATATAAAGGACCCCCGGAAGCCTCGCTTTGCCGATTATGATTGCACAACCGGACCCGATGGGTTTTATAAACCCGACTGTATAAACCTTGAGTTCCGCGCGTAAAGGTTTTTCAATGTATTGGCGGGTTTCGGTGTAAAGACCAAAATACAAAGGAAAAGCCCCAGAAGCCTTGATCGCCGATTGCGATTTATGTAGCGGATCCGATACAGGAATAGTTGCGGGTGAAATATATTTGAAGTCCGCCCTTTAGAGTTTCTGTCACATTTTTTTCTCATATTTCCTGTGTAATTGAATATTTGCCGTGCACGAGGTTTGGAGGCAAAAATACATTAAGGAATGCTCCCAATAGTTCTGGAGGCTGAACTAAAGTTGATTGCGATTGCGATTGGGACATGGCATGTCCGTTAAACAATGCCGCCTCTGTGTATGTCTGTTATCATTGAAAAAAACGAGGCTCTGTTACAGTTTTAACACACAGCGACCGAAAAGCCAAGAAGTTGAATGGAAAGCCAGCGCAGAGGAAACCGAAAAGAAAAATCAATGGAGAAGAGGGAAGCCAAAGGACAACCCAGCTCAGAGGAAGCTGAAGCAAGCATGGAAGAAGACGAAGAGTCAGTGGGAAGCGGAAACAAACAGTCAGAGGCATCAGAAATACAAAAACAGAAAAAACAAGGTAGTGTGGGTGAAGAATCAGAGTGAGAGGAAGCCGAAGTTTAGGCAAAGGCAGCAGAGGCAGGAGAGGCAAGAGAAGCAAGAGAACAAGAGTGAAGCAGAAGCTTAGCAGGTTTGGGAGCTGAGAACTACAGCAAAACAGTTTATACCAGGTTTGGGTTGGAGCCCACGGGGTTGGAACCTCAGAACTGAAAGGACTGGAATCCTTGGGAGTTGGTGCTCCTAAGTGCATAATCATTACCTTGGAAGAACAAAGTTGGTGCTCGGGAAGTTGGAGCCTCACAAAAGTCGAAGTTGGTGCTTGGCAACTGAGGTTGGTGCCTGGCAACTGATTACAACCAGCTATATATTGTATTTATTTCATTGCACTCTTTGTGTTAATAAAAGCATTTGTTTCAGCTATCTATTTTATGTGTTCTATATATATATATATATGTGTGTGTGTGTGTGTGTGTGTTTTTGGTGATAAAAAGAACAACATAAAAAGAAATATTGATTCACCCCCCTCTCAGTGTTTCCAACAAAATCGGCAAACACAAAAATATTCTTTTTTTTTTTCAATTTTTTTAATATCTAAAGCATCCACAAAATAAAATACATTGGAGATTTAGCACTTGTGGATGACATCTTGTGGTCAGTATTATCCAATATTGCGAACATCGCGATTGGGATTAAATCGGTGAGGGTCCAAAATCAAAAAAATAAAAATAAAAAATAAAAAATAAAAAATCGTAAAAATCTAGAAAAAATCGGTAAAAATCGGAAAATACAAAAATATTGATTTTTTTCAATTTTTTTAATATCTAAAGCATCCACAAAATAAAATAAATGCATTGACACATAAATATGAAAAGAGAACTAACATATACGCTGTGTGATATCATGTCTAGTGCTACATCACACATAATAGTGAATCATGTCTTGAATACTAAGTCTTGAGTCCCAACTCAACCTCAAAATATCAACCGAAAATATAATAATGTATCTCATATCATGAGTCATAATGTCATATACAATTAAATGAACCAAATAACTAATATTATTGATTTCCTCTACCCCTCTTGCGAGAAAATGTAACAGCATTCCCTCTAGATGAAAAAGGCGGTGGGGCTGGAAGTGGACTCTGTTGTGCTCTAGAAGGTGAAGAACTATGAGCTATAGGAGGTAGACCACATACTCTACTAGTGACAGGTGTAGGTGATGTCACCTCCTCCTCCTCCTCCTCTAACCCCTCCACTACCTCTTGCTCTAACCAATCAGGGGCTAACTCCATGATATGCCTCTCGGCCTCAACCCTCCATGCAGCAGTGGTGTCAATCCCATCCAATGAGATGGCCTCCACATCAGGGGTCCTCTCAAGTTGCCTCACCCACAATCAAAGATTGTAGTAGACATAAACCATGTCATTAAGTCGTTGGGACTCCAACCTGTACAAGGGTCATAAATTAATAAATTATAAATAATAAATTAATAATTATAAAAAATGATTATTTAATGAATTCAAAAAATTAATTGAAAATTTGGAATATTTTAACTTGTTGTGTTTCTTGGTGTGTATTTTTTCAAATACACTTCAGTTGCGCTTGCATCCCAAGGAACTACATGTTTGGTTGAGCACTCTAGTGACAAGCCTTTGGAGATTGGGTACTCTACAACCATAGCTTCTCCACCATGCATCTACAACAAATAAGATAAACATAAGAAAAAAATGAAATTTGAAAGTTGAAGCACAGTACGAACTTGAAAAGACAATGAAATTTGAAACAAACTAAAGCTTACATGGCATTTTAGTCTTCCTATCCACAATAGCCATGTCAAAGCTAAATGTGCCACCTGCCATCTTGTATATCTCCATTTCTTTGGAGATTTCTGCACGTTCTACTAGAGATGGCACCATCCTCTGAACACAAGTGAAGAATCCATCCATGACCTCAGCATCAAATAAGAAACCACAGGAGTAAGAAAATGTGGGGTTCAAGTAGATCCCTGTAGCATGAATGGGACGATGGAGTGTATTGTTCCATCGCTCATCAATCACTTCCCATAGGAGTTGTTGTTTCTCAAACCCCTCATCCCCCTTATCATCATAGTAGCTCTGAATGGATTCTTTGGCCCTATCCATGGCCTCATACAAGTAGCCCATTATGGGCTTGTCTCCATCAACTAATCGAAGAACCTTTACCAAAGGTTTAGTAATGCTACACACCCCATGCACTCCCGCCCAGAAGCTTTCCTTGTATGAAACTAACCTGCATATGGCCTGTCCCTCTGGTTTGCGGCTATATGACAAAGCATGTCACTCCTCTAAAATAAACATTCTCTTCACATCCCACATAGAATTCAGGAAGGATTGAAGAAATATGAAACTGGTGACAAACTGTGTAATGGCAGGGCGCACCAACTCCTTGTTGTTTGTGAATCTTCTCATCAAATGAAGCACAACTACATGATTATATATAAATTTTGTAATGCTTTTCGATGATTCAACAATATCCTTGACAAAAGGAATTTTTCCTATGTCTTCCAACATCAAATCAATGCAATGTGCAGCACAAGGTGTCTAAAATAAGTTAGGATGCATCTCCATAAGCATCTTGCCAGCAACAACATCATTTGCAGCATTGTTTGTTATGACTTGGACAACATGTTGTGGACCCACCTCCTAAATGAACACGTCCAACAAATCACATAATAATCGTGCATCTTTGATATGTGCAGATGCATCAACAGATTTCATAAACATTGTCCCCGTGGGACAATTAACCAAAAAGTTAATAAGGCTTCTACCCATTTGATCGGTCCAACCATCTGACATCACAGTGCATCCTGTGTGTGCCCATGATCCCATAAACTCCTCCAATCTCTTAATGTAGTCAACCTTTTCATTTTGAAGAATGTGCCCTCTAAATTCATCATATGAAGGGACTTTGTACCCTGGGCCAACAATAGCAATGGCATCAACCGCAAGCTGGAAAAATGGATTTTTCCCAGCAATGCTGAAAGGAATATCACTCCAAAGAAGAAACTTTCACAACAACTTGTCAGCTTCTTCCTTCTCCCTTTTTTTAATAACTGACGAGATAAATGGTTGTGCACCAGGTGTGGTTCTAGGAACAAAAAATGATGAGGTAGCTACAGGGTTGGGTGTAGATGTTGATGGTGAAGTAGAACCAGTACCACTCTCACGGTCACCTCCCAATCTTGACACTCTACTCCCTGCTATTTGACTCTTCAGAGTTGCCTTGGACAATTTGGTTGTCTCTATTTCTTCCAATGATTTGAGGGCTCTTCGGATGATTTTTGGATTTGTATTTGAGCAAGGCCCTACCTCATGTCCAGGAATTTGTGCAAGGTGATACTTCAATCTGTATACCCCTGTCATATGATGCCCACATAACTTGCAAGTCAAATTTGATCTGTCAAACCCTCCATCAAGTTCACCAAATTCCCACAAAGGGTCCAATTTCCTTGGCATGTTTGTAACTTTGTTGAATCTTGAGTTTTAATGTAAAATTGAAGTTTGAAGTTTGAACCTAGGGCACAAGAAGAATTGCAAGTTAAACAAATGAAATTAAAATTTACATACAACATTTTGAATTTTTGACAAAAAAAACTCTCAACTCAATGCAACAATAATGGCAAAAAATACACATTCAAACCCAAGCAAAAATGATGGAAAAAAACTAGGGCACAAGAAAAAATTAAACAAATAAAACTAACAATCAAGATTTTGCATTTTTTACCAAAAAAACCCTCTCCACTAAATGCAACAAAAATGACAAAAAAACACACTCAAATCCAAACAAAAATCATGGAAAATAAATGGGTGATAGAAACCCAAGGAAAACAAGGAAAAAACAAAAAAAATGGCCAAATTTGATGCCCATACCTGAAAACCACGCTCTATTGAAGAAACTTGGTCCAAACTTGAATTTTTTTGCTTGGGATGCTAAATTCCTTCACTTTTCTCCTTTCTTGCCCTTGTAGATGAGTTCTCCTCCTCCTTAGCTCTCACTCTTTCCCTCTGTCTGCAAAATGAACCAAAAAAAAACTGAAAATTGCCTTTAAAAACTCGTTTCTACCGCCCCCCAAGATTTTTATTGCTCGACTCGCGATTTTTCCAGATTTTTTCAAGTTAAAAAAATAGCGTGATTTTTTGAAAACATCGTTATGTTCGCAACACTAGTATTATCTATGTCTTGATATACTATTGAGGGATTTCTCTAAGGAATAGCTTGGTTGGGTTTTCCACCTTGTGGGGTTTTGCCCTGGTCTCTGACCTAAACATTGGTGTCTCTCGTTATTTGTGCATTGTGATCTCTTCTTTTCTTTACTGTTATTGGTTGAATTTCTAAAGTGTAATTATTTGATGAAGAAGAATAAAATTGTAAAGAAGATCTAATAAATTCACAAATAATTATCACTAGTTCAGAAATAATGCTAGTACACTTTGTACTTGATTTCTCAACATGGTATCAAAGTTATGGTGAATTCTTGGAAGCCCTAGTTGGAGATCTAATCTCAAGAGACCTCATATGATTAATGAAAGATCTCAAAGAATAAAATATGAAGGATTGAGACTACCAGTCCAAAATCCTCTGTTCTAAGAGGCTGAAAGATCTCAAGACCAAGAGATCGAAAAACCCTTTGCCATGCCTTAATATTTCAGTGATCTGAAATCTCACAGTCTTATATCTTAATGGAGAATTGAAGTCTCACATGAATGGATTAGGAAAAGCCTTTTTGAAGTTCAGTTATTGTCCAAAGTTTATGTTTAAGGAGTGAATTCAATGAAGCATTGAATATATATATTGGAATATGTTAAAACTTTAGATCGAACCTCAAAGTCTCAGACCGAAAGACTTCTCAACCACTATGCCTTGTTTTGGTATATTGTATATGGTTCTCAAGCAGAAAAAGTATGGATCTGAAGTGCATGTATCTTCTGTGGAAAAGGTGTGGATATGTCTTTGTTTTGGACGAGAAGGATACGAAGATAAAAGTCGCAAATCAAAAGGAAATATAGTATATACTCGCTCTCTCTAGCTCTAAGAAGATTGAATCTTGTGAAATCTAATCCGCAAAGCTGAGGCAGAAGTATCTTTGAGAAACAGTGTGGCTCTGAGGCAAATATATCTTTGTGTTACAGTGCAGATCTGAGACAATATATCTTTGTGGTACAACGCAGATCTGAGACACCCTCTTTGTGGCATCATCCGAACTTGAAGGCAGATGTTTCGGCCCTTGTAGATATCTCATCTCTATGGCATATCTCTATTTGAATGCGCATCCTAAGACATAGTTGCAAGACCTCTTGGAGACCTCCATTTTGTGATATATCTCTGAGATCTAATGTGGCATAGAGCGAGATCAGAGGTAGACTTGGAGGACGTTGTAGAGATCCTTGTGGACTGAATTATGGAGGGCTCACAAATTAAAGGGGGTCTCTGTTCTATACATAAAGAAAGGTCGAAATGCATTAAAAAAAGGCAACCTGATTTGGGAGCTGACCTGTTTAATATTGGCCAAAGATCCATGTTGATTTGAAGGTTGGTGTAGCTAAACGAAGTATAATCACAAAGATTCAATACAAGGTATGTTTCAAGTTTATCTCAAGAAATGAAAATTTTAAATACAAGGCAAAAAGATGTGTAAGATCAAATTGCCCTAAGAAGTCTTTGTGATTTCTTGAATCGAGTCATTCATATGCATTACAATAAATCTTGAAGTTTAGCCACAGTCCAAGAATGAATTCAGTGATGTATTGAAGATGCAAGTCTATGTATATGTTGCATTACGGAGTTAAGGAAATATTATGCAAGAAATGTCTTGCATTGAATCTGAACCTGAAGAGGTCAAGGATATTATTTGCATGAATTTCCTTGGATTTAAGGTAGGATGATGATAGTCATGTCATGAAGTCAAAGCCCCTCTTCAAAATCTAAAAGGCTGGAGTACACAACTTGATACGATATCTCGCTGAAAGGTTGAAACTTGATGGCATTGCAAAATCTAGGGTTCGGAGACTGAAGGTCTTGACCAAATTCTAGGGTTTTAAACATTGAATTGTTTTAAGGTTTGTAAACCCTAGGTAGGGCTTGGAGAAGGAATCCTAGAACTCATGGACCCTAGGATTATTTGTTGAATTGTACGAAGAAACCCTAGCATATTGATGATGATGTGGAATCCTTGATGATATGGATGAGATTGACTCAATCCAAGAAGGTTGAGATCAAGCATGCACTGACACATTGTCAAGAGACAAGTACTTTTTTTATTGTTTCAATTGTTGCTTCATTATTAGTCTTTTGTCTCTATATTTTGCTTGGTTGTATTCCTTTCTTAGTTGTTCTTCCATGGTCTCTTAGAGAGGTTTGTGGGTATACAATGAAGGTTGCCAATGTTCTAGTAGCAAAAAGAAGTAATGGAAGAACAAGGCTTGCGACAAGAGGACTTATGTTCATAGATATTGGATCAGTTAGAATCTAAACTCGAAAGGAACTCACATTTCAGCCAAATTGAAGTATGCCTTAGTCACTTTCAAAGAATGAATGGATGGAAATCTCAGAGAAGTACAAAGCTAAGGATTACCTCAATAAGAGGGAGAAGAAACATCTTGTCAGGTACACTTTTCTTAAGAGGTTATTATCCTTATGATACCTACTATTACTTCAAATGAATGTAGAAATTGTCTTCTTGATGAAAGGAGAAGTGTATGTAAGAGCTACCTCAAGCCTATAAGGTTTATGAAGAAATCTTATGCTTGTAAGCAAAAGAAGGCTTTGTACAAGCTTCTCATAGTTGGTACAAGATGGATCCTATATGATTTATTTTCTGACAAAAGCAGGAAATTTCATGTGTCAGAGATAGTTGCAGTGATTGGAAGATTTGCTCTAGAGGAAGAAGTTTCAGCTTCAAAGGGAGTTGACCTCTGGATTTGTAACAAAGAATTCTCATGTGTTTATATAGCATTAGTAGCAGAAGGAGCAAATCAAATATGTTTCCGAAAGAACACTCTGTTAGGGTGACCAGAAATAAAGTCGTGACGATGGATCCATGAGGAAAGCATATCAATGTATGATTTGTCAGGCCAGGAGGTAACTCCTCAAATGAATTGTGTTTATTCATTAAGATTGCTCATGGATATATACAAGGAGGGAGAGACTCTTGGGCTTCACCTCCTAGTGTCTCTTCATTTTCCTATTCTCCGTTATTTACTATTTACATTAGTTACAAATATTCACCCAATCCCAATGATTAGGTGTCAACATTCTCCCCTTAATCTGAAGGGATGTTGGTGATTCCAAGCATCATTCTGAATCTTTTGAACTTTTCTCTCCCATGCTCTTTGGTGAAGATGTTTGCAATCTGCTCATTAGTGGAACAATGGCGTAGATGGATTGTCTTGGCCTCCACATGATATCGAATCAGATGGTATTTTGTATTGATATGCTTCGTTCGATCATGGAACTTTGGGTTCTTGGCCAACTTTATTGCAGAGGTGTTGTCAATCATGAGTGGAGTTGAATGCACTTGTTTCACCTGCAAATCTTCCAGAATTTTCCTAAGCCACACAATTTCTTTTGTTGCCTCAGTTGTTGTCACATATTCTGCCTCTGTTGTGGAATCCGCTGGAACTGAATGTTTGTCTGATCTCCAGGAGACAGCTCCTGATCCAAGACTCATATCATAACCTGAAGTAGATACCGTAGTTTCTTTGTCTCCATCGAAGTTTGAATTAGAGTATCTAATCAAGCTGAAGTCGCCCACCTGTGTATACTTGAGTCCAAAGTCTTGGGTTCCCTTCAAGTACTTTAGAACTCTTTTTGCAGCAGACCAATGTCCCTCACAAGGCTTTTGCATAAACCTAGAGAGGATTCCAACAGCGAACAAAATGTTCGATTTGGTAGTAGTCAAGTAGTTGAGACTTCCTACAAGTTGTCTATACTTTGTTGCATCCTCAAATTATTTTCCTTCAATGGATGTGAGCTTTAAGTTTTGTTCCAATGGAGTAGTCAAAGGATTGCATTCATCCATGCCAAACCTGTTCAACAGATCTCCAATGTACTTCTTTTGAGAGAGGAATATATACTTCAGATGTTGAGCTACTTCAATACCAAGATAATAGTGAACATAGCCCAAGTCATTCATTTCAAACCTTTCCTCAATTCCTTCTTTATGGATGCAGTGCAAATCTCATTGTTCTGTGTCATCAAAAGATCATCTACATATACCACAAGATACACAACTATTTTGCCTACTTTCTTGACAAACAAAGTTGCATCATCAAAGTCATAATGTTTGAAGTTGAGTTTCAGAAGATGCTCAATTAAATTTTCATACCAGGCGCACCGTGCTTGCTTGTGGCCATACAAGGATTTCAAAAGTTTGCATACTTTATGTTCATGTCCCTTCACAACGAATCCTTCTGGCTGGACATAAAAACATTTTCTTTCAGATCTCCATTCAAGAAAGCAGTTTTTACATCCATTTGATGGACTTTCCAATCATCCTGAGCTGCTAAGGCAAAGAGTGTCAGGATGGTAGCCCATTTTGTTGTGGGGGCAAAAGTCTCCTCATAATTGACCCCTTCCCTCTGTGCAAAACCTTTTCCCACAAGCCTAGCTTTGTGCTTGTCAAGTGAGCCATCAGCTTTATACTTGTCCTTAGACCCACTTGCAACCAATTGGTTTGGTTCCTAGTGGAGGATAAACCAGCTTCCAAATGCCATTCTTTATCAAGGCATCATACTCCTTTTGCATCGCTTCTTTCCATTCATCATGAAAAGCCGCTTCTTTGAAGGAAGTCGGTTCAAAATCTGTAGACAAATTCAATTCACAATCATAAGAAACATCCATATCAATAGGTGAATTAGAATCATCTACATCACCTCCATTTTGCCTAGTTGAATTTCTTGTTCCTATATTTCCAACCTCATCAGGATGAACACTTTCAAGTGTCTTTGTGGCCATTTGGAGGACCTTTCTGAGATGGTCCAGGCTGCTCAGTTGACTGAGTTGGGACTAAATCAAGACTGATTCTCCCAATTTTGTCAATCACATCACTCAAAGTATCATCAGTGGTTGGAGCTTCATGTGGGGGAGAGAGTGCTTCGAAGAAGATTCCACAGATTGATCTAGTATAGGAATCCCCCCTTCAAGATGTGGAATCTGATTATCAAATTCTTGAAACGATTTTGCATGTCTGATTCTATCCAAGTGATCAAGTTGTCGCTCAACAACATTGTCAACTTTGAAAGTTTCAAGAAAGATTACATCTCTAGATACAACAAACTTCTTATTGACTTCATCATAGAGATTCTATGCTTTGGAGATTTGAATACCCCCAAGAAGATACACTTACGACTCCTTGCACCAAGTTTGTTTCTTTCTTCCTTTGGTATCAAGGCATAACATGTAGAACCAAAGACTCTAAGATGCTTTACCGAAGGAATGTGGCCATATCACATTTCATAAAGAGTCTTGTTTCTAATAGCATTAGATGGACATCTATTCTTTACATACACAGCACATAGAACTGCATCAGCCCAAAACATCAATTTTACATTCTTAAAAAACATCATGGAATGTACTATATTAAGATTGTTAAGTTCATTCTTTCAGCTACTCCATTCTGTTGGGGATTATAAGGCACGGTTGTTTGATGTTTGATCCCATGTTGGCGAAGATAGTTTTCAAATTCATTTGAAGTGTATTATTTTCCATTATCAGTGCGAATAGAGCCAATATGAGATTGTGCATCATTTTCAATCCATGTATGAAAGTTCTAGAATGTTTGAAAAGCATCAGATTTGTTCTTCAATAAATAAACCCAACACATTCTGGTGTAGTCATCAATAAATGTCGTCATATATTTATTTCCATTTGCAGAAGGAATAGGGATTGGACCACATAAATCTGAGTGAATGAGTTCAAGTTTTCTATGTGCTCTGGAATGTGAATCATGAAAAGACTGTTTGTTATGCTTTCCTAGAATACAAACATCACATTAAGTTTCCTAGGAATTGTAGGCAAACCAGTAACACCATTTTTCTTCAACAAGCGAAGGTTGTCATAATTCAAGTGTCCAAATCTAGCATGCCATAAAAGACTTGATGGAAATGTACCTTCATCATAATGAGAATTGTATGAGAAATTTTGTGCACGAACAGAGGTACCTTGCAGCTTCAAAAGTCTTTCTTCTTCTATCCCCGTCATGACAAGTGAGTGATCTGATGCTTTTCTAACCTCAACCTTGCCATCAAACATATGAATGGAGTGTCCTTGCTAGCGGATGTGGACCAAGGACAACAAGTTTCTCCTCAGCTGTGGGAGATATAAAACATCATGCAGAAGAAATTCTAGAAGACCAAGCAATTTGAGCCTGATTGTGCCAAGCCCTGATGGCTTGAGTTTTGATTTGTCTACAAAGTATACTGCTCCATCAACATTGTCAATAAATTCTTCAAAAAAATCTATTCTAAAAGTCATGTGGCAAGTTGCTCCTGAATCAAGCAACCAATCATTTTTCCAAGAAGCAAGTGAAGCATTAAACAAGTCTTCAGTTACTCCAATATTACAATGTGCCACAACATAGTGAGCAGATTCAGGTGCTTTACCTTTCTCTTTGTCATTGGTTTTACCTTTGGCTTGATTTCTTTCCTACTCAATTCTGTCCCAAGGCAACTTACATGTAGATGCATCATGTCCATCTCTATTGCAACGTATGCAATGAAGATCAAACTTTTCTCCTTGAGAGTGTCTGCCCCCCTTGCCTCTGAAATTTCTTCTTCCTCTTCCTCTTCGACCACCTCTTCCTCTAGAAGAATCTTGAGCATGATTCTTCTCTCTATGTGCAAGACACACAGCTTCTTCAGAAGACTGAGGAGTTGTCTTCTTCCCAAAAGCTTTCTCTCTCTCAGCAAATTTCTTCACAAGGGAGTCAAAGGTAATCTCTTTGAGGTTTCCATTTGCTTGCAATGACTCAAGATAATTTGAATAAGTGGGATAAAGTGCCTTCACAAAAGCTATAAGAGAAATGTCTAGTTCAACATCAGTGGCTTTGATATCATGCATAATAGATCTTACTTCTGATGCCAAAGCAAGAGGATCATCATTTTTTAATTCAAGACTGAACAATTTAATCATCAATTGGACAACTTCAAGTTCAAAGTGTGAGTCATAGAGTTCCTTCAACTTCTGTAAGGCTTCAAAAGCATTTGAAAATGGTGAAATATGGCGACTCGCCTCTTCATTTACAGATGCTGCAATCAAGGCATAGGCCTTGTTGTTCTTGTTTTCCCAAATGGTAAACTCCTTATCTGAGGTGGGCTTTACAGGTTCATTATCTCCTTCTCCTACAGAAACTCCTTTCCACAACTCATTGAAAATGAGAGTGTGTTTTATCTTCCGCGACCATTCTGGATAGTTCTCTTTCCCAGAGAGAACTACTCCAACTATAGAGATCAATGAATGCATTTAAAATTGTATACTGCGTAAAAAAAATGTACTTTGCTGCCAATATACTGTAAGAAACTGCACTTTTGGTGGTAATATGTGTAAGAAAATGCACTCTGATATATTAAAACAGAGGTATATTTGGGGTAGTTGTTATACGGGGGAGGTTGTATGAGGGGAGGGTATTATATGGGGGAGGGGATATATGTGGAGGAAGGAGTATATGGGGGACGCGTTATATGTGAAGGCAGAGTTACATAACAGCGTGTGACCGGTAATACGACCAAGCGTTGTTTGGAGGAGGCGGGTTCGGGCTTGTGGTATGGCAACACAATCTTATATAATACCACAACAGTTAATGTAATATGACACAATAATACCGCAGCAATTAAAAGACATGGAGTTGGAATGGTATTAACGCGCGGGGGAGGAAGTGAGGTATTATATGGAAGTATGGGGAGGCCAGCATCGTATGGGGAGGCCACCATGTTTAACATAGTTATGAGTATATACCATTCAGGCCAGCAGTTGCATTGTTTAACCAACAGGCGGTGTGGAGGCAACAGTTGTACGGGATTAAACGTAAACCGGGGGACCATACACAATGAACATGCATATATGCACAAGGTTTTGACCAAACCGCGCTCTAATTCACGCAAGCCGGCGTTCTAACACTTCCTTCACAGTCACAGTCACGTAAGCCAGAAGTATAACAAGCCAGCGTTCCAATACTACCTTCACAAAAAGGCTGAACACACATAATATGCCATATATGACCCAACATACCACGCACCAGTCAGGAATTGAACAATGAATAGCGAAGGCTGAAATACACAAGTCGACAATTCAAACTCGGCTTTCATAATAATGCAAAACTTTATTAATAGGTGGTTTGTGCACACAGTCTCATACCATTTTTCAAATGCAAAAATTTCACCGTACCAGATTTACAGTCGTCCTTATGTAGCCATTACACGTTCTTTCAAGCCAGCGTTCAATCCACGCTCGCCGAAGGCCAAGTGGGAGAGCACCCTTGAATTTCTGCTTTCGACTCAAAGCTCAAGAGGGCCAAAACACGTAACTAAAGCTTCGAGAGGGCGTGGGAGAGTATATATTAATGCAGCGTGGAAAGCCACAAAGTGATGTTGAATACACAGTGGAAGGTATTAACTGGTACAACGTTTAGGTCTCATATGCAAGACAGTCTTCAACGCAGAGATTTGGGACGCAGAGATTATGCATGGCAAGACAACCTTTATGTCAAAGGAAAGGAGCAAAGGAGACACTACAGAAAAAAATGGCAGAAGGGAGTTACAAGGGCAGAATGGGATGCCAAAAATGGAGTTGGCTCTGATACCATATCAGGCCATGAGGTAACTCCTCAAATGAATTGCATTTATTCATTAAAATTGCTCATGGATATATACAAGGAAGGAGAGACTCTTGGGCTTCACCTCCCAGTGTCTCTTCATTTTCCTATTCTCCATTATTTACTATTTACATTATTTACAAATATTTACCCAATCCCAATGATTAGGTGTCAACATGATTGAGCCAAGATATGAACCTCCTTTTGTGTTAAAGTACCAGTTTGGTACACTTGTTCATGGCACAGTGAATTATGGCTTGAGAGTTGTCTCAAACAAAGAATTATAGCTGCCGAAATTCACTTTGGGCAAGGAGTGCTACAAACAAAAAGAATTTGTATATTACTTCAATTTGGGCTCCATTATGATCTTTTGATGACCAGGAAGTTGACATTTATTGCACTTAGTATATTGCAGCTTGGTTAGCAAGATGAGAAGCAATATGGCTCCAACTTGCAGGATTGTTTGATCAAGTGTAGATGACAACTTAATGACAAGTCAAGGCACCTTGAGATCTAGTACTAAGACGTGGTATAGGAAGGGAGAGTTGATAGCTAGTACTCTGACAAAGCCTTTGTCCTGAATAAAGTTTGTATACTTCAGGGACAAGCTTGGACTTGTGGAGATCCCTCTCTCGTTGAGAGGGAGTGTTGATTTGATGATAGCACAGATGGACACTCTCACTGCAAGGGAGAGTGGGACTAGAGGCACTAGATTACTCATAGAGTGTGTGCCTCTAGGGATTGAGACCCAGATTACTCCAAGAAGGAGTGTGGTCTCTCAACATCAAAGACCCAGATTACTCTAGGCTGGAGTGTGGTCTTGTAGCATCATGGCTAAGATTACTTGTCCATGAAGGATTAAGTGTGGCCGGCTAATACTTCCTATAGGGGAGTCACATAGTATCACATGGACCAAATTACTCATAGAGTGTGTCCTGAGGGTGCCACCACGAGTCAGAGCAATTGACCAGGATAATGGTGAACCCTACTCGTCTATATGCCATGTGTCAGTGGGACCAGAATATGGCGACTAGTTGATACTAATGTTGTGTCAGTCCTGAAGATTGTTTAATGGACAACCTCAACACAAAGTTGGTTGTGTTGGTCACCAATGTTAGAAGTGGTGCAACCAATTTTTATTCCTTAGTCTAATAACTTTCCTATTGTTTTCTGGCAAGAAACGCTTTTAGGAGGCAGAGCTCCTTTGGCCAACAAGTTCAACACATCATGGGAAACAACCAAAGTTGATATTCTATTTTGTCTTTGGAAATCATGAAATGAATAGTTGCCTAAGAATACACAACACTGCAATTTGTTTACCTGGTCACAAGTGCTAGAAGTGGTGCAACTGTTGCCCATTCCTTAGTCTAATAACTTTCCTACTTTGTTTTAGCAGGAAACATTTTTAGGAGGCAGAGTTCCTTCAGCCAATAAGTTTGACACATCATGGGAGACAATCAAAGTTGATATCCTATTTTGTCTTTGGAAATCAAGAAATGAATAGTTGTTTAAGAATACACAACACTACAATTTGTTTACCTGGCATGATGGTTCCTAAATTGTGCCCAACTGCAATGAATTATTGTTGAAGAATGTCCACTAATAGAATTCATTTACCTAATATTATGGTTCCCTAATTGTGCCCAACTGCACTTGCAAATCCAGGTACAAGTGGCCAAGGTGGAAATGGAAGAGGGTAGGGACTCCATGTACCATGAGCAGAGAACTCGTTATTCAATGTCTTAACTCAATGAGCCCAGTTACAAAGACTTTTTGGTGGACAACCTCAACACATGTTTGTTGTGCAGTTTGCAAGTGCTAGGAGTGATGAAACTGCTACCCATTCATTAGTCTAATAAATTTCCTATTGTGCTTCTAGCCATTTATGATAAAGATGGGCCTGAAATGCCCAAGTAAGGAAACTACAAATGGGAGACAATTCAATTTAATCATCCACAATACATGGTGGGTCAACCCCTAATGACAATGACCCTCTTGATGAAGGATTTTATTGCCATTGCTACTTAACATGATGTTTCATGATGGCCATCTTACCTAGATGCTTTTTGTGAATTCACTTTACATATGAATTTTAATAGTTGTGTTGTTTGTAAGTGCCAAGAGTGGTGCAAATGTTGCCCTTTCCTCAGTCTAATAAGTTTCCTCTTGTGCTTCTAGCCATTTCTAAACCAAAACAACTTGAACAGCCCAAGTAAGGCAACGACAAATGAGAGACAATTTAGATTAAGCAGCCCCTAATAACAAAGACCCTCTTGATGCAGGATGATATTGCCACTGCTAGATGTCTTTTGTAAATTGAAAATTCATTTTAGATATGCATGGGGACCCATACCCTAAAATTTTATGGCAAATGCAATATAATACAATTTATTGCTCTGATGATTACTTCTTAATGATTTCAAACAGTTTTTCTCAAGCCACTAATATCATTGAATAACTACACACAAAAAATCTCAAAAACAAATGTAGCGGAAACTGTAAAGATCATAGAAATACAGCCATACACAACAGTCACAAATTTTTTTACCCTAGGAAACCCAACCTTATGAGAAAACCCAATGATCTTCTCTTGAGGAGGAATTGACTTTTCAGCAAGGTTTACAAATCAGCAACTTGTCTAGAAATATGTGCCAATATACAAGTCAAAATACCAGTCAAACTTGGTCAAATAGTTGCTTAGTCAATGCTAGTCAAATAGTCAAAAAGTTAACTCCATGGTCAAACTTCGGCCTCGTCAACTCGGCCCTACAATAAAACTGCAGTTGGTTAAACCCTCGCACGTGCGGCCTTCCTATGGTCAAACTACGACTAGTCAAACCCTCGCACGAGCAGCCTTCCTGCAATCAACTTTCGATCGAACAATTCACACATTTGGCTATCAAAGTTGGTCAAGAACTCGGTCAACGCAGCTAGTCAATGGTCTCGTCAACTCGGCCTTCTTCCTCACACATGCGGCCTGCAAAAAAATGATAGAATGATAAAGCTTATCTCCTGCGACAGGTTTCTCTTTAGTCGAATTTCTCCTCCACTAGAAAAGATCAATGAGCTTATTGTGTTGATGATTTGCCTCTCACATCCCTGTCTACTTATATAGAGCTCTAATGTTGAGTGGAGACCCATCAAGGTGGCTCCTTATCACAAGAAACCCCTTCACTAATGGAGCCTACATCACAACTCAACATTAGACTAGAATTGTTTACCCTGCTATTGGGTGCAAAACCCCAATCAATAAACAATTCAAGCCCACTCTATTAAAAATAGATCACTACATCCTGAAGCTGTTGAGAAATCCATTAGGGTGGCAACTTGGGATTTTATTTAATTAATTTCTCTTATTATCACATTATCTTGTGATGTCTCATTATCAGTTCTTCTTCTTTCAATTTATCTTGTTCTATTCATTAAGACTAATGCCAATCAATAAACAAAGGAGGACACAAAATGTAGGCACATAGCCAGGGAAAAACCCCTAGGTAGGGGGAAACCCAGTCAAGAACTCTTCCCTCAGTAGATTCAATTCAAAGTGACGTAACCTAGACTCAAGACCTGGACACATGATCTCCTTTACTCCATCAAGTCAACCTTCCATAATTAAGTCATCATTCTTTCTACAATCTTCAGTGTTCTGTATATTTTCAGTCTCTATAATACATCAAATAAGCTTGGTTCCTGTAGAACTTTAGTCCTTGTAATATATAAGGAAGACTTCGGTCTCTATAGTATATAAGGAAACTTTGACCCCCTATAATACATCACCAAATACGGCCCTCTACAATACATCTAGGCTTTGGTTCCCTGTAATGTATCTAAGCTTCGATCTCCTGTAACAAATCCAAGCTTCGGTCCCTGAAATCAATCCTTCATTTCGTTGACTTCTCTGCTACACATTGGATAGGTTCTTCAGTTCGTATCTTGCTTCAGAAATTGTAGACCGAAATCATACATTTGCTCATAGGCTAAATACACTAGTGTATTTATAGTAGATCGAGTCTTCAACATGAGGCCGAATTTGTCAACTTAATTGAGGCCAACTTGAAGGATTAGGAAGTCGACTTGATGGAGAAGGAGAATATACATAGAAATAATTTTCTTTCATGACATAAAGATCCCAAGAAGGGTCTATATAATGATAATGACTCAAAGTATAATCCTAGAAGCCTTTAGTGGAGGGTTTAACCTAGAAAACAATGACCCAAACATGAAACCCATGCTTTAATAAGTCATTTTTCTTTAATAATAAAATTTCCTTTTGACAAATATATTACATCATGACTTAGGTACAATTATGAAGACCAACACTAGTTACATTCTTCAATAGGAGCACAATGTGAGCATCTTGGGCCAATCTCCCCTAGCCAAATTAGCATGGCCCCATGGGAGAAAGAATGCCCCTTGGCCATTCACCCTTAGCCAAATCAACATGGCCTCATGGTTGAATGTTTCATTCTCCCCTAGTCAAATCATCATGAGCCCTGGCATAATGTCTGCCCAATGCTACAAAATCATCAACATCCCCCCCCCCACCACTCACCACCAAAAAAAACCTGCTTTCCAATGTTCCAGGGATTTGTAGACTCTTAGGAAATGTCCCCAAACTATTGGGCATTTTCAATGGGGACTCGGGAACTTGTTGGCCATCCCCAAGACATTCGGGGCAGATTTCAAGGATGTGTCGGATAGATTTCAGGGATGTTTTGGGCATATTTAAAATATTTTCTAGGCAAATTTCAAAGATAATCCAGGCATATATCTTTAGTTTTGGCAATCATGGACATCGATGGCTGGACAATATGATGATTTTTCCCATCCATTATTTTCAAATTGCACTGATTTTAAATCTGTTGTACAAGTTGCAGTTCAAAACATTGGTTTTGTATGATGGATTTCAATTTTGGTTTCTAGTGATCTAGATATTGTATCTTAGCACCAAAATTACAAGAAACAAAGCCTCCCATGTCAAAAAACATGACATATAACATTTCAAAGGGCTGAAGCTTATGTTTATTGCTCTTGTTCTTTCCATTTTTCAAGTCATCTTAGCTTTTATATATTGTCCATGGGTTTGGAAGGAAATAATCAAACAGCAGTGACTTGGATGGGTTACTAAATGATTAAATTCCTATTCAATCATCTTCTTGATATAAAATATGAGTCTAATCTCTTTACAGAACCAAAGTATTTTATAGTCGTTTTCAACATAGTAGTAAAAGTATGCAAAACCTATTGAAAAGGGAATACCTTTTGCGTTTTAACATAATCATTATTAACAAGAAATGTGAGAGAAATGCTACTATAGAGACAGTTCTTTGTCTCATAAACCCTTCATGGACCTTATTGGAAATTGAAAATAGTTACACTTATGTTTCATGAAGCTAAACTGAGTTTTGCTCATATGTCCCTTCAGCCCTTGTTTAAATTGCTCAAGATTTTTCAAAATTGACAAGTGTAGGTGTTGAGAAATCAATGCTAGTAGTAAGTAGGGTTTGATTCCTCTTCTTGATAATTCCTTGTGAATTATGTTGGCTTCTTGTACTTCTTTATTATATTATGTTTCATCAAGAAATTACCAATTTATGTGTACATGAAGATCACAAGAACAAGAAACACAAGATGTAGGCGGACAACCAGGGTGAAACCCCTATAAGGGGAAAACCCCATCAGAACTCTTCCTTCAGTAGTTTCAAAGACAATACGAGATAATCCATGACTCTTTGACCTAGACATAGACTTCCTCCAATCACCTAATCAGCCCTTCCTTCCTTTACAGATGATAACCTTCCAACAACAACTTCGACCCAGAACTTTGACCTTGCAGTAGCAAAATTTCGACCTCCCCAGCAGCAAAACTTCGACCCAGCAGCAGAATCCATAATTTTGACCCCAACAGTAGCCTAGTAACTTCGCACGTGTGAGAGAAAGATAGCCCAAAACTTCGATTTAATCTTTTCCTGCAATCCTCTTCCTTCTTCTGCAACTTCGTACTTTTCTGCTTCTCCTTCTGTATCGAACTTGAGTGATGCTCCAAATAAATCGAACTTCTCTTCTATATATAGCCTCTTCTGTGGGTCGAATTGCCCTAATGTAGGTCGACTTGGTGTGGAGGTGACAAGTGACTTATTTTGCTCAAAAATAATTCTTTTTACATGATACAAAAGCCCAAGAAGGGTCTAATGAAATGGACAATGACTCTAATGACTCCAGATAAAACCTAGAAGTCCTCAATGGGGACTTTGACTTAGAAAATAATGACCCAAGCATGAAACCCATGCTTTAATAAGTCATTTTAATAATAATAAAATTTCTTTTGACAATTATACATTCATGAAGACCAAACCTAGTTACATTCTTCAACACTCCTCTTAACGAGGGAGGTATTCATAATTACACATATATATACAAGTACATGGAAGATCTCAAAACACATGAACTACGAAGAGTTTAGGCACACTCAGTGCCACGGACTAAATTCTTGACCAGGGCAATCTATCCAGGTGGGACTAAGATGGACTAAAGCTTTCAGCCACTACAGGTACCATGAGGCTTACTTAATAACCATCAACCAAGGGATTTAGGTGCGTAATGCACGGTCAGAGCTCTATGACCAATGCCACCCTCCCTACTTCGGGATCTAGACATCAGACACATGTAGATGTCCTCCCAGACAATTTGTATTACACACGATGCCTCAACACTACCGATTATTCAAATCAGTGACATCAAATCTCTTCCAAGCATCAAACACATGTAGATTTTTCAACACTTATCATCAACAAAATCAGTGATATCAACCAAACCAAGCATGCTTCTAAGATATTCAAACTTCTTATTAGGAAGAGACTTTGTTAACACATCAGCTACCTGTTTGTCGGTCGAGACATATTGTAGCTTCACGATCCCATCATGTACCAAGCTTCTAATGTAGTGGTACTTGTTGTTGATATGCTTCGTCCTTGCATGGAACACGGGATCTTCAGACATCTTGATGTTGCTTTGATTATCACAATTTATCACAGTAGGACTTAGAGGCTTCCCAAAAAAATCTGACAGAAGTTTCCTCAACCATACAACTTCCTTTCCTACTTCACATGTAACAACATATCCTGCTTCAGCACTACTTAATGCAATAAGATCTTGATTTCTACTTATCCATGAAACCATAGCAGATTCCAAACTAAAACATCCACCTATAGTGCTCCTTCCATCAGTCTCACTGCCACCCCAATCAGAGTCTGTGAAACCTGTTAATTTGACTTCCTTGTTGTTGTATTTTAGGCAATGATGTATGGTACCACTTAGATATCTTAATATATGCTTGGAAGTTATCCAATGATCATGACGAAGCTCCAATTGAAACTGAATGAGAATATTTACAGCAAAACATATATATGGTCTAGTATTTACCAGATACATTAGAGATCCCACTAACTTACGATAGCTAGTAGGATCTACGAGACTGGAGTCAAAGCTTCTCAACTTCTTGAGATTGGTGATCATGGGAGTAGTAATGGGCTTGGAATCCATCATACTGAATTTAGGCAATAACTTGATTATGTATTTTCCTTGCCCCAAATATATCTCCCTAGGTTTATGCCATACTTCCAAACCTAAGTAATAGTGCATAAGTCCCAGATCCTTCATCTCCAATTCAGCTGCCAGCATCTTCTTGCATTCTTGTATCCTTCACTCTATGCCTGTAATAAATTGATCATCCACATAGAGTAGAATAATGATTGGTTCATTATCCACCACTTTGATGTAGAGGTTTGGATCTGTAGTACTTTTGACAAACCTAATTCTTAAGATATATGCATCCATCCTTACATACCATGCCCTCAGAGCTTGCTTCAAGCCATATAGGGCTTTCTTGAGTCTGCAAACATGAGTGTTCTTGCTATTTATTTCAAAGCCTTTAGGTTGCTCAATGTATACTTCTTCATCGATGGTTCCATTCAAAAATGTTGTTTTTACGTCCATTTGATGGATATTCCATCCCATTGTTGCAACCAACAAAACCAAAGATCTTATAGTAGTATATCTTGCAGTGGGTGCAAAGGTTTCTTCATAGTCTATGCCCTCCTTTTGTGAGAAACCCCTTGCAATGAATCAGCTTTCTATTTGTCTATGCTTCCATCAACGTGTTTGATTTTGTAAATCCATTTTGAAGTTACAATCGATTTGTCACTTGGTCTAGGAACGATTTCCCAAACCCCATTCTTCATGATGGATTGATATTCTTCCTGCATCGCCTTCTTCCATTCTTCTCGATGAGTAGCCTCTCGAAATGTAGTTGGTTCAGCTTCTATTAGTTTTGTCATGTATGCAACATATCCTGAATATCTTTTTGGTATTTTGCTTTCTCTAAAAGTCCCTTTTGCAGCTCCATGTCCTTCAGCGTCTTCAAGAGTAGATTTTAACCAATTTGGCCTCTTCCTTGTGTCAGGTATGATCATAGGTTGAATAGGCTCACTTGGTCCTCCTTCTTCTTCTTGGATTCTAGTAATTTTATCATGGTGCTCTTCTTCTTCAAATAGCAACATATCTTCGTCATCGGAATCAATAGGAATATCCTTGGATCTTTTGTAGGCATGATTTTCATCAAATATGACGCCCTTGCTTACTTCGATTTGTCTTCCTTCCTTGATGTAGATTTTAAATGCTTTTGAAGAAAGACTTTAGCCAATGAAGATCCCTTTAATGCTAGTAGAGTCTAACTTCTTTCATTTGTCCTTTGGAATGTGGATATATGCGAGACACCCAAAGATTCGGAGATGGTCCACACATGGCTTCTTTCCTATGAACGCTTCTTCAGGTGTCATATTCTGAAGAATTCTATGGGGACTTCTATTTTGTATATATATTGTTGTCATTGTTGCTTCTCCCCGTAGAAATTTTGGTAAGCCTTGATCAAAAATCATTGTTGGTATACATTCTTTGATTGTCCTATTTTTCCTTTCTGCAACTCCATTATGCTCGGGATAGTAGGGAATAATGAGCTCCCTCGTAATTCCTGCTTCTTTGCAATATGCAATCATTTCTTTGGACGTGTATTCCCCACCATTGTCGAATCTCAAAGTCTTTATTCTTCTTTCGGTTAGGGTCTCCACTTCAGATCTAAATTCCTTGAACTTTTCAAATACTTCATCTTTTTTTTTTGAGAAGGTAGAGCCATGTCTTTCTAGAGTGATCATCAATGAAGGTCACATAATAAAGATGACCTCCAAGTGATTTGTCAGTCATAGGCCCACACATATCTGAATGAATGAGGTCCAATATTTCTTTAGACCTTGTTTCACTGCTTGTAAAGGGTTTCCTTGTATTCTTTTCCAAAGCACATCCCTTACATTGTTGAAAAGTGTAACTAGATTTGGTCTTCATAATGACATGTAATTGTGACTTTTGTAAAATGATGTAAAGAAGAAAATAAAATTATTTTGTAATGCTTGCTTCATGGGTTTCATGAGCAAGAGATTTTATTTAGATGGCTCCCATTGAGAGCCTTAGAATTTGTCATTAAAGTCAAAGAGTCAATGTCATGTATGAAGAACCCTTCTTGGGGATATGACAAATGTATACAAGTCTATAAAAGTGTCTAGAAGCCCTCCAACGACAAGCACTAGTTCTCCTCTCGAAGTCAGCCTCAAAACAGAGAGAAGAACTCATGTTGGCTCAACTAAAGTAGACACACCTATTCGGATAAGCACAAGCTGTCTTATTTATGGGACAAACCACTATATATACGTGGGCACGCTCTTCACATTTCTACAGTGAAATTTGGATATGTCTTTGAGATTTTCGGATGACATTTATAGTCAGAAGTTCGGTTGTCTCTCTATGATTTCGAGAGGACAGTGGCAGTGAAGGAAGGTTTGAATCTCTCTAAAATTCAGGTGTCAAAAGAGCAGAGACAAGTTTAGCTATATTGCAAGAGACAAGTTTGTCGTAGGAGCTCGGATAAGGAGACAACTTTGCAGAGATAAGATCGATGCTATATCTCAGTCAAAGAGTTCAGTTTCACCTCTGAGAATTCGGATGATAATTACAGTCACAAATTCGGTGTCACTATAGTTCGGAGTTGCCACAGCGAAGAAGAGTTGGACGGGCTCACAGTTCGATATCTTTATAGTTTGATGTTACCACAATGAGAAGGGTTTGTTGCCTCTTCACTTCGGTGTCATTATAGTTCAAGAAATAGTCTCAATGCTAAGAAGGTCGAAAGAGAAAGAGGAGTCATGAGGAAGAAAGGAGCAGAAGACAGTCAAGAGATCTAGTGTCTTGGTCTTGGAGTGGCTAATAGGTCAAGGGTCTTGGTCTTGGTATTCGTCAATTGGAATCTCTATAAGAAGAATTTGTGCGAGTTTTCCTCTCAAAGAGTGAGAGGTTTTGGCCCTGGCTGATAGCCTACATTCTATGTCTCTTGTCTATTTATGTTCATGTATTAGTCACTGTTTGATGAAGAAGAACACTAATAATCTAACAAGAAGAAGATTCTAATCTAAAGAAGTAAAAAGAATTCACAAGAAGTTACTAATCGAAGAGAAATCACCTAATGCTAATGCCCTAGATTTCTCAACATGGTATCAGAGCTAAGGTGTCAAAGTCAAGGAAGGGCATCTTATCAAGGGACACTCAAGGATCGAATCTCGAGAAAGGCATCAAAGCAAAAGTTCAAAGATCTACATTGAAGAATCAAACCCTAGATCAAAGAAGAAAGTCTACTTCAAAAGAAGTCTTGGGATCATCAAATAATCAAGGCCAAAGCCTTATTTCTACTCAAGGCGAATAGATCTACAAATCAAGGCAATTAGAAGTCTACACCAGCATAAGTGTTGGATCCTATAGTAATCATCAAAAGACCACAAAGACCCTCATCAAGTTGAAGAGATCTACAAAGCAAGGTAGCCCAAAGTATAGACATCCAAGAGAAGCACTTTAAGGACAAAGATCACATCATCTTGGAGAAAGTCGAAACCCTAGAAGCATTTTTGATCTGCACTCATTCACCACTGAGAAGTCGAAGTATCTTGAAGACAAAGAAGGCTATAAGGCAAGTTCCCTCCAATTGAAGCAAGGACCTCCCTATCCTTAAAGAAGATCATCCGAGGAAGCATCAAGACATCCTCATCAATCATCATCATCAAAGGGAGCTAGATCAAAGGCGTTGTCATCATAAAAGGGGCAATCTCCTTTTATTGAAGAAGGGATTTCATTTGGAAGAAGATCATCCAAAAGGGCACTAATACATCTTCATCAACCACCATCAAAAGGATCAAGTTGAAGATTTCATCTTCACTTGTCAAGTAAGTATCTTTTATTCTATAATCTAATCTAGTAAAATGACTTCGTTTTGCAAGGAGATCCATAAGCTAGATGGGTCATCGAACTTCCTTGCATGGAAAAGGAGGATAAACATAGTCCTTGAAGAAAGTGAAATCATTTCAATGGAAAAGTCTCCACACCATTCGAAGGTCAAGCATTATATGAATTCATGGAAAGGGCTCAAGGGATTCTTATGAAATCAGTCAAATGTCCCCTCATCCCTATATAGCAGGATTGGAGACATCCAAGAGATATATGATAAACTGGTGGAACTATTTTCTAAAGATGCGATAAAGAAGGTCACATCACTTAGATCTGATCTACACAAATTGAAGGTATCAAAGGATAAAGGGTTAACTTCATAAGATCTCAATTGCAAGATCTGGGAGAGATAATCCTCATTGTTCTAAATGCACTAACTGATGAACAAGGTAACAAATGTCTATGAGGATAAGAAAGCTGTCCCATTCAACAACTTGTGGTTTCTATGCAAGATGACAGGTTGAGGACAAAAGTGTTGAAGGATCAAGAAAGGATTCAAACATTTTGTCGAAAGAAAAGAAGAACATAGCTAAGATTCAATACTATGAGCATTACAGGAAAGATTGTCCCAAACTCAAGAAGGGAAATAACAAGAAAAATAGAGAAGAAATCCATTTCACCAAAGAAGTGGAGAAAGTTGAAAGAAGAAAGTCCAAAGAAGAGGAAAAGCATTAAAAGTAAGAGCTCATGGCATCACCATAGGAAACATGAAGGATATCAGATAGTCAACTATGAAGGATATAACTCTTGAGAACCTCATTGGAAACTAAAGGAAAGGAAGAAGTCATCTAGGACAAGGCTCATCATATATCAAAAGGGTAACATCCGCTGGACAAGGATATGCAAGATCCTCAAGAATCATTGATGGAATCTTCATCGGAAGGTTCACCAATCTAAAGTGGAAGCAAGTGTTTCATCAAGAACTCCAACTTCTGGAATTCATGGGATGATGGTATGATGACATAAGAGATGAAGCAGATCAAGGGGTTAAAGCTCTTTTCAATCAAGGAAGTTGTTGAAAGAAGCCTAGATGACCTAAAGGTAAATGAGGTATGTATGCTTGTATTCAATATTATAAAGTCATGTTGTATGGTTGCAGGTAACATGGATCACTGCTTGATCTTGAGAAGCATGATCAAAGGAAAGGAATCTCCTCCTATGAAAGGTTGTCGAAAGGCATGGGTCACACTAGATGAAATCAACATAATATGTCCTCATATGAAGTATGAGGTGGTTGACTACAATTGAGGAACTCTTAATGGAAGCTCCTGGGAATGAAATGTGTGAAGAAAGGAAGGAAGAGATTGTGAGATATGCAACCATGGTAAAGGCAATCAACATCTGAAAGACCATGAAGATTTGACTAACAAAATCTCCCGGAAAGATATGAAGGCTCTGATGGAAGTTTGAAAAAGATGGAGACCCTTGACAATGGATATCTTTGGGAGATGTGTCAACATGTATGCAAGATGTTGATACCTACAAGAAGATGTCATGATGAAAGACCATCACAAAGGTAGGTCTGATTTAAGTGTTCATCTCTTATTTTGAACAAATATCTAGATGGGCTTATGCAAGACTGCCAAAGGGAAGAACTGTGAATGTCTTCCAAGGGGACCATGTAGAAGGATGTAAGATCCTTCCGAAGAAGACAACATGGAGAAGGCATCATGACATGAAACAAGGCCAGATGTAGATTGATGGATCACTTTTAGATGAAAGGAATGATGACATGACTGACTCGTGAATGAAATGTTGATTTGGGGTAGTATCAGATGTGCTCTAGCCACGAAATTTAGTGGAGAGGTTGGGGCACATGAGATCTCCAATACCCAGAAAGGGTTTGGGCATATTCTAAACAGATCAGTGGATATTAAAATAATTAATATTTTTAATGGAGTCCCTAAGTCTAAACTTAGGGAAAATAAAATATTAATGTGTATTAATATGAATCTATGTTAGAATAGTCCAAAATACATGGATCAAGCCAGATCTAATCATAGTCGTTGATTAGGGACTTAATCTCAGCCGTTGATATGTCAACAGGAAAAGTATAAGAGGAGGCTTGAGGGTCACTTGGAGAATACACTAGAGTGATCAGTCATTCTATTCTCTAGAGCGGGGTTTGCTAAGAGATAGAATCAGTGATCGGAGAGCAACTGAGGGGCATTGAGTACGGAGAGACAGAGAGGCAGAGATAGTGACGGGATAGCAGCAGAGCAGCCAGAAAGAGAGACGCAAGAGCAGCCAGTGCTCACGCAGGGCCATGCAGAGGCGGCTAAGTGTTGCGCAGAGCACGAGAGGGGCCAGTGTAGCTAATGCATGGCCTCTTGGGGCTAACGCATGCCAAAAGAGGTTGACGCAAGGCCAGCGCTGGGCTAGGAGAGGCTGACGGAGTCCAAATTGGGCAGACACTAGGGTTTTTGGGGTAGATTGGTGCTGAGTAGCTGCCGGAAGGATTATCCAGGGTTCCAGCCAGTAGATTTGTCAGAAACTGAGAGGTATTACTGCCAAAGAAATTCTCTGTTGGGTATGCCAGTTTTGGCACCCAGATTGTACATTGATATTGCTTAATAAAAAAACCCTTAGATAGTTGCACCGGTTTTCCCACATTGGGTTTTTCCAGGGATATGGTGTGTTTGTTCTTGTTTCTTTTAGTTGTTGATCTGTAATATGTTGAGCATGCACTAGTGTTTATTTTCAGTATTTACATTGTAAATAACTTGTTAAGGAAAATAACAAGTAGGTAGGAATAAATCAGATAAAGTGCATGGAGGGTTTCTAACTAAGTAAACTTAGAAACTTCAACATGGTATCAGAGGGTGATTGCAGATCACAGGAGGACTAAAAGACATCAGCCGAGCGGAGCAATAGCAGCAGAAAACAGTTGTCCCGAGGTGACAGAAGCTGTTTCTAGCAACGCAGAAGCCAAGGAGTGTGACGCAGAGCCAGCCAGGGCCACACAGAGGAAGTCGGGAGTTGCGCAGAGCCTCAGAGAGGCCAGCATTGCTAACGCAGAGGGTCAGAGGGCTGACGCAGGGCATCCCAGGGTTGATGCAAACCCATCCAAGGTGACGCAGGGCCAGCGTGAGGCAGAGAAGGGCTAACGCAGTTCACAGAGAGGCAGTTGATGGGGTCTAGAAGGCTGCAGGAATATTGCAGAGTGGAGCTGGTGAGGTACTGTAGTACCTGACAGAGCAGGGCCAAAGGAGTTGTTACCGAGGGTTTCTAGCCAAGGAACCTGGATCAGCAGTGCCGTTGCACAAGTCGATCATTGTAGGGGGCATCTCGACAAGCGGCAGAAGGATTTCCAAGAGGGAAATCAGGACTTAGAGGGAGTCCAGAAGAGAACTTCCAGACGGGAAGTAGAGACTCAGAGGAATCGAACAGAGAACTTCCAGGAAGGAAGTAGAGGAGCATCATGGCATTACACAGGGTAAGAGACCAGGATAGACTGGATGGAGCATTGAACTTCGCAGTCTGGAAGGTCAGAATCTTATCTGTGCTTGACATGAATCGTGTCAAGAACTTCGCCTTAAAGGTAATAATTGTCCCAATCGACCCCAGTGATAATGACATGTACGAGGAATCGATGGCGAGGACCAAGTGCATTATCCTTGACGGGGTCAAGGATCATGTGGTACCACATATAGCCGAGAAGGAAACAGCATTTGAGATATGGGAGGCTCTCAAGAAGTTGTACCAGCATACTTTTGTGCAGAGAAGAATGTTGCTTGAGAATCAGATGAGGTCGTATCAGATGAAGAAGGGACAATCGATTGACACCTTCCTCGAAGGACTGAATGAGATCCGAGACCAGTTGACTGCTATAGGGGCGACACTGGATCAGGAGCTGATGGTGAGGACAACCCTCAAAGTTGTCTCAGAAGACTGGGAGGTATTTGTCCAGAGTATACTGGGCAAAGGGACTCTCCCACCTTGGGACGAGATGTGGGCAGCTCTTCGCCAGGAAGAGATTAGAAGGCAATCAAAGACGGGTAGCAGCAGCAAGGGGATCAAAGTCACGCAGGAGGAGGAAGATGTGGCCCTAACATCTGAGGGAAAGCAGGAGAAGCAGAAGAAGAAAGATCTCTCCAAGATCAAGTGCTTCCATTGTGGGGAGTTGGGTCATTATGCAACCCAGTGTCCAAGGAAGAGGAGTAAGGGAGAGTCTTCCGAGACTAAGGCAGTGCCAGCGCGGGCAGAGAAGGAAGTTTTGACAGACGATGACTGCGCCATGATTGCACATGCGCCACTTGAGGAGTCGGGAGACATCGAGCTGTAGTCAGGTGGACTACAGGTGATGAGGGGCAAGATCCTCGAGGTACCCAAACTCTTGGACTAGCAGCAGGGCAGAGGTCAAAGAGGGAGCACTTGTCAGCAGCAAAGGGAGCTTCAACATTAGTGGATGTCTCTATCCCAACAGGGAGGTCAAATTGGGAAATCAGTTACTTACGTCTCAGTAACTGAGTTGCAGTGCAGTAGTAGGCAGCACAATGCAACATGATGAGAGGAGTTGCAGTGCGGATGCAGTGCTGGGAGAAAGGACCAGCAACAGCACGGATGCAGAGGGAGTTGTCGTACAAATGCAGCAGTGGTAGTGGCAGAACCATGGACAACAATATAGGATCCAACAGTGTAGAGGACATTGGGCAGGAAGGCCTAGCATCAGCACAGGTACTGATGCCGGATGATCAGAGTAATACTCAGTAAGGAGTATTGCTAGAGCATAGTCCTCGCTAAGAGGGAGTGTTGATTTGGGGTAACATCGGATGTGCTCTAGCCACAAAATTTGGTGGAGAGGTTGGGGCACATGAGATCTCCAATACCCATAAAGGGTTTGGGCAAATTCTAAACAAATCAGGGGATATTAAAATAATTAATATTTTTAATGGAGTCCCTAAGTCTAAACTTAGGGAAAATAAATTATTAATGTGTATTAATATGAATCTGTGTTAGAATGGTCCAAAAGACATGGATCAAGCCAGATCTAATCTTAGCCGTTGATTAGGGGCTTAATCTCGGCCATTGATATGTCAACAGGAAAAGTATAAGAGGAGGCTTGAGGGTCACTTGGAGAATACCCCAGAGTGATTAGTCATTCTATTCTCTAGAGCGGGATTTGCTAAGAGAGATAGAATCAGCGATGGGAGAGCAGCTGAGGGGCATTGAGTACAGAGAGGTAGAGATAGTGTTGGGATAGCAGCAGAGCAGCCAAAGAGAGACGCAGGAGCAGCCAGTGCTCACGCAGGGCCACACAAAGGCAGCTAAGTGTTGTGCAGAGCACCAGAGGGGCCAACGTAGCTGACGCAGAGGCTCAGAGAGCTGATGCAGGGCCTCCTGGGGCTAACGCAGGCCAAGAGAGGTTGACACAAGGCCAGCACTGGGCTAGGAGAGGCTGACGCAGTCTAGATTGGGCAAACGCTAGGGTTTCTAGGGCAGATTGGTGCTGAGTAGCTGCCGGAAGGATTATCCGGGGTTTCAGCCAGTAGATTTGTCAGAAACTGAGAGGTATTACTGCCAAGGAAATTCACTATTGGGTAGGCCAGTTTCAGCACCCAGATTGTACTCTAATATTGCTGAATAAGAAAATCTTCAGATAGTTGCACCGGTTCTCCCACATTGAGTTTTTCCATGGACATTAGTCCAAAAATAATGGTGTCATATGGTGTATTTGTTCTTGTTTCTTTTAGTTGTTGATCTGTAATATGTTGAGCATGCACTGGTGTTTAATTTTCAGTATTTACATTGTAAATAACTTGTTAAGGAAAATAACAACTAGGTAGGAATAAATCAGATAAAGTGCATGGAGGGTTTCTAACTAAGTAAACTTAGAAACTTCAACATGAAAGTGATGGATGGTATGTGTCCTATGTAGAAGTCCCAAACATGAAGACACTTAGATAACGAAAGAAACTCATGACATCGAAGGAAGGAGTTCTTCTAGCAACTGGTTGTCCCATCATCTCCACCTAAGGAGTTGTTGTAGGTCCCTAGTTAAGAGGGAGCCTAGAAACAAGTTTCTTACCTGGAATAAACTTGGAAATTCCTAAGCCAAGAGGGAGCTTAGGTACACCCCTTCTGTAGGAATGAGTACATTCCTTTATTGGAATAGATATGTCCTCCCTAATTCAAAGGGAGAGATAGACACACCATTCTAGCCTTCACCTGGGGAGACAGAATGGAGGATTGGGTAATCATTTGGCATTTGATGCTCTTTGAGGATGAGATAGGGCATCCAAGATAAGAGTAGTCATAGAGGACCGATATTCTTTGAGGATTGGGGAGTCCAAGATAAGAATAGTCCTGATGGAACACACCCTGAGAACCTGGGTGGGGTATGTTCCGGGAGAGACAATGATGAGAGTGTCTATAAATCATTGGTCTCGCCAGCATTGAACTCAGATCTTGTGGAGAGATAGAGTTGTTAGTCAAGGCCTTGCTATGTAAAAATGTTGGTTGATATGATGCTATACAGATGGGTTACCAATCCGATTCTTCTTATGAGAAATTCTTCAAATTGAGAATGACCAAGTACCATTATGAACACCTCCCTAGTTAAGAGGGAGTGTTGAAAAGTGTAACTAGGTTTGTTCTTCATAATGACATGTAATTGTGACTTTTGTAAAATGGTGTAAAGAAGAAAATAAAATTATTTTGTAATGCTTGCTTCATGGGTTTCATGAACAAGAGATTTTATTTAGATGGCTCCCATTGAGAGCATTAGGATTTGTCATTAAAGTCAAAGAGTCAATGTCATGTATGAAGAACCCTTCTTGGGGATATGACAAATGTATAAGAGTCTATAAAAGTGTCTAGAAGCCTTCCAATGACAAGCACTAGTTCTCCTCTTGAAGGCAGCCTCAAAACAGAGAGAAGAACTCATGTCAGCTCACCTAAAGTAGACACACCTATTCAGATAAGCACAAGTCGTCTTATTTATGGGACAAACCACTATATATACGTGGGCAGACTCTTCGCATTTCTACAGTGAAAGTTGGATGTCTCTGAGGTTTTCGGATGACATTTACAGTCAGAAGTTCAGTTGTCTCTCTGTGATTTCGGGAGGACAGTGGTAGTAAAGGAAGGTTCGGATCTCTCTAAAGTTTGTTGTCAAAATAGCAAAAACAAGTTCGTTGTAGGAGCTCGGATAAGGAGACAAGTTTGCAAAGATAAGATCAATATTATATCTCAGTCAAAGAGTTCGGTTTCACCTCTGAGAATTCGGATGATAATTACAGTGACAAATTCGGTGTCACTATAGTTCGGAGTTGCCACAGCGAAGAAGAGTTTGAAGGGCTCACAGTTCGGTATCTTTATAGTTTGATGTTACCACAGTGAGAAGGGTTTGTTGCCTCTTCGCTTCGCCGCCATTATAGTGCAAGAAGTAATCTCAGTGCTAAGAAGGTTGAAAGTGGAAGAGGAGTCATGAGGAAGAAAGGAGCAGAAGACAGTCAAGAGATCTAGTGTCTTGGTCTTGGAGTGGCTAATAGGTCAAGGGTCTTGGTCTTGGTATTCGTCAATTGGAATCTCTATAAGAAGAATTTGTGCGGGTTTTCCTCCCAAGAGTGAGAGGTTTTGGAACTAGCTGATAGCCTACATTCTGTGTCTCTTGTCTATTTATGTTCATGTATTGGTTATTGTTTGATGAAGAAGAACACTAATAATCTAAGAAGAAGAAGATTCTAATCTAAAGAAGTAAAAAGCATTCACAAGCAGTTACTAATCGAAGAGAAATCACCTAATGCTAATGCCCTAGATTTCGCAACATACATATTCCTTCACAATCTTCTCTGATATTGGGGATGTCATTTACCATTTGATTAAGAGAGAGGATGACCTTATAATGTAAATATCCATATCTTCTATGCCATAGTTCGATGGGATTGATCTCCATGTGAACTAGGGCTCGAGGAGATGGTGTTAAGACTCTATATAAACTTCTTTCATGTATTCCAATAACCCTTGCTTTATCAATGCTTGAATCTTTTCCCCAAACCAGAATTTTACCATCTACAAAAGCAATTATATCCCCTTTGTCTTCTAAACAAGAAATTGAAAGCGAATTCTTTTTCAAACCTAGAACATAGAGTATATTGTTGAGGTGCATCTTTGCTCCATTTTCCAACTTCAATGAAGTTGATCCCATGCCCTTGACTGCATAACTGTTGTTGACTCCCAACTCCACTGCATGAGAAGATGGTTCTTTTGATAGAGTGTGAAGTTGTTTACTTTCTCCTGTCAAATGTCTTGATGCTTCAATATCGATGATCCATGCGTTGTCGTCATTGAGTGAACCTGTGAGTGCAGCCAAGAACCCTTTCCTTTTGACCTTATTAGATAAGTTGTAGATGATTCTTTTAATCCAGATTCCTGCAATATTGAATCCCATCTTCAAATATCTTATCATAGAGGGAGTAACCTTTCCTTTCAAGTCAACAAAGTGATCTCCATTCTGTTGAGAAATCTAAGGGCTTGTATTTAGTTAATGATTTCTCTATCTTGATAACTGCTTGTGAAGTAAATTTGCCTTTAGATTTATTCAAACAAGATCTTTTATATGTTAGATATTGTTAGCTTCATCAACTAGCTATCATGCATGACAAATAAAAGAACAGTGACACAAGATATAGGCAGCTGCCAGGGCAAAAACTTCTCCAAATCTGAGAGGAAAAACCCACAGTAATTCTTCTTATGATATCTTCACTTGACAAAAATTTCCAAGACCAATACAAGACTCTTCTTACCAATGTGACTCCAAGATCAAGGCTAGATCATACTGCTACTGTAAGTCTGTTGTTACATGGATCAGATCTGCTGTCATGAATGGATGGACTGGCTTCCTCCTTCCTTCTTCTTCGTCCTTCAAGCTTCCCTTGCTCAAGATGGTTCACTAGCTTAGTGGATCTCCTCAACGCTGTCTTGAGACAATGAGATCTGCTTCCTGGAATGGACTGCTCAGAAATCTTAGTTGCAGACCTGAAGATGACACTTTTCTTCCACGTGTGAATGACCCTTTTGCTCTTCAAGGTCTTCCTCTTCCTCATTGTGCTTGGAGCTATCTTCTAGCCCAATGACCGAGCTCTTTAGGCCTAGAACCAGCCTTTATCATCAAGAGACCTTAGGACTGTAATTCAGCCCTAATCCAGATCTGCACCTTCGTACGTGAGAGGGGTTTAGGGCTCTTCTAGCCCTCCTAAACCCTCGTTTCAATGGTCAACCTTCTTCGCATGGATCTACCTTTCAACTGGACTCAAGACCGAGCATTTTCTTTGATATTGAGGACAGACAAAGTGATGCCCCAACCTCGCACGTGAGACAGTCCTTCCTGCGGTTATGGACAGACTTCTGCGGCTATGGACAGACTTCTCTGCGGCTATGGATAGACTTCTTTGCAGCTACCTTTGTCTCCTTTTCTTCGCACCCAAGCACAGTCTCCTTCGCATCAATTGTAGACCGAATGATCTTGTGATAATTGTGTGTTCGAATGAGTGAGGAGAGGCTTGTATTTATAGTGTATTAGGGCTCTCTATCAAGCCGACATAACCTGTCTCTTAACCGACTTGAAGCCGACATGATCATTTATAAATATAAATATATATTTATACCGAAAAAATACATTGCTTCCTTTTTGAGCTCGTTTGGAGGGGTCATTTGCTAACCTTTTGATCTGCCTTTGAAGGAGAATTGTCACATGATTCTGCCCTTGATCTTGGAGTCATACATTGTACATTTTCAAGTGTAAACATTTACATCAATGACACAAACCTATTACCTAGCCTAGAGCTCATAATGAGAGCTACTAAAACAAATACATTTTTGAGCATGAAACCCATGACTCAAATTTACAAATATATTTTGCTAGATACAATTTTACATCATTTACATTGGAATGTGTCATTATGAAGACCGAACCTAGTTACACTTTCTTCAACACAATCTTCGTTGACTCTAGCTTTGAAACCATGTTGAGAAATCAATGCTAGTAGTAATTAGGGTTTAATTCCTCTTCTTGATAATTAATTGTGAATTATGTTGGCTTCTTTTACTTCTTTATTATATTATGTTTCATCAAGCAATTACCAATTTATGTGTATATGAAGATCACAAGAACAAGAAACACAAGATGTAGGCAGACAGCGAGGGCAAAACCCTTATAAGGGGAAAACCCAATCATAACTCTTCCTTCAGTAGTTTCAAAGACAACATGAGATAATCCAAGACTCCTTGACTTAGACACAGAGTTCCTCCAATCACCAAGTCAGTCATTCCTTCCTTTTCAGATGAGAACCTTCCAGAAGCAACTTTGACCTAGAACTTCGACCCTGCAGCAGCAGAATTTCGACCTCCCTAGCAGCAAAACTTCGACCTGCAGTAGAATCTAGAATTTTGACCCTAGCAGTAGTCCAGTAACTTCGCACATGTGAGAGAAAGATAGCCCAAAACTTCGATTTAGGCTTTTCCTGCATTCCTCTTCCTTCTTTTGCAACTTCGTACTTTTCTACTTCTCCTTGTTATGTATCGAACTTAAGTGAGTGATGCTTCAAATGAATCGAACTGCTCTTCTATATATAGCCTCTTTTTTGGATCAAATTGCCCTAATGTAAGCCGACTTCATCAAAGGCGGGCCAACTTGGTGTAGAGGTGACAAATGACTTATTTTACTCGAAAATATTTCTTTTTGCATGATACAAAAGCCCAAGAAGGGTCTAATAAAATGGACAATGACTCTAATGACTCTAGATAAAACCTAGAAGTCCTCAATGGGGACTTTGACCTAGAAAATAATGACCCAAGCATGAAACCCATGCTTTAATAAGTCATTTTAGTAATAATAAAATTTCTTTTGACAATTAAACAGTTATGAAGACCAAACTTAGTTACATTATTCAACAGCAAGCGTTGTGCATATTACTATATAATATAGCCTGTTCTACTCACAAGCTTGAAGCAACTATAAATGTTATTAGTGAATTCTAAATTTTTATATATATATATATATATATTAGTTATTGGTGTTCCCTGAAAAGTTTGGGGGTGCACTCTAGCCATCCCAGGGACACGTTGCCCCATCCTTGTCGTTCCCCCATCCCAAAAACCAGTCCAACATAGGTAAACACATATTATTTCAGCCCTGCACAGCAACATTTTAGTAGTTGATCTAGTTGCTTGATTATCAGCTTAGGCTGGTAGAGACTGCATTCACAGCCTGATTTTTTGTATTAAACGCATGTACTATATTTTGTACTAATAGAACACGATAAGCAAATTATTCAAACAAGAAGAGACAAAAAAAATTGTATATAGAAACAATAAAATATGATATACAACACCAGAAGGTCAAGATTTCTTTCTTTTGGTAGAAAACAAATGAGAATATGATAAATTATATTAAGCGTTTTTTCTGGAATATATTAGATTCAATGGGTTGACGCTTAAATCTATTAACTGTAGAGTCTAGGAAATGCTAATTCCCAACGCAATTGATGCATGCCTCAGATACAATCCATTCTTTTGATTTTTCACTTTCATTAAATAAGAGCAAATGATGAATCATGATAGACATGCTAAGTCAGTGAAGCCATAGATTAGTGAGCTGGAACCATGCATGGACTTTAGTCAAGAGTAATGGCAATCAAAATCAAATGGCACTATCCAAGTGTGACTTTTGATACATAAGAGTCTTGGTGCTGGCCATGTTATACTGTCTCAGGAAGGTTCCTAGTATAAGAATGCATAGCCGTATTCCCTTAAACTCTGAATAGGTTTCATTGAAAATAGCTTGTTCATTTGCCATATATATTTTTGTGTGTGTCAACTTATAGCTGCAAGGAAAAGGGAGACAAATCCAAAATAGTGGCACACACACACACACACATATATATATTAGTGAGCTGGGACCATGCATGGACTTTAGTCATGAGTAATGGCAATCAAAATCAAATGGCACTATCCAAGTGTGACTTTTGATACATAAGAGTCATGGTGCTGACCATGTTTCACTGTCTCAGGCAAGGTTCCTAGTATAAGAATGCATAGCCGAATTCCCTTAAACTCTGAATAGTTTTCATTGAAAATAGCTTGTTCATTTTCCATATATATTTGTGTGTGTGTCAACTTATAGCTGCAAGGAAAAGGGAGACAAATCCACAATAGTGGCACATATATCTATATCTATCTATATATATATATATATATATATATATATATATATATATGTCAGTTCCATCAAAATCGGAGAATGATATCCATTTGCATCATGAAATTATGGCAAATTAAAGCTACACAAGGTGATAGATCCCAAAGAGTCCATTGCCCAGTTGTGTGTTTAGAATGTATTTTGCATGCACGAGAAATTTGTCTAAAAACCTTTAAATGAACATTGATTTGAAATTGTCACATGAACCACTACTGAATAACAAAGGAAGCTTAGAGCTGAATGTTATTGACTTATAAGTTCAATAGCAAAAAGGATCTTCTAGATCTGAGAACAGACATTCAATTTGTACCTGGTCCATCTCATCTAAGAATGTTGTTAGCTCATCCAAAAGAAGCACTTTGCTTGCTTCAGCCAATGCACCAGCAATAGCAACCCTTTGCTTCTGACCACCACTTAGAGTTTGGATTGGTCTCTGCATATGGAGGAACTGATGCATAGTAAGTAACAATACAAACTTCAAATGAGATGCAACAGAGATCATTAAAAAGCTTCAAACCCATCTGGCCAACTATCCACTAAATTACAAAGGAATCCAAACCATACTTGCACGTATTCTACCATGCCTACTGCCTCTAAAGCTTTGGTCACTCGATTTCTGACTTCACCTTCAGTAAGATCAAACTGTCCAAGACCAAAAGCAACATCTGCTTCTACTGTCGGCATCACAACCTGTCCACAATGCACATATAATGTTTGAATAAACAATCATCAATATTTCAGCAGAAGATAAACAAATAGAGCTGTAACATACAAATACATCCAAATGTCAAAGCTGAATCAAGAAACTTGTGGCAACTTTGGTTTAAATGGGGCTAGATATATGGAACGATGTGTTGGAAAATGTAACTAGTTTCAGTCTTCATAATTGTCATTGCACTCATGTCATTATATATATCTTATGTTACAAACAAAAGAAGAAGAAAAATATTATTTTCAAGCATGGGTTTCATGCTCTATTTGTATTGGTCCACTAGGTCAAGCATGCATTTCATGCCCCTAGGGTTTGTCAAGTCAAAAGAATATTTTTCTTGAGTCAAAAGAGTCTTTATCATTTGTATAAGAACCTATTGGGCAAAGTTGTAACATGTAAAAGATATTGTTTTAAGTCTAGAAAGTCAATATGAGCCTCTAAGCACAAGTCAACCCTACCAGTGACAAGACAGCCTAGAAGAGGCTATTCGACCTCATGAAAGGCATATATATACAAGCAGTTTCGACCTCAGTTGACACACATTTGATCTGCAAAAGAAACAAGTTCAATCTGAAGCAAGAGAAGCAAGAAAAGAAGAGCAAAAGACTAGAAGACAAGAAGAAAGACCAAGCAAAGGAATGAAATCCGAAATTTTCTCTATTTGTGTCCACACATGCGAAAATTAGGGTTTTTGCAGCTATTGCGGGGCCAAGAGTTGCAAGTGGAGATTGCAGATCCGAGCTAGGGGTCGAAGCTAAGATTTGAAGCAGGTTGAAGGAGGATTGACCCTTATTGACTTGGTTGATCTTTAACCTACTTGGAAGAGATTCTTGGAAGGCTGACTTGGTGCTTGGAGGAGAACTCGGTCTAGGAATTTGGGTCTTGGTTTTCTCATTTGAAGCAGATTCTATTAGAAGAGAAGAGATTCTTTCTGGATTTTACCCTTGGAAGGGTTTTGCCCTAGCTTGGAGCCTACTTCTTGTGTTTATTGTCTTTATTGTTTTTGCTCTTGATAATTGTTTGATGAAAAGATCTAATAAAGAAACATATGAAGACAACTAAGATCACAAGCAATTATTAAGGTTAAGGAGAAATGGTTTAAATAGCTTCCCTAGTAGATTCTCCAACATGTTTTCAAAGCTAAGGTGAAGAAAGAGAAGGCAGCTTGAAGATCATCTTGTTGACATAAGAAGGGACTAATTGTCAAGAGGAATCATTTGCTAAAAGACAGAAGGAAAGAAGAAGGAGACCAATTGACCTAGAAGGAGGGTTACTACATTAAGCTTTCATTGAAGACCTCATCATCTTAAAGAAGGATGAAGTTCTCATTAAAGAAAGGAAGGATACTATCTGTCTTGAAGGCTCTTTGAAATCTTTTTGAAGGCTTTGAAAGCATCAAGAAGGAGGACCCTTGATTGACAAGTATCATATTATCTTCTATGTCTCAACCTATAAATCATATGGCTACATTTTGCAAGGAAAGCGACAAACTTGTTGGATCAGCAAACTTCATAGCACGGAAGAAGAGGATTGACTTGGTGCTCACAGAAATTGAAGTCATGGAATATGTTCTTGGTGAAGTTGTTGTACCAGACAAAGAAGACTCAAGAGTTAGCAAAATACAAGAAGGGAGAAGTGAGGGCACAAAGGATCATTATTGAATCCATAAAGGATCTTCTTGTTCCCTTTGTTGTTGATTTAAAGACTATTGAAGAATATAACTAGGTTCGGTCTTCATAATTGTATTCAAGTCACAATATAATGTATTTGTCAAAAGAGAGACAATTGACAAAGAAATTTTAGTATTATTAAAATTGACTTATTAAAGCATGGGTTTCATGCTTGGGTCAATTGTTTTTAGGTCTAAGCCTCCATTGAAGGCTTCTAGGGTTTATGTCAAGTGTCCTTTTCCATGTCATAATGTAAGAAACCCTTCTTGGGATTTATTTGTCAAACAAGAAATTTATTGTTATATTTTAGGTTTTCTAGGCCTACTCCACCAAGTCAGCCTCAAAACTGGACAAGTCGACCTAAAACTGGGCAGCAAAATCACTATATAAAGGCAGCAACTCAAACTCATTTATCACTCACACACAACAAGTTCGATCTCTAGTTACTAGGTCAAGAAAAGGTGCGAAATTCAAGGCAGAAAGAGAAGAAGGATAGCAAAGAAGGACGACCCTTTCAAACATAAAAGTTAAAATTTTCTCTCTTTCCCACACGTGTGAAGTTGTGCAGCTGCTGGAAGGGGGCCGAAATTCTACAGTAACTGGGAGGCTGAAATTTTGTTGCATGGGATCGAAATTCTGCAGCTAGAAAGTCGAATTGTTGGATTGTTGTTGGGCTGAAGCTACTAGATAAGAAGAGGCTACTACATCTTGGAAGGGTGACATGATGGAGGAGGAGATCTATTGGTCTAGGCTCTTGTTCCATCTCAATTTGAATAACTGAAGGAAGAGTTCTTGACTGGGTTTTCCCCTATATAGAGATTTTAGCCCTGGTTGTCCGCCTACATCTGGTGTCCCTGATCTTTGCATTTTAATTTTGGTAATTGCTTGATGAACTAAAAGATGAAAAGGAACATAAGAAAGATATAAATAATTCAAAGATATCACAAGTTATTATCAACTAAAGAAAATCTTTCTACCTTTCTAATTTTCTAACATGGAATCAGAGCTAAGGTGAAAAAGAAGGAAAAAGGTAGGTCAAAGGATCTATTGAGGAAAAAGGAGATCAAGAAGAAGGTCATTAAAAGGGGATCACGTAAGGAGTCAAACCTATTATCTACAGGAACCATGTCTAACTCAATGAAGGGAGAAAACAAACTAGAAGGAGCCTCCAATTACAGGGCCTAGAAAAAGATGATAGACCTCATTCTCAAGAAGAACAAAGTTTTGGATCTCGTTGAAGGAAATGTCAAGAAGCCTACAGATGAATCAAGTGATGCAGAGAAAGCAAAGTTTAGAGAAATTGAAATATTGGCTATGAACCTAATAGTTGATGGAGTTAAGGACAACCTAATTCCATACATATCCAACATAAATTCCGCACAAGAAATGTATGAGGCTCTCTCCAAGTATCAAGAACATTGGTCAAATAGCAAGCCGCAAGAATGAACTAAGAATTGTTACGATGACAAATGATGATATTGTTCCATCATATCTTATAAGGATATCTAGAATCAGAGATGAACTCCAAGCAATAGACGAAGTTGTCCCAGAAAAGGAGCTCGTAATTACTACCCTTCTAGGACTACCTAAATCTTGGAGTTCCTTTGCATCAAGACTTAACAGTTGAAGGATACTCCAACATTTAAACAAATGTGGAATGCATGTAGTCAAGAAAAAGCTAGACTATCAATGGTAAACAACAAGGAGGATGAAAAAGAAAACACCTTGAATACCTATTATGCTCATCACAAGAAGAAAGTAACCTTCAAGAAGTTCAAAGGACCAAAGAAGAAAATGGACCTATCCAAAGTCGAATGCTACAATTGCCACAAAATGGGTCATTACAAGAGTCATTGTCTTGAAAATCCAAGAAATAAGAAGCGAAATAAGGATCAAGCAAATGTCACCAATGAAGCTCCATCTAAGAAGAACAAGACTAAAAAAGATCTAGAAGTCAAGGACTTATACTACTAAGTCCTCCCTTTCACATATCCTCCCTTGATCTTCTATTCTAAGTTCTGAATTTCCTTTATGTTTTGATTTCTAAAATTTTAAGGTCTAACATGTTGTGTTAGGACATTTTTGAATTATTTTTGAAAAGTTGTAGGTATCCCTCAAAGATTGGATTAAGAGGGAGCCTTCACCATTTTACCAAAAGATAAGTATCTTATTCCTTGTCTCCTCTTTTATGTTTGGTTTCTCTCTCATATCAAAATATGCTTGTGTTGTAAACTAATAACCTCTTTCTTTATATTTTTCCTGGTTAGGAAAGTCTGTTGAATGCTCAAGGTTATGAAGAAGACTTCAAAGGACAAACTTGAAGCATGGAAGAAGTTCTACTACAAAGAAATCTCTTCAAGGATTGATGTTCTACAAGGTTTGTTAAGAAACAACTCAAGGTATGCCTTAGACTATAAACTTTGTTATAAAATTCTCTCCACATAAAAGGTACTATCATTCTTCTTTGAAAATTTACTTTACATTACTAACATCATTATGTCTAGGGTTTTGAATCGTAAGAGATCCTTGTTTGGGTGATTAATCATTAGATTGAATCTACCTTCATTATAGTTTGATCTTTCTTATGGAACCCTAAAAGTTTCTCTATCAAACCCTAACCAAAGGGTGTGTCAATATCAATGTTGCAGGAAACGTCCCCCCCCCCTCGGGGATCTAATGCCCGAAGCGCGTCCCATACGGATTCGTACAGGAAGCGTCCCTGGAAGCGCGACTCCAAAATTCGGAAGTGCGGTTCCGCCTGTTTTGGACACTTCCTGGAAATTCCGGAAGCATCCCTCTAAATCGCGCTTCCGAATCTCCGAAGCGCACTTTGTACGGCGCTTCGATCGTACGAAGCACGGCACTTCGGAGGACGAATCGTACGGTTCCCATATGGTTCCGTACATGCTTCCAGAAAAGGCGCCACGCTGTTTAGAAAAATCGATTTTTTTTTAATTTTAGGTGAGTTTGCATATTGGGGGTGGGTCCACCTTGGGTTAGGGTGAGGAATGACGGAAAAAAAAATATAAAAAAATATAAATATAGCAGATGCTCCCTCATGGTAATGTTAAATTCTTAAAGTAAAAGTGACATGCTCCTTTATTTTTCATTTTCATCCTTTTACTTAAATTTTTAACATTACCATGAAATGACTCAGGATGTTTGAGAGTGGTCCAGCCTCATTGGACTTCATATGGAGAAAATAGAATTTCATATCCTATTCAAAATTTAGCAGACTTAACAGTTTTCCGGAATTCAGGATCAATGGGATTGTGGCATTTCATTAGATTATATCAAGTATGAAGGTATGCGATTAGCATTTAATCAAGAGCACCAAGCCCTATATGTACCCTAGTGTTGGTGGTGTTAATTGTTGACAAAAAATTACCTTTCAATCAAGTCAAAATCATCAATCAAGCATGTTAAGCTTTTTCTACCATATTTTAAGTCTTGAATTAGGTAGTTTGTTCAAAATTGGGCAATGTTGACTAATATCCCTAGACAATCAAGGTAGAGGCAAAGGCTAGACAAGAGGAGAAGAATCTAGATTCTAGATGGTTGATGCTCGAATAATTAATCATTAATGTACAATGGATGTTATATCTATCTTGATTTATGCAAAAATATGCATGTTTTCATGTCTTCTACAACTAATTTGGTATTTGGGATGTTTGTTTTGAGTATAAATGCAAAAAAATATAAAAATATATATATATATAGCAGACGCTTCCGCAGATGCTTCACTTCCTAGATTTTTGGAAAATGACGCTTCTGCGTCCCCGCTTCCAAAAAACGTCCCCGTTTCGTCCCTGCTTCATGCAACATTGGTCAATATTGATTATGAAACCCTAATCCTCCAAGGGTGGTTGATGAAATCTAGAAAACCTATTCATTTTATGTTTAGGATTTTGGTATTGTTATGCTAGAAACCCTAGTCCTTTAGGGTTTGTTATTAATGTCTAAATGAAACCTTAGATCTTTATGGTTTGGTAATTTAGGGTTTATAAGCTAAAACTTTGATTAGTCATAATAAAATCCTAGGAATGAAACCCTAGGTATATATTCATTTGTCTTATCAAAACCATAGTCTGGTCTAAATTGTTATATGTCTAACTTTAATATATTGATGTTTGTGTCTTGGGTCTACCTAGTAGGTATTGTTGTGATATAAAATCCTAGATATGTAGGGGAGAGATGTCTAATGTTGTGCAGGGACCAGTAATAGATATAGTACAGGTCCCACCAAACCACCAGAAATTGAGAGATGTGCAATCAATATTTAAATAAAAATAAATAACATTAAATGCAAATATCTTTTAATTTATGTCCAAAATTTCCCAAAACATTGATTGGGCCCACAACTGTCCATAAATAGTATTTTATTGACCCAACTAGAAAACAGATAAAACCATAAATCCTTCCAAAATGGTCTATTCCAGAAGTACAAAGTAGCAGTCACTTCAACCCCCACTCATCAGAACTGAAGCTATGTATCCCAAATGCATATCCATACCTACACATAATAAAAGTGAATGTATGTCAGCCATAATTGCTGTGTTGGTCAACATTTAAACCCATTGTGTTCAATAAATGACACTCAACCCAATAACTTCAATAAATGACATCCAAATCAATCCAGATCACACATTCAAAATGAAGTCATTGCAATCCATGTCCATCCTTGCCACCAATTAAATCCAAGTGCAAAAAACTATAAAAGTTCAACCACTACTGAAGTTGCATGTTTAACATTCAAACTATTCACCAGCCCTGGAGACAAACCATCACAGAACATTTGATAATATATTCAGGTTAGTTATTTCAATTACAGCACATTTTTCTTACAGTTTTATTTTCATTTCTCACAGTGTTTATTTTAGTTTTCTTACAGTTTATTTTCATGAAAATATTTATTTTTCTATATTATGAATCATTTAAAAGTTGATTGGAAAATATAACACAACTATAATGCAGAGTATTGGCTAGTATGGCTAGCTACAGATGAAAAAGAACAGAACTCGTGGAGATAAACTTTAAATTGAATTGACAACTACATATTATAATTCTCAAACCACGGGCGTTTATTTCTTTTTTTATTGAAAATAAATATTTCATTAAACTCTTTTCTTAAGCAAAAATAAGTCCAAAAATCAACGTGTGATAGACAATCCAGATCAACATCTTAACTAGAAAAGGAACTAGGTGTCACTTTTTATAGTTGAAATTCCTCCTAGAGCTTCCTTCATGTCTGAAGAGTGTTATCTATAGGAATAACAAGAGTATTGACATTAGGTCTCTAAGTTGCCAAAGAACCCAAATGAGAATTCAAGGATAGCGCCAAAGAAAACAAGCAATGCAAAAGTTTATGAAACATTACAGTCAACAATAAGTAGAGGGGTCTGCTCATAATACCAGAAGGTGGAAACCCAAGGAAAACAAGCAATGCAGAAGTTTATGAAGCATTACAGTCAACAATAAATAGATGGGTCTGCTCAGATGACAAGAATGTAGAAACCCAAACGATCTTTTGGGCAAATTCAATACTAAAAGCATGCAAATATGTGAGTAGAGGCATACATGATAATGATATCAAAAGGAATGAAAACGGTGCAACATTGAATCATCTGTCATGCAACCTAAAAATAAACTAACTGCAAGAAGAAGGTAATGGAGGAGAAAAATAAGTTATGAACAGGATCCCATTTGAATCAAAGTGTCAAAAAGGCTTTCGTATATATCTTATGATGTAATTCATATATCTATGCAGGTTGGCATTTTTGTGGATGCTCTTGCATTTTCGGATCTAGAGTTCTTGTCTCGAAGAAAAAATATAAATATTGTTCAGATCTTGGTACTTAGAGACCTAATGAAACTAAACAATATTGACAAACATGAGGCTAAACAATTTAATTCAAATAACAGTTTATAAAAAAGAACTAAACCAAATCAACATCTTAACTAGAAAGATCACTTTGTTTAGTTGAAATTCCTAGGATGTCTGTGAGTGTCTCCAAAAGTGTTAGACTTTAAATGGAGACTTTACAGTTTTCAAGATTTAAGGATTAAATTTAATTGAAACAACAATAAGGCAATGCACTTTATAACTAGGTCCAAGAACACAGCTAAGGCTACCCTCAGCAGCCAAACAACTTGCAAAATTACCATGTCTTCCCAATCCAAACCTAGGATGTCTATGTTCACTATGAATAACAATAATGACAAACATGAGGCTAAACAAATTAATTCAAACAACATTAACTCCCAGATCAACATCTTAACCAAAATTGAAAAAAGGAACTAGGTGTCACTTTTTATAGTTAAAATTCCTCCTAGGGCTTCCTTCATATCTGAAGAGTGTTATCTATAGGAATAACAAGAGTATTGACATTAGGTCTCTAAGTTGCCAAAAAACCCAAATGAGAATTCAAGGATAGCGCCAAAGAAAACAAGCAATGCAAAATTTTATGAAGCATTACAGTGAATAATAAGTAGAGGGGTCTACTCAGTAACAGAAGAAGGTGGAAACCCAGGGAAAACAAGCAATGCAGAAGTTTATGAAGCATTACAGTCAACAATAAATAGATGGGTCTACTCAGATGACAAGAATGTATAAACCCAAACAATCTTTTGGGCAAATTCAATACTAAAAGCATGCAAATATGTGAGTAGAGGCAGACATGATAATGATATCAAAAGGAATGAAAACAGTGCAACATTGAATCATTTGTCATGCAACCTAAAAATAAACTAACTGCAAGAAGAAGGTAATGGAGGAGAAAAATAAGTTATGAACAGGATCCCATTTGAATCAAAGTGTCAAAAAGGCTTTCGTATATATCTTATGATGTAATTCATATATCTATGCAGGTTAACATTTTTGTGGATGCACTTGCATTGTCAAATCTAGAGTTCTTGTCTCGAAGAAAAAATATAAATATTGTTCAGATCTTGGCACTTAGAGACCTAATGAAACTAAACAATATTGACAAACATGAGGTTAAACAATTTAATTCAAATAACAGTTTATAAAAAAGAACTAAACTAGATCAACATCTTAACCAAAAAGATCACTTTGTTTAGTTAAAATTCCTAGGATGTCTGTGAGTGTCTCCAAAACTGTCAAATTTTAAATGGAGACTTTATAGTTTTCAAGATTTAAGAATGAAATTTAATTGAAACAACAGTAAGGCAATGCACTTTATAACTAGGTCCAAGAACACAGCTAAGGCTATGCTCAACAGCCAAACAACTTGCAAAATTACCATGTCTTCCCAATCCAAACCTAGGATGTTTGTGGTCACTACGAATAACAATAATGACAAACATGAGGCTAAACAAATTAATTCAAACAATAGTAACTACCAGATCAACATCTTAACCAGAAAAGGAACCAGGATAGCGCCAAAGAAAACAAGCAATGCAAAAGTTTATGGAAGGCTTGTTTTCCAAGTACAAATATAGTCATGGTATTTAAAGTGTAAAAACAAGTTATCAAAACAACAATCATTGATAATTTTGAAGACATACAACAAATTCATTCTGTAGATTTGATTTTTCAAGGATACTAACATACATGTTGATAATTGCCTATAATAAAGCAGAAATATTTTTGGCTTGTATGAAAGCATAATTTTCAAATATTCTTAACTAAATGCATGCAATAATTCTGCAGGTAGTTGCATCTATGGCAAGAGTTAATTATGTTGCTTGTACAAGGAGAAGTGGCAGGAGAGTGACAAGGGGTGCCCAGCTGCGATGCCCTTCGTCAAATGAGGACAAGACAGGTGATGTGAATGTCAACAATGCTCCAAGCAACGTTGTTGAGGATGACCATGCGACTGACGTTGATGTTGTCACACCATCACCCACAGAACCACTGTCAACAACAGTCCAAGGGGCAAGTTCAACTAAAAAGATCAGCGCTATAAGAGGTTGGAAAAAAGAAGAAATGTTAGTTGCAATTGACGACATAGAGTTTAATGGATATTCAGTTCAAGCATCTGCAAAAAAACATGGTATTCCTCCCTCATCAATACATTATTGGATAAATGGGTTGACTCATACAAAACGTAGAGGGCCTCTTACAGTTATGACTGAAGAGGAATCAGAGGTGGTTGATAAAGAGATGGCCCAATTGGGACATGGGCTAGAGCTGATACGACTCAAATCCACAGTTGCTCAAATCTATCAAAGGAGGCCAAACCCATTCAAATATGGGTTCCCTGGTAAATCATGGTGGTTTGGGTTTAAAAATAGCCATCCAGACCTTGTATTGCGTACAGCTGAGGGCCTTGACAGAGACAGAACATTAAATTTGTGCCCTGCAGTTGTATGTAAGTCTTATGACACTCTTTCTAGTGCTTACAATAAACATTCTTATGGTGCAGACCATATATGGAACTGTGATGAAACAAGTTTACGAGCAGGAAGGCATTGTGGCATGCAGGTAATTGCTAAGAGAGGGAGCCAAAACGTGCCAAAGATTTTGCCTAAGAGCAGGGAGTGGATAACTATTCTATGTTGTGTCAATGCAATTGGTACTTCAATCCCAGAATTTTATCTATTCAAAGGTAAAAATCAATTGAAAAACTATATACAAAACTATGAACCATGTGCATGCATGGTTGCACATCCCCGTGCATGGATGACTAAAGAACCTTTTTTAAATTGGCTTTGTCACTTTGATGCATCTGTATCAGCTGGTGTCTCACCTAATAACAAACACCTATTGATATTAGATGGCCATGGAAGCCACATGGTTGTACAAACAATTGAGGAAGCAAACAATTTGGGCATCAAACTCACAAATTTCCCACTCATACCACTCACAAATTGCAACCCCTTGATGTTAGTGTGTTTGGCCCTTTCAAGAACTATTTCAGGTCAGAGCATGTTGCATGGATGGCAAAGAATCCAAGGGTTGAGGTGAAAAGGTTCGAGCTAGCAGAGCTTGCAAGTAAAGCGTTTAAAAGGGCTCTAACACCATCAAATATCAAGGTTGGCTTTAGGAGGACAAGAATTTGGCCACTGAATTATGATGCTCTTATGCATCATACTGGTTGTAACCAGGCGTTTCATGTGGATGGTCAGAAGAAGGGCATGTCCAAACAGGTGTTGAAGTGCAAGAAGTAGATGAACAGGATGATGTGGTTGCAGCTGGTAATATGATTTCCCTCTCTCAAGGACACTTATATGGTGATGATGGTGAACATGTATGTGAAACACAGTCTAATCATGAACAAATTCACAGTAACATGGAGCTCGTTCTACCAACTCAAGAACAAGAAACTTCTGTTGCTGATATTGTTAATGACATTATTGAACATGCAGTTGACAATGAAGATGTATTTGAAAATGACATCGTTGATATTGCACTAGGAAGCAACAATGACCAATTGACATTGCCAAGCCAAGTAACCCCACCATCATGGCTGGCAGAAGCCATGATTAATTTGAACAAACATAGTGTCTCCAGGACCAATGAACAAAGCATGAACATCCCTTCACAACCAGCAAAATTGAACAATGAAATTGTTCATTTTTTGTGGACAATAGATCAATGGAAGAAGATGAAGCACATAATGAGGCATCAAATGAAGATAACAATATAGTTCAATCAGTTGTCTCAGATATTGAAAGGGAAGTACCAAGCAATGACATGTAGGTGGGAGGGGTGGAGAAGTTACTTGGTCGGTTCCTAAAGCTACCAGTAGAGAGAGTGTCAATGAAAAAAAGCAAGGAACACCGGGTAGTCTTCGTTTGGGCTAAAGTTCACAGTTACTCACCTCAAAAGACTATATAAACCTATTAGTTGAGTCTGAAAAAAAAAAGAAATTTGAAATTCAAGAATTAAAACAGAAAAAGAAGGATCTAGCCAAGGAGAAGAAGGCAACAAGGATTGTTGCAGCACAACGTCGAGCAGATGAAAGGCTTGAAAGAGATAAAGCAAGGAAAGAGAAGGACCAACAAAAACAAATGGCAAGACAAGAAAAGGAATCAAGAAAGGCTAAACAAATGCTTGAAAAGGAACAAGGGATGACCAATATGGTTGACAATGATGCAAGCACAGCTGATGAAACCAGGATTATGTCAAACACATTGGACAATATTGCAGATAATACACCATTATTCCAAGACCTCATAAACATTCAAGTGCCTCACTATCAAAATGGGGGTTTACCCACTTGCCTTATTCCTACCAGAGGAGGTGTCAATTCTATGTATGCTCATCACACACCTCCACTTAATGCAGGGGTTAATAGTGCAAATGTGAGGTATGGGTACTCAATTCCTCCATGGTTGGCCAACCTACTTGGCTCAAGCAAGTAACTCAGGGAGTTTTGGCACTAAAGATTCTCAAGGCCATAAAGAATAGAGGTGCGATATGTTTTTGGTTGTAACCACATTATGATGTGGATTTTGGATGGATTGTCTCTTTTTCTTGTCACAGAAATATTTTGGTTTACAACCTAGGTTGTTTTATTTCATAATGTTTGCGGCATTGTAACCAAAATCCAATTTAGAAGGAACATCTATAGTCTATTATAATGTAGAAATCTTACCTGAGAATGCAAATGGGATTTTTTGTTATGCCTCTACACACCAAATGACACATTTATAACTGAGTTGTAAATACGATGACAAACGAGTGAATAATGAAATCTTGAACAAGTCACTTATTTTAATATGAAAATTCCATAAAACAGTGAATAGTAAAAGTACCTAACCTCACACCACATATGAAACCTCATATATTGTAAGTTAACTTAGAAGACAACAAAGTGCATGTGCGGTGAAGCATCAACAAGCCAAATAAAACATAAACTTGCCAGTAGAATAATTAAATGACAAACGAGTGAATAACGAAATCAAAAAGCATCAACTGCGTTGTTAATTAAATGATAAAGCATCAACTAAGTTGTTAATTAAATGACAAACAAGTGAATAATGAAATCTTGAAAAAGTCACTTGTTTTAATATGAAAATTCCATAAAACAGTGAACAGTAAAAGTACCTAACCTCACACTCATATGAAACCTTGTTTACTGCAAGTTAACTTAGAAGACAAACAGAGTGCATGTGCGGTGAAGCATCAACAAGCCAAATAAAACATCAACTTGCCAAGAGAATAATTAAATGACAAACGAGTGAATAATGAAATCAACAAGCATCCAAAGGAGATTCAACGAGTGAAAAACCTAGTGGAAAAATCCAAAGGATGCTTCCACACATTTGTTGATGGCATTTCCCGTCAATGTAAATTGGTATACATAACCCAAGGAGATTCAAACAAAACACCTATGGATATAGACTAGCCAAATATGCAACAACATTGGCAATAACTGAATGAGCTAACCCCTTGAGCTTATTTTATGAACAATATTACATTTTTATTCAATAATAAAGTGCAGGAAATGCTTCTCAAAAGCAGAGGCAAGCAGAAATCGTAATAGAGGAAGAAACAAGTAAAGCAATTACATCTTTTAACTGTACATTCATGTTTGATATTATCTTGAATGGGGAATATCATGCAATAGCTAGATAATGTCCTTGACTAAAAACACATGCCTGAAGTTATTAATCATTGACTAAAAACACATCCCTAAAGTTATTAATTGGAAGTTGTATTAGTATGTTTATGGATCCTTGCTTGATAAGCACATTATTTCCTTTTGTTATAGAAGAAGGAATCGGAAAATGAATTTCACAGATTAATGCAGTGACTGCATTTAAAGCATCTGTCTAAGAAGTTTGAATGTGAAATCTCTACATATTATCGCAGACTCTATTCCAAACAATACATAAATTGCAGTCCTTCTACTAGCCACTGCATATGTCACTGAGACCACATCTCACTAAGGCATTTCATCAAAAGTTTGGCGAGTTTCATCTATTCTACCATGGTCAGCATAACCAGAAAGCATAGCATCCTTCTATTGGCTACTGCATATGTTACTGAAACCACATTTCAATCAAGCATTTCATAAAAAAACATAATAATATCTAGCCTCACAAAAGAGAAGGAAAAAAATTTAAGGTACTACAAATGTCTTAAAGAAAAAGGAATAAAAGTATTGCTAACAAAATTGTTGGTTGGATAACATTTTATGAAAAATATTTCTTCTATGAAAAACCTAGTAATAGGGCAAGAAAGTTCAAGAAATGCTTCTCAGAAGCAGAGGCAAGCAATAGAGTGTTTTCAACCCTACAAGCAACACTATATAAGAAACACTACAAGCAAGCAGAAATCGTAACAAAGGAACAAATAGGTAAAGCAATTACATCTTTTAACTGTACATTCATGTTTGATATTATCTTGAATGGGGAATATCATGCAATAGCTAGATAATGTCCTTGACTAAAAACACATGCCTGAAGTTATTAATCCTTGACTAAAAACACATGCCTGAAGTTATTAATTGGAAGTTGTATTAGTGTGTTTATGGATCCTTGCTTAATAAGCACATTATTTCCTTTTGTTATAGAAAAAGGAATCGGAAAATGAATCTCACGTATCAATGCAGTCACTGCATTTAAAAGTTCAAATGTGAAATCTTTGCATATTATCGCAGACTCTATTCCAAACAATACATAAATTGTAGTCCTTCTACTGGCCACTGCATATGTTACCGAGACCACATTTCACTAAGGCATTTCATCAAAAGTTTGGTGAGTTTCATCTATTCTACCATGGTGAGCATAACCAGAAAGCATAACATCCTTCTACTGGCTACTGCATATGTTACTGAAACCACATTTCAATCAGGCATTTCATAAAAAAAACATAATAATATCCAACCTCACAAAAGAGAAGGAAAATATTTTTAAGGTACTACAAATGTCTTAAAGAAAAAGGAATAAAAGTATTGCTAACAAAATTGCTGGTTGGATAACATTTTATGAAAATTATTTCTTATATGAAAAACCAGTGCAGGAAATGCTTCTCAAAAGAAATTCCTGGTTATTTTCCGTTCTCGTCTCACATATTCCAATGTGGAAGCCCCCACACTTTCAAATGTCGAAAGCACCATTTTAGGGTTTAAAACAAAAAGAATTGATAAATCTTGGAATCAGATAGCGTTCAGGATTTGTTTCTGCACCTGAGGGATGCATGCACTGTCATTTTATGGAGCATCACAAATGAAAGTATATGTAGTTAATTAGCATTCGTTCCAACCCAAACTAAAAGTATTGCTAACAAAATTGTTGGTTGGATAACATTTTAAAACCTAGTGCAGGAAATGCTTCTCAGAAGCAAAGGCAAGCAGTAGAAATCGTAACAGAGGAAGATCTGCAAGCAAGCAGAAATCGTAACATAGGAAGATTTGCAAGCAAGCAGAAATCGTAACAGAGGAAGAAAGTGCAAGAAATGCTTCTCAAAAGCAGAGGCAAACAACAAAGCGTTTTCAACCCTACAAAAAACACTACAAGTAACACTACAAGCAAGCAGAAATCGTAACAGAGGAAGAAAGTGCAGAAACCATGCAACAAGAGCTAATTTCCCAACAACAAATTCAAGTGTTGAAAAACACAACAGTGCAACAAGAGCTAAATTCAAAAAATCCCAACAGCAAATTTAAGTGTTGAAAAACACAGTGGCTGGTAGGATTTAGAATCCTACCGAAGAGCCACATAAGCCACCACCATGTCCAAACGTCCCCCAGACCTTGCCATACCTCTTCTGTGACAGCCATACAAATTACCTGCAACACAAACTTGCAAACACAGGAAAAAATTAGCATTTGGGCAAAAACCTAAAAAAAAATTACAACAAATAAAACCCATGAATTTCCAGATTTACCTTCATGGACCTCAAAACCTGCATGTTGACCACCGAACTTGTTAGAATCTCCCACTGGCTCCTTCACAAACAACAGGCCGCGAGGATGAAACAATAACAAAGGTATTTGTAAACCCCCGACGATGCAGAACGAACAACAACAGTAGCAGTGTTAAACCCCCCTCGAAATAGGTAAAGAAACCACACCCTAAACCCTAAACGAGAAACAAACCATTGCAAACAACAATGCCAAGCGCAGTAAAGCAACCACACCATAAACCTTAAACGAGAAACGAACCATTGCAAACACCCTTGCCTGGTCAGCAGCTCTAGAATGGCAGACAAGGTGAACTAGTATTGGAGCCAAGAGGAGCCATCGTCGATGGAGCACATTGCCCACACACCGGACCCGAACGAAATAACACAAGGCAGCAAAGACATGCCACAAAACACGCAAATTGAAACCCTAAACAGCAAAATTGTTGCTATATTAAATGCACCCACCCACCACAACACGTGGCAGGACCCACTCGGTATCTGTCATATGACAGCAGTGGTGTCTCCACATCAGCAGCTTACCTGGATGGAAGGGCGCACAGGTAATGGCGTCCCTCCCCTATATACGAGTATGCTGACCTATTTGTTGTTACTCATGTTCTGGTTTATGAATTCCAGGGTTTTGTAACAATGCCCTAGTATAGATTGATGTTCAAGGGCTTGATGATATTATTAATATAGATTTGATGATGAAAATCTAGGGTTTGCAACAAGCCCTAGTAGTGTCTAACTTGCATAATAGAATTGTTATTTGATTAAATTGCTAATATCTAAGACTTTGTGCATAAAAATGGAATCTAGGATTTGCAAGAATAAGAGTTTGTTATCTTGATTGAGTTACTAATATGATCTAGGTTGAAGTATGTTTCTCTAGGTTTAGGTATCAAATGTCTAAAGTTTAAATGTTTTTAATAGTTCCATTAAAATGACTTGATTTTTAGTATAGTTAAACTTCATGCTTATGTACATTTGTATTTGGTTGTAATTGTTATTGAAAGATTTGCAGGTACACAATCTTCAAGATGATGAAGAGGTTCATATAAGCATGATGAAGGAAGTTATATATCGAGATGACCTTGATACTGTAAGAAGGAATGAAGCCATAAAAGATTCTTTGAAAGTACTTGATCTCCCTAAGTTAAGAGGGAGCCTGGATAGAAGAAAGGGTACATCTCCCCAGTTAAGAGGGAGGGCACATTATGACAGTAAGTTAAGCAAAAGGACTACAAATGAATGTTTGTGAAAAAGACTTGAGAACTTACTAAGGATTTATTTGGTGCTGCTGAAGAAATGAAATAAGAAGAAGAAAGCTTCCGACAAAATTGTATATGGATAACTTGATGATACAAGCAACATCTGAATAATAAAGGACCTCGAAGGTTTGTGTTTACTTGTTTGTATGTTTGTATGTTTGAAAGTTTATTATTAATTGGGGTTTGTGTTTGTACAGGTAAATCTCTCCATGAGAAGGTCACACACTCTAGAAGCATGCTTGAACAAGTGGATATATCTAGTTTATTAGGGAGAGTTGAAGCATCTAATGGCAGATGTGGGAGGACATCTGGTCAGTCTATGTGTTGATGTTTACATCCCAAAGAGGGATGGTGGCGTTGGTCATGGAACTCTGACCTTGGATACGCACCTAGATTCCTGGATTAATGGTTAGCAACCCTGATGGTACCTAGACTGGCTGAAAGCTTGAGTCCATCTTAGTCCCACCCTGATAGAACACCTGGTCACGTATCTAGTCCGAGGCACTGAGTGTGCCAGACCTCTTCGTAGTTCATTTTGGATATTTCCATGTACCTCTATATAGTTGTAATTATAAATACCTCCCTATTTAAGAGGGAGTGTTGAAGAATGTAACTAGGTTGGGTCTTCATAATTGTATTCAAGACATAATACACTGTATTTGTCAAAAGAAAGAAAAAAAATTATCATTATTAAAATTCACTTATTAAAGCATGGATTTCATGCTTGGGTCAATTGTTTTTAGGTCGAAGCCTCCATTGAAGGCTTCTAGGGTTTATGTCAAGTGTCCTTGTCCATGTTGTATTGTAAGAACCATTCTTGGGATTTATTTTTCAAAAAAGTTTATTTTATTATATTTTAGGTTTTCTAGGCCTCCACCAAGTCAAAATCAAAACTGGACAAGTCGGCCTAAAACTGCGCAGCGGAATCACTATATAAAGGCAAAAACTAGACCTCATTTGTCACCCACACACAACAAATTCGATCTGCAGTTACTAGGTCAAGAAAAGGTGCGAAATTCAAGGAAGAAAGGGAAGGATATCAAAGGAGGACTCTTTCAAACATAAAAGTCGAAATTTTCTCTCTTTCCCACACGTGTGAAGTTGTGCAGCTACTGGAAGGGGGCCGAAATTTTGCAGTAATTGGGAGGCCAAAATTTTGTTGCAGGGGATCAAAATTTTGCAACTGGAGAGTCGAATTGCTAGATTGTTGCTAGGCTGAAGCTACTAGATAAGAAGAGGCTACTACATCATCTTGGAAGGTTCACTTGGTGGAGGAGGAAGGCCTATTGGTCCAGGGTCTTGGTCCACCTCAATTTGAATTACTGAATGAAGAGTTTTTTATTAGGTTTTCCCCTATATAGGGGTTTTAGCCCTAGTTATCCCCCTACATATGGTGTCCCCGATCTTTGCATTTTTTTTTTGGTAATTGCTTGATGAACTAAGATAAAAAGGAAAATAAGAAATATATAAAGAACTCAAAGATATCACAAGTAATTATCAACTAAAGAAAATATTTCTGCCTTTTTTATTTCCTAACAAAGACATCCAAAGCTATGTATGATAAGTTAGGGAAATTTTACTTTGTAAGTACATCAGGTCAGAAGATATCCCTAAGGAATCAACTATATAGAATAAGGAAGTCAAAGGATGAAGACATGGCCACTTATCTTATGAAGATCTCACAAATAAGGGACTAGTTGGAAGGGCTTGGGGAAGTTGTTTCTGATTCAGAAATGACTACTTGTGTATTAAATGCTTTTCCACTTGATTGGAGCAGTTTTGCAACTAGTGTCTACTCAATAAAGGATACTACTCCTTTTGATGAGTTATGGGCTCAATGTCTTGGAAGAAACTAGGATAAAGGCAAAGGATTACAACGAATAAAATGAGAAGTTTCAAGCTTTTGTTGTAAAATCCAAGAAGAAGAAGAAAGGGATGTTTGGGAAGTCCAAAGCAAAACCAAATATGTCCAAAATTCAATGCTTTGAATGCAATGAGTTTGGACATTTTGAGAGGGATTGAAATTTTGCAACTGGAGAGTCGAATTGCTAGATTGTTGCTAGGCTGAAGCTACTAGATAAGAAGAGGCTACTACATCATCTTGGAAGGTTCACTTGGTGGAGGAGGAAGGCCTATTGGTCCAGGGTCTTGGTCCACCTCAATTTGAATTACTGAATGAAGAGTTTTTTATTAGGTTTTCCCCTATATAGGGATTTTAGCCCTAGTTATCCCCCTACATATGGTGTCCCCGATCTTTGCATTTTTTTTTTGGTAATTGCTTGATGAACTAAGATAAAAAGGAAAATAAGAAATATATAAAGAACTCAAAGATATCACAAGTAATTATCAACTAAAGAAAATATTTCTACCTTTTTTATTTCCTAACAAAGACATCCAAAGCTATGTATGATAAGTTAGGGAAATTTTACTTTGTAAGTACATCAGGTCAGAAGATATCCCTAAGGAATCAACTATATAGAATAAGGAAGTCAAAGGATGAAGACATGGCCACTTATCTTATGAAGATCTCACAAATAAGGGACTAGTTGGAAGGGCTTGGGGAAGTTGTTTCTGATTCAGAAATGACTACTTGTGTAATAAATGCTTTGCCACTTGATTGGAGCAGTTTTGCAACTAGTGTCTACTCAAGAAAGGATACTACTCCTTTTGATGAGTTATGGACCCAATGTCTTGGAAGAAACTAGGATAAAGGCAAAGGATTACAACGAATAAAATGAGAAGTTTCAAGCTTTTGTTGTAAAATCCAAGAAGAAGAAGAAAGGGATGTTTGGGAAGTCCAAAGCAAAACCAAATATGTCCAAAATTCAATGCTTTGAATGCAATGAGTTTGGACATTTTGAGAGGGATTGAAATTTTGCAACTGGAGAGTCGAATTGCTAGATTGTTGCTAGGCTGAAGCTACTAGATAAGAAGAGGCTACTACATCATCTTGGAAGGTTCACTTGGTGGAGGAGGAAGGCCTATTGGTCCAGGGTCTTGGTCCACCTCAATTTGAATTACTGAATGAAGAGTTTTTTATTAGGTTTTCCCCTATATAGGGGTTTTAGCCCTAGTTATCCCCCTACATATGGTGTCCCCGATCTTTGCATTTTTTTTTTGGTAATTGCTTGATGAACTAAGATAAAAAGGAAAATAAGAAATATATAAAGAACTCAAAGATATCACAAGTAATTATCAACTAAAGAAAATATTTCTGCCTTTTTTATTTCCTAACAAAGACATCCAAAGCTATGTATGATAAGTTAGTGAAATTTTACTTTGTAAGTACATCAGGTCAGAAGATATCCTTAAGGAATCAACTATATAGAATAAGGAAGTCAAAGGATGAAGACATGGCCACTTATCTTATGAAGATCTCACAAATAAGGGACTAGTTGCAAGGGCTTGGGGAAGTTGTTTCTGATTCAGAAATGACTACTTGTGTATTAAATGCTTTGCCACTTGATTGGAGCAGTTTTGCAACTAGTGTCTACTCAAGAAAGGATACTACTCCTTTTGATGAGTTATGGACCCAATGTCTTGGAAGAAACTAGGATAAAGGCAAAGGATTACAACGAATAAAATGAGAAGTTTCAAGCTTTTGTTGTAAAATCCAAGAAGAAGAAGAAAGGGATGTTTGGGAAGTCCAAAGCAAAACCAAATATGTCCAAAATTCAATGCTTTGAATGCAATGAGTTTGGACATTTTGAGAGGGATTGTCCAAACAAGAAGAACAACAAAAGGAAAGGAGTGAAGCTCACATAGCTAAGGAAAAGGGAGAACCTGAGAAGAAGCCAGAAGGAGAAGATCCCAAGGATCTTTACTATTGAAGGAAGCTCCATCTCTATTAGGTTCATTATGCAATTTGTCTTTCTTTTATTAAATATGAAGTAGAGTAACATGCATTAGAAGAGTCTTGGTTTTTGTAAAAGCGTGGCATCATAGAAGGAAGCATATGATAGTAGAAGAATTAGAGTCTACATGATCGAGTTGCTTTGGTAGGAATCATCTAGCTTTTAAGAATGAGAAGATTGGGACCATATTGCATATTTTTGTCCATCGAAGCATTTTCTAATACAATATTCGAGGTAGTCATCTTGCAAAGAGGGATCATCAAGATCCAATAAGAACCATCATTTAGGAAGGTTCTTGGCAGAAGCATTATGACATGACTAGTATGTATTCCATCTAGTATGGACTCAATAGGCTTGAAGGATGAAGGCATGCAGATGATCAAATGACAATTTGAAAGGCAAGATTGAAGTCTTTCTACTCTTAAGAAAGGAAACCTTATCTTTGTTAAGGATGGAAGCAAGCTCATTCAAAGGAAGTATGGTTAGATGGTTATATGGAAGCAAAGGTATGCATATTTTTAATAACTTTTCTTTAAGGTAGGGTTCATATCTGCAAGAATCTTGCAGAAAGATTTGGTTGTAAAAATGGGTTTGTTAAGTCTTCCATATGGTTATTCGATGTTTGGTATGCTTTGAAATGACAAAAGATCAAGACTCTCCCACAAGATAGCATGGCATAAACACAATAATATTGATCAACATCATGTATGGTCTCTGAAAGAAGGAAAGAGAGTTAATAATGACAACTCTAGGGAGGATATTGTAGCTTGTTAATTAAATTCGATCCATGGGCACCTTAATTAAAAGTGAATGCATGGAGAAGGATTCTTGTACAATATGAAGATGAACCATGTGGAAGGATGTTGATCTCAAAGGATACAAGTAAGCAAATACTTTGATGAAAGGGCCATCATGATAAGGTAATTCTAATATTAATATTTTGGTATTGGTTATCTGGTTGATATATAGTTTGCTACCTAGAAGAACACTGCAGAAATGCAAGACGGTAGTTGAGGCAAGTTCAACTGTTGGTGTTGAACTCAATTCAAACAAATGGATTTAGTGAATGGTTTTGGTAATCCTTAAAGGATTATGTAGATGAGATGTTTACATCATCATCTTGGGATTGAAAGGTAGCAGTATAAGAGGATAACTTGATGTTCATGTTCCAATAACAATGAAGATCACTTTCATGTTTAGAGGAAGCTATGATTAACTCTATTTTAGTAAGGCTCAATATAATGTCTTTATTGATGATTATTAAAGGAAAGTGATATGAAAGGTTGATGGCCAGAATCCTGTCACAAGATTAAATAAAGAAGATGACTCCATAACATCTAGGAAGGAAGAAGCTCAATATGATGAGATGCAAATAAAGGAGGATTCATGCAGCTACTACTTGAAGATATCCATGATGAATTAGTAGTTGATCTATTAATGAAGACAAGCTAAAGAACTTGTGGTTATGAGTTTCTAATCAAAAGGAAGTAAAGAATCTCCTCTATATTTGAGAGGTAGTAAAGAAGTCTCCTTGAATACTTGAAAAGGAGCAAGGATCAATTCCTCAATCAAGAAGGAATGAGGATATCTTCTCTGGTCGAGAGAGAGTGATGTTGGACATCATATTCTCCATGTGTCATGCACTAGACCAGGACTAACCGCCATAAGTCTTAGTGAAGGCACTAGGAAGGAGAATGGAAAATTGGATAAGCATCTGAGATTAATATTCCTTGAGAATATAGAATCCAAGATAGGATGTAGTTTTGTTGACCGACACTCTTTGAGGATCGGACAAGTATCCAAGACAAGAGTGGTCGAAGAGGACCAATATTCTTTGAGGATTGGGAATCCAAGATAAGAATAGTCCTAAAAGGACATACCTAGTGAACATTTGGATGGGGTATATACCTTGAGAGGTAGTGCGATATCTCACGTAAAGCCTCCCAACATTATGGTTTGATATAAGAAGATTGTGTCAGTTAAGGCCTTACTATGTTGACAATGTTGGTCATGATGTTGATGTTTAAAGATGGCTTGCCAATCCAACTCTTCTTATGAGAACTCTTCAGTTTGAGGAAATTCTTGTACCAATTGTACAATTATGAATACCTCCCTAGTTTCGGACTTCATAATTGTCATCGCACTCATGTCATTATATATATCTTATGTTACAAGAAAAATGTTAGACATAACCATGGCAAAGCGAAATATGAATGATAAGCATTGAGTTGCATACATTATTGACATGATATACATTTATAGTACATTGATGTGACCCTTGGATTCATATTCCAAGTGGTCTCTTGGACTCCAGTGGCTGTTCATATTCCACACCTACCCATAGAGGATTAGGTGTCCAACATTCCCCCCCCCCCACCTAATCCGAAGGGGTATGTATGAGTCCAAGAAGAGAGTTGTAATACAAAATGTGCTGAAATATGGATGACAACACTAGGCTGAATGTGCTCTATGAAATGTTGGTATGAGAGAGTGGTTTAAGGATGACCACCAACACTGGAATGCTTAGTGCAGTTGCTGAAACTCTTCCAAATATGGCAAGAAGCTGAAGTCTTCTGCTAGAGGAAGTGCTCCTAATATTTTGAAGAGGGAGACCTTCACCCTGAAAAGGGAGGTCTCAACATGTGGTGGTTTAAGGATGACCACCAACTCTCGAATAATTAATGCAATTTTTGGAACTCTTCCAGAATTGGCAAGAAGATGAAGTCTTCTGCTAGAGGAAGTGTTCCCAATTCTTTGATGAGGGAGAAGCTCAACCTGATGAGGGAGATCTCAACCCTGCATAGATGGTTTAAGGATGACCAATAACCGAAGGCATACTCAGGGGCATCTTTGTCTCTCGCTACAACTTTGAATCTGGTATAGCAGGTTGTGGCTCAGGCTCGCTTGATGTGGCTTTGAAGCTTGTAGATGACCATCACTTCCCCCTTGTCAGATACAAGGTGAGAAGATGGAGAAAACTCAACTACAAGACTTTTCAATACTCTAGAAGAAATTCTGACATATGGCTGAAATATCTTCTTGGTTGTTGAAACCCATTGCCAAGAAGCAATCCATCCAAGATGAATCTTTGTTCTTGCAAGAGGCTTGTTTTTGAAGCATCTGTGTGAAGAATGAGTACACTGACCACAATGCTTGCACGGATGAAAATCAAAACAATGATCTTTCATATGGCCAACTTGGTCACAATGTTGGCATATAACATTTTGTTGTTGTTGTTGTGGAATAGGAGCAGAATCTGGAACAGCTGAAGATGAATTGTCATAGAGGAATCCAACACTGTGAAACTGGATGGGCTTTGAGTAATCTGGAATATGAAAGGACACATCCTTTTCATATCCAAGACCAATTATGTGCTTGTTATGGACAAGCTCTTCCCAAGGTCTGATGATAGTCTTGGGAAGTGTATGTTGAATTTCTGCATCTGCATGCAACTCTGTTCCTTCATTGGGCACTGAATCTGAATCAACTGCAACACTATTGACTTGCTACTTATGGGAGTTTGCCTCAATGTTCTCAACAGAAACGCATTCAGAATGATGACTCGACTGCTGTAATTCTTCTTGCTGAAGCTGAGATTCAAGCTCCAAAAAATCTATTTTTTTCCATGTATTTTGCAGACATGTTTGAATGTCAACAAGAGTGATTTTGTTGATTTTGAATGTGCTATCAGTAGTGGATGTAACGACCCATCCTTAAATAATCATATTATATGTCCTGTATAAATATACATTAATAAATATATGAAAATGATATTTCTAAAATAAAATTAAAAAAATCAAGTATTAATATCAAAAATTAATTAACCTAAAAATTCTAAAGTTTATATTAAAAGAAAACAAACATACATAAAGTGATACGCTACATACTAAATATTATAAAGTTATAATGTAAATGGCTAAAGTTTAAAAATCTGGATACTCCCCATAAACGCCTGTGCGGGAGGATGACTCATGCTGGTGGAAGCTGTCACCACGAGAGGAAGCGGCGGAGCCACTAATGTACAGGGCGGCCACCGCTTAGCCCTGGCTATAAAACGCAGGGATGAGGCTGAGAACAGGGGGGGGGGAAATCTAGAGTGGAGGACAGGAGCTGAAAATCAGGAGTACAAACCAGAGGGATAAGATTGACTAGTGGAAGAGCTTTAATCGACCTGAGGTTCTGGGCATGGGGGCAGTGAGCTTCTGCGAGAAGTTTACTGGATTGAACAACCATCTGCTCAGTCTGGCTGGGAAGAATTGGTCTCCCGGAAATTGGATCAAAATAGCCGCAACATCATCAACGACACCAGTTCAGTAGCAGAATCCGCAGCGGTTAGCAGAATCAGCAGCAGTTAAGGTAAGTACAAACTTAAATTCTTCATGCTTACTGTATTTCTGTTATGGTTTTTACCGTATATAAGTTTAAGAGTACTACAGTGGACACGATTAGAGTTCCCAATAACTCCAATAATCCGTGATTTTTTGTCATTATTCAAACAATTCAAGTCCACAATTGACCACAAATGTACTTGTAAAATCAAATAGCTAGCAATTTTAAATGTGCCCAATGATAAGAGGGAAATCCACTTAGATCCAATCAAAGAAGGATAATCCCATTATTATTTGAAGACTCATCTCGAATTCAGAGCATAGGAAACAATGTCACCAAAAACCTAAATGCCACTCTTAGCTTGGACCAAAAAATAACAAAATAATTGGTATCTAGTCTTTCCAGATCACACCATAATATTGAGGGTCATGAGGGTGTTTCTTAAAGAAACTACTTATTTTGTAAAAGCAACCAAACTCTGGTGATAATTGCAATGCCTCATGAACATGAATCAAATCCAACATACATCATATATCGTACAACATTAACAACCAGTAGCCTTGGATGGAACCAAATACATGAACCAACACACTATTCAACCAAACTCACAGTCTTCATCATATACATCATTGCACAATTCGAAGCCAATTCAACACCTAAGCACACATTCTAAGCTTCAATCAACGATTTTTAGTGCATTTGACATACCAACACATACCAAGACAACTATAACGACCAAAACTCGTATACGCAATAGAAATATTTAAAATACTTCGTAAACAAAGACGTGCATCGTAGGACAGTAATTGTAATTGTATATTGAATAAAAGAATTGATGTAGGATGAGTACAAATGAGAATGAGGGTCCTGTATATATAGCCAGGTAAGTACCCTTTCACTACAGGCATGTCTCTAAGAAACGTCTTTTCATTATTAACTAACTAACCATTAGTTAATTTACTTATTATTTATTATTATATTTATATTATTATGATTATTATTTATTATCTATTTTTATTTATTTTTACATAATTTATGTTCATAACATTGCCTTCTCCTTCAAAAAACTTTGTCCTCAAAGCTTGTTGATGAAAGGACTTGATCTCTTTTCCTGCTACGAGCGTCTTTCTCGTCTCGGAACAATCATCCTTGTCGATACAAGTTGATATGATCCTCTAAGTGACAAACAAAATTGTCGCACTGAGAAGGGATTAGACCATCCTAAATTAATCTTTTGTCGAATCTTGCAGTTACTGGAAACTTGTGATGAATTGTTATCACATGAATGGACTGCACTGACATTAGTATTCTTTGGAACATCAGGTTGTTGTTTCTATTCTAAATATGTAGCTTGATTGAGTTGTCTACTCTCGTGATTCGGATGTCGATAAGGAATTCTAGTGATTTGATTTTCCCTTATGTTGTTTGTGTTGTTTTCCCAACTTATTTGAAGCATTGTTGTTGTTGAATTTGACGGTCAAAGACCTGGATCGGAGAACACGCCTCTGTGCAACGGTTGAGCGACCAGAGGATCAAACAACTCTGGTACCAATGTAATGACCAAAAGTTGTATACACATCAGAAATATTTAAAATACTTCGTAAACAAAGACATGCATCGTAGGACAGTAATTGTAATTGTATATTGAATAAAAGAATTGATGTACGATGAGTACAAATGAGAATGAGGGTCATGTATATATAGCCAGGTAAGTATCCTTTCACTAACATGGGTGTCTCTAAGAAATGCCTTTTCATTATTAACTAACTAACCATTAGTTAATTTACTTATTATTTATTATTATATAAATATTATTATGATTATTATTTATTATCTATTTTTATTTATTTTTACATAATTTATGTTCATAACAACAACCATCAGGACTCTTCCAGCGCCTTCTTGAATTCCTTCATCTGCAGCATGTCTTCGCCCTGTTGGACTAAGCGTGCAAGAGACCGGAATTGATATTATTAGTGTTATTCGATGGCCTCTCCCTGAGCTGAAGCAGAGCGACATCAATGCAGTTCGTATAGAAAGCAGCAGCCTAGTTTTGTTCTCACAAACACATGTTTCCCTTCTTCTTCACCTTTTTTTTTAAGTTGACATGCACTAGGATCAATGTTGAAAGAATTATAGTGGAGCAAGACTCAATGCATTGAGAAAACCAGCGATCGCACAGAAATGAATATTGTCTAGCCAGGAGGTAACTCCTCAAATGAAATTTGTTTATTCATTTAGATTGTTCATAGTTATATACATGAGGGAGTGACTCTTGGGTTTCATCTCCCAATGACTCTTCCTTTTCCATTATTTATTATTTACATTATTTACAACTGTTCACCCAATCCCCATGATTAGGTGTCAACATTTCCCCCATTAATTTGAAGGGATGTTGATGAGTCCAAGCATCATTTTGAATCTTTCAAGCTTTTCTCTTCCAAGCGCTTTGGTGAAGATGTCTGCAATCTGCTCATTAGTGGAACAATGGCATAGATGGATTGTCTTGGCCTCAACATGATGTCAAATCAGATGGTATTTTGTATTGATGTGCTTCGTTCGATCATGGAACTTTGGGTTCTTGGCCAACTTTATTGCAGAGGTGTTGTCAATCATGAGTGGAGTTGAATGTACTTGTTTTACCTGCAAATCTTCCAAAATTTTCCTGAGACACACAATTTCTTTTGTTGCCTCAGCTGCTGCCACATATTCTACCTCTATTGTGGAATCTGTTAGAGCTGATTGTTTGGGTGATCTCCAGGAGACAGCTCCTGATCCAAGACTCATAGCATAACCAGAAGTAGATACCTAAGTTTCTTTGTCTCCATCAAAGTCTGAATCAAAGTATCCAATCAAGCTAAAGTCGCCCACCGATGTATACTTGAGTCCAAAGTCTTGAGTTCCCTTCAAATACTTTAGAACTCTTTTTGCAGCAAACCAATGTCCCTCACAAGGCTTTTGCATAAACTGGAGAGGATTCCAACAGCAAACGAAATGTCTGGTCCGGTAGTTGTCAGGTAGCTGAGACTTCCTACAAGTTGTCTATACTTTGTTGCATCCTCAAATTCTTTTCCTTCAATGGATGTGAGTTTTAAGTTTTGTTCCATTGGAGTGGCTAGAGGATTGCACTCAGCCATGCCAAATCTGTTCAACAAATCTCCAATGTACTTCTTTTCAGAAAGGAATATAGACTTCAAATGTTGAGTTACTTCAATACCAAGATAGTAATGAACATAGCCCAAATCAGTGATTTCAAAACCTTTCCTCAATTCCTTCTTTATGGATGCAATGTAGCTCTCGTTGTTCCCTGTCATCAAAAGATCATCTACATATACCACAAGATATACAACTGTTTTGCCAACTTTCTTGACAAACAAAGTTGCATCATCAAGATCATAATGTTTGAAATTGAGTTTCAGAAGATGCTCAGTTAACTTTTCATACCAAGCTCACGGTGCTTGCTTGAGGCCATACAAGGATTTCACAAGTTTGGATACTTTATGTTCCTGTCCTTTCATAGTAAATCCTTCAGGCTAAGACATAAAAACATTCTCTTTTAGATCTCCATTCAAGAAAGCAGTTTCTACATCCATTTGATGGACTTTCCAACCGTTTTGAGCTACTAGGGCAAAAAGTGTCCGGATGGTAGCCCATTTTGTTGTGGGGGCAAAAGTTTCCTCATAATCGACCCCTTCCTTTTGTGCAAAACATTTTGCCACAAGCCTGGCTTTGTGCTTGTCAAGTAAGCCATCAGCTTTATACTTGTTATGGTAGACCCACTTGCAGCCAATTGGTTTGTTTCCCAATGGAGGATCAACCAGCTTCCAAGTTCCATTTTTTATCAAGGCATCATACTCCTTTTGCATCGCTTCTTTCCATTCATCATGAGAAGCGGCTTCTTTGAAGGAAGTTGGTTCAAAATCTGTAGACAAATTCAATTCACAATCATAAGAAACATCCATATCAACAGGTGAATCAGAATCATCTACATCACCTCCATTTTGCCTGGTTGAATTTCTTGTTCTTGTCTTTCCAACCTCATTAGGATGAACACTTTCAAGTGTCTTTGTTAGCCACTTTGGGGGACCTTTCTGAGATGGTCCAGGCTGCTTAGTTGATTGAGTTGGGACTGAATCAAGATTGAGTCTCCCAATTCTGTCAATCACATCACTCAAAGTATCATCAGTGGTTGGAGTTTCATGCGGGGGAGAGAGTGCTTTAGAAGAAGATTCCATAGGTTGATCCAATATAGGAATCCCCCCTTCAAGATGTGGAATCTGATTATCAAATTCTTGAAATGATTTTTCATTTGCGAATCTATCCAAGCGATCAAGTTGTCGCTCAACAACATTGTCAGCTTTGGAAGATTCAAGAAAGATTACATCTCTAGATACAACAAACTTTTTATTAACTTCATCATAGAGACGGTATGCTTTGGAGGTGTTTGAATACCCCAAGAAGATACACTTACGACTCCTTGAACCAAGTTTGTTTCTATGTACCTTTGGTATCAAGGCATAACAGGTGGAACCAAAGACCCTGAGATGCTTTACCGAAGGAATGTGCCCATACCACATTTCATAAGTAGTCCTGTTTCTAATAGCATTAGATGGACATCTATTCTTTACATATACAGCGCATAGAACTACATCAGCGCAAAACATCAATTTTAAATTCTTGAAAAACATAATCGAGCGCACCATATTTACGATTGTCCTATTCATTCTTCCAACTACTCCGTTCTGTTGGGGATTATAAGGCACAGTTGTTTGATGTTTGATCCCGTGTTGGTGAAGATAGTTTTCAAATTCATTTGAAGTGTATCCTTTTCCATTATCGGTGCAAATAGAGCCAATATGAGATTGTGCATCATTTTCAATCCATGTATGAAAGTTCTTGAATGTTTGAAAAGCATCAGATTTGTTCTTCAATAAATAAACCCCAACACATTCTGGTGTAGTCATCAATAAATGCCAACATATATTTATTTCCATTTGCAGAGGGAACAGGCATTGGACCACATAAATCTGAATGAATGAGTTCAAGTTTTCTATGTGCTCTGGAATGTGAATCATGCAAAGACTATTTGCTATGCTTTCCTAGAATGCAAGCATCATATTGTTTAAGTTTCCTAGGAATTGTAGGCAAACCAGTAACACCATTTTTCTTCAACAAGCAGAGGTTGTCATAGTTCAAGTGTCCAAATCTAGCATGCCATAATAAACTTGAAGGAAATGTACCTTCATCATAATGAGAATTGTATGAGAAATTTTGTGCACAAGCAAAGGTGTCTTGCAGCTTGAGAAGCCTTTCTTCTTCTATCCCCGTCATGACAAGTGAGTGATCTGATGCTTTTCTCACCTCAACCTTGCAATCAAACATATGAATGGAGTGTCCTTGCTAGCGAATGTGGACCAAGGACAACAAGTTTCTCCTCAGTTGTGGGAGATATAAAACATCATGCAGAAGAAAGTCTGGAAGACCAGGCAATTTAAGCCTGATTGTGCTAAGACCTGATGGCTTGAGTTTTGATTTGTCTACAAAGTACACTGCTCCATCAACATTGTTAGTAAATTCTTCAAAAAAAATCTCTTCTAAAAGTCATGTGGCAAGTTGCTCCTGAATCAAGCAACCAATCATTTTTCCAAGAAGCAAGTGAAGCATTAAATATGTCTTCATTTACTCCTATATTACAATGTGCCACAACATAGTGAGTGGATTCAAGTGTTTTACCTTTCTCTTTGTCATTAGTTTTACCTTTAGGTTGATTTCTTTCCTGCTCAATTCTGTCCCAAGGCAACTTGCATGTGGATGCATCATGTGATCCATCTCTATTGCAACGTATGCAATGTAAATCTGACTTTTCTCCTTGAGAGTGTCTGCCCCCCCTGCCTTTGAAATTTCTTCTTCCTCTTCCTCTTCGACCACCTCTTCCTCTGGAAGAATCTTGAGCAAGATTCTTTTCTCTATGTGTAAGACACACAGCCTCTTCAGAAGACTGAGGAGTTGTCTTCTTCCCAAAAGCTTTCTCTCTCTCAGCAAATTTATTCACAAGGGAGTCAAAGGTAATTTCTTTGAGGTTTCCATTTGCTTGCAATGACTCAAGATAATTTGAGTAAGTGGGATAAAGTGCCTTGACAAAAGCTATCAGAGGAATGTCCAGTTCAATATTAGTGACTTTGACATCATGCATAATAGATTTTACTTCTAATGCAAGAGCAAGACGATCATCATTTTGTAATTCAAGGCTGAACAATTTAATCATGAGTTGAACAACTTCAAGTGCAGAGTGTGGGTCATAGAGTTCCTTCAATTTTTGTAAGGCTTTGAAAGTATTTGAAAATAGTGAAGTATGCAATGTAAATCTGACTTTTCTCCTTGAGAGCGTCTGCCCCCCTGCCTTTGAAATTTCTTCTTCCTCTTCCTCTTCGACCACCTCTTCCTCTGGAAGAATCTTGAGCAAGATTCTCTTCTCTATGTGTAAGACACACAGCCTCTTCAGAAGACTGAGGAGTTGTCTTCTTCCCAAAAGCTTTCTCTCTCTCAGCAAATTTCTTCACAAGGGAGTCAAAGGTAATTTCTTTGAGGTTTCCATTTGCTTGCAATGACTCAAGATAATTTGAGTAAGTGGGATAAAGTGCCTTGACAAAAGCTATCAGAGGAATGTCCAGTTCAATATTAGTGACTTTGACATCATGCCTAATAGATTTTACTTCTAATGCAAGAGCAAGAGGATCATCATTTTGTAATTCAAGGCTGAACAATTTAATCATGAGTTGAACAACTTCAAGTGCAGAGTGTGGGTCATAGAGTTCCTTCAATTTTTGTAAGGCTTTGAAAGTATTTGAAAATAGTGAAATATGGCGACTCACCTCTTCATTTACTGATGTTGCAATCAAGGCATAAGCCTTGCTGTTCTTATTTTCCCAAATGGTGAATTCTTTGTCTAAGGTAGGCTTTTCTAGTTCTTTGTCTCCTTCTCCAACACACACTCCTTTCCACGGCTCATTAAAAATGAGAGTGTGTTTGATCTTCCGTGACCATTTTGGATAGTTCTCCTTGCTAGTGATAACCACTCCCACAATAGATACCAATGAATGCATTTTAAAAATCAGTGTACTGTAATAAACAACAACAACAACAAAAATTACTTCTGCTGCCAATGTATAAAATTTGCACTTTTGGTGGTATAAAATGCAGTTCTGGTGTAAAAATTACAATCTGATGTATAAAGCAGAGGTATTATATGGGGAGGGTATTATCTGGGGGAGGGGTTATATATAGGGGCACACAGTATATTAAAAAAACGCACATCGCATGATAGTCGAGATAGAATCAAAGATAACAATGTTGAGTTGTTGGAATGCAAGGCACAAATCCCCAAAATCAAACTGAGACCTCAAAGTTGGCACTCAGCAAATCAGTGTTTAAATCCCAACCACAAACCACACAGCATACAATAGAGCCACAAAATATAAAGAAATCTACCTAAAATGCCTTCAAATCTGACTCTGAACTACCCAATTTCGGGCTCCTATCCATTGGTAGGCCTCCAAATACACAGAGTTGGAGAACCGACTACACCTCCTCTCCCAGTATCTTCCAAACGACATCGATGGAACGTTGTGGTATGGTGGTATGGACGCAACTATCATCTAATTAAAACGCAGCTATCATAAACCTGGGCAGCACCACCATTGATAGACAAATCCACGCTTCTACTGCGCTTCGTTCTTGTGACGGTCTGCTTCCTCCAAATCGCTTGGGCTTGTGCAACAACACCATCAATGGCGTTTTAGCATTTGAACAACGTTAATAGCGTTTTAGGGACAAATACCAAGAAGTCGGACAATGTCAAGGTTGATTCAATGGCGATTTTTTTTTGCAGAGGAGGGCTATATGAGCAAGCACCCACTGGGTTTGTAGAGTACTGGAAATAATGTAATGGGTAGCACACAGAGGGAGGAGAATTAGTCTTGGAGAGAAGCGTTGGAGGAGAGGCAGCGTTTGAAGTTTGGAGATGGGTAATTACCAAAACCGCAGGTGGGGAGTGATACCTCAACTGCGCCTATGGAGCAGTTGCCTCACATAACCAGCCAAAGGTCTGCAGCAGTTGCCAGAGGGGCAAACCTGCGGAACAGTTATCAAATTCTTGACAGAGGCACACCTATGGAGTGGTTGCAAGAGGTCAGTTCTGCAAAATAGCAGTTCTGCAAAATAGGCAGAACATAGGCAGAATAGGCAGAAGGGAGTTACAAAGCAGAGAGGGAAGCCAAAAATGGCGTTGGCTCTGATACCATGTCAAGCCAAGAGGTAACTCCTCAAATGAAATCTGTTTATTCATTTAGATTGCTCATTGTTATATACATGAGGGAGGGACTCTTGGGTTTCATCTCCCGATGACTCTTCATTTTCCATTATTTATTATTTACATTATTTACAATTGTTCACCCAATCCCCGTGATTAGTTGTCAACAAATACAACGGCAAAGATGTTGGTTGGCATGCGTCTTACTTCAACCGAAGAAGATACCTCCATATGATGGAAAAAATTGAAATTCATCAAATCGAGAAGATTGCAAAAAGTTATGGACGACTTTAAAATGTTATTGGTTGTTAGAAACGACTTAAAAATGGAAGCAAGACGCAGATCTAGCACCGCCCTTGTGATGCCCCTCACCCTTGGCCTTTCGATATCCCACAAGGAGGTGGTTTAATGTTGGTTCCAACGATACCTCTCAAAACTGAGTACCATTACCAAATGCACCCATTTAACACAGAGAACAAAGTCTTAAGAAATTCATAAATAACTCAACACACATATAATCTCTCATCAAAGGTTCACAACATATATAAATGGAGCAACCCTTAACAATACTCTGACGACCAACACAAGACATAGGCATAAATTATTCAATGCAAGGCATATGAATCCAAAAACCACTTCGAACCACGCAGGAAGTATGGGAGAGCGATGAACAGTGAGAAGACTTCCACACGATACACAAAAACACAAACTTTAATGGAGACCTTCAATTGCATAGAATCATCCAAGGGGTTGGCTTTCATCGCACACAACATTCTCACCATATGCTCCCGCTTAAGACAAATGCACAGAGAATAGTCATGGTGAGCTTACAGTGTTTTTAGTGGGCAATGCAACTAGCGAAGAGACGGCTCAACAACCATGGCTTTGCTCTTCCCGCGACTGGATCGCCTCTGGTGGTATGTGGCACTAGTCTCCGCTATAGCACAGCTCGGTCAAGAACTTGTGCGCTCGTTCGCTATGGTCGTCTTTGCTGAATTCGATGGTTTCTGAGAAGACTCTGACGAGAAAATTTTTGAGTGGCTAGCCTCCAGCGTGAAGAAAGATCAGGGAATCGAATATCCGCAAGGATTACCACGAGCTGTATCTTTCACCTTCCATACCTCCTCCTGAAGCAGCGATCATAGAAGAATGTGTTGTTGGTCCTCAAAATTGATAGAGCCAGATAGAGTGTGGGGTTAGGTCAAGCATTTTTTTTCTTTCGAGTCGACTTCCTCAGGAGCCCAACGCAAATGTCTTATGGTGGATAGAATAACGGACCTACAGTGTAGCTGGCGTTATACAGACTGTGATAGCCAGGGATCTAACAGATCAGACTAGGGAAAAGATAACATCCAATACGAATTTGTTAGCAGTAGAGCTTCACGCCAAGCTATACATTATAATTGAATATGTAACGTATGTGCATGAATTAACGCACTAATAGGAGAAAGGATGGACTGTAACCATAACAGATATAACAAAATGTAATGTTACAATGGAAGATGTAACGTTGGACGTGTAGGATATGACAAATACGATTGGGTTGGAATGAGCAAAGAGACGTTACGACACCCTAAGCTGATGAGTAATGTCTGAGAAGTAGTGACTTCTAATGGCAGACTAGAAAAGGAAAATGACTTTTAATGATTGTAGAAGTTGTAGATGATAGAGATGCAGGAAATCAACAAAGAATGGTAGACAAAATGGTATGGTGCAGTTCAGAGCCTGACAAACAAGACTACAGGTCTGCAATTGAAATGCCTAAAATCACTAGATCACAAAACACAAGCAGCTCACACTTGGGTAGGAGATCGCCTACAGCTTTGATACCATGTTAGACATAAACATGGCGAAGTGGAATATGAATGATAAGCAATGAGTTGCATACATTATTGACATGATATACATTTATAGTACATTGATGTGACCCTTGGATTCATATTCCAAGTGGTCTCTTGGACTCTGGTGGTTGCTCACATTCCACACCTACCCATAGAGGATTAGGTGTCCAACACAAAAGAAGAAAGAAAAATATCATTTTCAAGCATGGGTTTCATGCTCTATTTGTATTGATCAACTAGGTCAAGCATGCATTTCATGCTCCTAGTGTTTGTCAAGTCAAAAGAATATTTTTCTTGAGTCAAAAGAGTCTTTATCATTGTATAAGACCCTATTGGGCAATGTTGTAACATGTAAAAGAAATTGTTTTGAGTCTAGAATCTTAATATGAGCCTCTTGTTGAATTTCCACGATCTTGGATCTAGGATAGAATCTTAAAATCTCTAACGCTACCAAACCAAGAATCTCAATGATACTACTATGCACAGCGGAATATAAACAGTTGTAAATCACACATGCACAGAATATAGACAACTTTTTACATTTTTCAACCCAACTTCGTTATATTAAACAACATATAATATAATAGTCTAGGGCTCCCGTACCAGGGATAATGGCCCTCATACATCCACTAATACAAGATACAAAACTGGGGCTTAGTGTCAATCCATCGACGACCAATCTGCCCTCAACAAGATACTCTGACCATCTGGCTAATGAAATTGACTCTCTCAGCTCCCCTCGGACGTACCCTATACCTACCTAGTCCTTCAACTCCCAGTCTGCAGCTCCTGCCTCTATCAATTCTCTAAGTCCATCGGCCACTGAATCTCGACTGTCAATCTGCTCTCTAGTTGTGCCTTAGTCCATCAAGGCCACAACACATTGAGACTCCTATCGAGTTGTTCACAACTCCACTTGTGAACAACTCTCGATTTGCCCACTGCTGCTCCTCAGCTACTCAAGAACTTCAACCCACTGTGGTATCTTGCGCTGCTCCAATGAAGACCAAGATAGGGCACGGAGGGCTACCACCTATCACTGCAAGATGTCCATCTCCCACAATGAACATGGGCTAGAAGGACTACCCATTATCTATTGTAGAAGTCCTTCTCCACACACAAGTCTCGGGCTCCACAAACTGCTCCTAGTTGATCAGACCTTTGAGCTCAACAATTGCCTCTCTTGCAACTACTTTTTTCCATCAAGGTGTTGCTCACTGGGCTCCAACTTGGACACTAACACGCTGACCATAAGTTCCCAATCACGTCCACACTTGGTCCAATTTCACGTTGCCCTCCAACAGACCACGAGTGACCAATCCACATTGTAGCATTTGCACCTAGTTAGGGCATCCTCACACCTAGGTGACCCTTCTATTGCCTGCCAACAAACTTCTCCACATCTGCTATTTGCTCTGCAAAACCCCGAGCTTGGGTTTCAAGCCCCCCAGTCTACTTGTGGCGCTTTGCCCTCCAATCCCCAAACCCTAGGGCTTGGAGTACCTCCCAAGCTACACAAAAGTCAACACCTCCAAGCACAAGTCGACCCTACTAGTGACAAGTCGGCCTAGAAGAGGCTATTCGACCTCATGAAAGGCATATATATATACAAGCAGTTTCAACCTCATTTGACACACATTCGATCTGCAAAAGAAACAAGTTCAATCTAAAGCAAGATAATCAAATAAAGAAGAGCGAAAGACTAGAAGAAAAGGAGAAATACCAAGCGAAGGAAGGAAATCCAAAATTTTCTCTAAATCTGTCCACACATGCGAAAATTAGGGTTTCTGCAGCTATTGCAGGGTTGAGAGTTGCAGGTTGAGATCACAGATCCAAGCTAGGGGTCGAAGCTGAGATTTGAAGCAGGTTGAAGGAGGATTGACCCTTGTTGACTTGGTTGATCCTTGACCTACTTGGAAGAGATTCTTGAAAGGCTGACTTGGTGCTAGGAGGAGGACTTGTTCTAGGAATTTGGGTCTTGGTTTTCTCATTTGAAGCAGACTTTATAAGAAGTGAAGAGAGTCTTTCTGGCTTTTCCCCTTGGAGGGGTTTTTCCCTAGCTTGGAGCCTACTTCTTGTGTCTATTGTCTTTATTGTTTTTGCTCTTGATAATTGTTTGATGAAAAGATCTAATAAAGAAACATAAGAAGATAACTAAAGTTCACAAGCAATTATTAAGGTTAAGGAGAATTGGTTTAAATCAATGTTGCATTAATCGTTATCGGGATAAAATCGGCGCAAGGAAAAAATCGGAAAAAATTGTAATTATCGAGAAATAATCGTTTGGTACAAAAATATTCATTTATTTTCAATTTTTTTAATATCTAAACCATCTACAACATAAAATAAATACATTGACACATAAATATGAGAAAAGAAATAATATATAAGATGTTTAATATCATTTCTAGTGCTAAAATCACACATAACATTGAATCATGTCCTGAATAGTAAGTCCTGACTCCTGAGTCCCAACTCAGCCTCAAAATATCAACAAAAAATATAATAATGTATCTCATCATGTCATAATGTCATATACAATAAAATGAAGAAAATAACTAAAGTCTAATCCTATTGATTTCCTATGCCCCTCTTGCAAGAAAATGCCACAGCTTTCCCTTTCCCTCTAGATGTAGATGTTGGTGCTGGTGGAGTTGGCAGTGGAGTCTGCTGTACTCTAGAAGCTGAAGAACTAGAAGTAGGAGCTATAGGAGGTAGACCACGTCCTCTACTGGTGGCAGGGGTAGCCCGGGCAGGTGGTGTCACCTCCTTCTCCTGTTCCTCCTCCTCCCCCTGCTGCTCCTCCTCCTCCACTACATCCTGCACTAACCAATCATCAGCAGACTCCATGAGAGGCCTCTCGGCTTCAACCCTCCATGCAGCAGTGGTGTCAATCCCATCCAATGAGATGGCCTCCACATCAGGGGTCCTCTCAAGTTGCCTCACCCACAATCGAAGATTGTAGTAGACGTAGACAATGTCATTAAGTCGTTGGGACTCCAACCTGTACAAAGATCATGAAATAATAATTAATAATTATAAAAAAAATATTGTTTAATGAATTCAAAAATTTATTTGGAAATTTGCAATATTTTAAATGTTTAAGTGTTAACCTGTTGCGCTTCTTGTTGTGTATTTTTTCAAATACACTCCAGTTGTGCTCACATCCTGAGGAGCTACATGTTTGGCTGAGGATGCGAATGGCAAGCTTTTGCAGAAGGGGTACCCTGCCACCATACATTCTCCACCATGCATCTAAAACAAAATTACAAATAAAATTTTAAATAAACATAAGAAAAAAATGGAATTTGAAGAGACAATGAAATTTGAAATAAAGTTACAAACTAAAAAATACCTGGCATTTTAATCGTCCTATCAATGACAGCCATCTCAAAGCCAAATGTGCCACCTGCCATCCTATATGTCTCAATTTCTTTAGAGATCTCTATACGTTCTGCTGGAGATCGCACCATCTTCTGGACACTGGATAAGAATCCATCCATGATCTCAACATCAAATACAAACCCATATGCGTAAGAAAATGCAGGGTTCAGGAAAAGCCCAGCAGCATGAATGGGACAATGGACTGTGTTGTTCCATCGCTCATCAATCAGTCCCCATAGGAGGAGTTGTCTCTGAAACCCATCATCTCCCTTATCATCATAGTAGGCTCGAATGGCTTCTTTGGCCCTGTCCATGGCCTCATACAAATAGCCCATTGCGGGCTTCTCACCATCAACCAATCGAAGAACCTTTACCAAAGGTTCAGTAATGACGCACACCTCCTGCACTCCCGCCCAGAAATCTTCCTGGTATGAAACTAGTCTACATACGGCCTCTTCCTCTGGTTTGCTGCTCATTGGCAACACGCCACTCCTCTGAAAGAAACATTCTCTTCACATCCCACATAAAATTCAAGAGGGACTGAAGAGATATGAAACTGGTGGCAAACCATGTAATGGCGGGGCGCACCAACTCTTTGTTGTTGGTGAATCTTCTCATCAAGCTAAGCACAGATTTATGGTTATATATAAATTTTGTAATGCTTTTGGATGAATCAACAATATCTTCGACAAAGGGAATTTTCCCTATGTCCTCCAACATCAAATCAATACAGTGTGCAACACAAGGTGTCCAAAATAAACTAGGATGCCTATCCATAAGCATCCTGCCAGCAACAACATAATTTGCAGCATTGTCCGTTATGACTTGGACAAGATTTTCTGCACCCACCTCCAAAATAAACACATCTAGCAAATCACATAAAGTTCTTGCATCTTTGATTTGTGCAGATGCATCAACAGATTTGATAAACATATTCCCCTTGGGACAACTAACCAAGAAGTTTATAAAGGTTCTCCCCTTTTGGTCAGTCCAACCATCTGACATAACAGTGCATCCTGTTTGTGCCCATGATGCCCTAAAATCCTCCAATCTTTGGGTGCAGTCAAGCTTTTCATTTTGAAGAATCTGGCCTCTGAAATCATGATAAGAAGGGATTTTGTACCCTAGGCCAACAGTTGCAATAGCATCAATAGCAGGTTGGAAAAATGGATTATTCCTTACAATGCTTAAAGGAATATCACTCCAGAGGAGAAATTTTGCCAGCAACTTGTCAGCTTGTTCTTTCTCAGTTATTTTTAGCATTGAACTGATAGATGGCTATGAACCAGGTGTGGTTCAAGGAACAAAAAATGATGTGGCAGCTACCGGATTGGTTGATGCTGCAGTAGAACCAGTGCCACTTGCTTCAGCTGACTTTTTTAGTTGCCTCTTCATTTCTTCTTTGGCCTCTCTATTCTGGTCTAAAGCTTCCAATGCTTTCATGGCTCTTTGGATGAGTTCAGGATTTGTCTTTGTGCAAGTCCCTACATCAAATCCAGGGATTTGTGCAAGGTGATACTTCAATCTGTACACCCCCCCGGACATAGGGTGGCCACACAACTTGCAAGTCAAGTTTAGTCTATCATTCGGAGCTTTAGGTTCACCAAATTCCCAGAAAGGGTCCAATTTCCTTGGCATGTTTGTTTTTGAACTTGAAGTTGAAAACTTGAATGGTGTTTCAGTAAAGTTGTGAACCTATGGGAAAATAAGGATTACAATTTAGTATTTTAATTTTTACATTGTACAAAAACTAAAAAAAATTACATACATTTTAACTTTTAAGAAACCCCATTCCAAACCCAACCAAAAAAACTATAAAAAATTACATTGGGCAAATATCATAAACCCCATTCCAAACCCAAGTTACCCAACCAAAAACAATGAAAAAAAACATAAACAAAGTTTCAAAACAATGAAAACAAAAAAAAATTGGTGCCCATACCGTTTCTATGGAGATAATCGGTCTCCTCCTCTTGATTTTCTCCTCCACGCACTTCTCCAAGCAAATCTCCAGGCCCTCTCCAACACTCCACTGCCCTCCGCGCGCCTAACTGTGCAAATGAAATGAAAAAAAATCGACTTTTGCCTTATAAAACCGTGTTGCCTTGACTGTTGGCGATAAATTGTCAAAAATCGCGATTTTTTCGAAAAAATCGCTTGTAAAAAACAATACGCGAGTATTACTCGCGATAATATCAGCTTCGGGAAAAAATCGCGATAAAGCGATATTATCGCGATTTTAACAACACTAGTTTAAATAGATGCCCTAGTAGATTCCCCAACATGGTGGCCTCAAACAAACATGTTAGATATTTCATCTCTCATGTTCTTAAGAATATATCCAACCATAAAAAGCAACTGGAACAAATGATTGTTGCTTTCCAGATTAAAAGTTGTAGGCACCAACTCTACAACCATGCAAATTCTAGTGAACATTCATAGGTCTCACATGTAGCGCTTGCAATTATGTAACATGGAATTATAATCGATAATTATGAAAACATACAGATTGTTTCAGGCATGCTCATTCATAATTGTAAATTGAGTATCTCAAGCAAGCTTTTTATGCTCTTTTAAATTCACACTTGTTATTATGGTTGTTATGTCTGAGAAGTGAGCGCCTTATCATTGCTCCCAAAGTCCATTAGATAGTTACGAAAGTCTCATGAATCAATTATTAACCAACATGTAGATGTTTTTTTAGTCCTCTTCTGATCTATAAACTACTCTAGATATTCCAAAGCATAGCTCATCACATCATGAACAGATCTTGAAACTATTACTACCAATACAATGAATCTACTCTACTTCACAGGAATTGCAATTATATTTAATATGTTAATAAAAAAAAACACCATCAAACTACATCAAATAACACATCATAGAACTAATGGACACTAGATTTCTAATGGGAAAAATGTTGGGTATGTGTTATATTATTTTCACGGCTACCTCTACGCTTTGCTCATTGCAGCGGGAGCAACGGGGGAGTCACAGGGGGCCAGCAACCCCCCTGCTCGAGGTGGTCGCAAGGACGGTGAAGCCCCCCTTGCTCGAGGGGTTCACAATGGGAAGGAAGCCCCCCCAGGTGGGGTTTCGAGGGAACAAACCAAGAAAAAAAATTGGGCAGTTTTTTGCATCTGTTTTTGGTAGTTTACAAGACACGATTTTCACCTTTAGCAGTTTTGTGGCACATGGTGGATTAGCCCATGGTTTTATAGTTTTAGTTAAGAAGCTACAGTTGTATTCTAATCGATGGTAAATGGATTGGTGGTTTATGGATGCCATGGGATATATATATTGTATTGTAATATTGTAAATAAGAATATACATAAAAAAAAAAAAACTTTTTGGTTTTCTTGGTTTGAGTTTCCAAGGTAAAATCTCTTTGTTAATTTGTGCATTTACCATTGCATCTTTTCCATTTTATTAAGAATCTATTTGCAGCAATTAAATATATAGGGTTGAAACCTATATTTGGTATGAAAGAAGTTTTGGCTTCAAGGGGGCAATTTTGTGGTTGAGTGGTTTTGCTCAAGGCCTGTGGTAGACCCAGCTATAGTGAGAGATCTACAAAACTGATTCTGGTGGTGAAAGGATATGGCAAGTAGTTCAAAGATAGAGATAGAGAAATTCAATGGTCAAAGTTTTGAGTTATGGAAGCTCAAACTGAAATTTTGTTGGTGGACAAAGATCAGAAAATTGATGTGGATCCAAGTACTGCACCAACATAGATGTCGACGGAAGACTACACCATGTTGGATTGAAAGACAGAGCACAATTCAATTGTGTCTCTCAAATTTAGTTTCATTGAATGTTTAGAAGATATAGCAAAGGCATTTTAGAATAAGTTAGGAATTTTGTATTAGTTTAAGTCCCAGATGAATAGATTATTCCTACAAAAAAAGTTGTATAACCCTAGGATGGAGGATGGCAACTAGTTGATAAAGCGTCTAAACACCTTCAACACTATGGTAAGTCAGCTATTATCATTTGATATTAAGATTTCAGGTGAGATAAATGTATTAGTTTGTTTTGTTTTTTTACCAAACTTGTGGGATAGTTTGATTGTTGTTATAGGTAGTAATGTAACTACTTCAAGTTTGGACAATATAGTCTCATCCTTGTTGTCAAAGACGATGAGACGGGAAAATATGGAAACTCAAAACATAAATGTCTTGTTTATAAGAGGATGCTCCCAAAATAGAAATAAAAATAAGTCCTCAAGTGGGAGATATAAATCTAGAGGAAGATCTAAATCCCTAAGAAAATTCGTAAAGGCATGTTGGAGATGCAGAAAATAAGAGAATTACAAGAGAGTCTATCAATCCAAAATTGCTGAGAAAGGGAAGGGATCTGAAGATGCTCCTTTTGCAAAAGCAAAAACTCCTCAGATGAAAGAGGGGATGTGTATTTGGCCTTCTCAAGTACACATGTAGATCATGAGGCATGATTGGTCAACTCAGGCAAATACTTTCATATGACTCCTCACATGAAGTGGTTTTACGAATATGAAAGATATGGTGGTGATGTTTTCTTAAGAGATGGCTTGAAATCTAGAATCATAAGACGAGAAAATTTCAGGTTGAAGCTCATGGGTGGAAGGATTGAAACACTAGCTGGTGCTCTACACATCCCCGGTTGGTCAAAAATTTGATTTGTGTAAGTAAGATGAGAGATGTAAGTGTAAAAACAATGTTGAAAAGGATATTTACAAGATGGTTTGAGGAGCAATGTTATTGTTGAGGGGAGTTCAAATTGAAACTCTGTATAAGTTGTTGGGAAGTATTGTTATGATCGATGCAACCATTCATTGTTCCTAAAAGTAGATCAAAAGATGGGAAAACACCATAGCCTTCAGTGAAAAAACTATGTTGTGGCATCAAATACTCAGAAATTTTAAAGAAGGGCTTTCACATACTACACACTAATGGTATGGTAGAAGGTATGTCTAATTGCTCTCTAGATTTTGATTTCCGTGAACACTGTCTATATGGGAAGTAGAAACAACTAAGATTCTCCTTTGCTGCTAGGAGGTCGAAGGGAATATTCTAGTTGGTGCATAGTGATGTGTTTGGACCTGTGTCAATTCCATCACTAGGTAAATCTATGTATTATGTCTCATTTATACATGACTTCTCGAGGAATACATGGATTTATTTTCTCAGGAAGAAATCTAAAGTCTTTGAAAAATTCAAAGAGTTTAAGGCTCTTGAGGAAAATCAGCCAAAGAAGAAACTTAAGGTGTTGAGTGTTGAAGAAAATGTAACTAGGTTCGGTTTTCATTATGACTTGTAATTATAATATTATGAAGAAAATTAGTATTCCTTGCATCATGGGTTTCATGAGCAAGATGTGTTTACCATAGGTCAAAGACTTCTTCTTGATGTCTTTAGGATTTTATGTTTCATCATAAGTATTATGAAAGTCATAAGGTCAAAGGTTTACGCTCCAAGACAAGTGTCACTATCCTCGTGCAAAATCCGCTCTACAAAAATGCAGTGATCTCCTTGATGATATGTCGGCCTAGATTCAAGACACTCCTGTCGGCTCAATGCACCATCGTTGACCCATATATATAAGGAGTAACGTGGAGTCAAATGGAACAAGTTTTCGGATCAGTTCATATTACAGTCAGCGAAGAAAGGAACGCATACACAGTGAGCAGGGTATTATCTCGGAAGTCTGCCTACGATATATATACAATGTGTCAAGCTCTCGGAAGTATCTCGAAAGTCTGTAGCCATTCACTATGATATATCTCAGAAGTCATCGAAGGACTGTGTATATATATACACAGTGACTGCATTCAATATAACTCTCGGTGGGGGCCTATCTTATCACTATTGTAACCAACGAAGAGTATGAAATAACATAATCGAAGAACTGTGGCAGCCAAGAGAAGAAGGTGTCGAAGACTGTGACTGGACAGCGAAGACATAAGGAGGAGTACAGTGATATCAAGACTATGAATTGTAGACCAAACAGAGCAGAGGATAGTGACAAACATCTTGGAGGTAACCTTGTGTCTATTTTGTCAAGGGTCTTGGTATTCATCATCTAAATATCTATAAGAAGAGATTCAAGGGTTTTACTCTCAAGAGGAGAGGTTTTGCCCTGGCTTGGAGCCAACATCTTGTGTACTTGTTCTATTGTTGATCTTCTATTTTGATAATTGTTTGATGATTGAAGAACACACTAACATAACAAAGTTAATTGAAGAAGACAACACAAACTGTTATCAATAAGTCTATGAAGAATCACTAAGTCATGAATTGCCCTAGATTCTTCAACACTGAGGACATATAATGGTGGAGAATTATGTGGGAATGAAAGCGAAGAATTCTGTAAGAAGTGTGGTATAGCAAGGAAGAAGAGTACTCCATACGCACCTTAGCAAAATGGAGTTGCAGAAGGGATGTGTTAAGAATTAGACATGAGTGAGACAAGACAAGTAATGTGGCGGAAAAGGCTTAGTGTCGTATTACATTGTATTGATCCCGGGATATGAATTTATAATACATCGATTTGACCTTCTAGATATTTTAGATCTCACTAACAATTCATCAATGGATCATGACAACACCTCATCAAGATAAGGAACATTGAGGTCGTCTATGTGCTTCACTCAACCTGTTGAGCCGCCTCCTCCGTCCCAACATGTTATGCGGCCCACATTGACTCTTGTCAGCTGGCGTCTTTGGATGGATCCGTCCACCCACTAAGGGTTGTTAGCCCCCACTTTACTTTTTTTCCTTTAAAAAAATCAGTTACTCTGTCACGCTACTAAAAAATTTGTAGTTGGCCCTAAAAAAAATTGCTTTATGCGATAACGACCAAACTTGGCCCCGATGATCCTATATAAACCTGGCTTCTACATGATTCAAAGATTGGTTTTCAAAGTTTCCCGCTCTGATACTATGTTAATTTTCTACATAACCTAGTACCCAATAATCTATTGACTTGGCAGATTACAAATCTACTGAATGAATGCACAACTAGGTTCTTAATTTTAATTAGCAAATGCAAAAACATAACCACTTTCACAAAATGACACAATAGATTCTACCCAATCAAATCAGTTCTTCATTAAAAATATTCAAAACCTACTTGTGCTCCTATCATGGGATAATGGCCCAACTGAGGAAATTACATGTACAACCACTGGATCTGATGTAGTTGATCAAGCCCTCCTTGGCTAATCTGGATCTCCTTATTGCATCCTTCCTCAAACCCAACACACTAGAATGGAAGTCCTTCGCCACTCACCACTGAGATGCCTCTCTCAAGGTCTTGTGTTGTTGTGTTGTGTGTTTTTCAATGTTCCACCAAGTTTCCGAGATGAGGAGGCGAGGAAGCTGGGATATGCAAGAGCAGCGTATGCAAAAGCTCCCCACCAAATTTTAGGAAACGTGGGGGGACGTCAGGGTCTTAAAAACTTATAAATATAAATTGATGAATCATATAACTGAAACAAATTTAAAACGAAAAGCATGATCATTGATATCATTATCATATAAATTATAATCATACATCAAACATGTAAGTTTGTAACTGTACAGTGTAATTATTAACTTACTAACAATGCACAATGAAAATAAATTATAAAATTATAAATGTTTAAAGTTTTAAACTTTAAAATTTAAACCATATTGATGTTCCACTTCCTACTATGAACATTGAATACTGAATATTGAAATGAAATTATAAAAGTCAAGTCTGATACATCAAGAGTCAAAATTTTATAGTGTCAGAATAGCATAAGAACATCAACGTATCAAAAGATAAATGAGCATAATTGCTCAAGGTAATGCCCCGCAAGTCTCTGCATCCAACTGTTGCATGAATACATCAGGATCAACCATATCACCATCTGAATTTGAATCACTTGCATTCTCAAACATGCTAAGTGGCACACCAACCAACCCCATTTGTGTCTCATCAAGTCTCTCCTCCATATCTACCTGTGCATCATCCTCTGGATCAACATCCCATTGTGTTGTTGGTCCCTTCAAATACTCAGGTGTCTTCCTATGCTCAAGACGTAGGGCACTGTGCACAGCAACTAACTTCTCAGCTCTTTTAGAGGTAAGATTGTTCCTCTTGATAGAGTGGATGAAGCTATATGTGGACCAATTCCTCTCTGCTGCAGAGGAACTAGCAATCTGAGACAACAAACGCATAGCTAGATGTTTGAGCTCTGGAGCACCATCCCCATGCATCCTCCACCAACCAATCGGGTCATCTTGGGCTAGATCTATGCGATCTGCCCGAGCACCACATGTGTTGAAGGGGCCACTAAGAGATGCAAACTAAACAAACTGTCTTCGAAATCTTGTCCCCTCCTCCTCATTGTACATCTTTGCAATTGCATCTAGGAAGGCATTCTTTAACTCAGGATCATCAATAGGAGGCACCCTCCCAAGTCTTTCAACATACCATTCCATTTTGGGTTTAATGCATATGCTTCCATGTGCAAAAGTGTGCTCATGCGATCCCACCTACGCTGAATGATGGGTCGAATCCAGGATGTATAGAACTCTAATGAGGGTTCCCTCTGCTGAATGGTTGCTTTCAGACGACCCAACATGTTATCAAAGGTCTCATAGATTTCTCCAAGACTAGGAGCATCTGAATTAGTGTAACAAATGACCTCCACAATAGGGCCCAAGAATTACACCAAATAAGAACAATCTGCCCACCAATCATTGTCCAACACCTAAAGCCTGACCTTCTTCCCCATGTCTGTCTTTGATTCTGACCACCTTTCCCACTCTGAACTCACAACCAAGGATTGTAGAAGTGCTTGTACCTCTAGCATCCTCTCCAATAAGAGAAAATAGCTAGCATATCTAGTATGAGTGGGCTTGAGAAATTTCTTCCTTGTGTGAGCCCTATACATGGCCAAGGAGGTGTGATGGTTGCAGATAAACATCTGCACATCTCTTGCAGCTATCACCAAATCTGATATCCACTGAATCTTGCCAATGTCCTTCAATGCATTATTGAGTGCATGCACACAACAAGGAGTCCAAAAAATATGTTGATACCTGCTTTGAATCAATAACCCAACTAATCTACAAACTGTTGCTGCATCTGTCACAACCTGTACCACACTATCAGGGCCAACATCCTCTATAGCTTCTCGAAGAAGCTAAAATTGGAAAGATGCATCCTTGTGCTTTCTAGAAAAGTCAACAGCGTTAAAAAGGAATGGACCTTTTGAAGATGTCACTATGATGTTGATTAGTGAGCGTTTTCGGATGTCAGTCCATCCATCCATAACAATAGAGCAACCAAACCTCAACCATGTTTGTCTCATTCTCTCCTTTTGCACATTATCTAAAATTGTTGTTCTTAGCTTATGTTCTTCGGGTGGTACATATGAATGCCCTATTCTTGCAATTGCTTGGACCATTTCCTTGTAATAAGGAGAACGAACAACATGGAAGGGAATTCCATTGGCAAAAAGAAATTTGCTAATTGCATCATCTGTGTCATCTCGATCTAGAACATAGTACATCCCAAACATTGTAGAACCCATTACACAAGAACGAGATGCACCAGTAGAAACCTTTGTCTTTTTTGATGAAGCACTAGATGGAGGCATATTTGTGGATGGGTCAACATGTCTGCTAGAAACAGTCCTTTTTCAGTGGTTGCCCTTTCTAGCCTCCAAAGTTGCTCTCTTTGAGTTGAATTTAGGTTCTTTGAGGGACACATATTGAATCCTTTACCTGTAATAGCCAAAATATGTTACTTCACCCTGGTATAGCTGCCAACAAAGTGATGCCCACAAATATTGCAGACCCAATCACGTAAGCCACCACCAACTTTTGGATTTTTTTTCGAAAGTCTAGTTACATAGGTTAGAAGTGGTTTTAGAGGATTAAATGTCCCCTTTGCAAATTTTTCCAGATCTCTTGGTGGGCCTTCAGAATCTACACCATGCAAAGGCCTATTCTGATTTCCAGTTCCTGCCCTCCTGTGACTGCTTTCAATTTCTATTTCTTCTTGGGCATCATGTGACTCACTACCACTGTAGTTGTTGTCATTGTTCCCAGAATAACTCATGGTTGTAAATTCAATGTAACTTGTAGGTTGCAGCCTGCAACAAGGGTTTACTGTTTAAATTTAAATTTTATTCTTGATAATAAAAAAATCGCATATGCATATTGATACACAATGAAAAAAAAAATTCAAATTTAGTATTTACACAGTCAACAATGACTGTTGACTACGTAATACTAACACTATATAGTCTGAAAATTCAAAGTTTTACAAAAAAAAAAAAATATTACATTTTACACGGTCAACAACACTGAAATTCGAAAATTTAAAAAAAAAATAAAAATTTTAACATTTACAAAAAAAACCATAAAAAAATACAGTGATGGGAAATAAAAAATTTTAAATTTACAAAAAAAATTAAAATACAGTGACAGGTTGAGGTTAGTCGCGTGTTGAGTTACTCACTGTGGTCAGGCGGCAGACTCCGTCACTCCAGAGTTGTGATGTGCACTGTGGTTAGTGTCGCGGACTTCGAGCCGCAGTGGGTAGTGTGGTCACTGGTCACAGGCGGCAATGGGCAGTGTGGTCACTGGTCACGGGCGACAGTGGAAACTTCAACTAAGCAACGATGGACGACAGCGACAGTGTCGAAGACTCTAGAGGTGTGATGGCAGTGATGGACGTCGACACAAATATTAAATAATGAATAGTGAACTCGTCAGCGGCGATGGTTTGCAGCAGAACAGTGAACTTGTCCAGCAGTGATGGCAGCTCGATGGAACAATGAACTCCTCCAGCAATGATGGCTCGATGGTTTGCAGCGGCGTCCAGCAACGGCGAAATAAAACGAAGCCTAAAGGCTAAAACCCAACGTGAAACATATATTATAATTTTATGATTTAAATTTTTTTTTAGAAGTCAATTTTTGTCTAAGGAAACGACCCTAGGCGACCCTAAACGACCCCATACGACCCCCTTTTGTGGATTCAACCCCGATTTTTGAGGAAACAACCCCTCCCGAGATTCCTTGCATACCCTGCTTTTTGGGAGCATGGGGGAACGACCCCTAGTCGTCCCCAAGTCCCCGAAGCGCGAGGGAGCTAGGAAACTCGACCCATAGGTGGGGGCACGACCCCCTTTTGTGGATTCAACCCTGATTTTTGAGGAAACAACCCCTCCCGAGATTCCTTGCATACCCTGCTTTTTGGGAGCATGGGGGAACAACGCCCAGACGTCCCCAAGTCCCCAAAGCGCGAGGGATCTAGGAAACTCAACCCATAGGTAGGGGGACACGAGCCTATGGAACATTGGTGTTTTTCTCCTCTCCTTAGCCTTTCTTTAATAACTTTACATTAAGCTAAATCCCTAACCCTAAACTCCAAAGTTATTGACGGTGAAGATTAGATCTTGCCTCACTTGAGATCAACAACTCAGATTAAACATAATCACTAAAGTAAATACTTTACTTTAATGTTTCTTTAGCTCCATTAGCCAACATAGTAATTATGTATTTTTCTTAAGTTAGACTTAGGCTAAATTACAAAAGCAACTTGCTCACACTTGACCAAGTTTCCTAAGGAGAATTTGGGTGACTTCTTGCATGTCTGAACACTTATGCCTATGTAGAAGTACCTTCCCAAGCTACAAAAAACAATATTTCACTTTTCTTTTATTTTATAAGTGAAATTACAAGATGGAATTATTTACCACTTTTCTTGGGTGGTCACTAAAGAAATGTCTTGAACCACTTCCTACACATTCACATTGAACCTGTGCAAGTTAATTCCCACGCTACATTTTCAACAATCCCTCTTAGCGCGAAAGGAATTCCACAATAATCCAAGCTTGTCTTTGAATGCTTCATATTTCCAGTTTGGTAAGGGCTTGGTTAAAATATCAACTATCTAGTAATTTATGGGAATATACTAGAGTTTCACTACTCCCTTCTTAATCCTGTCTCATATGAAGTAATAGGATTATCTCTATGTGTTTATACCTTCCTTGAAACACTGGATTCACAAAGAGTTTGATACAACTCTGATTATCACAAAAATGACCATAGGGTACAACTCCTAACCAAACCAATGTTGCACGAAGCGGGAGCGAAGCGGAAGCGGAAGGGGAAGCGCGGAAGCGTCATTTTCCAAAAATCTAAGCGTCCGCGGAAGCGTCTGCTATATATATATATATATATATTTATATTTTTTTGCATTTATACTCAAAACAAACATCCCAAATACCAAATTAATTGTAGAAGACATGAAAACATGCATATTTTTGCATAAATCAAGATAGATATGGCATCCATGATTCCATTGTAGTTACTAGTATGTACAGCAATCATCTATATTCTAGCTATTACAAACATACATCAAATTTTTAAGCATATTATAAAACATAAAACATTTAAGCATATTATAAAACATAAAACATAGAGCATATTATGATTTATCTAGCAAGTGAGCAACTGTCAACATTTGTCATGTCCAAAATTCAAATAATAATGTTTACAAAATATGTCACTTGGTCACCGCCAAGCCAAAAAGGTTCAAAATTCAAATTCACAAGTCTACAAGTCTAATGAGTAATCTATGACAAAAAGTAGTAGATTGTGAATATATCTACTAATCTCTCCTCCTTCCACCACGAATAGAACGTGGTGGCGGGCCTCCACGTGGTGGCAATGAAGAAGATGGTGCTTGTGTAAGTCGTGGCACTGAAACTGATGAAGAAGAACCCCCTGCTGTTGGTGTTGAACCATGGAACCTAGGAACCAAGGGACCAGATGGGGGTGGGGGTGGTGGCATATCAACACGGTCATCATCATCCTAGAATCGCTCAAAAAATTCATGCAAAAAAAAAAACACTAGTTAACAAAAAAATTAAAAACATGAATTAGAGAAATGCTTTATAAGGGAAAATTGGAAAATTCATACCACAATGGACATACCTGGATAAGAGCATCCTCTAATTGCTCTAGTCGCAACACTCCATCCTCCAAATTGGGCTCCTCTGGATTCTTGTCCCAAATCAACAAGTCTTTATTAGACTTTGCATCTTCACAGTAATGGGACAACAATCGCAAGTTGTAATGAACATAAACCAAGCTCTCTGCCCGGTCTAAACTCAACCTGTTCCTTTTAACACTGTGGATGAAAGAATAAGAGCTCCAACACCTCTCTGCAGAAGAAGTGTTTACCACCTGTGATAGCACCCGCAATGCCAAACTCTGTAGAAGTGGAGTACCCCCTCCATGCATGTTCCACCACTCAAGAGCAGAAAAAGTCTCTCGATCTTTAATTGCATGCATGCTCCCAAATGGACCAGTGTTGAGCGTATAGTTGCTCACCTGTCTCCGTACCAATGCAGCGTCCTCCTCATCAGGGATTAATTTACTCAATGCAGCCATATATTTTTCGTGAACCTCTTTATCTTGGTGTGGTTTTCTCCTGCTTCCCCCCCCAGGTGCTGGTGTTGAAAGCCATGATGGATGATAGTATTTAGGTGTCAAAACATATGCTAATGCATGCAATGGAATATTTAGCATTTCCCATCGGTTTTGCACCTCTACACGAATATAATTGTACAAGGTGGTATCTCTAGGCTCAACAATGTCTTTAATCTGCCCCAACATGCTATCCATTTGCTCATACACCTCCCCAATTACTGGTCGATCTGAATCTGCAAACTTGATCATGTAATAAATTGGTTTGGTGAATTGCAAAACATATTTAACCTGTGACCAAAAGTAACTGTCAAGAACAGTGTCCTTGACTGCATTAGCACCATCTGTGTCAGTGTTAATTTCATCCCATGTTTCAGCACACACCAGATTAGTTAAAGCTTGTCTCACCTTCACTAGCCGCCTAAAGGTGAGGTAATAACTAGCAAATCTTGTCTTTGCAATTTTAAGCAATTGCAACTTGGAGTAAGTGCCATAGAAGTAGTTTACCCTTGTATGCCCTGTGATGAATTTAATGAGCTGCTTCCCTTTCCTGTAAACCTCAGCAATCCACCCACAATCTTTGTGTTTCACAATATCATGCATCAAAAGGTTCAATGTGTGAACCAGGCACCCAGACCAAAAGATGTGTGGATGAGTACGCTCAATAATTTTTCCTGCTGCCTTACAATTTGCTGCATTATCTGTCATCACTTGAACCACATTATTCGGACCAACATCTTTGATTGATTTCAATAGGAGATCTGCAATGTTTTGTGCAGATGCAGTGATGGAGGAGGAGTCATGACATGCAATAAATACTGCACCACTAGAAGAAACACCAAGAACATTTATCAAATGTTGGTTTCTAATATTTGTCCACCCATCTGATACAATGGATACCCCAGAATCTACCCACTCATTTGTAAAACGTGTCAAAGCTCTTTGAACCTTAGCTTTTTCTCTTTCTAATAACACTGTTCTAGCTTTCTCATAGTTGGGGGCCTTGTATCCTTTTGGGGCTTCATTGATGGCCTTTACCATTTCATGCCAATAGGGAGAGCGAAGCACATTGAATGGTACACCGCAAGCACAAAGAAAACGGACTATCTTTCCATCCACATCATCCCTCCCAGCAACATTAAGGAAATCCCCTATTGTTCTTCTACCTCCAGAGCTTGCAGAAGTACCATGAGGAGATGAGCAACTACCAAATTTAGAGGTTGCACTTGATTCAGAATGAGTTTTTTGTTTCTTGTTTTTTTGTTGTGCAGCCATCTCTATTTGGATGTATTTTCTTCTTTCTTCAGTTGAAATGTTTGGGCAAATTTGTACCCCCACAGAACCCTTTTTTTCATCACTGTCCAGCACCCCACAAAGATGCCTCCTCAGACGGGTATATGAACCACAATATGGTTTTCCTCCATGACAACCATGAGGGCACACAAATTTGTAAGATCCACCACCCTTTCCCCCATCAAGTTTGGTCACATAGTTCCACAAGGGTGTTGATGTAGCTTTCCCATCTTGTGTTTCAGTGTCCCCTTCAAGTTCATCCCCTTCCTCTTCAAACCCTTCCTCCTCATCATACATTGGGTCACTACTATTAGGACCATCACCAATGTCCTCTTCTGTTTCTTCCCTTCTATTCCTCACCCTTGCCATCATTAAAACCAAGAGTGGAATGATACATAGAAGCCAAAAGAACACCATCTTGGAATATGGATATAAGTGGTGGACAACGGCAACCTGTAAATAAAGGAGCAAGTAGAAACAATGGGAAAGAGTAGGAGAGGGAGGAGAAAAATACAAAAAAAAATTCAAAAAAACAAGGGAGTTTGGGGTTTGAACTTACCTCTTTAGCTCTTGTAGATGAAGTCCTCCAAGCTCTTGCTCCAAGCTCCTCCTCCTTCTCCTAGCTCCTCCTTCTTCACTCCTCCAAGCTCTCCTCTCTTCTCCTCTCCTTTCCTCTCTTCTCTTCTCCTCTCCTCTCTTCTCTTCTCCAACTCTCATAAACTCAAAGTGAGAAAATGAGGAATGAATGGGGGCTTTATTCTTTTCATTCCTCACCTTAACCTCACCCTAACCCACCCCCTTAAGGTTGAGTTAACTTAACTTTAAAAAAAAATTAAAAAAAAAAATTGTTTTTCTCCCTTGGGCGCGCCCCTTTCCGCCGAAGCGTACGGAAGCGTGCGTGAAGCGCACGCTTCCTGCTCCGAAGCGCCACACTTCGGCGGCCCGAAGCGCCGTACGAAGCGCGCTTCGGAGCCGGCGCTTCAGAAATTCCAGGAAGCGCAAATTTTTTTACGAATCGCGCTTCGGAGCGGGGGGGGGCGCTTCGTGCAACACTGAACCAAACAATTCTACAAGTGACTTGCAAAGCCAAATGCCCTCACAACTAGCAATATTGACTACCATGTATTATGCCTCCATTGGAATAAGTGTCATGAAAATCTACTTCTTGCTAAACCAAGATATCATCGTTGATCCCAAGCTAAGGAAACACCCTCAAGTGCTCTTCTTATCTACTACACTGCCTGCCCAATATAAATCTAAATACCCCTGAAATTTTACTTCACCATCTCCAAGATATCTTAGACCATACTCCATTGTACCCTTCAAGTATGAGCACAAGTTTTGCTACTACCCAATGCTACTGCCTCAACTCCACCATGAACGAACTTAAGGTGTTCACAACAAAACATATATCTAGTCTATTGTTGACCAAATGCATCAAGGAACCTATCAATTACCTGTACAACATGGGACCCACCAACTCTGAATATGAAGTTGTCAACTTCCTCAGATTTGTGATCATGGGTGTGACCATAGGTTTGCACTACTCTATCTAAAACCGCTTCAAGGTCTCGACTACTTACCTAACCTACCCAAGGAAAACATGTCTTTGTTTCAACCAAACCTCAAAACCTAAGAAGTAATGCATTATGTTGATGTCCTTCATCTCAAACTCAGCTACAATATCTATTTTGCACTCTGCAATGAGCTTCTTTGCACCTATAAGAAACAATTCATCTCCATATAACACCAAAATAAGCAAATAAAATCCAACAGATATATAATATAAGTAAGGATTTGCTTCACTTTTAGTAAAGCCCATACTCTATAGATATCCATATATCTTAAATTACCCCATTCTCAATATCTACTTTAACTTATACAAGGCTTTCTTAAGCCTACAAACATGGGACTCTTTCCTATTTACCTCAACGCCCTCAGGCTACACTATGTACACTTTTTCCTCAATTATCCTATCCACAAAAGTTGTTTTCCATCCCAAAAATGACACTGAGGACAATTGCTCGAATGGAAGTGTATTTGGCAACTAGAGAAAATGTCTCCTCATAAACCACTCCCTGGAAATGTACCCAGCAAATGGAGCAAATGTCTCCTCATAGACCACTCCCTGCAAGTGTACTTGACAACTAGAGAAAATATCTCCTCATAGTCCACTCCCTCTTTCTGGAAAAACCCTCTTACCATGAACTTCGCTTTGAACTTCTCAATGTTGCCATCTATTGCATGATTAATCTTATAGAGCTACTAATCTCCACTCTCGTCTTGGAACTATGTCCCAAACATCATTCTTTATGTTGGAAGTGTACTCTTCACCCATGGCATCCTACCAAAAATGTTGGTTTGCTACCTTCTGAAAGTTGGAAGGCTTGGAATCTATGATGTTGGTCAGCAATGCCATGTATTCTAGAAACTTCTTTGAAGCTCTACTTGTTCATTTTCTAGTGCAATTAGAGGCAACACAATATTTCTAAAATTTCGATAATTAATTTTGATGTAGATATATTTAACTTATTCCAATATAAAATTCAGCAATTATACTTCAAAAATTCAACCATAAAGAAAAGTAGAGATCATAGTGCACAAGAGAGAGACAAGATTTACCATGGGAAAACCCAACAAGGGGAAAAACCCAACAATCTTTTTGAATAGAGAAATTCTTCTTGTTCAATGAGAGACACACCTAGACCTATGGTCAAACTTGGTCTTCTCCTCCAAGTCAAGTCATCCAAACTGATCCTACACTTCCCTATGCCTGTCTGACCCAGAATTTCAACCCTCCTGCAATAGCCAGCTACCCCAAAATTTCGACCCTGCAACAATTGCCCCAGTAACCCAGAAATTTCGACCCCCTACAACAATTGCCCAAGAAAAATCCAAATCATAGAGAGAGAGAGAGATCAATCCACACGTGTGAGTTGCTAGAGGGAGAGAGAAAGAGAGATTTTGTCCTTCTTTGTCCTATTTCGTCCTTCTTGTCTTTCGCTTGCTTGCTTGCCTAGAAATTGTCTTGAGAGAGAAATGGGAATTGCCCAACTGAGGAGGTCGAGCTGCCTTTATATAGTGGTCTGTCTAGGGTGAATGGACTTGTCTCTTGCCCAGTGTCGACATGACTTGGAGGGAAGTTGACTTGTCACTTTTAGAGCCAAAAATTACATTCAAAAATTCTATTTTTTGACTTTTAGAGGTCGCAATGGGATTTCGACTCAAAATAAATTTCTTTTGACTCAACCATTTATAGATATGATTTACAATGATAAATATAATTACATTAAGTGACCAGATGTACATTATGAAGATCGACCATGGTTATAAATTCAACACTCCCTCTTAACTAGGGAGGCATTTATAATCACCATCATAGATGTTCTCAAATTGAACAAATTTCTCTAAAGAAAAGGTGATCCATCTTTACCAACATCAACATCTATCATCAGCGTCTACTAGTGGCCATATACAAGGTGGTACCAAGTCTATGGCAATGTCATCAACATATCAAGACTCACTCCTCTAGAGTGATTGGTCCTTGAATCCCATGGCTCTTCCTAGGCCAAAATGTTGAGACCCTCAACTAGCAAGTGTTGATTTTTGAGTAGCTTGGGAGGTACTCCAAGCCCTAGGGTTTGTGGTTTAGAGGGCAAAGCGCCACAAGAGTCACTTGTGGGCTTTGAACCCAAGGTTGGGGTTTTGCACCCATCGTGATTTGGGCCAAAACCTTGTACACATTTTGACATGTGATGGATAAGGATGATAGCTCTCATCGAGACGAATCCAACGCAACGAAAATCATTCGATTCCGAGTTGCAGAAATGGAGCTATGAATTTTTGAAAGTTATATGTGGGCATGGTGGCACAAGGTCAAGGTTGGCTTCATGTTAATAAGCATTGTGACAGGTTGTCAAGCACTCTGATGACGTTTTGAGGAGCCCTTGTATGTGGTATAAATACAAGGTGAGTGTGAGATCATTTCTTACATCCAAAGTGAGCAACACACCACAAGAAAATAGATCGTTGAAGGAGGAAGATGATTTTTGTCTAGGCCACAGGCAAAAGGAGAGAGACCAGCGCGGAGGAGAAGAATGTTTGGGCTTCTATTGGTGACCGAACTGCAAAATAGGAGGGCCGAGGGGCAGAAGTCAAGGTTTGGACGATTTAAGGGTTCGTTTGAGGATGGATTGTCCTTAGAACAGGCAGTGGCAGACCCATGGAGGTAATCTAGAGCAGGCCGCAGTGAATTGAAGGAGGGTCGAGGGTTGTTTGAGGGCTAGAACAGCCCAGATTTGCAGCAAACCACCACGGCCCCTCAAGGAAGGACAATCGCAGCTCTAAGGAGAAAATCAGAGTAGAAATAAAGGGTTGGAAGGTGGTTGTGGTTTTGCCCTAACCAGGCCAAGGTTGCAGCAAAGGAGCGGACCTTAAACAGTGAGCTAAAGGTATGTATTTTGGTGCATCTTGTAGGTGTTGGATCTGTGTTATTGTATCAGTTTTTGATCAATTTTATGAGCAACCTATAAGTGTCATGTGTTGAGGTTGACTTGGGAGTTGGAGACCTCAGCTAGGAGCAGAACTTATAGTGAACCGTTGAGTGCCATTGGACTAGTGGAGGGCAACGTGTTGGCTACCCAAAGTAGCCCGTGACGGGCAGTCATAAAGGAGGTGTAACAGCTAAAGTTTGGGTGAAGTTTGTAGCCTAATCTGTAGCTCTTTGAAGGACAAAAGAGGCTACTAGCTTGGCGAATTGGAGCTCAAGTATTGACCAGCCTAGACTCTAGAGAGCAGATTGGATCAGCCTGTGTTCATTGTAGCACAAGTGACGGGAAGCAGTGATAGGTGGCAGCCCTCCTGGAGACTCTATGTGTTGTCCTTTGATGGACTAAGGGGCAGATAGAGAGCAGAACAGGAGCGAAGGATCGGCAGGACAAGATACGACATAGAGTCTGCAGCAGGATTCTCACTGTATCTTGTATTCCCTAGACTAGTCTATTATTCATATTGGTTTAATATAATGAAGATTGGGTTGTTGTACATATTTGCACAATATTTTGAAAAAAATTGTGTATACTTGTGCATATGTGATTTACTGCTTTATATTTTCCGCTGTGCAAAGTAGTTCTTGTTAAGATTCTTGGTTTGGTAGCGTCAGAGATTCTAAGATTCTATCCTAGACACAAGATCGTGGAAATTGAACTTGGTATCATAGGGTGTCTGAGCTACTTTGGAAGACAATGAATCATATTTGTGCATAGCAAAGTACAGCTTAAGAGGGAGTTGGTCACATTGTAGGTGACAATGTCGAAATTGCAGGCTGGTCTCTGATATGAGGACAGGTTGGAGGGGTTGTCCAACTATAGTCCATGGAAGGAAAGGATCAAGTTGGTCTGTCGGTCAACAGGATCTGGGAGTTCGCTGAGAAAGCCATAAAGAAGCCAATTGACCCAAAGGAGTTGGAAGTGTACGAGAATTTGGATACGAGAGCGAGATTGATCATCCTTGATGGTGTGAAGGATCCCCTAATACCTCATTTGTCCGGGAAGAACACTGCACATGAGATGTGGATGGCTCTTCAAAATTTGTTCCCAAATAAGAATGAGAACCAGGTATTGATATTGGAGGATAAGTTGAAGTCCACCAAGATGATACAGGGTGAAGGAGTGACTTTGTATCTGACGAGATTGTCCTAGGTCAGAGATGAGCTTGCTACTGTCGATGTGACTATTTCAGATTTGGATATTGTGAGGATTGCTTTGAAAGGGTTCACTGAGGAATGGAAGCACTTCATTAAGGGGATCGTTGCAAGAGAGAAATTGCCATACTGGAATAGGTTGTGGGACGTCTTCATTCAGGAAGAGTTGCGAGACGAGGATCTTCATCCGAAGAAGAGGGCTTCGGATGATGACATGGCACCTGCAGCATGAATGAAGGGAAAGCAAGAGAAAGACTTGAGTAAAGTCAAGTGTTTCAACTGTGGTGAGATGGGTCATTTTTCATCAAGATGTTCGATGAAGAAGAAAGGAGATGACAAGAAGAAGAAAAGGAAGCAAGTTGTTGGTGTTGCCACTTATGGTGAGATAAATGCCCTCACCAGGAGGTTGGATGAGGAGGACTTCGTTATGATCTCTCATTTCTCGCAGCGTACTATCAATGAGGATGGATGGTACGTGGACAGTGGTGCGTCGAAACATATGACAAGGTCATAAGAGGTTTTCAAGACTTTACCTGAATGGGACTCGAAGTTGCACATGGTGTTGGGCAACAAGCGTCAAAAGGAGATCTGAGGATCAGGAGTTGTGCCATTCAGGATGGAGACAAGACGTGTCATATGGGTCCAAGATGTAATGTTTGTACTAGGACTCAAACATAGCATGATATCTATCTCGATGATCGAGAAAAAGGGGTTTGAGGTCTTGTTCCAGGATGGGAAGGCCAGACTCAAGCCCAGATGCTCTAGCTCCACAGGTATTGTGCTTGGAGTTAGAGAGCATGGTCTATACAAGCTGACAGACAAGCTTATGGATCATGGGAAGAAGAAGCGGGTGCAGGTTCCAAAGAATCAACTGCAGGTGCAAGCTTCAAAAGGGCAGGTACAGGTTCTAGAAAAGAAGGTCCAGGTTCCAGAGGCTCAGAGGGAGTCGAGTTCTAGTGGGAGCTTGCAAATTCAGAGGGAGACTTTGCAGCCCAAGAAGAGCACGTGGTCAATGGGGAGCAAGGGTGCTTCCACATCTGGCAAGAAGGAATCATGGAGGGATTGGAAAATGATACAAGAGAAGAAGAAGAAGCATGATGCTTCCAGTGACAGCGACACCTCCAAGAGAGGCATAGTTCATGCAACAGGATTGTTGTAGTGGTGAGCGCCAAGAGTTGGATGAGTGTTGCGAGTAGTACGATGACGATGATGATGAGTTACTTCCTAGTCTTGGAAGTACCTCCCTTGCTAAGAGGGAGTGTTGATTTTTGAGTAGCTTGGGAGGTACTCCAAACCCTAGGGTTCGGGATTTCGAGGGCAAAGCGCCACAACAGTCACTTGTGGGGTTGGAACCCAAGGTTGGGGTTTTGCACCCATCATGATTTGGGCCAAAACCATGGACACATTTCTACATGTGATGGGTGAGGATAATAGCTCTCGTCGAGACGAATCTGATGCAACGAAAATAATCTGATTCCGAGTTGTTGAAATGGAGTTATGAATTTTTGAAAGTTATGTGTGGGCATGGTGGCACAAGGTCAAGGTTGGCTTCATGTTAATAAGCATTGTGACAGGTTGCCAAGCCTTATGATGACATTTTGAGAAGCCCTTGTATGTGGTATAAATACAAGGTGAGTGTGAGGTCATTTCTTACATCCAAAGTGAGCAACACATCACAAGAGAATAGCTCGTTGAAGGAGGAAGATGATTTCTGTCTAGGCCGCAAGCAAAAGGAGAGAGACTAGCGTGGAGGAGAAGATTGTTTGGGCTTCTGTTGGTGACCAAATTGCATAATAGGACGGCCAAGGGACAGAAGTCAAGGTCTGGACTGTTTAAGGGTTCGTTTGAGGGTGGATTGTCCTTAGAACAGGAAGTTGCAGACCCATGGAGGTAATCTAGAGCAGGCCACAGTGAATTGAAAGAGGGTCGAGGGTTGTTTGAGGGCTAGAACCACCTAGATTTGCAGCAAACCACCACGGCCCCTCAAGGAAAGACAGTCTCAGCTCTAAGGAGCAAATCTGGGCAAAAATAAAGGGTTGAAAGGTGATTGTGGTTTTCCCTAACCAGGTCGAGGTTGTAACACAGGAGCAGACCTTAAACAGTGAGTTAAGGGTATGTATTTTGGTGCATCTTGTACGTGTTGGATATGTGTTATTGGATCAGTTTTGGATCGGTTTTATGAGCAGCCTATAAATTCCATGTGTTGAAGTTGATTTGGGAGTTGGAGACCTCAACTAGGAGCAGAACTTATAGTGAAGTGTTGGGTGCCATTGGACTGGTAGAGGGCAGTGTGTTGGCTACCCAAAGTAGCCCATGACGAGCAGTCCTAAAGGAGGTGTGACAGTTGAAGTTTGGGTGAAGTTTGTAGCCTAATGTGTAGCTCTTTGACGGACAAAAGAGGCTACTATCTTGGCGAATTGGAGCTTAGGTATTGGCCAGCCTAGAGAGCAAATTGGATCAGCCTTTGTTCATTGTAGGAAAAGTGACGTGCAACAGTGATAGGTGGCAACCCTCCTGAAGACTCTATGTGTTGTCGTTTGATGGATTAAGGGTCATCTAGAGAGCACAACGGGAGTGAAGGAGCGACAGGACAAGATACGACATAGAGTCTGCAGCGTGATTGTCATTGCATCTTGTATTCCCGACACTATTGTGTTATTCAGATTGGTTTAATATAACGAAGATTGGGTTGTTGTACATATTTGTACAATATTTTGTAAAAAATTGTGTATACTTGTGCATATGTGATTCACTGCTTTATATTTTCCGTTGTGCATAGTTCTTGTTGAGATTCTTGGTTTGGTAGCATTAGAGATTCTAAGATTCTATCCTAGACCCAAGATCGTGGAAATTGTACGGCACGCACTCACTCACCTTTCCTGGTGAATACTCTGTGCCAAGATCTCACTCAAACGCTTCCTAGTGGGTGATTGGGTCTAGATGTTGAACAAGACCTCACTCAACCCTATCTGATGTATGATTGGGATCTAGGACCTCACTCTACCCTATTCGATGTGTGATCAGGGTCCAGGACCTCACTCCACCCTTCTGGTGTGTGACCAGGGTCCAGATGTCGAAGAACCTTGCTCCACCATGCCTTGTTTGTGATCAGCGCCCAGAACCTCACTCCACCATTTTCGGTATGTGATCAAGGTCCTCCAAGAGACACTCACTCAACACTGCCTGTTAAGCCCTCTGGGTCTCTTGGACCCATTCTCCCTTCCGAAATAATGTCCATCTCTGTTGCAGACAAATCAAAGCTCCCTCTCAATGAGGGGTGATCTCCACAAGCCCCATCTTATCTCTAAAGTGCACAAACTTGTCTCTCGACAACGGCTTCATCAAAACATCAGTTGTCTACTTGTCGGTGAAGATGTATTCAAGCCTTAATGCTCTCCTCTGCACCATATCATGGATGTAGTGGTACTTGACCTCAATATCCTTCGACCTATCATGGAACACAAGATTCTCTGAAAGCTTCACATAGCTTTGATTAACGCAATGCATCAGCATCGTTCCCAAGTCTTGGCCAAACAATCCTGCAAACAACTTCCGGAGCCATATTACTTCTGTACAAGGCTCATTGGTTGTGATGTACTCTGCTTCAGCAATGCTGAGTGCTATCAACCTCTGCTTCCTGCTCATCCACGATATCATAGCAAATCCCAAACTGAAGCATACTCCCGAGGTACTCTTCCTATCTTCAGTACTTTTTTCCCAATCAACATTTGTATATCCCTGAAGTTGTACATCCTTGTTTGCAACATACCTCAAGCCATAGTTTATTGTACCATGAAAATATCTCAAGATATGCTTTGCTGCAATCCAATGCTCGTGTCTCGGTTCTATCTGGAACTGGCTCAAGGTGTTCACAGCAAAGCATATGTCCAGCCTGGTGTTAACCAAATACATCAACATACCAATCAGTCGTCGGTACATAGATGGATCTACCAATCTGGAGTCGGAGCCTCTTAACTTCTTCAAGTTAGTCACCATGGGAGTCGCCATGGATTTGCAATCCATCATATCGAATCTTTGAAGGATCTCTAACACATACTTTCCTTGACCAAGGAAGACTTCGCTAGGTTTCTACCATACTTCTAATCCCAAGTAATAGTGCATCAACCCAAGATCCTTCATGTCAAACTCAGAAGCCAATTGCTTCTTGCACTGAATGATAAGAGGCTTGGTACCTGTCGAAAATATGTCGTCAACATATAATAATAGAATCACAGGTGCATTCTTCACAACCTTAAAGTAAAGGTTTGGATCAGCTTCTCTCTTAGTAAATCCCAATCTCATCAGACAGTTGTAAATATGAGCATACAGGCTCTTAGAGAGCTTGTTTGAGTCCATTCAAGTCCTTCAACTTGCAAACGTGAGATTCCTTTCCATGCACCTCAAAACCTTGAGGCTGCTCTATGTACACCTCTTCCGCAATTACACCGTTGAGGAAAGCAATCCTCACATCCATCTGATGTAAATTCCATCCCAACGAAGCAACAAGAGAAATAATAGATCTTATGGAGGTGTACCTGGCAACTGGAGCAAAGGTCTCATCATAATCTTCTCCCTCTTTTTGGAAGAACCCTCTAGCCAAAAATCGCACCTTATATTTGTCGATACTTCCATCTACAACATGCTTGATCTTTATCCATTTGGAAGTCACCAATGACTTCCCTTCCGACCTCAGCACAATCTCCCAGACATCATTCTTCATGATGGATTGGTATTCTTCATTCATGGCCTCCATCCAGGCTTGATGGCTAGTTGCTTCTTCATATGAGGAAGGTTCTTCATCAATGAGTTTTGTCAAGAGAGTTACATAGTTGGAGAACCTCTTAGGTCTCTTCACCTCTCTAGATGTGCCACCAAGAGTTGCATGTCCCTCCACCTTTCCAACATAGATTTAAGTCATGTTGGTCTCTCCTCGATCTCTGGAACTATCACTAGTTCCACTAGTTCTTGAGGCCCTTCTGGCCTTTCGGTACATTCTGTACAACTTGAATGCTCCTCTCTTGAGAACTCTTGAGTTACTATTGAATTTTCTAAGTCTATCAGTTAGAAAATCAATCTGTATTATGCTGATTTATTTCTTCTACTTGTTTAAATTTGAACAAGTTATTTAATACATTTAAATACCGAAATAAACACAATACAGTCACAACATCTACATATCATCAACTAAAAGAAAACAAGCACACAAGTGACACCATTATTTTTGGACAAATGTCCCCAGAAAAACCCAATGCGGGAAAACCGGTGCAACTATTCAGAGGGTTATATTATTATACAATATATCTGAGTACAACTGGGTGCCTAACCAGCTCACCCGACAGAGAAAAATACACGACAGTAATACCTCTATATTCGGAAACAGGTATTTGGAAAACCTATCCCACGAAACCCTCTCTGGCACAACTAAAGCTCAGCGCTGGCCCTTCTGGCCTTTGCGTCAGCCTCCTACTGACCAGCGTCAACCCCAGGACCCTCTGCGTCAGCCCTCTGAGGCACTTCCAACCTCTGGGACCCTCTGCGTCACTCCAACAGCCTCTGCGTTAATGACGCAATCCCTTTGGCCTCTGTGTTGTCTCTGTTGGGCTCTGCATAGCCTAGACTGGTTGCTTCTCTCGCTCTCTCTGCTTCTACGCTGGTCTCTCTGCCTCTTCGCCTCGTACTCACTGCCCCTCGCTGTTGATCACTGATTCACTTTTGCTTAGCAAACCCGCTCTAGCAAAATGAATAATTGATCACTCTGGTGTGTTCTCCAACTGACCCTCAAGCCTACTCTTATACTTTTCATGTTGGTCCTTCAACGACCGAGATTAAATCTCTAATCAACAGCTAAGATTAGATTTGGCTTGATCCATGACTTTTGGAACCTTCTAACCCAGTTTTATATTAATACCCATTAATATTTATTTTTCCTAAGTTTAGACTTAGGAACTCCATTAGAAATATTAATTATTTTAATATCTCCCAAACCGGGTACAATCTGTCCAAACCATTTCTGGGTCTTGGAGATCTCATGTGCTTTAGCCTCTCCACTAATTCTCATGGCTAGATCACATCCGATGCTACCCCAAATCAACAATTACTTCATCCAAGGAATCTATGAAGACTTCCTTAGACTTCCAATATTGCACTTTCTCATCGAAGGTGACATCTCAGTTGACCTCAATTCGTCGTTGTTCTTGAATGATTTGTTGTATCCAACAAATATTCCTTTCTTTCCCAAAAGCTCAAGCTTGTTCCTCTTATCCTTAGGAACATGAATATATACATGACAACCAAAAATTCTCATGTGACCAACTTTTGGCTTCCTTTTAGAGAAGGATTCTTTAGGAGTCATATCTTCCAGAACTCTATGAGGACTTCTATTTTTGAATGTACACAGTTGCTCGTGATGCTTCTCCCCATAAGACCAATGGCAAGTCCAAATCATGCATCACGGCCTTGACAGATTCTTAAATGGCCCTGTTCTTTCATTCTACTACACCATTCTATTGTGGATTATAAGGGACAATTAGCTCCCTCTTAATCCCAACCCGTTTGCAGAAAGCAACAAGCTCCTTTTAGGTGTATTCTCCTCCATTGTCGAATCCTAGTATCTTGATTTTCCTGCCTGTCATGTTATCTACTTCAGCTTTGAATTCTTGGAATTTGTCGAGTACCTCTTCCTTAGTCTTCAAGAGATATATTGTTAAATTTGGCACTAGGGCCAAACTCCACCTTGGACAGCTCATATGATGGAGCTGATATTTTTATTGGATTCCTCTTTTCGAGAGGTGTAGGATTGATCTAAATATCACCTCATTCTGACAAGTATAAATGGAATTATGAATTTATTTCTTTTATGGACAAATTGTCAAGGTCGGCCAGTAATCTAATGTAGGCTCAAGAAGCCCAAAAGTCATGTCTCTTCACCCTCAACGTTGCATATAAATAGAAGGAGCATCTACCTCATTTGGACATTCATCATCTCACACATATCTCTCTTTCTCCTCATCTGATTGGATCGTACGAATTTCAAAGCAGCCTTCTTCTCCACACGTGCCAAGGGTTGACTGCGTTCTCTGTTTTCCTACGTTGACCAAGTTGCAGCAAGTGACCGGGAAGCATTTGACCTTGTTTGACTACATTTTTCTTGGGAGACTTTCTGGTTGGGCAAGCCGCATTCTTTGGCACAGATTTCGAGTATTTCTAGGCAAGTTGACTAGCGTGACCACAGGCCCTTTGACTGCATCCTTGACAGTGCATTGACCAAGTTTGATTGATTTCATCAAGACTGTTTGGGTTGATTTGGACTGTCTTTGGAGGCCGAATTGACTAGGTTTGCTGAGCTGATTTGGAGGAGTAATTCTGTTGATTTGACCAGCGTTGACTTTCTGGTTAGGGCATCCTGTTCACTGTAGTTTGACTGGACAGATTTGAATGTGTTTCGGCAAGAAAATTTTGCATGATGTACTCTCTCTCTGCTGAACTTTTGAAGAATAATAAGAAGATTTGATCAAAGGGCTTTCCCCACATTAGGGTTTTTCCCTGGCATCTGCCAAATATTGTGTCCTCTTGTCTTGGCTTGTCTTCTGTTTATTGTTTATGTTCTATCTGCATTTACTATCATGTTAATGTGATTGCTAATCTAAAAATTGATATTGGGCTAATAAGAAAAACTGAAGTAAATTGCTCTTAAGCATAGAACATACCATTGTTATCTAAAATTAACATGGTATTGGAGCTAAGGTGAAGACAAAGCCTAAGCAAGAGTGAAAAGAGCAATCATTGAAATGTGTTGGACAAGGACAAGATTCAATGGCCTCCTCATCTTACTTCAAATCTGATGACAAGATCAATGATAAGTCCGATTATCATGCATGGAAGATGTCTCTTGGCTTGACTTTGGAAGAGCATGATGCTATGGACTATGTGTAGAGAAAGATTGTTGAACCTCCTTCAAATGCACCGGCTGCCGCTAAGACAAAGTACAAAAAAGGTGAACTCAAAGCTAAGAAGATCATCAGGGATTCTATTAATAAGCATTTGGTTGCATACATCTTCAATTTTAACACATCTAAGAAGATGTATGACAGGTTGGTTGGCATGTTCAAAGTTAGCAATGCAAACCAAGTCCTCTTTCTCAAAAACAAGTTGAAGGACATAAAGAAGGGAAGAGGTGAAGATATCCAATCCTACTTCATGAGGATTATCGAGATCAAAAATGATCTTTCAATTCTAGAAGTTATTGCTGATAGGGAGCTCACTCTCATTGCCCTTGGAGGTCTCCCTCATGAATGGCATGTGTTCAACACTACTATCCTCAACAATGACAGGATTCCGAGTTTTGATGAATTGTTGACTAGATATACTCAAGAAGAGACAAGGATGATGGAGAGAGACATGCCTTCAAATAGGAATGATCCTACTGCATTCTCCGCTCATGCTAAAATAAAGAACAATGCAGGTTCAAAGAAGCAATGTCAAGGAAGATCGGGATTCAAAGATGGAAGGAAGGGAAGATGCTTCATTTGTAACAGCAAATTGGGTTGTCCTTGACGATGTTGAATGGTATGTCACTCCATAGAAAAAAATTTACCACAATCTTCTCTGCTTCCTCCACCTCCTTTGTTTTCACTATCAACAAAATAAAAGGTTGTACCCTAAGCATTGACCTCAGCACAAAGAAAGGTGAGGGTGTTGAGGGGCTGAGAATTGTGGATTGTGAGCCTAAGAATTGGCTTTCCCCCACCCTGAGATGCTTGCAATTTTATTTGCAAGCTCAAGTCTCAATTGGAGAAGTTATTGTTGATAGGGAGCTCACTCTCATTTCCCTTGGAGGTCTCCCTCGTGAATGGCATGTGTTCAACACTACTATCCTCAACAATGACAGGATTCCAGGTTTTGATGAATTGTTGACTAGATGTACTCAAGAAGAGATAAGGATGATGGAGAGAGACATGCCTTCAAATAGGAATGATCCTACTGCATTCTCCGCTCATGCTCAAAAAAAGAACAATGCAGGTTCAAAGAAGCAATGTCAAGGAAGATCGGGATTCAAAGATGGAAAGAAGGGAAGATGCTTCATTTGTAATAGTAGAATGGGTTGTCCTTGCGATGTTGAATGGTATGTCACTCCATAGAAAACATTTTACCACAATCTTGTATGCCTCCTCCACCTCCTTTGTTTTCATTATGAACAAAATAAAAGGTTGTACCCTAAGCATTGACCTCAGCACAAAGAAAGGTGAGGGTGTTGAGGGTTGAGAATTGTGGATTCTGAGCCTAAGAATTGGCTTTCCCCCACCCCTGAGATGCTTGCAGTTTTATTTGCAAGCTCAAGTCTCAATTCTTCCCTCTGATATCTCTTCCTATTCGTATCAAAATTGATTGATTTGTAATGTGGACAATATCTGACGTAGATGTTAGGAAAATCCCTACTTCATTCCCTAGAATTTTGGCAAAGCGATATTTCAAGTCATGATTCCACTAAGCATTTCCATACTACATACCTTGAAATTCAACCACATTCTGTTATGACCATATGGTAGAGCATACTCTCACATTGGGTCCAATGGCTTTGGAATTTTGAAATGTGTAGGGCATTGATTAAATTTGTAAACCGATGGGGCAAAAGAAACAAAGGAAATTTAAAATCCAAATCCATAAAAAACTTAGAGAATGTTGCGATTAAAATCTCATAGTTACATGTGTTAAATCTCCCATTAAGAAACAACAAGAAGAGATACATATTAATGTTGTTAAAATCGACATCGGAATAAAATTGCAAGGGTCTAGAAAAAAATCATAAAAATTGGGAAATCAACAAACATTAGCAAAATTTAGAAAAATACAAAAAAAAGACAAAAAAATCAAAAAATATATAAAAGAAAAGGGACTTAAGGTGATTTTTTGAATTGACTCGCAATTTATCACAATTTTTGTGATTTTCTCGCAATTTTTACAATTTTTTCCCGATTCTTTACGACTTAAAAATCAACGATTTCTTCAGCCAATAAAATCAATGTCTGGAAAACATCACGATGTGGTAATGTTATCGTGAGCTTTTCGCAATGTTTGCAACACTAATATATATAATGGCTATTGCAAGCCCTATACTAAATCTCGAAATACGAAGAAAATGAAGGCACAATTTTTTTTGCATACCTTGGAATATGGATATGGTAGATTGGAGTAAATCCCCACTCCATGAATGCTTAGTTGACGACAATGAAAACAAAATGGGCACAATATTCTCAAAGCTCAATCCCCCTTAGCAACTATGGCAAAATAAGAATTTAAAACCAAAATTTGACTTAAGGAAGGCTGAAAAGAAGCAGGATGATAATTTCATTCGACTCATGATAAACACTAAATATCAACTGAATTTCAAAAGGAGAATTTATCATGATAAACACCAACCATATTAGTGTCGAGTTGTGTTTTGGCGAAGATATTGTGATAATTCCAATATTATCACGAAAAGTGTAACACTGATATATATCCTATAAGACTTTGAAGTCTCACTATAACTCACAAACCCTTCCTACTAAAGGGTTCCAACTTAAGTCTACCAATACATGGACATACACTGCACAGTGAAAGATGCAGAAATGGATCACCTATGGTTTCACACCAATCAACACCTCCTCTAGTGTCTTGTCCTCAAACATCCTATGAGAGCACTAGTTTTGGATGTAAATCGTCATGTCGCATGCCTCTACTCAAAGAAACATCAACATGTCCTAATCATGAATCATGGCCTTAGCAAATCCTATGATGGATCGATTATTTCACTCTACAACCCCATCTATTGTGGGGTTGTATGAAGTAGTCAACTCACTCTTGATTCCTGCCTCCTCGCAGAAACCCTTAAAATCCTTGGAGGTATACTCACCCCCATTGTTCGATCTCAAAACTCTAATCTTCTTCCCTGTCTAGATTTCAACTAGAGCTTCAAACTCTTGAAACTTACTAAAGACTTCATCCTTGGTCTTTAGGAGGTACATGCTTCTTGAAATTGATGCTACTTGTACATCTGAAGATAATTCTAGGTCAGGAATTATGCCAGAGCATCTATAATGTTTTGTTGGTTTTTAAAGTTTTTGGATGACCAAAGCTCTAAATTGTTTAAACAGGTGCAATTTCTTAATTACTTATGATTTATTAGAAGGGTTGATTCTTCACCTCTAATAGTAATTTAGCTTTGATGAGATATGCAAGGTTGAAACTTTAGAAACTATATGATTTGTTAAACATCAAACAAATTATTTAACCAATCATATATAGTGGATGCGTGTAAAATACTTTTACAGCCAAATAATATATGTTTGAAACTTAAGGGAAGATGACAATTTAGTGATGTAGAGGAGTTAAATCAAACAGACAATTTAATTAACTAATCTTTGTAAAGAATTATAACTTCAAGGGGGATTTCAAATAAATGAAAATCAATATTATCATACCAAGAATTCCCACAAACTTCAAGCATATGCAGATTAAACAAAGTGAAAAATAATAACAAAGAAGAACTTACAAGGACACAAGCTATTTTGAAATGAATCGAGAATCCTTTTATTATTTCATAAATAACTTCGAAGGATACAAGTCTGCTCAAAGTCTATCACAATGGTTCAACCATTTCTAAGTCTCTATTCTAAGTATTTAAAAACACAGATATTTTAGATATGTAGGAAAAATAGGAAAATCTATTGAAAGTTTGTTGCTTCATTGAGGCTATCTAGGAGTCTAGTGATGACTATTACTACTTTGCTGGAAATGTTGTTCCTTTAGTTATTCTTCACTCGATCAATTCTAGGAACTGGTCCCACCTTTCTTCACTTGGGATAGAAAAGCTAACCATATTTCTGAACCTTTCATCCACCTCTGTGTAAGTGTCAAAAGTTGGTTTATTTACAAAAAGGTGGTGGACCTCGTGCTAGATATTTAAATCAAACTGAATTCCCTGTATGAATGCTTCCCCACTGATAATTCCTCTGGCTTTTGCAAATTTGGAAGTATCAGCACCTATGTTGCACAGTTGTTCTTGATAATTTTCTAATGGGATCAATTGGCCATTAGAATTCCTGAGAGTAGGCAAGCCTTTTTCCTGCAGCAATGTAAATTTTTTGTTGAACCTTTTGACTTGCAACTCAAGATCTTTGCATTTATTTTCCAACTGTATCATCAAATTCTTCTTGGTCAAGATCCTCTTAACTTCCATGACTGTTGTTGTTCTATCTGGAATGTTCAAGTCTTCTAGTTCCTCCTTGGTTTTGGAATTCAACAGCTTGATGATCTTTTGTGCTTCTTCTGGCCTGTGCTCCAAATCTACCTTTGTATTTTCTATTGTTGCCTTAACTTTGTGCACAAGTTCTTCCTGTTCAAAAATGATTTGTATTGAAGGCCACATGTCTGTTATGTTGGCATTTATATTTTGCCAAATGTTGTTCTTAGCCTCTGCTAACATTTGAATAACAAAGGACTGGTCTTCATACTTTTGTAGATGGTTCTGAAGTTCTGACAAATATGCATTGTCAGTTTTAAGTTTACTTTCTTCCATCTTAGCCAATTTTGCTGACAAATTTTCTTTTTCTAACTGAACTGCTGATAATTCATCTAGAGCTCTAGTAAGCTCTTCTGTAGATTCTGAAACTATAGGCCTTGCTGAAGTTTCTGCCACTGTGTTTGTGCCTGATGTAGATACTCTTGTTGCTTCCCACTGTTCTTTTTCTTTCAGCAGCACTTCCATGCTCTGCTCCATCTTTTGAATTTGTGCATTTTGCTCCACCACTATAGTAAAGAGTTTTTCTTTCTCTATTTCTATATTGGCAACCTCTTTAGCTTGAGGATGCTCTGTGGAGGGTAGCTTCAATTGCTTCCTCAATGCCTGAATGTTTGCTTCCTTGTTTTTGATGAGCTCTTCTGCTGCTTTGATATCCTTAGGATCATGTCCTAGTTTTATAATCAAATCTTCCAGGGATTTGATTCTGTTATCCTTAGCAAATGATGACATCTTTTCAATTTTCAGCTGAGAATTCATGTTATTTAAAGATGATTGTAATTTGGAAACAGTCATTGTTGAACTAGCGAGTGATGAAAAGATCAACACCCCTATTTGTTTATGTAAATCGATTTGATCGATTTCATGTATTTTCTTGGTATCAATTGAAAAGATGGAGGCTTTATAGTCTTTAGCACTCCTGGGAGCTAGCACTAGAGGTTCCATGAAGGCCATCTGGAATTGTCCCTTTTCTAAATCAAATGCAGAAAGTAGTCTGTGTTGAGCCTTAATTGTCTGTTTCCAAAATTCAGAGTAGGTGGAGGCCTTCAAAGCTTCATTCTTTAATTTTATTTCTTTATATCTCGAAAAGATACTCTGTTGAGTAGAAACCTGTGAACTGGATGATACTGGAGATTGGATTGTTGCTTCTACAGTAGGTGATTGTACTATTTCTTCTACTTGAGTAGAAGGAATGATAGGAGTCCCTGATAAAATCATTGTGGCTAGTTGCTCTGTGTCTCCTTCATCTACAGTTTCATATTGAATGGTGATCACTTGAGGATTGGCTTCCAAGTATTATTATGGTCCTTGGTCTTTTTCCTTTTGAAAACAAGAAATTGTGCAGCTTCAGAGTTAGTTGGGGACATATCTTCTCTATCCCTTTTGAATATCTTTTCTTTAGAAATAGGTGTCTGCATGGATGATTGGCTGACCAGTTGTTCTTCAGCTTCCTGTAAAGTACCTTCTGTCCATTCTTCCTAATTGGCATATTGTTCAATCTCAGGCCTTGATGTGTGTGCATAGGGAGTACTTTTATGTTCCAATCTAAGCTTGGAAATGATGCCCTGAGGATCATAAGACCAAGAAAAACTGAGTTTGAACTTCATTTGACTCAAGATTGCTTCTATTTCCTTTGCTGCAGCTCTGGTGTTGATGATGAAGGGCCCTATGTGAGTTTTCAGCTTGAATTGTGCTTTCTTCTTATAAGAGACAAAATGCACTTCATCCATATTTAACATTTGCCTAGAGTATTCCAATGCAAAGATCCTAATAGGTACAAAAACTGACAACTTGTAAGGAGGCAATTTTGATCCATAAACTCTAATCTCAGTGTAGTTCTGGTATAAATACCAGTCTCCAACTTTGGCTTTCTTTGTTAAGTGTAAAAATTTCTTTATCTCTGGAGAGATTCTTGGGATTACATCATTGCTTAGCAAACATAGTGAGGTATATAGAAATTTATCAACATAATCAGTGTAAGAGTACTCCTCTGAGTTATTTCTAACCAGAGAAGTCCAGTGAATGACTAACCAGGGGTTACCTTCGCTATTTGTCTTCTGTAAAGGGAATTTAAATTTGTCTGACTGGTAAAATAGCATAAGGTAAACTAGGACTGACTGATACTTAAAGACACCTTCTGATTTAAAATTGACAAACTGGTCATGGATTGAATTGGCCAAAAATTGACTGTAATTGAAAAGGAGGGAGAGTTGCTTGCCAACTGCAAAAGTAGATAGAAATCCTAACTGTTAAATTTGGACAACTAGGTCCAAACTCCATGTTCTGATGCTCAGATTAAGAGGCTAATATTTTTGTTGGATTCCTCTTACTGAGAGGTGTAAAATCCATATAAAAATAGTCTTAATCCGATGAGCAGAACTTATATTGTGAATTTATTATTCTTAATAAATTATATGTGCAAGGTCAGCCAGTTTTGTAATGTAGGCTCACATGCCCAACAGATGTGTCACACACCCTCATTGATGGATATATATACAGGAAAAGTTGGAGAGAATTTCAAGACAACTCAACTCACATCTTCCTCTCTCATCTTAGAGAGTACACTACCTGGAGGACGAATTTCAACCACACGTGAGAAGGACGAAGAGGACAGACCGTACGGATTTTCTGCTGCTAGGGTTTCTGCTGCTAGGGTTTCGCAGAAAGTTTGACCAGCGTTGACTTTGGTCAACGCTTGGTCCAATCAAGCTGAAAATTGGTGGAAAGTTCGATTTTTGAAGGCCGTACTATCTGGCACAAAAATCGAGGTCAAAGGGTTGACCGTTTTGCTGCTGCGTTGACTTTTAGCTTGCTGCCCCTGCGTTGACTTTTCAGGACAGCGTTGACTTTTGTAGAATTGACTTGGGTTGACTCATCTACTAGTTGGAGGGATCTTGTGACACATCTGGGCTGGCTGACCAAAGGAGACTTTGCTGGTTGAAGCATCCTGTTGACCGCCGAAACGAACACACACATTTTTCTTGTTTCTGATTTGTCTTCTGTAAGATCTGCTTATATGTTCTATCTGCATTTTGCTTAACTACTTGTATGATTGCTGTGAGGAAAGTGAAATTGCTCTTAGCATAGAACATCTACAAAACTTAACATGGTATCGGAGCTGAGGTGAAGACAAACTCTATCTATAGCAATCATCATCGATGTCAATGGATGCCTTTGTGTCGCTGTACATAAAGGATTATATACGCTATCAATGATATACACGTTGTAACGGAAAGATATACAACGCAGTACTGTAGAGGATATGTTTAGGCAGTAAAGGAAGCCGCAGTCATAAGGACATGAGGCTGCAGTCATGAAGAGTCAAGTCGTAGTGATGGAGAGGTATCCGCAGGCTTAAGAGCTCTGGCCAAAGTGCGAAGAGGAGTATTTCTGTGTCTTTTGTTTATGATCTGATTGGCCGAGTAAGGAAGGAGGCTAGCCGAGCTTGTAAAGAGGAGTTCTGGGCATAAAGACAAGGGTTATTCTCTATGCACAGGCCGCTGAGTGATTTTGAGTTTTACAATGGGACAAAAGTCTGTTTTGAGAGGGCCGAGAGGCCCAACAAGGAGCAGGAAGAAGGCCGCAGTACCCTTGACCATCAACGCAGTAATTAAAGAAGTTTGAAGGCTGTATAGTAGGGCTGTCGTAGCAGCCACAGAAAGCCCTAACCAGGGCCGAAATTTCAGGGTCTGTGCATTGGTCGAAATGTATTTGTGGACAGAAATATGACGTCTATCACAGGTATGTGCTTGTCTTTTATAATGATGAATTTGCCAGATATTATGGTCCAGATTAGACAGTTTGCAATTCTGGTATAATGGGCTGTAAGTAGCTCCAAGTATAGTCCCTTGAGAGGGACAACAAGGGCTGTTACAAGGCAGATGCTTTGGAGTCTTAAAAATGGATATATGGAAGAGCTTAAGGGTGGTCAAGTGGGCTTATTATCAGACCCCATCTTCTGTAGTGAAACATGACAATATGACATAGTTTTCTGACAGTGATCTTCTGCACTTATTGTAGTGTCACTTACTCTCATGACAGTTATGCCTAGCAGTGATATTTCAATTTTCACAAGTCCTCCATCTACAAAGATGTACTCTATGTACCCAAATTGAAGAAGAACCTTGTGTCTGTATCTGCCATGGAAGACAAAGGATTCAATGTAACTTTCTCTGATGGAAAGGTACTCATGTGGAAGAAGAGCTTCAAGGAAGCTATCTCAATTGGTTTTAGAGTTGGTACACTCTACCAGGTTGGAGGGAGTCCGTTGGGAGCTATGACTTGTGATACTATCCGTCAAACCGAACTATGGCACCGAAGATTTGGACACCCTCATTACAAGGCTCTTCCCGAAGCAAGGAAGGTGGTGACAGGGATGCCTGATTTTGGAAATAATCATGAAGGTGTATGTAAGGGCTGTGCTGAAGGAAAACATTCAAGGGGACCTTTCCCCTCAAGTGTCACAAAGACATCTGAGATATTGCAACTGATCCATTCTGATCTTTCCGGTATGTTGCCTGTAACATCCCTAGGGGGATGTTCTTACTATATGACATTTACTGATGACTTCTCTCGCAAAACCTGGATATACTTCTTGAAGAAGAAGGATGAGGCTTTCATGTGGTTCCGTACCTTTAAAGCCTTGGTGGAAAATATGACCGGAAAGAAGATCAAGATTTTGAGGACTGACAATGGCACTGAATATGAGTCAAATGAGTTCAAAGACTTTTGCAGAGAAGCTGGCATTAAGAGGGAGACTACCACTGCATATACTCCTGAGCAGAATGGTGTTGCTGAACGCAAGAATAGGACTATTGTGGAAGCTGCCCGTGCCATGCTATGTGACCAGGGTCTTCCAAAGTTTCTGTGGGGAGAAGCTGCAAATACTGCTGTGTACATTCAAAACTGATGCCCTCATTCCGCTTTGGACTCCAAAACTCCCGAAGAGGTTTTCTCTGGTAAGAAACCTGATGTCTCACATTTTAGAATTTTTGGATGTCCTGTCTATTTTCATGTGCCGAAAGAAAAGGGAAGTAAGCTGGATGCTACTGGAAAGAAAGGAATGTTTGTGGGCTACAGTGAGACTTCTAAGGCATATAGAGTCTATGTACCTGGTCAAAGGGAAGTAGAGATAAGCCATGATGTCACTTTTTGACGAAGATGCTTCCCTGAAGAAAGTAGTAGATCTTCCTAGATCTGAAGAAAATCATGAAGAAAGACCTGGAAATCTGGAAGAACCCCAGGATGAGACTATGCCTGATGTTGAAGGGCCAATGGACCCTATTGATCCTTCCCCTTCTCTAGGAAAGAGGCCATCATGGCTCAGGGACACCCTCGAAGATGCTAAGGGTCATGCTGCCCCAAGGGGGACATTCCGAGAAAGCAAGAAGCCGTGTAGATACCAAGGGTATCTAGCTGCCATGAGTTCTATTATACAATCTGAACCTGGATCTTTTGAGGAAGCCATCAAGCATCAAGTCTGGAAGGATGCTATTCATGAAGAATATGAGGCTATTATGAAGAATGATGTCTGGGATGTGGTCCCGAGACCAAAGGACAAATCTGTTGTCACCTCTAAATGGCTCTACAAGATTAAACATGGACCTGATGGGAGTGTTGAAAAGTTTAAGGCAAGATTTGTTGCCCGTGGCTTCTCTCAAAAGGAAGGAATTGACTATGACGATATATTTGCACCTGTGGCACGATATACCACCATCCGATCCATCATAGCCCTTGCTGCTACGCAAGGATGGAGTCTTCATCAGATGGATGTCAAGACCGCTTTTCTGCATGATGCAATAAAGGAAGAGGTGTATGTAGAACAACCTCTGGGATTTGAAGTTCAAGATCGAGACACTTATGTCTGCAGGTTGAAGAAAGCCCTCTATGGGTTAAAGCAAGCACCCAGAGCTTGGTATGAGAGGATGGATAGTTACTTGATGAAGCTGGGCTTCACTCGAAGCAATGCTGATCCAAACCTTTACTTTAAGGTTGTGGAAGGAAAGCCTCTCATTCTAGTGCTGTATGTGGACGACCTCTTCCTGACAGGTGATGACCCTCTCATTCATCAATGTAAGAGGGAGCTTGCTGCTGAGTTCGAGATGAAAGACCTAGGACTAATGCACTATTTCCTAGGCCTGGAGGTCTGGCAGAGACCTGGAGAGATTTTCCTTTCTCAAGGAAAATATATTGTGAAGCTTCTGGAAAGATTTGGGATGGTGGACTGTAAGTCCGTGTCGACACCAATGGAACTCAACTTTAAGAAGTTGAGTGGCAGCGCTGCAGGGCCTATCTTGGCCAATCCTACTGAGTATCGTCAACTCATAGGAGCTTTGATGTTCTTAGTGAACACCCGTCCGGACATATGTTTTGCAGTGAATACTTTGAGTCAACAGATGGTTGAGCCTCATCATTTTCACTGGGTTGGTGCCAAGAATCTTTTGAGATATCTTCGGGGCACGATAAACCATGGGCTGAGATACACTGCCGGGAGTGTGATACTCCGGGGATATACTGATGTCGATTGGGCTGGCAGTGTGGTGGATCGTAAGAGCACATCTGGATGCTGTTTCAATCTTGGTTCTGCTTCGATCTCATGGATGAGCAGGAAGCAGAAGTCGGTGGCTTTGAGCACCGCGGAGGCCGAATACATTGCTGCTAGTATGGCCTGTTGTGAAGCAGTTTGGTTGAGGAAGCTCTTTAGTGAGCTGTTCCAACATGTGCTAGATACCACTGTAATACTCTGTGATAATCAAAGTGGGATTCGTATGACTGAGAATCCTGTGTTCCACGACCGATCCAAGCATATTGATATCAGGTACCACTTTATCCGGGATATGGTACAGCGAGGCGCCGTAAGGCTCGATCATATAGGAACTGATGAGCAGGTCGCGGATATTCTCACTAAGCCCCTGGGGAAGGTCAAGTTCCTAACCTTCCGTGAGAGTCTTGGTGTCGTGGAAAGACCCTATGATGTGGGTCCTGTTGGACGATGAGCTCTGGGAGCTCTGGGGGGCTTTGGGGATAGCTTCTCGGAGCTATAAGCACTCATAATGCTTTTGCCCCACCCTTGTGATTATTGAGCTGGTTCGCCACTCATTTATCTGTGCCCCGTATGCATCCTACCCATTGAGTTCAAGGCTCATGGGAAGTACCTCTCATTTGGCCAATGAGGTGTGGAAAAGCTAGAGACTATTAGCAAAGACTGATGGACGCATCAGAGATTGCCGTACTCTCTATCTAGGATGGCATGGTCCAACCACTTGATCTGGGATCAAGATTTGTGAGGTCTGGGACCTCTGGACTGACTATGTCAGTCGGGGAATGATGTCTTTGTGACTAACCCACTTCTGTTCTGAAATAAAGAAGCCAGCAAAGCAAGTTTCGGCGGGATGACTCACGATGTTGATTGCACTAATAAATGGAGTTCTCCCTAGTTGAGAGGGAGTGTTAAATTTGGACAACTAGGTCCAAACTCCATGTTCTGATGCTCAGATTAAGAGGCTAATATTTTTGTTGGATTCCTCTTACTGAGAGGTGTAAAATCCATATAAAAATAGTCTCAATCCGATGAGCAGAACTTATATTGTGAATTTATTATTCTTAATAAATTATATGTGCAAGGTCAGCCAGTTTTGTAATGTAGGCTCACATGCCCAACAGATGTGTCACACACCCTCATTGATGGATATATATACAGGAAAAGTTGGAGAGAATTTCAAGACAACTCAACTCACATCTTCCTCTCTCATCTTAGAGAGTACGCTACCTGGAGGACAAATTTCAGCCACACGTGGGAAGGACGAAGAGGACAGACCGTACGGATTTTCTGCTGCTAGGGTTTCGCAGAAAGTTTGACCAGCGTTGACTTTGGTCAACGCTTGGTCCAATCAAGCTGAAAATTGGTGGAAAGTTCGATTTTTGAAGGCCGTACTATCTGGCACAAAAATCGAGGTCAAAGGGTTGACCGTTTTGCTGCTGCGTTGACTTTTAGCTTGCTGCCCCTGCGTTGACTTTTCAGGACAGCGTTGATTTTTGTAGAATTGACTTGGGTTGACTCATCTACTAGTTGGAGGGATCTTGTGACACATCTGGGCTGGCTGACCAAAGGAGACTTTGCTGGTTGAAGCATCCTGTTGACCGCCGAAACGAACACACACATTTTTCTTGTTTCTGATTTGTCTTCTGTAAGATCTGCTTATATGTTCTATCTGCATTTTGCTTAACTACTTGGATGATTGCTGTGAGGAAAGTGAAATTGCTCTTAGCATAGAACATCTACAAAACTTAACACTAACACTATCTCATCTACCCATTGATTATTATGGTATCCGAGCAGTTGGGTTACCATACAAAATTACAAATCACCTGCTTTGACATTTCAAGGAAAATTGACGCTGGATATGGTGGACTGGTCCTAGGTAATTCAGCATTTTCAGGAAGAAAATACTCAAAAATCTGGGCTCTTTGAGGGAATGTCAGTTTGTTATATATTTCAATTACAGTATCAGCAGAAAAAAGGATGATGGGAGGCTTGATATTCAATTTGCAAGGCTTTGCAGACACTTTCAAGGGAGATAAGAAAAATGACTTCATTATTCTTAGAAATGACAGCCCTTTCACTCGGCAAGTATCTAAGGTGGCACTAGACATAAAACTCAAGAAAGAAGTGAGTCTGGGGGAAGACAAATTGCGGGAGAAAGGATTCCCAGACACTTAACTCATCACTTTTATCCAGGTACTTTTGTTTTGCCCAATTATGGAGCTCGTAGAGATCAAATTCAGACAAGGTTTCTGCAATTTTGTATAGGGTATCTATTAAGGGAGCCTTGTCAAAGTTTGGCACTAGGGGAATGAGTGGATTTCATTTTGTAGCTTTTCCCTTTCCCTTACGATTTGACATCATGAAAGTACAAGAGGGTATATAGAAAAATAATGTTAGAGAAAAGCCTGACAGAAGAATTCCGAGGAACAGGATTACCCGTAGAAACTGTTGATTGTGCGCAGGAAGATTGTTGTTGAAGGCTGGCAGTTTTTCTTTTCTCCTGCAAGATTAATGGCGAGCAAAAGGAAAAGAATTGTTGTCATCAAAAGATTTTATAACAATTGAATTGGTTTAATAACGGTAGTATTAACGTCTGCAGAGCAGGAGGTTTTATTAGCAAACGCATATATAGGTGCAGGAATTTAATAAGATAACATTCATAAAAGATTTCGCGGCAGATTTTTGAACGTTAACTAGTATGTGACGTGGCAACACAGGTGGAAAAAGAAGAGCGACGAGGGGTAATGGTTGCATGGCGGGGAAGGAGTGGCCAAGGGGAAGACACATAGCGGGAGGCGAGCGGCGGATGGAAGAGTCATTGTCGGGAGAGTGGAGGTGGTATTTCGAGTGCGGTGCCGGCAGTAAGCAGATTTGGGAGGTGACCCCCCAAAATAGCCCAGCGGCTGCCACGTCTTCGTCGGTAGTTTGGGAGAAACTATTTTTCGCTCCCCCCCCCCTTCATGTTAACTGTCGGGAGCGTTGGGGGGAGGGCGAAATGCCTTGTACATCGTAGATCTGGGTGGAGAAAATCAACGCCGTTGGTTTCAGCGCGTTGTTTATTTACAAACGACAAAATATTTTGTTGTATTATAACTTTATCAAATACATATAAAACAATAATTGAGTAAAGCATAATACTAAGGTTTTTAAACCTTAATATAATTTATATTTTTTGGAATTAAAGTGGCATTTCAATTTGCTCACTAACTTTATTTTTCTAGGGATTCATTTCCTTCTGATTTTTTTGTCATTTTTCTCATATTCATTTTTTTATCCCTTTTTATTTTTCATTTTCTTTTTCTTTATATATATTTTTTATTTTTTTATTCTTTCTTTTCTTTTTTGACACGTAAATGTAAAATACAAAACAATGTTACAACACTACTAACATCGGTCCACAAACATCAACAAGATCATGAATCATGGCCTTAGCAACTCCTATGATGGATCGATTATTTCACTCTACAACCCCATTCTATTGTGGGTTGTATGAAGTAGTCAACTCCCTCTTGATTCCTGCCTCCTTGCAGAAACCCTTAAAATCCTTGGAGGTATACTCACCCCCATTGTTCAATCTCAAGACTCTGATCCTCTTCCGTGTCTAGATTTCAGCTAGAGTTTCGAACTCTTGAAACTTACTAAAGACTTCATCCTTGGTCTTTAGGAGGTACATGCTTCTTGAAATTGATGCTACTAACATCGATCCACAAACATCTGAATGGACCATGTTTAGAATGCCCTTAGACCTATGCTCATTAAATGAAAGCGACCTTGGCATGATTGCCAAGCATACACCCTTTGCATACTCCATATTGCTCAATATTTAACTCTAGATGACCTATGACTATCTCCATATAAGCATGTAGGTGCACCATCCTCTTGTACCACATATTGCACAACTTGTCACTATTATAAACAAGGGCTCGAACAGGTTCACCTGGAAACCTGTAAAGATTACCCTCTCAAACCCTTATTATTTGTGATGTATCTGGGCTATATTCCTTCAATCTGATGAGGACGTGTTGGTTCCTGAAATCAACTGAGAATCCTCTTCCCTCCATAACCAAAACTGAAGGCAAGTTCATTCTGAGACCTGGAACAAGCAAGACATCATCAAAATATAAAATAGTTAGCTAACTTGAGCTAGAAGGGAATAATACCAACTCCTAAAAGATGCCTCTCCTTTCTTGTCCTATTTATGCGTTGAGAAAAGAGAACTAATCTCCTCAATCCTAGTTGTCACTGTCTCAATCATGAGATGTATGGCTAAGATTAAGTCCTAATCTAAGTCACTAATGTTCTTGAACTTTAGAACATTTCATTTAGATTCCTATAAATTCTTGACTTCAGAACATTAGACTTTCACCTTTTTTTTTCAAGTGAAATTACATGATGGAATTAAATCCCACATTTTCTTAGTTACTAAAGAAATATCTCGGACCACTTCCTGCACCTTCACACTGAACCTGCACAAAAAATTCCCACACAAGCTACATTTTTCAACAGATGTCAATGTAGTCCACAAGCATTGAAGAATGGGAGAACAACAATGAAGATAGAGTCTGATGAAAGGTGCACAAAACTGAGCAGGGCAGAAACAATGCAAAAGACAAAAGATGAACATATTAAGGTACCAGAACTGAAGCAACAAGAGTAGATGAAAAGATAGACCCAATTGTTAGAACACCTAGAATGTGAAGAGTTAATTAGATAAATAGATAGGATAGAAAGTACAATGGAAGATACACAAAAGAGGAAAAGATAGATGAGGAAGTGTAAGAACAGGCGAGATAGATCTGATATGAGAGAAGGAATTTTCTGTACAATATGAAACATATTAATGAGAATATGTTCCTCCACATTACTAGGTTATCTCGTTTCATGTACATTTTTATGCTCGGCAATTGGTTTTGCAGCAAGCTGTATGAGAAGTTAATTGTAGGTAGCTGTGAAGAGTTGAGGAAACTTGGGACACCATCTTGAGCTGCACAAAAAATTGAGGATCTTAGCAGATGACTGATGACAATACATATGAGAAGGCAAGCTCAACAGGTGAACCCAGTACAAGCACAAAGCAACCATTTGTTGGATCAAGCAAAATATGAAGTCCAAACACTAATAGTGTTTTTATGATATAAGAGTAGCTCAGAAAACATAAGAACACCAATTGAAATCTCTACTGATTTGTTGGGAAACTAATGTTGCTGCAAGTTGAACTGTTTGTGATAGTGTTGTAAATTTCAGAGTGCTTTTATGCAGATAAATACAGGTATGAATTTCTTTGATTGTTACAGGTAATTTAAAGTTGATTACTTTGTAGAGAAGATAATTTGAAGTATGTGAAATGGAAGAAAACCTGGTGATCTGGATTTTGGAAGACAAAACTCCTCGGCTTTTGTACACATGTGATTCCACTGGTTGGCTTTATAAGCCCAGCCAAAGCCTGTCAGTTACCCAAAAAATGATTATTAAGACAAATGTGCAGAGAAAGCTTCTAAGTTCTAACTGCTATTATAAAAACATCAAACTTCATCAATTCACACTAGATAGCCTCCTACAGAAGCATCTGTTTTGCAAAAATATGTCACTCGATAATTCTATATTCCTAACAAATAGAATCTTCTCATTTCATCCAATAGTAATGCAGATGTTCTAAACTACAAACCAATATCTCAAACTAATGCATCAGCATATATATTTTACTGTTCTATTTTTGGGAAAGAATGAATTTCAAATGATGGCATCTAAATCAAACATTAATTAAAGGTTTTTGCCCCTAATTTTTTTGAGTTCTAAGCATATTTTACAGGAGGGTGGATTGGAACATTTCTACACTGTGCAGTTCTGATTGTTATGTTTCATAAAGAAGCTCCAATGAGTTCTTTCTTAAATTTGCAAAAATCTTGAAAACACATCATCTCGACTTTCACTTTCTAAAATCAACTGCTTAGCATTCAATTCCTTCTCTCAATATGTTTCATACATTCCAAGACATTTTTATTATATAAAAGTAATTACACCAACACCTTGCATGGCCATGATTTGCCTTATGTCTGTCAAAATGCACATACTTATTCCTTCTTCAATCTACCTACATATTCATGACACGAAATAGATCTTTTGCCATGCCCAACACTATATTCAATTATAGAATCACTATGCACAGAATCACAAATTATAATGAAGATAGAGAGAATAATGCTCTCTTAGAGGACTAACGCAATATCATGATATACAATATCTAACCAGTATAGTGGAACAGGTTTGTCATTTTCTTGAGGGTAACTTGGTGTTTAACATGGTTTATGGCCAGGCTAGGGTTGTGGTTGGGAAACAATTCCATCACAAGTAATTAATATGAATAGCTTGGATCTCAAATATTATTAATGATTACTCTCCTCTTGCCCGACCTTTTCTTTTATCACTGCAGGCAGTTCTAGGGATGCCAATGTTGAATGTTGTTGTCATTGATGCCAACATCGGTTCTTGAATGCTCTTAATATCTATCTGGTTTGCATCGATTGGAAGCTCCAAAGGACAAGAAGCCCTAGAAGCCCCGCACTTGTTGAGGATTTTGAGGATGCAAATCAATTAATTTTCTTTGGAGACCTTCACCAATTGATGCTCTTCATCATGCTGATTCTAACGATATATGGCACATCTTGTAACTCCTCTCGGTTGAGGAGATATGGCTTCTTAAATGTCAAAACCCTATTGAGTGGTGAAGGAACCCCAAACGGTGCTACAAGCAATTTTTGTTTATCTAAGAAAAATAAATTAAAATTTGCCTATCCTAGTCAAGGTCAAAAGAGAATTTTATTATCAAATATTTTGACTAAAGTCGGCCTTAAAGACCTTGGGGTTTTTGCCTCCAAAGTTGAAACTTAAAATTCAAAATCAATACAACTTTCCCTCCAAGTTGGCTCCAAAATAAACAACATTCGAAATTGATTTTCCCCCTCAGATTCAATTCGACCTGCCCCTCCTAAAGGCACCTCGACCTTTATATATAGAAGACACCTTTGTTCTCGAGTAAAATGATCTTATGTGCTGATCTGATATACCTTTCTGCGAGTTATTTCAGAGATAAATATTCAGCCCTCTGGAGGAAAGATTTATCTTTAGGGTTGGCCAAATTACAGTGGCATTGGCACTTGTTTCTTGCCTTCTGATCAAGATTATTCGCTGGAAGCACAGGAGCTGATCAATTAAAATTCTGTGCCAAATCTTGGTCTGTCTCTGTTATTTTTGAGCAGCCTGTCTCGGCCCTCTCAGAGTATCAATTGGACCTCTTTGCACAAGTTCTGAAGCATGGTGTTTTGACCCTCTCAGGGCACATCTCTGTGGCAGCTTTTTGACACATTCAGCCTTCTCGGAGGAAGATCTGAAACCCACCATTCTGCTGCTGTAATTCGCATCTCAAGAAGAAGTCAACTTGAAGCAGCTTGAAGTAATTTTCGTGGGCTTAATTGTATTGCTCAGATTTGATCTATTATGGACCCCCTGAAGACTGTTTCGGATCTCTGCATTTAAGGTAGAAATGGGTATGATCTAACCAATGTGAAGTATCTTTTTGAGGAGATTTAGCTAAAGACTGTTGGAGATTTTTGACAAGATAAAACCCAGCCATATTTACAGAAATATCCAGCCCTATGCATTGAAAGATCAAGGACTGTATCAGCCTGGATTTGACTAACATAAGGCCCTCCATAAAAAATGTTTTGCAGTATTTTATGAATCTAAATACAGTCATCAAACCCCTGTTGTAATCCGTGACTATTCCAAGACTGGTTCTGAAGCATATTTGAATATCACTAAGCCTGTTTTGAAGTTTATTCTTGTAGCATCACTGGAGCATTCTTGGTTATTTTGCTGGTGCTTTCATTGTTTAAAGGCAAATCTAAAATATAATATCTGAACCAAACAGTTGAGCATTTAAAGACTGGTCTGCAAGTGAATTGGGCTCTTTGGTTCTGTTCAAAAGGCATCTTGGCATCAATTTGTAAATTTCTGTGGACTTCTGTGGTGCTTCTCAAGTTATTTGTAACAGAATTAAGGTATATCAGTTGAGATTTATCCGCATCTTTTGGGCATCTTTAAGGCTGGACCGATATCCATTTTTCGGCTAGATTTGAATGGCCTGTGATTTACGAGAACCACTTCGTTCTGATTGTTATTATCGAGCTGACTGTTTGCAATATTAAGATGTGGCTGTATAAGTCTTGATGTATGTAGCAAAGTTAAGATGCATTTATTGCCATAAGAAGCTATTGACTTCGAGTGAGAATATATCTATATATGCTGCTTCTAAGGTGTGCTAGAATTTCCATGACTGAGTGCCTAGAGATATATTCTGATGATTAGAGATGACAGTGTTCCATTGATGTCAGAGTTGAAAGTCCATTTTTGATAATGTGAAAGATAGTGTGTTGACATGAACACGTATTGAGTCAGAGAAGTGAAGCAGAAAGTGAGGTGCTGCCAGGGTTTGTATGCAGCAGAAAGTATGCCAGATATACTAGGGCTTGAAGCCACTGTGCTGAACCAAGTATTCATGTGACATAATTAATCTAAGGATCAGAGGTAAGTGAACCGAAGATGTAACCTACCAGGATTGACAAATGTTGGAGTATGGCCGATTAGAGATGCATTAGTGTGGCCAGTGAAAGAATGATGCTGAATTGGCAAGCTAGGGTTTGCAGCAGAGAATGTGTTTGTTTGTAGTCCAAGATATGTATTGAGGACAAACTTCCAGATTGTATTGCAGAAAGAAAGTATTAATGGAGTGTTATTGTTGAGTCAGGATTTGGCAGGAATTGTTGAGCAGTATTACTGGCTTGTGTAGGCAGCTGATAAGCACTATGGTTTACAGTGCTATATGTTTGATGACAGGCTGATGTGTTTTGAGCAGAGACATTAGGATGAGTTAAGCAGGGATGCAGAGATTTGTTGAGCAGAGATTTTATGCATAGGCTGATGTATGTAGGCATTGATGAGAGGACAGGGCACTTGGCTAATATCCATGCTAATGACCATTATAGAGATGAGCACTGAAGCTGCTGGGTTTGCTCTTGATATACATACTAAGCAGAAGCAGCAAAGATTGTATTTCAAATTTCAATTCCTTTTGTATTGATATCGAGCATAGGTGGACGTAGTCTGAAAATTGTGAAACATGGTCCATCATGGTGAGCTAAAGGTTGGAGCCTTAAGGGCAAGTGGCAGCTTGTTGAGCAAGGTGGCAAGGTGGTGCAAGGCCAAGCCTAACAACACTTCAGGGCAGCAAGGTGGTGCTAGCGCAGGTTGGACCTTGCACAGGGCATTGGAGCGTCCTTCCAGTCAGAGTTGGTAAACAGGGTGTTGGAGCATCCTTCAAATTTGAGCCTGTAAACGAGAGCGTTGGAGCATCCTTCAAGTTGGAGCTGGTAAATCAGGGTGTTGGAGCATCCTTCAAGTTGGAGGCTGTATATTTGGGGGTTTGGAGCCTCCTTCAGTTGGAGCTAAAAATCTTGAAAGTTGGAACTTCTTAATTGATGTAAATTATTGAAGACAAATATTAAAAAGCATTCGGTGGTTTTTCCCTTGGAAGGGTTTCCACCAAAAAATATCTGGTGTACTAAGTCACCTGACACGGGGACACGAGACACGCAGGACACACAAATTCAAATGTTTGATACGGGGCACGTAGACCCCCTGAAAAAGGACACGTAGGACACATTATATATTTATAATTTCATATTACACAAATTCTCATTCATGATACAAATTCAGACATAGATCTAGATTCTACATTGTAAATTTGTAAGTTGCAACAATATGGCATGCATATTAGTATATTACAAATACAATCGTAACAGATTCATCAATGATCCAATAGGAGAAATATAAGAAACTGCAGTTTTCTCATTAAGCCATCTCTTATGACATACTTTCACAAGGAATATTTACTTTCTTGAGACTGTTGTCTTTCTAAATTTATTTTGCCCTAAACATTTGAAGTTGTTGTTGCAGCCCCACTTCCAACAGAGGGAACACTTGCAGACCCTAATGAAACTGGAACAGGAGGGGCATCACTAATCCAGGTGGCTCCAAACACTGGCAGAACTCCCAAAGGACTCAGAAAGGGTCAAACTTCAAAGTGGTCAGAACGCTCCCAAACCAGCACTAGATCAAAGTGCTCGTCGCCCTGATTTCAACGGTGCGAACGGCACTCAAATCCGAGCACGTATGAGGGAGAAAGAGCCAGTCAAAGCTTTGGTCAAAGTTGTTGTGTGGGCCAGGTTTAAGTGTCCAACAAATTGACCGAATCCTGGACAAGGAATCTGGCTCCCCAAGAGCGGGCGAATTTGTTGGATACTTAATTTGTCTAATATCCCTTATATTAAACAAATTTTAGCAAAAGGACATTATTATGATAAATCAAAAAAAATATTAAAATAGGTGGCGGGCCATGACCCTCGCCCACCCCTGTCGGACCCAAAACCATATCATTAAAAAAAAAACATTTTTTTATTAAAAAGGGCTGACAGGTCATGACCCCCGCCGACCCAACCGCATAACAAAATCATATTAAAAATAAGGTCGACAGCCATGACCCCGTCGAACCCTCCATTACTCAAACCTTTATATATATTCGATGGAGTGTTGGGCGGGCCACCTCCAGTGGACCTGGCCCACACCCACCCCGCTTGACAAATGTTGAACCAAGGGTGGCGGGGCTTGAACCCGCCCGGCCGGTGTGGCCGGCCCACCACCCGAGCACCCTCACACCAAACACTCCGCCTATTTTTAGTACAACAGCACCCATTAATAAAACTCCGCTCACATATCACACAACGGTCATGCCATTTAATACACAACACATTAACTCCACCCCGTTTAATGCAACAAGCCATGTTTAAAATAATAAAGAAGTTACGCCAAAACTAACTACGCGCTGAATTTGGGAGAGGTGGGATTTGATCCCCCAACCTCCCCTTAACAAATTGCCAATTTTGCCAATGCGCCAAACCTGTTTTCTTGTTAAATCCGCCAGCATTACATTAAATAAACCTTCGAATTCATTTTGCGGGGAGAACGGAGGTAGAACGGGGAATGTGAGGCCGAACGGCAAAATGCAAAACGGTGTGGCAGAACCACAAGTGGTGGATTTTTGACAAGCAAAACCATGACACAGTTCCAGGATGCAGAATGATGGCACTTTTTCGAGACAAAATTTTTGCAGAGAATCTTAAAGATTCCATGAGGATGTAAAAATTCATTTTATTAGAAGGTAATCAAGTTTACAATCAATTTTCTCAGATTTTCGCAGGGAATGTTATGGTGAGGTTGGATTCGCCTTTTGAGCAGCAGATTTGCAGATTCCCAGCGGAGGAGAATCTTCAAGCATCTCGAGGGAATCTTCCAGATTCCTTGGACGCTGAAATTCGCCAAAGTCAGAATGCAATGAACTTCATACTCATTCTTCTCAGAATTTCGCAAGGAACATGATGGCGCAGACAGAATTTTGATCTGAGCAACAGATCTTCAAATGCCCCGAAGGAGGGAATCTGAAGAATCGAGGGGAATGTAAAAGATCCCTGTAGCCCCAGATTTTCACTTTTTCAGAATTCAGAAATTTGACAGTCGATTTTACACTATTTGACACCACGAATCTGGTGGTGTAATCAGAGTTTCCATTTGATCATACTATTTTTCGGCCACTTTTCAAAGTGGAGCGCAGGTGTCAGCATTCAATGTGCGAGCGGTCATTTCCATGAGATTCGACGCCACGAGATTGATGGTCCAGCCAAATCCAGCAATTTATCATCCTCTTCTTCAGATAACTCCTTGATGTGAGGTATCTGTAGTGTGATCATGTACTTCTTTGTTTCTTTGCTTGAGATGCATTGTGTTGTATAGATCCCTATTTGATGTTTGATGTGGGATCTTGTTTTGTTCTTGATGTGAGCTGTACTTCTTGTCATGTTGTGATTGAGATCCCTTTGTCGCCATGTTGATGGGATACTCATGTGTCGTCATGTATGTTTGAATTGAGATCCCTTTGATGCCATTTGGTGGGATGCTCATTATTAACATACGTGAAATCATGTCATGTTGATAGGAGTCCTTTTTTGAATGAGAGTTCCTGCAGTGGAACATCTCTTGGAGCCACTCCTGCGTGAGGGCATATTCCTTGTATGATAGAGAAAACACATGCATGTACATCATCACTCTTTCCAGTGCTTAATGCAGCGGCCTACACCATCTTGACTCCGGGGCCCGGAGACGTAGTCCCTCCTAGACGAACTTCGTTATCAATGTCTTCTATTTTATGTTGCTGACTCTTGTCATGTTCCCTCTTCTTTACAGCATGCATATATGTTCCTTTATGCTCTTTTAAATGCAATTCTAACAACATCACGAAAGTAAAATATCTTGGTTAAATCCGGGAGTTGAGTCAACTCGGATCAAGTTTGGTATCAAAGCGGTCTTTGCGTGGATGTGAATTGCGAGCGTGAACAATGGAACGTGCAACGATGGAGGATGACAAAGCGATGTACAAGACCATGCTCAGAATTTCCCAAAAGGTGGAAATAATGTATGAAGCTCTACAAAAAGAGACAGAGGAAAAGCAGTGAGTGCAGCTTCAGTTGCGAGCCACAGAAGAGGCCCTGGAAGAACTGAAGCACAACAACTAGAGTCCTCAAACAGAGAACGTTGAATTGAAGATGCTCCTACAAGAAGAAAAAGAGGAAAAAAAAGTTTGCTACGCCAGCTGCAAGCTAAGGACGAGGCCTTGAAAAAGCTACAGCGTGACCCATGTGAGGTAAAAAGTAATTCTCCGTCTTCATGTATGTTTCCTGATGATGATTTCGCTGTTTTTGAAAATCAAACCACGGGAATTGGCTCCAAACTGTTGAAGAAAATGGGGTGTGAAGGGAAAGGCTTGGGCATTAAAGGCCAAGGCAATGTCAACCCCATCAAAGTAGAGGAATTACCCCGTCAGGCAGGATTTGGGTATGTCGGGACGGAAGTCGGGGAATGCGCCAAGACAACCAGCGAACCACCAACAACAGATGATGAGAAGCCCTCATCAGTTCTTTCCAAATCAATAGTGGAGGTAAAGATGTTGAATACCCTTCAGTTTCATCTTCACATAGTATGATTTATGTTGGAAATGTGGAGATACCAATTACAGGGGCAAACATGAGGCTCCTTACCAAGATGAGGTACAAGAAGGAAGAACTTGGTGTTAATAACCAAGGCATAACTCAACCATTGGAGGTTGTGCAAAGACCTCGATTTGCAGGCTTGGGATACAACGAAGGAGAATGCTCGAAGGTGTCAAATTCTTCCGAGACATCGTTGAAATCGTCGAGGAAAGAGAATGATGGGAACACATCACCATCATCCCATGGCAGTGCCCATTGCAGGGAAAGAGCTGAGGCAAGCTCTCATCGCCATAATGACACTAGAGGCAACAAGGAAAGGTATAACCAGTCTCGATATTCGAATGTTCATTTCAATTATAATCATGTTGTTAATGATGGACATAAATCAAGGCATCGAAAAACATGTACCTTTTGTGGATTACATAACCATACATTTGTTGAGTGCTAGAAAAGAATAGCAGCACACAAAAGGAGGAGGCATGAAAGACCCTCTCAACAGCAGGTAAAGAAACATGTTAAGCAGATCTGGAGGAAGAAGATGTATTGCAGTCATTGCAACAGAGGTGGCCATCAAAGAGCCACTTGTTGGAGGCTCCATCCAGAGCAACGCCTTAAAGACAAAGTGTCGGTGCATGAACCAGATGAAACGGTTGTTCAACCAGCGAATGCGCCACGAGGAAGCGACCCATTCACATTGATAAGTGAGAAATGGTTCTTCTAGGCGTGATAGAATGTCATGGTCTTATTTTTTTTCCAATCATGTGTTGCATTTTAAAATGTAAAAGTGATGATGTGTTTTCCATCACTTGTTAAGCAACAATGATGTCTGGTCTTATTTTGTGTTGCATTTTACACTCTGAAAGTGATGTTGTGTTTCCATCACTTGTCAAAACAAAAATAGTGTTTGGCCTTATTTTTGTAAATCATGTGTTGTAGTGATGATGTGTTTTCCATCACTTGTTGAAGCAACAATGATATGTTGGCCTTGTTTTCGTAGCTAGGGTATTGTTTCCATTTTGATGTAAACTGAACCACCGAGTATGTGTTATAAACTCGTGGAAAGTATGGGATGCTTGGGTCATTAGTGGGTCATGTAAATTCAACGTGTAATTTGCAGAATTGTACTACAGCTTTGCAGAGGTTGCAGGTATCAACTCATCGCTTATGGCTTCAAAGGACAAAGGTGAAGGAGAAGGAAGGGTGACATATCAAATACTTACAAGTGCAGGCAGGGTACAAAGAAGTGGCAGATTATTTTCATGCTTTTGGAGGACCAAAAGCTCCTCAGTGGGGAGGATTGATCTAAGTGGCTCCAGACATAGGCAGAAGTCCCAGAGGACTCAGAAAGGATCACAATTCAAAATGGTCAGAACGCTCCCAAACCAGCACCAGATCGAAGTGCTCATCACCCTGATTCCAACAGTGCGAACGACATTCAAATCCAAGCTTGTATGAGGGAGAAAGAGCCAGTCAAAGTTTTGGTCAAAGTAGCCATGTGGGCCAAGTTTAAGTGTCCTACAAATTGATCGAATCCTGGACAGGGAATCTGGCTCCCCAGGAGCAGGCGAATTTGTTAGATACTTAATTTGTCTAATATCCCTTATATTAGACATAACAAAAGGACATTATTATGAAAAATCAAAAAAATATATTAAAATAGGTGGTGGGCCATGACCCCCGCCACCCCCGTCGGACCCAAAACCATATCATAAAAAAAAAAAAACATTTTTTTATTAAAAAGGGCCGACAGGCCATGACCCTCGTCGGCCCAACCACATAACAAAATCATATTAAAAATAGGGTCGGCGGCCATGACCCTGCCGAACCCTCCCATTACCCAAACCTTTATATATATTCAATGGAGTGTTGGGCGAGCCACCTCCAGTGGACCCGGCCCACACCCACCCTGCTTGACAAATGTCGAACCGAGGGTGACGAGGCTTGAACCCGCCCGGCTGGTGTGGCCGGCCCGCCTCCCGGGCACCCTCACACCAAACACTCCGCCCATTTTTAGTACAACAGCACCCATTAATAAAACTTCGCTCACATATCACACAATGATCATACCATTTAATACACCGCATTAACTCCGCCCCCGTTTAATGCAACAAGCCATGTTTAAAATAATAAAGAAGTTACGCCAAAACTAACCGCGCGCCGAATTTGGGAGAGGCGGGATTTGATCCCCCGACCTCCCCAATTTTGCCAATGCGCCAAACCTATTTTCTTGTTAAATCCGCCAGCATTACATTAAATAAACCTTCGAATTCATTTTGTGGGGAGAACGGAGGTAGAATGGGGAACATGAGGCCGAACGACAGAATGCAGAATGGTGTGGCGAAACCACGAGTGGCGGATTTTTTATAGGTGGAACCATGACACAGTTCTAGGAGGCAGAATGATGGCACGTTTTTTGAGACCGAATTTTTGCAAAGAATCTTCAAGATTCCATGAGGAGATAAAAAAACATTTTATCATAATGTAATCAAGTTTACAGTCAATTTTCTCAGAGTTTCACAGTGAACGCTATGGTGAGGTCGGATTCGCCTTTTGAGCAGCAGATTTGCAGATTCCCAGCGAAGGAGAATCTTCAAGAATCTTGAGGGAATCTTCCAGATTCCTTGGAGGCTAAAATTCGCCAGAGTCAAAATGCAGCCAACTTCATACTCATTCTTCTCAGAATTTCGCAAGGAACCTGATGGCGTAGACAGAATTTTGATCTGAGCAGCAGATCTTCAGATGACCCGGAGGAGGGAATCTTTGAGGAATCTAGGGGGAATCTAAAATATTCTTGTAGCCCTAGATTTTCACTTTGTCAGAATTTAGAAATTTGACAGTCGATTTTACACTATTCGACGCCACGAATCTAATGGTGTAATCAGATTTTCCATTTGATCATACTATTTTTCAGCCACTTTTCAAAGTGGAGTGCAGGTGTTAGCATTCAATGTGCGAGTGGTCATTTCCATGAGATTCGACACCACGAGATTGATGGGGAAGCCAGATCCAACAGTTTATCATCCTCTTCTTCAAATAACTCCTTGATGTAAGGTATATGCAGTGTGATCGTGTACTTCTTTGTCTCTTTGCTTGAGATGCATTGCGTTGTATAGATCCCTGTTTGATGTTTGATGTGGGATCTTGTTTTGTTCTTGATGTGAGATGTACTTATTATCATGTTGTGATTGAGATCCCTTTGTTGCCATGTTGACAGGATACTCATGTGTCGTCATGTACGTTTGAATTGAGATCTCTTTGATGCCATGTTAGTGGGATGCTCATTATTAACATGCGTGAAATTATGTCATGTTGCTAGGAGTCCTTTTTTGAATGAGAGTTCCTGCAGCACAACATCGAGCCACTCCTACATGAGGGCATATTCCTTGTATGATAGGAAAAACACATGCATGTACATCATCACTCTTTCAAGCACTTAATACAGCGGCCTACACCATCTTGACACCAAGGCCCGAAGACGTAGTCCCATCCTGGACGAACTTCGTTATCAACATCTTCTGTTTTATGTTGTTGACTCTTGTCATGTTCCCTCTTCTTACAACATGGATATATGTTCCTTTATACTCTTTTAAATGCAATTCTAACAACATCACGAAAGTAAAAGATCTTGGTTAAATCCGGGAGTTGAGTCAACTCGGATCAATCACCTATCGGGACATGTTTTCCTTTCTTTTGCCCCTTCCCTGTTTCCTTTGATTGAGCTATGAATGTTGTATAAAAACGAAGAAATAATGCACTAGCATGTAAACAAAATGGACAGGCAAACGGCTATAGCAAAAATGGAAAAAAAAAATGGAAGTAAAATGCACTTACCTGCTACTTGAATCACCTCCAAAATGCTCCTAAACCCTTTGCTACTCACTCCCACACACCCGCAGCAAGAGAGACACAAGAATGAGGAGAAAGCGACCCAAATCAGACTTAAAAAGACCCGCGACACGCTTTTCCAGAGGGACACGTGTCCCGAAATCAAGACACGCTTGGACACACGAATCCCACGTGTTAGGACACGCTTGAGCCACAAATCGGACACGTGTCCCTCGAGAATCGTGTCAGACACATGGGATTCAATATACGAGGGGGGGAGGACGAATCCAGCTCCTTAGCTGGTGCGCTATCTTTATTGTTGCGCATTGTTGATTGATGTTGATGATTGCTTTATGTTTATCTAATGCTAATAACCATCAATGCTATGTGAAGTTAAAATTAACTAATTGATGAGAAATATTGATTCATCCCCCTCTCACCGTTTCCTATAGCCAATTGAGCATGATATGAATACCAAAAGGAATAAGAATAGTACAACTCATCCAAATACTTTCTCAACATAAAACAAGCTGAAAACTTAACAAAATTTGAGTTAGATGAACAAATCAAATAAAAATAGTTCAAAATTTAAAATTATTTACACAAATTTTTTAACATAACGAAAAGCTCAACCTATTTGGCAATCCAAGCATTGACAAAAATCATTAAGCTTCCCTGAACCAGCTTGTTAACACCAGATTTGTTTACACAAAAAGGAGGCAAGCTCAACATTACAAAGCCTACCATTCAGCATTAATTGTTTGTGAACATTACATGGGGTGAACTCAAGATTATGGAGTTCACCATTCTGCATCGACAGTTCAAGAATACCTTGGCCATATAGTTACATTGTTGCAAATCTTATTTCAGCCAAACCTTGTGCCATAATTGCATTGTATGAGTGGTTGGAGAGCATCCAGAGATCATGTTTGAGGAGGACAGCACATGTTGTGCTATTTTTTGCAGGTTTCCAGTTCAGCCTTCTAAGTCCATTTTTTGCATGTTTTCCCCATGCATCAAAGCAAGATTCAGATTTTGGAAGATAAACCGGAATATGAGGGCAGTGAAACCAGCATTTTCAGAATCTTCATTCAGCAAGTTTTAGCAGTTTCCATATTTAGAAGCTTGATCTTTTCAGCAGCCAATGGCAGTTTTTGGGACACAATATTTTCATTCTATTTTTAGAAATTTTATCTTCTTGATATCTGAAAGTAGATTTGGACACCCTACAAAGAGATGGGCATGGCATTCCATTTCATGACTTTCCAAGGTAGTTTTGGCCTTGGTCAAAGACAATCAAACTTGGTCAACCTGAAGCCTAAAAATATAAATTTTGAATTTTCAGAAAAATCGTGTTCTCAAGAGTCAATACCCAAGATAGACTGTAGCATGAATGTGAAACTTGGTGACAAACAGAGACCAAGGAAAATTTTAAGGATGGAAAATTTTCTTGAAGTTTAAAAACATTGGTGAATCTCACTAATCCCTAATATGCAAACTATGAAATATTTATTGATATATTTGTAAAATTCTTCAAATTTATAATGATTTTATATATAGTCTCTCTATAATGTTGGCAATTTTTAAGGTAAAATAATTTTATATTCTAAAATTTGGGCAAATCATCTTTTATAAAAATTGGAAATTGGCAAATCTTTTTTGTGGAAAAATCATGGAAAATTAGCCTACTAGGTGAACATTAGCCCCTAAAATTTTCCATGTCAACAACCATAGATTTTTGATCTATTCTTAGCCATGGGATTTTTTTGATTTGGTCATATCTTTGGACTCTAGAGACCTAATATTGCATATAGTATGTGGGTAAAATTTCACATCCTTTGGTTTTTGGTCAAATTTACGAGGTCCAAATCATTCTAGAGCAAACTTCTTAATTAGAAACTCACTAAACTTAATCATTCAAATTGCTTTAAAAGAAGGAACAAAGGCACAATTTGATTCATTGTCTTGTGAGCACGAGTTGGTGAGACAAGGCAGTAGAAAGCACAGGTTGGTGCTCGTGTGTTGAGGCTTGTGAGAGAAAGGTGTGCCAAGAGAAGCTTATGTGCATAAATTTAGGAGGCAAGGATCAGCGATCTTGCAAGGGTTTCAACTTTCAAGCCTGGTTCAAGGAAGGAAAACAAGATTGTTTTCAGATTGAAACAAGTTGTATTTGTAAGAGATCTATTGCTCAAATTTCTTCAATAAAATTCTCAAGCGAGCAGAGGGCTTTCCCAGTTGGGTTCCCTAGAAAAATTGTGTTGTTGAAATTGTGTGATTGTGTATTTATTTCTGTTCCTATTCCGCTGCAAAATAAGTTGAGAAATTATGTGTCTATATGAAAAGAGATTAGATTTCAGATTGTTCATATTAGCAGTTGCAGAATTTCGTGGATTTTCTACATTGTTCCTAGGTCCATTTTTGCAATATTAATTTTACTCATGTCCAAGAATAACCAAAATAGATCAATGGAACTAAAGAGTACAAGCCCTATCAGTATTGTCAGAGGACCACAGAAACTCCTAAACACCAAAATGAAATAGATAAAACAGAAAAATAAGTAATGCGAAAGCAAGGTTATATAAAGAGAACAATACTACATTGTACTCTTCCCAGCAGTAGATGTAGAAATGAAACAGAGAACATCATCATCATCAATAACTATGAAAGTACCAATGCAAAACCTAATAATGTCCACTTGGGGGTGCCCTGCGTTGTGAGAACATGGCTCTGGTAACCCTAGGAGGAGATTGAGAGTGATCAATTTCACTCTTTATGTGTTATCATTTATACTTTAATACAGTTTTGTGTTGTTGATCTGCAATTTATGACCTCATTCTCCTATATTGCATTGGCTCCTTTAGTTTGTTTTTATGTTGTGTTTCAATGAAATTGTGTCATTGACCAGTAATTCATGGCCTCATTATTCCTCATTTTTGTGGACTCCTTTATTTTGACTCAACTCCTTAACTACTTGATATGGTTTTAGTCATTTGTGAATTTTGGTTTTAGTGACTCAACTGATAAGGATGTTGATATTTGCAGTCTAGAAAATAACACACTGTTATACTCTAGAGGGAATCCTCTTATCAAAGAAATTAATCACCCGAGCATTGCTTCTCCCTTTCAATAAATTAGGAGGCAAGGATCAGCAATCTTGCTTTCAAGCCTGGTTCAAGGCAGGAAAACAAGGTTGTTTTCAGATTGAAAGTTGTTGTATTTGTAAGAGATCTATTGCTCAAATTTCTTCAATAAAATTCTCAAGCGAGCAGAGGATTTGCCCCCCTAGAAAAATTGTGTGATTGTGTACTTATTTATGTTCCTATTCCACTGCAAAATAAGTGGAGAAATTATGTGTCTATATGAAAAGAAATTAGATTTCAGGTTGTTCATATTAGCAGTTGCAGAATTTCGTGGATTTTCTACATTGTTCTTAGGTCCATTTTTGCAATATTAATTTTATTCATGTCCAAGAATAACCAAAATAGATCAATGGAACTAAAGAGTACAAGTCCTATCAGTATAGTCAGAGGACCACAGCAACTCCTAAATACCAAAATGAAATAGATAAAACAGAAAAATAAGCAATGTGAAAGCAAGTTTATATAAAGAGAACGATACTACATTGTACTCTTCCCAGCAGTAGATGTAGAAATGAAACAGAGAACATCACCATCATCAATAACTATGAAAGTACCAATGCAAAACCTAATAATGTCCACTTGGGGGTGCCCTGCGTTGAGAGAACTTGGCTCTGGTAACCCTAGGAGGAGATTGACGGTGATCAATTTCACTCTTTATGTGTTATCATTTATACTTTAATACAATTTTGTGTTGTTGATCTGCAATTTATGACCTCGCTCTCCTATATTGCATTGGCTCCTTTAGTTTGTTTTTATGTTGTGTTTCAATGAAATTGTGTCATTGACCAGTAATTCATGGCCTCATTATTCCTCATTTTTGTGGACTCCATTATTTTGACTCAACTGCTTAACTACTTGATATGGTTTTAGTCATTTGTGAATTTTGGTTTTAGTGACTCGACTGATAAGAATGTTGATATTTGCAGTCTAGAAAATAACACACTATTATACTCTAGAGGGAATCCTTTTATCAAAGAAATTAATCACCCGAGCATTGCTTCTCTCTTTCAATAAAAACACTATGTACCATATTCCATAAGCCATGAGTTTTAATTGGCTTTAGCGTACAAATAAGTTCTCACTTGTATTATAAATCCACGTTGTTTTCTCTAAACATAGCAATAGCTTTTGACTGAGACTTAAATAAAACACAATTTTTACAAAACCAGGTCCATTCTTTCTTAGATATTTAAAAAAAAAGAACCGCAAGCACTTATCTCTCCTTGTGTGAGTTAACCAGTAAGCTGCAACACTTTTATGCAAGCATAGGAGTCAGGACCTTCATACAAACCCCCCATGTGCTTCATTCTCATGTGTTTATGCACATAAATAGCTTGTGAATGTTATCATTTTATACAAAGTTCATATGCTTACTCTTTTGGCTCTTTTTGGGCAGGATCCCAGAACCCCTGTTGTTCATGTGATATAATTTTTTTGTTCAAAGTTATACTTATTTGTTCTATAAAGTAACATATGTAGCATTTCAAAAACAAAATAAGTGTTGAAAAGTGTAACTAGGTTCGGTCTTCATAATGACATGTGCAATTATGATTTTATGTAATTGATATAAAGAAGATATTTAAAATTATTTTGTAATGCTTGTGTCATGGGTTTCATCTCAAGGAATTTTATTTTAGAGTTAAGGCTCCCATTGTGAGCCTTTAGGGTTGGTCATCAAGTCAAAAAGTCTAGGGAGTCAATGTCATATATTGAAGACATGTTACATATTGTAAAAGGTAATTTTGATTGTGTTAATAACCCTCCAAGACCTTGTCACAAGCCATTCCTCATGTCGGCCTTCTAAGAGGATGAAGATGTTTCTAGGCTAGCATGTCGACCTATGTACAAGGAGAAGTTGGCCTATTTTGAGAGACAGTCCACGATATAAAGAGAGGACTCGACCTTCATTTGCACACTTACTTGATCAAGCACAAGAACAATAGAAAAGGAGAGTGAAGATCACAAGAGGAGCAATCTCATCCAACGAAGGAAGAAGAAGAGAAAGCCAAGTTGTTTTGGGTTCATTTTAGGGCTAATACCTCCACACAGGCGAAGGAAGGAAGAATCATCTATTGCAGAAGAAGGAAGAAGAAGAGAAAGCCAAGTTGTTTTGGGTTCGTTTTAGGGCTAATAGCTCCACACAGGCGAAGGAAGGAAGAATCATCTATTGCAGAAAAGGTCAAAGGTCTTACTGCTATCCAAGAAACCGAATCAAGGAGGAAAATAAGAAGATTACAAGCCGAATTGTAATAAGAAGTCATACCATCCAAGCGAAGAAGATCAAGGTTCAAAAGTTGGTCAACCACACATGCTAGGGTTTCTGCAGTAGCGCTGAGAGCTGCAGATCTGATCCAAGAGACCGAAATCTGAAGGGTAGTCGAGCTAGTGGGAGAAGGAAGAGTTTGGCCATTGTTGACTCAAAGGAAGAAGAAGTTGAATCAAGAAGACTTGTGACTTGGTCTTGGAGAGGTTGTTGTGTCAAGGGTCTTGGTCTTAGTATTCGTCAATTGAAGTTTCTATAAGAAGAAGAATTCGTTTGGGTTTTCCTCTCAAGTTGGACAGGTTTTGGCCCTGGCTGATCGCCTACATTTTGTGCCTCTTGTCTCTTTATTGTTTATGCTTTGGTAGTTGTGTGATGAAGAAGAATACTATAATAATCTAAGTAAAGAAAAGATGCTAATCTAAAGAAGTAAAAAGCATTCACAAGCAGTTATCATCAAAGAGAAATCTCCTAATTGCAATGCCCTAGATTTCTCAACATGGTATCAGAGCTAAGGTGACAAAATCAAGGGACACTCAAGCATTAAAGGACCAAAGGGCATCAAGCAAATCTAGAAGAAGAGAAAGCCAAGTTGTTTTGGGTTCGTTTTAGGGCTAATACCTCCACACGTGCAAAGGAAGGAAGAATCATCTATTGCAGAAAAGGTCAAAGGTCTTGTTGCTATCCAAGAAACCGAATCAAGGAGGAAAATAAGCCGATTACAAGATGAATTGTAATAAGAAGTCATACCATCCAAGCGAAGAAGATCAAGGTTCAAAAGTTGGTCAACCACACATGCTAGGGTTTCTGCAATAGCACTGAGCGCTACAAATCTGATCCAAGGGACCGAAATCTGAAGGGTAATCGAGCTAGTGGGAGAAGGAGCGTTAGACCATCGTTGACTCAAAGGAGTTTGACCATCGTTGACTCAAAGGAAGAAGCAGTTGAATCAATAAGGCTTGTGACTTGGTCTTGGAGAGTTTGTTGTGTCAAGGGTCTTGGTCTTGGTACTCGTCAATTGAAGTTTCTATAAGAAGAAGAATTCGTTTGGGTTTTCCTCTCAAGTTGGAGAGGTTTTGGCCCTGGCTGATCACCTACATTCTGTGTCTCTTGTCTCTTTATTGTTTATGCTTTGGTAGTTGCTTCGATACCAGTGTTGATTTGGGGTAGCATCGGATGTGCTCTAGGCATGAAAATTGGTGGAGGGGCTAAAGCACATGAGATCTCCAAGACCCAGAAATGGTTTGGGCAGATTCTAACCGGTTTGGGAGATATTAAAATAATTAATATTTTTAATGGAGTTCCTAAGTCTAAACTTAGGAAAAATAAAATATTAATGGGTATTAATATAACACAGGGTTAGAAAGTTCCAAAAGTCATGGATCAAGCCAAATCTAATCTTAGCCGTTGATTAGAGATTTAATCTCAGTCGATGGACCAATGAGAAAAGTATAAGAGGAGGCTTGAGGGTCAGTTTGAGAACACACCAAAGTGATCAGTGATTCATTTTGCTAGAGCGGGGTTGCTAAGCAAAGTTGAATCAATGATCAGCAGCGAGGGGCAGTGAGTACGAGGCAGAGAGGCAAGGACAATACTGGGAGACCAGCACAGAAGCAGAGAGAGTGAGAGCAACAATCAGTCCAGGCTACGCAAAGCCTAGAGAGATTGTGTCATCCACGCGGAGGCAACACAGAGCCCAGAGAGACTATGTCATCCACGCAAAGGGCAAAGGGAGTGATGCAGAGACTCCCAGAGGTTGCGCAATACCTCAGAGGGCTGACACAAAGGGTCCTGGGGCTGACACAGGTCAGCAGGAGGCTGATGCAGAGGCCAGAAGGGCCAGCGCTGAGCTTCAGTTGTGCCGGAGAGGGTTTCGCGGGACAGGTTTTCTGAATACCTATTTTCAAATATAAAGGTATTGTTGCCGTGTATTTTTCTCTATCAGGTGAGCCGGTTAGGCACCCAGTTGTACTCAAATAGACTGCATAATAATATAACCCTCTGAATAGCTGCAACGATTTTCCCACATTGGGTTTTTCCGGGGACAATGATCCAAAATAACTGTGTCACTTGTGTGCTTGTTTTCTTTCAGTTGATGATCTGTAGATGTTGTGACTGTATTGTGTTTATTTCGGTATTTAATGCATTAATCACTTGTTCGATTTTAAACAAGTAGAAGAAATAAACCAGCAGAATACAAATTAATTTTCTAACGGATAGACTTAGAAAATTCAACATGGTATTAGAGCGTGGTTGCAGATCACAGGAAAACTAAAGGCATCAGCTTAGCAGAGCATTTGCAGCAAATTCAGTTATCCCAAGTGATAGAGCTGATCCTTGCAGAAAGCAACAGAGGAAGGAGTGACACAGAAGGATTGCGTCATCAGTTTGGGCCAAAGAGAGGCAGCGTAGAGGCTGAGGAGGGCAGAAATAGGCTCAGGCGGAGCCACACAAAGGCCAGCTGGGCTGACGCAGTTGGCTGAGGGAGTTGTTTTGCTAGTGTCGGGATTATGCAGAGCCAAGAGACTCAATCCTTCAGTTGCTGGGGCATAGGAGGCTGTGGGTAGTTTGTGAAGCAAAGCTGGTGGGGTACTATGGTTAGAACAGTACCTAAAAGGGCAAGACCAAGGTAGAGGGAGTTGCTGTCGAGGCGGATTTCTAGCCAAGGAATCTAGATCAGTGTTGCAGTTACACAGACGATCGAAGTGGGGCAACTTGATGTTGGCAGAAGGATTTCAAGGAGGGAAATGGGACTCAGAGGGAGTCCAGAAGAGAACTTCCAAACGGGAAGTAGAGAGACTCGGAGGAGTCGAACCAAGAACTTCCAGACGAGAAGTAGAGAGACTCGGAGGAGTTGAAAGCAGAGAGATAGCCGTGAATGGGCTGAGAGATCAAGACACGCTAGACAGAGCGTCCAACTTTGTGGCCTGGAAGGCCAAGATCTTGTCCATTCTAGACAGACATCGCATCAAGGGCTTCGCCTTGAGAACGATGGCTATCCCAATTGACCTGGCAACAAATGATAGATATGAGGAGGCAATGGCTAAGGCAAAGTGCATCATCCTTGATGGGGTCATGGATCATGTGGTAACACATATTGCCGATAAAGAAATGGCAAAGGAGATGTGGGACACTTTGAAGACATTGTACCAGCATACTTTCGTGCAGAGGAAGATGCTCCTAGAGAATCAGCTAAGGGCATACCAGATGCAGAAGGGAGAGCGGATAAATGTCTTCCTCGGTTAGTTGAAGGAGATCCGCGACCAACTAACTTCCATAGGGGCCACACCGGATGAGGAATTGATGGTGAGGACCGCACTTAACATAATCTCCGAGGATTGGGAGGTATTTGTCCAGAGCATACTGGGCAGGACGAGTCTTCCAGATTGGGAAGAACTGTAGGTGGCTCTTCGTCAAGAAGAGACGGCTGACCAAGGCGGCGAGTAGCGGCAAAGGGGTCAAGATCAAGAAGGAGGAAGAAGAGGATGTGGCTCTAACATCTGCGGGAAAGCAGGAGAAGAGAAAGAAGAAGGACCTCCCCAAGGTCAAGTGCTTCCATTGTGGGGAACTGGGTCATTTTGCGAACCAGTGTCCGAGGAAGAAGAGTAAGGGAGAGGCTTCTGACTCGAAGGCAACGCCAGCGAAGGCGGAGAAAGAAGTCGAGGAGGATGACGATTGTACCATGAGTGCTCATGTGCCACTTAAGAAGAAGTGGGGAGACATCGAGCTGTAGTCAAGGGGACTACAGGCGATGAGGGGCAGGATCCTCGAGGTACCCAACCTCTTGGATTATACCTTGCTACGGGAGCCCTGAAGAGGAGTAGCAGGACTAGCGGATGTCGGTAGAGACAGATGCGGATGAAGCAGCATAGAGTGCTATAGTGCAGGAGCCCTCAGGCAGCGCAAGGGTAGCAGGTTGCAATAGTGCGAGAGGCATGGGAGTGTTGCACCAGTCCAGGATGTCACAAAGAGTTGTGCAACGATGCGAGATGTAGGGAGTTGTTGCAGCAACGCAAAGGTCAGTAGAGGGAGCACTTGTTAGCGGCAGAGGGAGCTTCAGCATCGGGAGTGTTTCTAGCCTGACAGGGATGTCAAAAATTAAGTGGATCAGTTACTTACTTCTCATTAACTAAGTTGCAGTGCAGTAGCAGTATGCAGTAGCACGATGCAGCGTGATGAGAGGGGATGCAGTGCTGGGAGGATGGACCAGCAGCAGCACGGATGCAGAGGGAGTTGTCGTACGAATGCAGTAGTGGCAGTGGCAGGGCCATGGGCAACAGTACAGGATGCAGCAGTGCAGAGGATGTTGGGCGGGGAGGCCTAGCATCAGCACAGGGACTGGTGTCGGATGATCAGGGTAATGCTCAGTGTGGAGTATTACTAGAGCACAGTCCTCGCTAAGAGGGACTGTTGATTTGGGGTAGCATCGGATGTGCTCTAGCCATGAAAATTGGTGGAGAGGCTAAAGCACATGAGATCTCTAAGACCCAGAAATGGTTTGGGAAGATTCTAACTGGTTTGGGAGATATTAAAATAATTAATATTTTTAATGGAGTTCCTAAGTCTAAACTTAGGAAAAATAAAATATTAATGGGTATTAATATAATACTGGGTTAGAAGGTTCAAAAAGTCATGGATCAAGCCAAATCTAATCTTAGGTGTTGATTAGAGATTTAATCTCGGTCGTTGATAGACCAACGAGAAAATTATAAGAAGAGGCTTGAGGGTCAGTTGGAGAACACACCAGAGGGATTAGTCGTTCATTTTGCTAGAGCGGGGTTGCTAAGCAAAGTTGAATCAGTGATCAACAGCGAGGCGCAGTGAGTAAGAGGCAGAGAAGCAAGGACAATACTGGGAGACTAGCACAGAAGTAGAGAGAGCGAGAGCAGCAGTCAGTCCAGGCTACGCAGATCCCAGAGAGACTGTGTCATCCATGCAGAGGGCAGAGGGAGTGACGCAGAGGCTCCCAGAGGCTGTGCAGTACCTCAGAGGGCTGACACAGAGGGTCATGGGGCTAACACAGAGGCCAGAAGGGCCAGCACTGAGCTTCAGTTGTGCTGGAGATGGTTTCGTGGGACAGGTTTTCTGAATACCTGTTTCCGAATATAGAGGTATTGTTGTCGTGTATTTTTCTCTGTCGGGTGAGCTAGTTAGGCACCCAGTTGTACTCAGATAGACTGCATAATAATATAACCCTCTGAATCGCTGCACCGGTTTTCCCTCATTGGATTTTTCCGGGGACATTGATTCAAAATAACAGTGTCACTTGTGTGCTAGTTTTCTTTCAGTTGATGATCTGTAGATGTTGTGACTGTATTGTGTTTATTTTGGTATTTAATGTATTAAATAACTTGTTCAATTTTAAACAAGTAGAAGAAATAAACCAGCAGAATACAGATTAATTTTCTAACAGATAGACTTAGAAAATTCAACAACTAATACCTCCACATGTGCAAAGGAAGGAAGAATCATCTATTGTAGAAAAGGTCAAAGGTCTTGTTGTTATCCAAGAAACCGAATCAAGGAAGAAAATAAGTAGATTACAAGTCGAATTGTAATAAGAAGTCATACCATCCAAGCAAAGAAGATCAAGGTTCAAAAGTTGGTCAACCACACGTGCTATGGTTTCTGCAGTAGTGCTAAGAGCTGCAGATCTAATCCAAGGGACCAAAATCTGAAGGGTAGTCGAGCTAGTGGGAGAAGGAAGAAGTTTGACCATTGTTGACTCAAAGGAAGAAGAAGTTGAATCAAGAAGGCTTGTGACTTGGTCTTGGAGAGGTTGTTGTGTCAAGGGTCTTGGTCTTGGTATTCGTCAATTGAAGTTTCTATAAGAAGAAGAATTTGTTTGGATTTTCCTCTCAAGTTGGAGAGGTTTTCGCCCTTGCTGATAGCCTACATTCTGTGTCTCTTGTCTCTTTATTGTTTATTCTTTGGTAGTCGTTTGATGAAGAAGAATACTATAATAATCTAAGTAAAGAAAAGATCCTAATCTGTAGAGGTAAAAAGCATTCACAAGCAGTTATCATCAAGGAGAAATCTCCTAATTGTAATGCCCTAGATTTCTCAACATGGTACCAGAACTAAGGTGAAAAAATCAAGGAAGGACATTACATCAAGGGACACTCAAGCATTAAAGGACCAAAGGGCATCAAGCAAATCTAGAAGAACATCTTGAAGTTAAAAGAAGTGTCAAAACCCTAGATCAAACAAAAAAAAGGAAGTCTACACCGGAAGAAATACTGGGATCATCGCTCAAATCAAAGGCCAAGACCCTACATCTACCCAAGTTGAAAAGATCTACAAATCAAAGTAACTTGAAGAGAAGCAAGATCAAGGACGTTGTCATCATCATCAAAAATTCTAAGGCAATCTCCCTCTCGTTGAAGTAAGGATTTCATCTCAAAAGAAAATCCTTATCCTTGAAGAAGATCATCCAAAAAGCATCAGCATATCTTCAAGAAGTCATCATCAACAAGGACATCATTATCAAAAGACCTAGAGTGATCTCCCTCTCTGTGGAGTCAAGGATCACTCTTGAATAGAACTATCTTCATCAAGAAGTTTTTTATTATCTATTTCATCATCAAACTCAAAGAAGTAGCAAGTGGAAGAAGCATCTTCACAAGTAAGTATATTTATGTCTACATCTGAATTTGTCAAAATGTCTTTTTGCAAGGAAAGAAACAAGTTGGTTGGGGCTTCAAACTTTCTTGCATGGAAGAAGAGGACAAATCTAAATCTCACTGAGAATGAGGTCATGGAACATGTCAAGGGTTCAATCACCTAAAAGAAGATGCTCAAGCACTTGCAAAGTTTATGAAAGGGGAAGTAAGGGCTCAAAAGATTCTCATAGAATCTGTTGTCATTCTTAGGAGACAGTTCCTGGTTGTGGGGAACTCGTGCCCCAGACATCTTGAGATTAATTAAAAACAATTAAAATCAATGGAAGGACAAGCCATGAGGGCTTGCAAGCAAAGCTTCTAGTTCTGAAAACTTAGCCTTCTAAAGCAAAATGGCCAGAGAGGCTATGAGAATTGTAGGGTAAAGGTGTATAGCAGAAAATAGAAGAGACAGAGCTTTGGCATAGGAAATTAAGAATCTGTGCTTTAACTCTGTAGAAAGAATGATGGATGAAGAAGAAAAATATGAATGAGATTCCTGGATGTGGAGCGCTTCATTAAGGGCTTCAAGATTAATTTTAATGAGTACAATTAAGTAAATTCATTAAAATCTAAACCAAAGCACCATCTACATCTTACACTGTCCAAGAGAAGAAAATACATAAATTTGAATGCTGAAACACAACGGAAAATAATCATTGCAACTTCCCAATGCTAAAATCAAACTGCAATATCACATTCAGACTTCAGAGAGAATTTTGTTTACATTGCCAGTCATGGGTGACTGTGCCCTTCCGAACCCTTTACAATCATTGATTTCTCATTTTTATTTCCTTTCCTTGGACCTAACTGTCTAATCAGTTATACAACTAAATTTTAGAACAGTTATAAAATTGCTTCTCTTTTTAAGAAAGCTCAAATTACAAAGCAATATATTATACATATTAAAATGTATATAATATTACAATTAAACTCTTAAAAACAAACCCACCCATTTATAAAAGTTCATAATATGATTTGAGTTTTGACTCAAAAACAAAATATCTACATAAATGAGTGCTGGCAATTGGAAGTAGGTGCGTTCAAGTCGTAGATGTATTGGCATCCGTGTCGGAAGAGAAGAGGCAACGCATGTTGATGGTAAGTTGAATAATGGTATGTTGAATAACAATGAAAAGTTGTATGTGGGTCCCAACCTTATCGTCATACACAAGGTTCTAATCGAAACCATAAACCGTTTACGGGGACACCTTCGGTGGTTTCTGGAAATGAATATGGTGATGTCGCATTGAATCACTCTACAAGGGGCACTCTCTTTATTAAACTTCATGCTACTTATCTTCTCGGGAGTCCATTGATTTAGAATTTAAGTGTCTTGGACCTTTAATAGCGTTGGTACTCGTATGATTCATACTCAGTCAACTCGTTTCACACGAATTTTTTCACGGTAGTCTCTTCTATATATTTCTTCTTGACACATCTTCCTGAAAATGTGAGCATCGCACCCTCCACCTTGCGTTTCTTCCTTTTTGACTTGTGAAGATGTGCACTGTTGCTATCTTCATCTTTGTTGTTCTCATCTTCATCCACACTGCATTTTGTTTCCCCATCATCCAGTACATATGTCGATTTAGTGTGACCCATTAAAGAATGGACTACGCTACCATGAATTGCATTCCACACACATATCCTGCAATCCATTATTGCGGCAAGTACAAAACGATTATCCAAACTCTACACAATCATGCTTACACCCCGTGGAGTAGGAAGCAACCTCTGTCATGGTCCTCATCAGGGTGGTTAGAATAATTTAAACCACCTAAACTATTAAAACGCGTGATCCACCTATTCCCTCCACCACAAATTCAACATAGAAGTGCAAAGAATTTTTCATAACATCCAGATGGCTTGCCATTTTCCTCTTCGGTGTGACAAGGATACATGAAGCTGAAAGGAGGACCTCATCCTCTCCTGTCACTGAGTAGCTGGAGGTCTGATCCTACCTATATTGTGAAATACCATCATCTCCTTTATCTTCAGTATGATCCACTTGTTCACTATTTTGATGTAAAGAAGCATTGATTTCACTTCTAGTTGAACCAACATTGGAGGGTTCATCATCTTCATTTGAAGGAAGATCTAAAATTTCCTCTTCGCTAATTCCTCTCAAACCCTTGAGCAGAAAACTTTTGACTTCACCAAGAACGTGGCCTCAAAATGGCCTCTTTCACTAGAAAGCAGATAATCAATTTGTTTGCTTGCTTCAGAATCACTTGTGGCACATGCAAATGGAGGATTACAACAACGTTAATCAAAATTATAGTTCCTTTTGAGTTTCAGCCTACAACAGTATGGATCCTCTATTCTATCAAGCTTACACCATGTCAATGTATTGTCTGGGAAAGGGGTAGCTGACCATGGCCCTCTTTCATCAGTCAATTCCCTAAGCATGTGGCACCACTTGTTAGCTACGGATTGTTGATCTTCATAGTAAGTAAGTCGTGATGCACTTCTGCGGTTTCCATCACTTGAAAAAACTCTACAGCTCATCCTCAAAATCTTTCTTCTGTTATTGTTCCAGATAAGATATCTCATCAAGCTCCGAACATAGTTCCTGCACTTGTTTAGGCACTCTTCTATGCATGATTTTATGTAGTTTGTTTCATCTTTCACTGCTGCAACAACTCTATCCTGTTGCAGTAGATTGTTAACAGACCCTGCTTCACTCAGACTGTTGCTTGGATCCTCCAAGTTATCTCTGTCTGCAATGCTCATGGCTAGCATACTCTTACCATATTTTACAGTTTCTCGTATCAAATGAGATATAACATGAAAACGAGCACCATCATCTTGACTCCCAACTTGTGCTCTCGCGTCAAGTAAGGACCAAATAAAGTGTTGAAGCATGTTCTTGATCTGTTCATTGTCGGTTCAGAAAAGATATGGAAGAAGAGATACAAATTGTTGAACACAACGTAATGCTCATTCAAGATCAGCTTTGCAAAGGTACAGCAAAACTAGTCAGAATAGAATCCTTGGGCACTTTTCTCCACGTAATCGGATAGCTTTGTCAACAAGCTTACTTGTACTAATGTTTACAACTGCACTAAGCTCTCCAGATACAACTACTGTAGCCATTTCTATAGCTGGCATGTTGAGGGACTCTACCAAACCACGTGCTCTTCGACCCAAAGATGGGCCTGTTGAAGCTGAGGCTACACTTCTCTTGCTTGGCCCCTTTCCATTCATCTCACTTACAAGTGGCCAAACTTTGTCATATAAATGCCAGTGGTGGTCATCCATGACAACTTCATTTTCAGAGGAACATCGTTGAGATCCTCTAAGTTTATTGATTGATGATGATTTTTCCACAGCCCTTGCGAGACCCCTTGAAGCAGAATTCACTACCTTATTGTTCATGGTCCAAATACAAGAGGCAAAAATAAGCTACAACAGAATCCATCAAGGATCCCCTCATTCCATATGTATCAAAACTCGAAACTTCAAAAGATATATATGACAAACTGGTAGAGTGGTTTTCCGTAAGAACTGCAGGAGAAGTTATCTAATTTAGGCAAGAACTCTACAAGCTAAGGATAGGAAGAAGGGGTAGCCTCATACTTTATGAGGATATCTGAAATAAGGGATCAACTTCAAGACCTGGGAAAAATAATGTCTGACAAAGAGATGACTACAGTAGTACTAAATGCACTAACAGAGGAATGGGATAACTTTACTTCAAGCATTTATGGGCAGAAAGAAGCTACTTCATTCGAGGATCTTTGGTCACTATGCAAGATTGAAGAAACGAGGCTGAAGGCAAGAACTGATGTAGGATCAAGTGAGCAAAATCAAGCATATGCTACAATGACAAAAAGAAAGGGTAAATTTGAAAAGTTTGGTGCTCAGAGAAGAAGAGCAATATGACCAAGGTTCAATATTATGGATGTCAGGAATATGGGCATTACAAGAGAGATTGTCCTAAGCTCAAGAGGGACAATAACAAAAGGGGAAGAGAAGAAGCCCATATCATTGAAGAAGTGGACGAAGCTGAAAAGAAGAAGTCCAAGAAAGAGGAAGTAAAAGATCTCTACTATGATTGAGATAGTCTTCCTCACCTAGTTCTTTTCAAGTTTTCTGTTGTAAGATATGGCCATCATAAGTCTCCAAGGAGTATGATAGCATGCATCATAGAATCATAGAAGCATTGAAAGCAAGAGCCCGTGACATCATCATAGAGAAGCATGAAGGATAGCTGGAATAAAAATATATGGCAGTCACCCATGGAAGGATATAGCTCTAGGTAACCTTATTAGAAGCATAAGTGGTACTTATGAGAATGAAAAGACATATAGTACAAAACTCACCATACATCAGTTAAAAGAAAATATTTGTTGAATGAGGATACTCAAGATCCTCTATTGGAATCTTCATTGAAAGATCCAACGTTTAAATGAAAGCAAAGGTTTCATCAAGAATTCCATCTTGTAAGAATTCATGGGATGATGGTATGATGTTGAAAGAAGTAAAGCAGATCAAGGAATTGAAGTTCTTTCAGTCAAGGAAGTTATTGAAGGAAGTCTAGATGGCCTAAAGAAAAAAAATGAGGTATGTATGCTTGTTTTTTATAATCTAGAGTCATGTCATATGGTTGCAGATAATATGGATGAATGCTCTATCTCGAGAGCATGATCAAAGAAGGAATCTCCTCCTTTGAAAGGATGCAGGAAGGCATGGGACACACATTGACTAGATGAAATCAACATAATATGTCCTCATATGAAATATGAGGTGGTTGACAAAACTGGAGGAACTCTGATTGTAAGTTCTTGGAAGGAAGAGTGTGAAGAAAGAAAGGAAGAGATCATAAATAAATGCAACCATGGAAAAGGCAATCAACATCCAAGGACTGAAACATTTTACTATGATATCTCCATGAAAGATATGAAGACCCTGATGAAGTCTAAAAAAGGAGACCCTCGACAATGTATATCTTTTGGAGACGTGTCAATATGTATGCAGATTGCTTGATGCAAACAGGAAGATGTCATGATGAAAGACCATCACAAAGGAAATTTTTTATTTAATGTTCATTTCTTATTTTGAATAATATATGGATGGGCTTATGCAGGGCTGCCAAAGGGAAGAGTTGAGAATGTCTTCCACAACTAATGCCCATGTAGCAGGATGAAATATCCTTAAGGAAAATATGGCATGAAGGAAGGCCATATATGGACTAGTGAATCACTTTCCAATGAAAGGAATGATGACATGACGCACATGACTCATGGATGAAAGTGATGGATGGTTTGTGCCCTACGAAGAAGTCCCAAAGATGTAGACTCTATGACAAAGAAGAAATTCATGACATCAAAGGAAGGAGTTATACAAGCAGTTGGTTGTCCCATGATCTCCACCTGAAAAGCTGTTGGAAACAAGTCCCTGGTCAAGAGGGAGCTTGGTCAAGTCCCTAGTTAAGAGGGAGCTTGGGTACATCCTTTTATAGGAATGGGTACATTCCTTTAGTGGAATGGGTATGTCCTCCAAGTTGAGGGAGAGATAGACACATCATTCATGTCTTCACTTGGGAAGACAGAATGGAGGATTGGCTAAACATCTGGCATCCAATACTCTTTAAGGATGAGTTAGGGCAGTAAAGGACCGATATTCTTTGAGGACAGGGAATCCAAGATAAGAATAGTCCTGGTGGAACACAGTTTGAGAACCCGGGTAGGGTATGTTCCAAGAGAGACAGTGATGAGGGTGTCTATACATCATTGGTCTCACCACCATTGAGCTCTAATCTTGTGGAGAAATAGAGTTGTTAGTCAAGGCCTTGCTATGTAACAATGTTGGTTGATATGATGTTATACACATGGGTTACCAATCTGACTCTTCTTATGAGAATTCTTCAGATTGAGAATGTCCAAGTACCTTGTATAGATTATGCATACCTCCCTAGTTAAGAGGGAGTGTTGAAAAGAGTAACTAGGTTTGGTCTTCATGCTTGAGTCATGGGTTTCATGCTCCAGGAATTTTATTTTAGAGTTAAGGCTCCCATTGTGAGCCTTTAGGGTTGGTCATTAAGTCATTATGTCTAGGGAGTCAATGTCATGTATTGAAGACATGTTACTACTGTAAAAGGTAATTTTGATTGTGTTAATAACCCTCCAAGACCTTGTCACAAGCCATTCCTCATGTCAACCTTCTAAGAGGATGAAGATGTTTCTAGACTAGCATGTCGACCTATGTACAAGGAGAAATAGGCATATTTTGAGAGACAGTCCACTATATAAAGAGAGGACTCGACCTTCATTTGCACACTTACTTGATCAAGCACAAGAAGAATAGAAAAGGAGAGCGAGGATCACAAGAGGAGCCATCTCATCCAACGAAGGAAGAAGAAGAGAAAGCCAAGTTGTTTTGGGTTTTTTTAGGGCTAATACCTCCACATGTGCGAAGGAAGGAAGAATCATCTATTGTAGAAAAGGTCGAAGGCCTTGCTGCTATCCAAGAAACCGAATCAAGGAGGAAAATAAGCAAATTACAAGCCGAATTGTAATAAGAAGTCACACCATCCAAGCGAAAAAGATCAAGGTTCAAAAGTTGGTCAACCACACGTGCTAGGGTTTCTGCAGTAGGGCCGAGAGCTACAGATCCGATCCAAGGGACCGAAATCTGAAGGATAGCCAAGCTAGTGGGAGAAGGAAGAAGTTTGACCATCGTTGACTCAAGGAAGAAGAAGTTGAATCAAGAAGGCTTGTGACTTGGTCTTGGAGAGGTTGTTGTGTCAAGAGTCTTGGTCTTGGTACTCGTCAATTGAAACTTCTATAAGAAGAAGAATTCATTTGGGTTTTCCTCTCAAGTTGGAGAGGTTTTGGCCCTGGCTTATCGCCTACATTCTGTGTCTCTTGTCTCGTTATTGTTTATGCTTTGGTAGTTGTTTGATGAAGAAGAATATTATAATAATCTAAGCAAAGAAAAGATGCTAATCTAAAGAAGTAAAAAGTATTCACAAGCAGTTATCATCAAAGAGAAATCTCCTAATTGTAATGCCCTAGATTTCTCAACAATAAGTATATCAGCATTTCTCACAAAAAGAAATAGGCTGAGGGACAGGATCCACTAGCACTAGCCTTGAAGAATTAAAAGCCATACGATCTAATTTAAAACTGTTTCGACTACCAAATCCAACCAAAATTACCATTGCACCACCTAGTGTGAGCACAAAAGTCCAACTGTCCAAACTTTAACAGCACCATTATGGCAAGAACATATTATCAACAAAGATCATATTATCATAATATTAACAAGATCATAACAAAAGAATATTGTGCAGCTATGCAGAGCACACTAGCATTGTCAACTGATCCTAGCCCAGGCAGTTGAGAGGAGTATTATCATCCCTACCTAGGTTCAATTCCTGCAAGTGACATGTTAAGCTCTTAATGAGCATATTGTTGACAAAGCTTTGAGCTTCTACAGAATCAAGTTTAGCCCAAGTACGTCCTTATAATGAGGGGAAGTGCCCAATGGGTGAGCTCCTACAGAATCCGATTTACCCTAGGTAGCATCCTTGCATTGAGGGGAAGTGCCCAGTGGATTTCTCTGCAAAATGCATTACATGGAAAAATAAAAAGGACCAGACCTGCACAGAATTCTTTTTTTGTTCCAAGAAAACCTCATGTTCTAATCCAAGGAATGCTTTCCCATGGTCATGGATGCCATCCCTAGTGAACCTGTCAATATCCACTAGTGTGCCTTACGCAAGGGCATTCCTACCAGGCACGTCCTAACACAGAACTGACCAAGTACCCAACAACATTGACTACAACCAGTTGAACTAACTCCTTTGACTAGACTAGTGTAGAATATTTAACAATGCCAATTAATCATAATTATAAATAATGTAGCTGTATATTTATTAGACACTGGCTTTGAGATTCCACATCAGCCGCTGACAATTTTGTGTAAACCATATCCTAGCCATTTACAGTTTAGCTCATAAGCAATATCAGCGACCCAGGGCACTATCCAAATCACCACCAAAAAGGATCCAAGGAAAGAACGTTTAAATAGAGATTATTAAAATAGAAAGACAATTAATGGCATGGCCCGGGTCACTGTTCCGTCCCTTATTACACAATGGCAGGTATGGACCTCCCATGTCACCGAGAGAAAGCGTACATAATAAAATAATGAAACCTCATGGAGAAGCCAAGGAATGATTTCCCATGGTTGTGGATGCCATTCCTAGCGAACCTGTCAAGGCGTACATAGTAAAATCATGAAACCTCATGGGAAAACTCAAGCAATGCTTTCCCATGGTCATGAAACCTCATGGGAAAACCCAAGGAATGCTTTCCCATGTTCGTGGATGCCATCCCTAGTGAACCTGTCGATATCTACTAGTGTGCCTTACACACGAGCATTCTTACCAAGCATGTCCTATCACAGAACTGACCAAATGCCCAACAACATTGACCATAACCAGTAGAACTAACTCCTCGCTCTAGTGTAACATATTCAAAAATACCAATTAATTTTAATTATAAATAATGTAGCTCTATATTTATTAGGCACTGGCTTTGAGGGTCCAGGCCATCCGCTTACAATTTTGTGTGAACCATATCCTAGCAATTTACAGGTTGGCTCATAAGCGATATCAGTGACCCAGGGCACTATCCAAATCACCACCGAAAAGGATCCAACGAAAGAACGCTTAAATGGAGATTATTAAAATAGAAGGCCAATTCGTTAGCATGCCCCGGGTCACTGTTCCGTCCCTTATTACACAATGGTAGGTCTGGACCTCCCATGTCACCGAGAGAAGGCGTACATAAAATTGCAATATGTTGCAAAAAATGCATATTATTGAATCGAATTGTCATTTAGTTATATGTTCTGAGAAGTTATGATGTGTGCGACGCTACTTGGAAACCTTATCCCAATTAATCTGTACGTACGAAGTGGCCCACAGGCACCCAAAACTCAATAACAAGATGCAAGCTCTCCGGATTTTAGCTGTCGAAAGCACAGCAGAATGGAAGACAACATTGTTGTGATAAATTGGGGTTTCCACTTACCTTGAGAAGAGTTGATTTCCCACATCCATTGGAGCCTAGAAGCATCCATAGCTGCCCCTCTGGAATCTGCAGGGAGCAATTCTTCAGAATGGGCACCTCCCGCCCTTCCTTCTTCAGGCTCAACCTCAAATTCCTCCCTTCTATGGCAAAATCAGATCTGTTCTTGGTCTCAATGGCTGCATCACACAGACCTGTCTCAATAACCTTCCATGGCAATTGCTTAGCTCCATGAAAATACTCTCATACAATGAGCATACATATATAAACACATACCGCATCTTGTTACCGAGAAGAATCTTGGCAGAGTACACTGAGCAGGGCTCATGATAGAAATAAACATCTCTTGCTCTATCAAATAAACTGTGGCACTGCCATAGAACTTTGATGAGAATTTGGGCTTGTATTCAATTGTATATTTTCTAAAATATCGCCCTGATTCGGGCGTGTATGGAACGTTAAGAATTTGGGCTTGTATTCAATTGTATATTTTCTAAAATATCTCCCTGATTTGGGCGTGTATGGAACGTTAAATTTTCTAAAATAGCGACCTGATTTGGGTGTGTGTAGAACTTCAAATTTGCTAAAATATCGCCCTCCAGATTTTTATAAAGCCATTCGAGGGAAAGAAATCACGCCCACCAGCATCCAAACCAATAACGGGAAGAGTCTATGCCAGTATGCCAGTGTTTATTGTTCATAGAGGTGTAAGAAGAAGTTTTGTTTAATTATTTTACATTTTGAAGATTGAATGGAGTGAAATAAGATTTGGTTAGATTATGATTTTTTTTTATGGTTTAAAAGTTTTATTTTGAATGTATAAGTGGGTTGTGAATGGGAAATAAGATTGGTTTAGGTTATGATTTTTTATTATTTAAAATTTGTATTTTGAATGTATAAATAGATTTAGCTTAAATTATAGGATATTTAAAGTAATATTTTTTTTGTTAGATTGAAAAATATTTAGAGGCTATAAATTTTTGAAATTTAGAATAATTAGATTATAATGATTAAAATGGTGTTTTCTAACTATTTTCTAGAATCGCTAGTTAATTATTTTGAACTTTGAAAATAATTGATAATGAAAAGATCTTATGGTATGTGGTGTGATTGATGGAATGTTTAAGTTATTTAATATTTAGCTGAAGGCTCCTTATTTCACCCTCCGGTGGATGTACCACCGTTGATTTTTTTCTTTTTTAAATTATAATGGACGGCGAGATTGGTTGCAGAGGAAATATTTTTCCAATATTCTTTGTCTGAATAGGGGATTGAGGGCTCAGATTGCAACACGCCCCTACCTAATTTGATAATCATAATTAAATTGAAACGAAACGCTTCATGGTGGTTGAGGAAATCAGACCGATCAATCAATTCAGTTGGATCGATCGGAAAGGTTCATGTTTCGGCCTCTCAAAGCTCTTCCACAATCCTCATTGTGACCCGTCATTTTCATTCAATGCAACGAGCTCTACGTTGGTTCTACAATTCTACTCAATCTATTATTGTCGAAATTAACAGAGTGAGTAGATGGAATTGATGAATATGAATGAATATATAGGTGACGAAGCATGAGGACAAACCAGAAAGTGTATGACCACCAATGCCCTTTGCAATTTTTCTAGAACATATCACTTCCCAAGCTTGGAATCTTTCATCCAATTCGGTTGTTGTTGTTCTAGAGTTCGAAACTTGTAGCAAATATGAACGATGCCAATTTTCGCCCTCGCAACTCCACAATCGCAGATCTCCTCTTTTGTTGCTTCCCTTGTTGCCCCTCGGACAATAAGCACTCGCTCCCTAGGCCGACATGGTTTCAGAAAGTCAGGTGATCGAACTCTAGGGCGGAGGAATCTGCGGATGGTGATTCTCAGAACTAGTGGTGCAAGGGCTAGAACAGCATCAGACGAGCCAGAGAATGGTTAGAATATGTTATTGAGTGTAGAAATTCCTTATAGATTCAAAATGAAAATTGTAATATGTTAAAACAATTGACTTAAATCTACTTTACTCATCAGTGGAAACAATAATTGATCAATGAAATCACGAAGCATAAAAGAGAAAGAATTTAATCGCACATAACACAATAATTTTATGGGGAAAGTCACAACTAAAAACCCCTATTATTTGTATATTACATTAATCAGAAAAATTGAGAAGAAAATACAATGCTTGTGCAACTCGAACAATCTTTGCACATGTACAATTTATCTCACTACTTCACAAACAAGCTCCAGCCAATACTTAGCCAAATTTGTTGCTTGCCAAGCTCTTATTTCCTTACACATTTTCCTAGGGAATTAGCTCATATTTAATTGGGAAATTCCTCATCCATAACTGCGCAATCCATCAATAGGCCTTCCTCTGATTGCATGCACCACCTGTTTAATTTAGATGATTTTACAACTGATAGTACACTATCCCTGAACTCTAATCTCAACTGAGTCTTTCTCTGATCTGACATGCATGAGTTAATTATGAGTGAATCTTCAGTTTACTGGTTGAGTAGTGTTGGTTACACCCCACTACTAGTTCTCCCACTAATTCCTCCATCAGTTGGAACTAGTTTAACTAAATTTAACTCAATTAAATTGAATTAAATAATTACAGCTCCATCATAACTCAACTTGGGCCCCTAAAATTTAGGGATCACTCTACATGACTCTAGATAGACTCCCGACTTGAATTTACTAAGCCAACTAACACAACTAAACGTAGTTAACTATTACAAGTTGCTATGAGAATTAGAATTACAATTTAATTCCTAATTTAATTCAAGGACAAATTAAATTAGGATTTTTCTTGTTGCATTTTTTCAACACTCCCTCTCAACAAGAAAGGGATTATCTGCTACCATGATCCTGCCTTTGTGAAACTCAAATTTGCATCTCGACAATGCCTTTGTGAAACTTAAATTTGCATCTCGACAATGCCTTTGTCAAAATATCTGCATCCTGCTCCTCTGTAGGAATGTACTCCAGCAACATGATTCTCCTCTACACACAATCTTATAGATGGTGATATCAGATGTCAATATGCTTGCACCGATCATGAAAAATTGGATTCTCATAGAGTTTGATACAACTCTGATTGTCGCAGTAAATCACTCTAGGATCCATCTACTAACCAAACAACCCAACAAAGATCTTCCTCATCCAGATAATCTTGCAAGTTGCTTGACTAGCAACCATGTACTCTACTTCTGTTGAACTGAGTGCAACTAATCTTTGCTTCCTGTTGTACCAAGAAATTGTTGTTGACCCAATACTGAAGATTCCCCCTGATGTGCTCTTCATGTTGGATGGACTCCCTACCCAATCTGCATCTGTGAAGCCTTGAAGCTTCACTCCCTTTGTCTGTTTGTACCAAAGACCAAATTGAGTGGTGCCTCTGAGGTATCTCAACAGATGTTTAGCTATCTTCCAATAAAGTTTGGTTGGCTTAACCATGGCTTGACTAAGTTGGTTAACTGCAAAACACATGTTCGATTGTGTGTTCACCAAATACATAAGTGAACCCACAAGTTGTCTATAAATAGTAGCCTCCACTACTTCACCTGAAGTAGCATCCTCCTTCCTCCAGTTACCTACTAAAGGAGTCTCCATGGGTTTGTTGCTCTCCATGTGGAACTTCTTCAGTATCTCATTAGCACACTTGCTCTGAGAGACAAACAGTTCCCCATCTCCTTGTCATACTTCCATACCAAGAAAGTAATGCATAAGCCCCAGGTCCTTCATCTCTTGCAAGATCCTCTTTGCAAGATTTTATCAGCTTCTCATCACCTGTCAGATTCAAATCATCGACATATAATACTATAATCAATAATTTACCTTTATCTATAATATGGTAAAGGTTCGCATCTACTTCACTTTTGGTGAAGCCCAACCCAGTGAAATAGTTGTCAATCCTAGTGTACCAAGCATGGGGTGCTTGTTTCAGTCCATACAGCGCTCGCTTGAGTCTGCACACATGCAACTCTCTATTAAAGGTCTCAAATCCTTTTAGCTGCTCAATATATACCTCTTCCTCATTCATGTTGTTAAGGAATGTCGTCTTTACATCCATCTGATGTATCTTCCATCCCATATGTGCTAACAATGTTAGAATAGATCTAATTGATTAGTACCTTTCTATAGGAACAAAGGTGATCCAGATTTAAATAGGAACAGAACAAATTATAGAGATAACCATAAATACAGAGATGTAACGGAAATAATACTTCATTTCATTACTGTAAAATACTTAAATATGCTTACAAACAAAAATGGAAATACACCAGCTAGGGTGATGGTAGCTTATCTCTGAGAAGAGATGTGACAACTACATGCCTCTGAACTGTGTTACAATGAGGCTCGAAGGCCTATTTATTGTTGAGAAACAATGGAAAACCCTTAACATCCCAAAACCTAACCCTAGAAGATGAAACGCCAAATTGTGGGCCCCGTTTTGGGTAAGTTGGTACATCAACTTCCCAGGGTCGTAACTTTGGCACTCGATATTCGTTTGACACGTACAATAACTCGTTAGAAAGATCTATCCGAGCAATAGCCAGATTTCCCAAAAAACGTCGTTTAGGGCCTCAAAACGGCTCTGAAAGTTCAGGACCCGAAAAACTACTAAAAATAGTAAATTGTGCTACAATTTAGGAAACTGAAAAACTGAAAGAGACAATTGTGGGGGTCCAAATGGGATAGGTGGGTGGCCACCAACATCCACCTGGATCATTCCTCCCCCCTTAGGAAGCAATGGTCCCCATTGCGTTGAGTTCCTCCATGAGATGAGGAAGTTGTTGCTGAACTTGGTCCCTGGTGAGCTGTTCTGCAATCTTTGATGTGTCCAGTAATGGTGGGAAGCATGGTCGACGACGGTCCACATTGAACACTCGGTGCAAGCAAAGGAATGGGGAAATGTTGTGCTCCAAAGCATTGTTTCCCACAGCCTTGGTAATGGTGTAAGGACCTTGTCGGCATGGTCGGAGCTTCTGATGTGCTCTTGTAAGGCATTCTTTCTGTAGATGCAACCAGACTTTGTTGCCCACCTGAAGCTTGTGTGGTACCCCTGTGGGTGAGGAGAAGTTGTTCCTGTGTTCTGTCATGACCATATCCCTTTGCTACTGCTACTGCGTGGAGGAACCCTTTGTGGGGGTCATGGATGTGGTGGCGATCTTCAGCTTTCTTTGGGAGCGAACCAGACAGATGAATTTCCTAGTCTGAGAGATGAGCTTGCTACCTTTCTTAGAAGTGATCAAAGAGGTGGTGGTAGGTGGGGCTACCTCCGGTATCCTATATAATGAATTATCCAAAGAAATAATGACAACACGAGGCCTTGACTCATACACAGCATGTCGCCTCCACAATTATGGCTAGCCTAATAATACATCACAAACATCCAAAGGTGTAACATCACACAATACCTCGTCTGTGAAGGGCTTGATGTTGTAGGGAAGACGACACTGCTAGCGAACTTTGAGATCTCGTCCTTCATGAAGCCACCCGATACTGTACGGTTGCAAGTGTGGTGTAGTCGGTAGGCCCAACCGCTTCACGACCTCGACTGAAATGAGGTTCTTTTGGTTGCCACTGTCGACAATGAATTGCAATGGCAAACCCTTCACCCACATCTGTGAGTGGAAAAGACGCTCCCCCTCCTCTGGATCTTCAGGCTCATTCTTCTAGATCTTGGCAGTGGCAACAGTGATGTTGGGCTCTGCATCAATGATCTACTTCCCTTTGTCATTCCCCTTGTCGGGTTCTGACTCAGGATCGAAACATGCATCTGATTCGGAAGCCTTCAGCTTGGCCACCAGCGACTGCTTGCTCCGACACTCACTTGTGTTATGAGTGGGGTTCTTATGGAACTCACACCATTTTCCTATGTCCTTCTTCGACTTCATTGTGTTGTTCTTTTCTTGCGGCTTCGACAGGTTGTCTTAGGTCACCCCACCTTGGCTTTGTCCTTTGGTCTTCGGATTTGCAGATCCAAAGTCTCGCTTCTTTTGTTTAAACTTCTACTCGATTTTGACAACGTATCAGTACGTCGTGCCGAGCGAGGAGATGTTCAAGAACTCCATCTCTTCCTAGATGTATCTGTGTAGGCAGTTGCGGTATTTGAGTACCAGATGCAGCTCAGAATCTTTGATACCCAACTGTGTGCGAAGGTTATGAAAAATGTTTGTGAACTCCAGCACATCTTGGTTGCGTCCCTGCCGCAGCATGGTCCACTTTATGTATTTGTCCTCATAGCTTTTAACAGGGTAGTACTACTCCTTGATGGAATCCTGGAAGGAATTCCAAGTGGGTGCGGCTGAGAATAGTGAGTCCGTACTTTCATCCTTCTGCTTGCAGTAGGTTTCCCACCAGTCCTTGACGTGGGGCGCTGCTTTGAGAAGAGAAAAAACAATCTTTTCCCGACTCAAAAATTCATGAACAGAAAAATAACCCTCTAGCAGATTTAACCATTTATATACGGCATCTGCGTCTATCTGACCCTTGAATATGAGGATTTCAAAATTAACTTGTACCTTAAAGGGCGTGGCGTTTCCAGAGTAGCTACTGGAAACCGATGTGTCGCCTCTGGGTAGTCGTTGAAGGATCTACGCAAAGATATCCATCATCGCATTGCTTTGCCACTCGAGGGCTTCTTCGAGCAAGATTTTGATAGGATCTCCTGCCCCCTCGTCTTTCTTTTCATCCGCCATGGGAGGCCGTCGAGGTTTGTGGGGCTGGTCTTGCAAAGGTTCGACCAGTTCAAGCCCTAACTCCTTATATCCCGACCTCGTTGGGGACATGCAAAGAAAAACAGAGAAAAAGCAGACTGCTTTGATACCACTGATCCGGATTTAAATAGGAACACAACAAATTACAGAGATAACCATAAACACAGAGATGCAACGGAAATAATACTTCATTTCATTACTGTAAAATACTGAAATATGCTTACAAACAGAAATGGAAATACACCAGCTAGGACGATGGTAGCTTATCTCTGAGAAGAGATGTGGCAGCTACATGCCTCTGAACTGTGTTACAATGAGGCTCAAAGGCCTATTTATTGTTGAGAAGCAATGGAAAACCCTTAACATCCCAAAACCTAACCCTAGAAGATGAAACACCAAATAGTGGGCCCCGTTTTGGGTAAGTTGGTACATCAACTTCCTCGGGTCGTAACATTGGCACCCGATCTTCGTTTGACGCGTACAGCAGCTCGTTAGAAAGATCTATCCGAGCAGTAGACATATTTCCCAAAAAACATCGTTTAGGGCCTCAAAATGGCTTCGGAAGTTCAGGACCCGAAAAACTGCTAAAAATAGTAAATTGTTCTACAATTTAGGAAACTAAAAAACTGAAAGAGACAGTTGTGGGGGTCCAAATGGGATAGGTGGGTGGCCACCAACATCCACCTGGAGCAAAAGGTCTCATCGTAATTAATGCCCTCCACCTAAGAGAACCCTCTAGCCACAAATTTGGCCTTGTTTTTCTCCACAGTCCCATCTATTACTTGCTTTACTTTGTAAAGTCATCTGGAACTCACCATTGACTTGTCTGGTGGTCTTGGGACCACCTCCCAAACATTGTTTCTAATAATGGATTCATACTCCTCAACCATGGCATCGACCCATACTGGTTGTTGCACTGCTTCCTTGAATGAGGATGGCTCAATCTCGACACTCTCGCTCATTAGAGCCATGTAGTCAGTGTACCAATCTGGTGAACTCCTCTGTCTGCATTGTGATGTGGGTTATCACACATTCTCTCTAGCATCATGCATCAATCTGTCAGCCTCTCTGGTGCACTTTCTTCCATCTCTGGAAGTCTCTACATGAGTGGGTGTTTCCACTCTTTGCTCCTCTGCATGTGGTTGCTCCACATCATCCTAAGGTTCCTCCTTTGGAGCTAAAAGCTCCTCATCTACATGTAACTGAAGCTCCCTCTCAAGGGAACATCTCATGGCCTTCTCTTCATCAAACTTCACATCTCTATGAACCACTGTCATCCTGTTGGATGGAAGGTACACCCGATAGTTGTGAGGTGTATCAATGTACCCCACAAATATGCCCAACTCAGTTGTTGGCTCTAAATTTTTCTGTGCATCCTTGGTAACATGGCAATAGACTGATCAACCAAAGATTTTGAAGTGTGGCACATCTGGTTTCTTACCTGAAAAAAGTTTCTTCTAGTGTACTCATCCCAAGAATTTCAATGAGGGATTTTGTTCTGCAAATAAACAATTGTGTTGCATGCTTCAGCCCACAAGTGCAATGGTAGGCCCTGATCATGTAACATTGCTCATGCCGCTCCCACAATACTTTTGTTCTTCCTTTCAGCCACCCCATTCTGTTGTGGGTTATGAGGTGTTATTAATTCTCATCAAATGCCTTCTGAAGCACAAAAGTTATTGAATTCATTCGACACATATTCTCCACCGTTATTGCTTTTGAGAGCTTTAACTTTCCTTCCAGTATCTTTCTCGACAAGTGCTTTAAATTCACAAAATTTATTGAACGTCTGATCTTTCTTCTGCATGAAGAAAATCTAACACTTATAAGAAAAATCATCAACAAATATTACATAATACATTTGCTTGGTCGTGGATGTTGTGGAGAATGGTCCACACACATCTGAGTGAAATCGATCAAGGATCGATTGCGCTAGACTATCTTTATCATGAAAGGAAGCTTTGGTGTACTTCCCCAATGTACACCCTTGGCATGTGTCTCTCTACTCTAGTGTACCTTTGGGAAGTTCTGTAGAAATTTGTTGCATGATCTTCAAAGCTCTGTGGTGCAAGTCACCCAATCTTCTATGCCATAACTCACAATGTTTTGGCTCTGCACCTTCTCTGCTTTAGTGCTCAAATCAACGTAGTCTTCTACATCTTATTTATAGAGGTTCTTCACCCAAACCTTGATCCACTTCACCTGTCTCGAGGCTATGTTATGAAGGAAAGCCTTTTCCTTACTAAATATCACATCGTAGCCACGATCCTCCAACATGGCAAAAAAACCAAATTCTTCTTCAAACCCAAAACATACATGACATATTTTAATGTGAGGGGAAAACCATACTCCCTCTGAAAGGTAACGATATCGATGTCAGTCGCGCTATGCCTCCCATCATCTCCCATCTCAATGTGCATATGGAGGTCCTTTTCCTCCAAGTCACTGAAGAACTCTTTGTTGTTGGCCATATGGAATGAGCTCCACTATCCTGGTACCACACACTACCCATCACTGATGTCACCATGCAAGTGATGAGGGTGAAATCTAGTTCGAATTGTGAAGTAAGAGCTTCACCTGTCAGTCCTCCCGAGGGCTTCTTACCAGAATAATATTAACCCAAGGGAATAATATTAACCAAAGGGATTAATACTAAAAAACCCTAGAGTTTATATTCCCTTCGGTTTTCAATATTAATCCCTTGGGTTTATTATTCCCTTGGGTATAATATTATTCATAGGGTTTATAAACCTAAGGGACTAATATTATAAATCCAAGGGATTGATATTATAGGGATATAAACCATAGGGAATAATATTAAACTAAGGGATTATAAACCCAAGGGATTAATGCTAAAAACCCTAGAGTTTATATTCCCTTGGGTTTTTAATATTAATCCCTTGGATATGATATTATTCCTAGGGTTTATAAACCTAAGGGACTAATATTATAAATCCAATGGATTGATATTATAAACTCAAGGGAATAATAAACCTAAGGGGTTAATACTATAAACCCTAAGGTTTTTAGTATTAATCCCTTGGGTTATTGTCCCTTGGATTAATATTATTCCCTTGGGTTTATAATATCAGTTCATTGGGTTTATTAATCTAAGGGTTCATATTCCCTGGGTATAATATTATACATAGGGTTTGTAATTAATATCAATCCCTAAGGTTTAATATTATTCCCTATGGTTTATAATTCCTTGGGTTTTTTACTAAAAACCCAAGGAATTAAACCCAAGGGAATAATATTAAACCCTAGGGATTAATATTATAAACCCAAGGTATATAAACCCTAAGATAAATATTATAAACCCTAGAATAAATATGGTTGACCATAGTCAACTATGGTCCAATGTCGCATTGTGATAAGGATTGCCTCAAAATTAAAATCAATCATTCTTAACCATGTTTATTTTAGAGTTTATAATATTTATCTTAGGATTTATATAACTTGGGTTTATAATATTAAACCCTAGGGTTTAATATTATTCCCTTGGGTTTATAATATTAATCCCTAGGGTTTAATATTATTCCCTTGGGTTTATAATTCCTTGGGTTTTTAGTATTAGTCGCTTGGGTTAATATTATTGCCTTGGGGTTTTAATATTAAACTCTAGGAATATGAACCCTTATATATATAAACCCAAGGGATTGATATTATACACCCAAGGGTTAATACTAAAACACCAAGATATTATAAACCCAAGGGACTAATATTATAAATATGAGGTATATAAACCCTTGAATGACCATGATCTATATTGAACCTAAAGGATTAATATTATAAACCTATGAATAATATTATACCCTAGAAATATGAATCCTTAGATTAATATACCCAAGGGATTGATATGATAAACCTAAGGGATTAATACTAAAAGCCCAAGGGATTGATATTATAAACCCAAGGGATTAATACTAAAAACCCTAATATCAATCCCCGGGTTTTATTAATCTAAGAGTTCATATTTATATTACATAATTTAAAATTAAATAATAATAAATAACATTTAATATTAAATAATAATTAGATCCTTCATCTCAGAATCAAAGGTTAACTCCCTTTGACATTGATCAGTGAGATTTTTTGCTCATGTCAATAAAAAAGTCATCAACATATAATAACAATATCAGAAGAGAATGTTAATGTTCTAATTAACTAATCTTAAGTTCTTCTTGTTATATATCTATTTATTATTACAGGAGGAAGTGAAATGACGAATTTTGGTAATTTCAGAGCAGTGAGGGTCTATGGTATTGTAGATATTTGCGTATCTGAAACTCTCTGCATCAAAGACTCAGTTGAATGCCAAGTTGGGAACGCATTGGAGGCTAGGGCTGTGATGATCTGCATCACCTTTTTTCCAGTCGAAGTGAATATGGGTCTTGATTCCAATCCAATAACAATGCCAAGATTTTGAGATCGAGATCTATACCTTTCCCTGCCCAACAATCGATCTCTTTCATCACATAAGCATACAAAGGACAAATCTATCCTCAGATGCGATGGTGAGGGTTCTGACAGGAAGTCAAACTTCTTGATCTACAACCTTGTTTTTTCTCTGTGCAAAGAGAGATTGGGAGATCAATGTGGTTCTACAGATCCCATAGAATTGCACATATCAGCACTAAATAAGGGTCACAAAAGCCCCAATACTTTGTTTTCATCCCAAGACACAAACTCCTACTTTGCCTTTAACATAGAAGGAAAAGCGATTCCCCCAAACCTCCACCAGATACACAATCTCCACGACAAGCACAAGAGGCAGTGATAGATCAGAAGATCAACACTGGGGTTAACTAAATGGTGGACTTCAATGACACAAAATCTCAACTTGTTTGCATCTTGTGTCGATCTAGACAAACGAAGACGGTGAATCTTCAACAATTTTCATTTCACCTACACAACCTGTGGATCTCAGTTTTTACCTAGGGATCTCTCGATTTCTATGAAGAAAGAAATGTTAGTGAAGTAAATATCATAAGATCTGCAAGATTAAAGTTTAGAAATTGGGATTTTGTTAGGTCCCTATAATACTAGTGATTACCCCATTACTATTGTAGTTATATCCCTTATTGATATTGTTGTGCCCCTATTGTCCCCATATTGTTATTACTGTGCCCCATAGAATCCCTCTATTGTTATTTTTGTGCCTTTATATTATTATTGTGAGGTCCGCTGGGTTATATTGTGATTCCTTAGACTACTATATATAGAAAGGAGGTTTTGTCATTTGAATCCTCCAAGAATTGTTCATTTGTGTAATGTAAAGGAGGTTGCCCCCTTGAAGAGGATGAATTCTAAGGCGTTGATCTATCTTATCTATCTTTTTGTGAGTTGGTTTCATAACATTTTGTATCAGAGCTTTGGATTTTATGGTTTCGCTGCTCCAAATAGATCATCGTGGCATTTTTGCTATAACTTTTTTCTGCGATGTTTCAGAAGCGAAAAAAAAAAAACCAGTTGAGGCGAAATCGTACTGAACCTCGAGTCCGAATTTCAGAGCTTTTTGCGCTATATTTGCGGAGATATGATCTGAGGAAGTTGGTCTTTTTGCAGACTCCTGAATTACATTCCAAACAGGTGACTTGGGGAAAATCGTCATAACTTTCTCTTTGAGCATCGAATTGAAGTTTCGTAAGAAGGTACAGAAAGAGGACGGACTGTAGTTTTTTGTATATATTTTTCAGAGCCAAAGGTCGAAACAGGGACACGTGGCATGTCGTACAAGTTCGCTCTACTGAACTAGTCTATAATCAGGCTACTGTGGGAGATTTGGCATAACTCTTCCTTAGAGAATCCAATTTGGATCAGACTGGTGGCATTGGAAAGAGGACATAGAGGGATACTGCAAGTCGCAATTTCAGAACTGGATGATCTGAAATTACAGAGATACATCATAGGCAATATCGAGCTCCTACAAAGTGAAAAAAGGTGCATAGATTTTTTTAAATTTTTGCTTAAGCTTGGTTTGAAAAATTATATTGAAGGAATTCAAGGGGCATAGTAGAGCATTATTATCGATAACTGATGCCCCAAGGAAAGAAAATGCAAACACCTAGTAAGCAACCTGAAAGCTCTAGCATGACTCATGAAGAAGAGGAAGAAACGCTACATGATATATCAAAATTACAAGACCAAGTGCAACAAATGTCACTCTCACAAAAGCTAACAGAAGCTAATATAAATGGCGTGGAATCTAAGATAAAGGGCGTGGAAGCTAAGATGGATGATTTGAAAATAGATTTGAAGACAGATTTGAAGAGAGACATGGCAGATTTGAAGGCGGACATGGCAAATTTGAAAACAGATTTGACAAATTTTTTACAAGAAATACTTACAAATGGTGAAAGGGTAGTAAAGGAAACTCATGATGCAAACAAAATAAATGTTAATCATGATTTCATACACTAATGTTGGATCGAAGACCCACCATATTCCAAAAATCGATATGAGGAAGTTTGATGGCAAGGATCCTGCAACATGGATATTACAGATGGAGCAATTTTCGATCTCAATAATGTGCAAAACACACAAAAGGTACGTATTGCAACTTTATATTTGGAACCAGATCAGTTTGTATGGTATCAATTGCTTTGCTCTCGTAAACAAATTATCACTTGGGCAATTTTTACAGAAGAATTGACAGCACATTATGAGGATACAAAAAGCAGCACTTTTTTTAGCCAATTGATAAATCTCAAAGAAAAGGGTTCAATAATGGAGCACATTGAAGAGTTCCAAAAATTGAACATAAGGGTAAAAAATATTCCAGAGGAGCATAGGATTGATGTGTTCATAGGGACTTTAAAGGATAATATCCAACATGATGTTCGCCTTTGGGAACCTGATTCATTAGAGAAGGCATTCAGGTTAGCAAGAAAAATGGAAAGCAAAATTATGGCAACCAGGAAGCATACCACTCACAACTATAAAGATGGAAGTGTTGTTGCCCCTAGTCTTCCACAACCTATCAGATTGACACCACAACAATTGGAAGAAAAAAGAGCAAAAGGGCTTTGTTATAGTTGTGATAGCAAATACACTAAAGGTCATAAGTGTGCTGAGAAGAAATTATTCTACATAGATTGTGAAGAGGAAGAAGAAAAGGAGCAAGAAAGGTTAAAAGAAGAGGATATACTCCAGGAACAAAGCCTAGATAAAGAAGAAATGAATCCGACCATATCTTGTAATGCATTGGCAGGAATTACCACTCCTCAAACCATCAAGATAGAAGGACAAATCAAGAAGAAAAAGGTAATAGTGTTGATTGATTTAGGAAGTACCCACAATTTTATTCATTGTAAGGTAGCAAAAGAATTGAATTGCTTCCTATATCCAGCACCAGAGTGTCAAGTGATGATTGCAAATGGAGGAACAATAAATTGCTCTGGAAAGTGTCATAATATCAAGCTATCCATGGGGGAATATGTATTGACTAGCCCAATGCTTTCCATTCCAATGGGAGGTGCTGATGTTGTACTAGGAGTCCAATGGCTACAATCCTTGGGTACAATAGCTTTTAATTTTCAAGAAATTTTCATGAAATTTTCTGCGGAAGGAAAGGAAGTTGAATTAAGGGGGATTGCAGGGAAACCGAGAAAGATAATCAGCTCTAATGGTATGACAAAGCTTCTTAAAAAGGAACAAAGAGGTGTAATTGCACAATTATGTTCGCTAGATGTTTCCACATCGAAATCATCTATTTCTCCAGATCTCCAAAAAGTCTTGGACAATCATTCCAAGGTATTTGAGACTCCCAAAGGTCTCCCACCTATTCGTGATCATGATCATGCTATTCATCTGATTCCAGGAAGTGTTCCTCCAAACATCAGGCCGTACAGATATCCCTATGCCCAAAAGAGTGAAATTGAACATATGGTTGCAGAAATGCTAGAGGCTGGTATAATTCAACCTAGTCAAAGTTCTTTCTCTGCTCCAGTAGTATTGGTGCACAAGAAGGATGGATCATGGCGCATGTGTCCGAAATATAGGGAGCTCAACAAGCTAACCATTAAAGATAAGTTTCCCATTCTTGTCATTGATGAATTACTGGATGAATTGCATGGATCAATTTACTTCACCAAGTTGGATCTTCGTTTAGGATATCATCAAATCAGAATGAAGACTGAAGACATTCCGAAAACAACATTTAGAACTCATGAGGGTCATTATGAATTTTTGGTCATGCCTTTTGGCCTTACCAATGCACCTTCTACATTTCAAGGTTTGATGAATTCCATTTTAAAACCCTTAGAAATTTTGTGTCAGTATTTTTTGATGATATACTAATCTACAGCAAGTCTTGGAAGGATCATGTTGAACATGTTGACAGGGTGATACAACTATTGGAGGAGAAACAATTATATGCAAAAAGATCCAAACGTTTCTTTGGAGTACAAGAGGTGGAATATCTGGGTCATATTGTATCTCATGAAGGAGTTAAGGTAGACCCTAGCAAAATTAAAACCATTAAGGAATGGAAAATCCCCACATCCATAAAGCATCTACGAGGATTTCTTGGGTTGACAGGGTATTATCGCAAGTTTGTTAAAAATAATGGGAGAATAACAGCACCTCTAACAACATTATTGAAGAAAGATGCATTTTCATGGACTCTAGAAGCAACAAAGGCCTTCAAACATCTTAAAGAGGCAATGTGCCAAGCACCGGTCTTAGCTACACCGAACTTCACAAAAACCTTTATTGTTGAATGTGATGCTTCAGGAAATGGAATTGGTTCTGTTTTAATGCAAGATGAAAGACCCATTGCTTTTGAAAGTTGTCCAATCAAGGGAAAGTTTTTACACAAAGCCATTTATGAGAAGGAAATGTTGGCAATACTACATGCACTTAAGAAATGGCGACCCTACCTAATGGGAAGACACTTCAAGGTAAAAACGGATCATGATAGCCTTAAATACTTTTTAGAACAAAGATTATCCTCTAAAGAGCAACAAAAGTGGGTCACAAAGATGTTGGGTTATGACTTTGAAATCATCTACAAAAAAGGGAAGCAAAATGTGGTGGCAGATGCACTCTCAAGAAAGGATGAGGATGTGGAAGAATTTTTGTGCACCATTTCTATTATCCAACCAGATTGGATAAACGAAGCAAGGGAGGAATGGAAGAATGATGAAGAAGTGTGGGCACTTATTCAAAAGTTACAACAAGATTCCAGTACATCTGATACATTTAGCTGGCAAAATGATTCGTTATGGTACAAAGATCGCTTATACCTATGTAAGAATTCCCAACTCAAAGAAAAGATTCTCATGGAATTGCACACTTCTCCCTTAGGAGGGCACTCAGGATTTTTAAAAACTTACCACAGGGTTAAGAAGGAATTTTTTTGGGATGGCCTTAAATCGGATATTCAAAAGTTTGTGGCAGAATGTTTGGTTTGCCAACAAAATAAAGTTGAAATAATTAAGACCCCGGGTCTATTACAACCTTTATCCATTCGAAGCCAATGTTGGGAGGAGGTTTCAATGGATTTTATCACAGGTTTACCCAAGTCTGAGGGAAAGAGTGTCATCATGGTGGTAGTTGACAGACTTACCAAGTATGCACACTTTTGTGCATTATCACATCCATTTAAAGCCAGTACAGTTTCTACTGCATTTATGGAAACAATTCAAAAGCTACATGGAAACCCAAAGATTATTGTAAGTGACAGAGATCCCATTTTCACTAGAAATTTTTGGACAGAATTATTTTCTTGTCTCGGTACTCAGTTAGCTCATAGCTCATCTTATCATCCTCAATCTGATGGGCAAACTGAGATAGTAAACAAATGTTTGGAAGAATATCTTTGTTGCTTTATATCTAATAAACAGACACAATAGGTCAAATGGTTGCCTCTGGCTGAATGGTGGTATAACACTTCTTTCCATACAGCAACAAAAATGACCCCATTTATGGCACTTTATGGATATCAACCACCATCCATCACATCATATTTAAGAGAAAATTCTAAGGTTCAAGCAGTGGAACATCACATCGAGAATCAACAACAAGTCCTCCAACTCTTAAAGGATAACCTCGTGTTGGTGCAGAATAGAATGAAACAACAAGCAGATCAACATCGTAGCGAAAGAAGTTTTGATGTAGGTGATTGGGTATTCCTACAGCTACAACCATATAAACAAATGTCCCTCAAGCAGGCTAAGAAGGATAATAAATTAGCACCAAAGTATTATGGTCCGTACAAGGTGTTGCAAAAGATTGGTTCTATGGCATACAAATTGGAGCTTCCTGCAGCTTCTCGAGTGCACCCAGTTTTCCATGTTTCATGTTTAAAGAAGGTTATAGGCGACAAGCTCCCAGTTCAAACAATATTGCCAGAACTTAACGAGGAAGGAAAAATTATATTGGAACCGAAAGTAGTCATAGAAACAAGAACTCGACAGCTACGAAATCGATCAATTTCGGAGTATCTCATCAAGTGGAAGAACTTATCCGTTGAAGATTCCACATGGGAGGATGAGAATTTTATACAGAAGCATCCAAAACTACTTAAGCGTTGAGGACAACACTTTTTTGAAGGAGAGGGGCATGTTAGGTCCCTATAATACTAGTGATTACCCCATTACTATTGTAGTTATATCCCTTATTAATATTGTTGTGCCCCTATTGTCCCCATATTGTTATTACTGTGCCCCATAGAATCCCTCTATTGTTATTTTTGTGCCTTTATATTATTATTATTATGAGGTCGGTTGGGTTATATTGTGACTCTTTAGACTCCTATATATAGAAAGGAGGTTTTGTCATTTGAATCATCCAAGAATTGTTCATTTGTGTAATGTAAAGGAGGTTGCCCCCTTGAAGAGGCTGAATTCTAAGGCGTTGATCTATCTTTTCTATCTTTTTGTGAGCTGGTTTCATAACATACTTCCCATCAGATCCCCGCGCGAGGCTTGCAAAACAGGGCCTTTGGTTACAATTTTTAAACCAGATTTATGATCTCTTGTCCTATAATGGTGTTTGGATTCTTGCAGGAGGATTTTTCTACGGATGTTCTCAGGTCGTTGTATTCAATCAACTGTGGGAGGCAAGCGTCGACTTCGTCAACATCTTTCTCGCCAGTTCATATTCTCCAAATACGAACACTAAGCCCCCAAATTAATCAGCCTCCACTTTATTATCAGAGCTATGTAGAGTCTCGGTAAAACGATCTATACATCTTCCTCAGCATCAATTATGGGATCATTGCCTTCGGGATGCAAATAGCATACGACAGGGGGAGCTGCAAGTCAAAGATGAAAGTGTCCTCAACCTACAACAAGTAATAAATACAAGTCGAGAATGTTGTCCGACAGAGAACATTTCAAGGCTGGATCTTGAAGATCCAATGTTAGATTCACCTGAAGGATTGTCGATACATATTTTTATCAGATCACTTGAAGGGAATTCCATTTGTTTAAAGATCGGGAGTTTGGAGGGGATAAAAACTCTCAAACAGATGATTCAAGAAAAGATGGGTATACCAGTTAGTTTTCAACTTCTAATTGATGCAGGGAAAGTATTACTGGAGTAATACAAGCTACATGATTATAACATTTGATGCGACTCAACCATCTCCCTTAATACAATAATTCTAGGTGGATGTCTGGGGACAAGCTCTAAAGGTCCAGCTACTTTCAAAGGTGCAGTTAAAGGGAAGATGGAGCCACAAAAACAATCAGAACAACCTCCCACTACTCTTGGTCCCTACATTGTGGAGCAAATGACCCAGGTGCCAGCTTTGACAATTACATTGCCTAAGGTAAATGAGATCCATGATGAATTTCTTTCTAAAGCTGTGATATGTAGATTCAATGGGTTCTAGCCCAAATCGGAGGCCGTACATCAATGGATATTTTCCACATTGACAAAAAACTATGACATCCATTTATGCTCAAAAGGTTTCTTTATTGTCAAATTCGACACTGCAAAAGATAGGGAATATGCTTTACATGAGTGGCCATGGTTTTGGGGTAATGCATGCCTCTTCATAACACCATGGTGATTTCCAAAATTCCAATATGGGTAAGGTTACATAACCTACCTTTGCATTTTTGGCATTATAAAGTATTAACAGGCATTGGGAATGCCCTTGGGAAATTTTTAAAAGTAGATGCAGACCACCTCACAAAGGATATCTTCACTTTTTCCAGAATTTGTGGGGAGGTAGACCTTAGTAAAGGATTACCATATCGCATCCTATTATATCACAATAATCAGCAGTGGTCCCAATGCCTTGACTATGAGAAGATGGCCTTCATATGTGTTGAAGCCCTGAAAATCGGGTCTACAACAAGGGGGATACCCACCCGGTCCGGACCTTGGTTGGCAGCTCCTTTTCCGTTTGGTATAGCGGGTCCGACTGCGGATATGGGACCAGTTTCCCAATTTATGTGTGTGTGTGAGAAAGATGGATATTTCTGTTTCTAACAGTTTCTAAATGGAATACTTCTACTCTAATTCTAATCTAACAATAAGGAAATTATATTCTAATCAACAGAAATATGTAAATCTACACTAACCCGGGGTGTAATTTTTCTTCTATGCGATCTAAAATGATTTCAAACAACAACTGGTGATAAAGATCATTCAGCTGCTATGAGAAAAGAATTCAATAAAGATGAACCACTTCGTATAAAAAGTTAGACGAAACAGTTGTGAAAAACATATCGCATAATGAGCTATTCATACATTAAGCATAAATAAATAGCTATCACCGTACAAAAGTGCCAAATGATAACTCAGGCATTCATACATTAATCTATAAATAACTGAACTGAAAATCACTTTAACACAAGGCAGAAATAGTTTAGAGATAGAAATACCATTTATAACTAGTCCTACTCATGAGCTTCAAGTGATAACGATTAATCTCTTCTTGATCAAATATCCACTAAGAGTACAAAAGTGCAACATCAGTAGCAGATATCAAATGCAAACATCAATAAATCATGTTCCATTCATTCATCAAAACCTCCTCAGAGGGTACAAAAGTGCATGTTTTGGGGATAAGTTTTTGATAAATTTCAGGACCCTTCTCTAAATGCATGAGAAGGGTTTAAATACTACTAACTATTTCTAAAAATAAATTATTACAAAAATATAGGATGCGGTTTAAATGACCGTCCTCTTTTCAGGAAAATAAAACAAAATTAAAGCTAAAATTAAACTACTTCTGTATTTGGTCCTTGAAATCGCACGCATGCAGCATCTGTTTGAGAAGAGTCGGGTGGCCGACTTCTGCTTTTAGCTGAGCTGAGAAAACAGAATCAACGAGAGCTGGCGCCATCTTTTTGGCCGAATTGATGATACACTTAACAGTCATCCACTGGCTATGTGGCTTTACCAAGTAAGCCCAGTAATAATCCCAGTTTAACCTGGTTAACCCTTGAATTGCTTGTGCTTTTTCTTGGGTCCTCTGTTTCCAATCTGCCTGTAGTGTTGTTTTCTTGCAATTTTCGGAGCTTGCAGATGACTGGGCAATTAGCAGCTTGTCTTTTCAAAAAAAATTCTCAGCCGCGCATCGGAAACTGCCTCCATTTCTTGATCCGGGTTTCCTTGATGCGTTTTTCGCCTTTTGCGCTTTTTCCTTCCAGCAGATATAAAGTTCAAAATTTGTAAAAATAATAATCCCGTAAGCTCTTGACCCTGAGTTTTAAACTGTCTGTTCCTGATATCTGCGCTGTCCAGTATCCATTTCACCATGTCCGTGTATGGGAGAATTTTGGGCCTTGCTGCTATCCGGTGCAAGAATGAACAGGCTAGCTCTGTAAGGGATGCTTCAGAAGAACCATTTGAGCCCACAGTAGCAACAACTTCCATTACTCTGGGATTCTCCTCTTCGAGCAGATTATACATGCCTTCCCATGTAGCAATTCCCGCGTCTCTGTTACAGGCCGTGTCTGTATACAGGGGTGCCATTTCCTTTTCTTCTAAACTCGGGGCTTTGCTTTTCTTTCCCATTTTAACCTGCGTATTGCTTTGTATCATCCTCTGTTCTCCGTTCCTGCAATTCACAAGTGAAGTGAAAATGAATGACAAAGAAGGGTGATGGGAAAGTTTTAAATGCCGCAGACACATCAAGTATACCACCTTACGTGAGATGATTCTTCGATAAGCACGCACCCATATTCCATTAATAACTAGCAACTAACTCATTTATTAGCATTAAAGCGCATAACCAGGTGTCAACTTAAGGAAATTACTTTTCTTGAATAACGTGCCCGAAAGATCTGCGATGAAGTGATTTTGCGATTTGCTTCACAACATCGCGGGTCGCAACATCGCAAAATGATAACATCGCAAAGTTGGTCACTCATGATATCGGATTATCGCATTGTCGCTGTATCACGAGATCGCAATATCGCAGAAATATTATGTATGACAATCTTTGTTAACCTGTTTTCTGCGAAATGCGATCTTGCGATCGGCGCCATCGCATATCGGCAAATTAACGCGTTTCGTTGTAAGTTGTGCTGTATGCGATGCGATATTTCATTATCGCACATCGCATTCTCGCAATGTTTAAAATTCAGCTCATAAGGAGGTATCCTGTTATCTTCTTCCGATGCGATATTCCTAAGGAAAGGTTTGTGTCTTACCTTATCATAAAACTTAGATTTTTTGGATTTTAGAAGGGGGGCTTCCTAAGTTTATGATGGTAACTTTATTCAACAAAGGAAATTTAAACACTAATTTGATTTTTTAAATTTTTTGCTAAGGGTCCCCACTTATTTAGTATTAGGAATAACACTAAATAAGAAGGGGGGTTGTTGCCGGCCACAACAAGATGTCGTCTATGTCTTCAAACTGGTCATCTTCAAAGTGCCTGTCCTCAAAATAAAATAAAATAAAGAAAGAAAGAAAAATGAGACAACCACAAAAGTCGAAAGGATGGTAGTTTTCTGACCCACGCACAGCGGAAACAGAAGAAGAAGAAACTATAACAAATACCACAAATAACAATGCTTCAAATTCCCAGGAGACCACGTAGAAGGACGCGTTAGACTTCAACTCAACATTAGTTCCAATACCTACTAAACAACAACAACAGATTGTGATGACTACTTCCGAAAAAGAAGCAATTGGTACCAAACAAACCCACGCATCAGTTGGTTCAGACTCAAACAAATAAATCTCGTCAAATATAAACAAGTCTCAAAAGACCATTGTATCATCCACACCCAACTCTAGTGGTTGGCGAAAATTGGAAAGAAAGAAAGGTAGGAAAGAATAGGGTAACTGTCTGATGAGTTCTTATGGATCTTGGTCAACAAGATCCGATATTATGCATATGCTTTGAGCATCTACTATATGTAATTTTGTTCACTTCATTTTGAATAAAATTGTGATTTTTCCTTGGGAAAAAATTATTGAATTATTATTATTATATAGAAATAATTATTATTAATTATAATGATAATAATAATATTTTTATTGCAACAATTTTTTTTGTATTATTATTTCTATTGTTACATATTTATCAATGGTAGACACAAATGAAGCCTTCAGCTATATCAACCACATTAATATTTTTAATGTGGTTGTGCTAGTTACATTGATGTGATCTATGTTGGAGTAGGTTTTTTAGAATTTCCATTCTTTTAATTATGGATGGTGTAGATTTAATAATGTGAGAATATTCTTTGTCATATACATAATTCAATGGTTGAAATTAAGTGTTTCCAAACGTTTTTTCAATTTCTCACCTCCACTCATGTGCATACATTACAAATTCTCAACATTACTTAACCTCCGCTAGTGTCCTCATGTTAGAAATTCTTAAAGTTACAAATGACACAAATCTTTTGATGCATATGAACATTTATCAGCTATTTAATTTATATGACTATGTTGGTTAATATGATTTATGTTATAACATAATTTTTATATGTGAAAGTGTCAAAAAAAATATTAAGATTCTATTGTTTTTCTAGTGTAATTTGTTTATTTATGTTTGTTTTGGAAGTTTCATTTTATTTCGGTATAATTTTCAGAAAGAGAAGGTTAGGTTTTAAAGTGATTTTTATTATGAAGTTAAAAAAATATTAAGTTTTTATTAAAAAAATATTTATGATAAGTGAAATTTATTTAAGAAATCAATATAATGTTAAGTTATCTATTAGGGTTTTAGTTTTCATGAGATGTTCCAAAGAACAAAATTATATGTGAGTTGAGGTGATTTTTATTGGTGGGTTCAGAGTGTATCTTTGTGTATAGTGATTTTGAAAAAAATGGAGTTATATGTAAGTTTTGAGTAATGTTCACTGGCGAGGTCAACATAGTGTTTCATTGTTAAGTAGTGCATTGGGATTCTCTATTTCCAAGTGTTTTGTTGTCAAAAAATTTATTAGAGTGTTATTTTCACTAGGATTGTATTCTCCCTATAGTTTCCCTACTCACATGCATGAGCTATGAAGGGATAAGACTACTTGTAGTCTTGAGTGATTCTCATTAACGAGGTTAATGAAGTGTTAAGATGATTATCAGTTTTTGGGTTATTTTCTTTCGTGATAGTAATGGAGTGTTAAATAGTCCACTAAGATTCTATTTTTGTTTAAATATGTATCCATTAGGGTTTTGTTCTTACTATGAACCACTTTAATCGCATAACATGAGTTTAAAAGTGATAACACATGTACAAGTCATAGATATATTTACTAGTAAAGTTTATGGAGAGTTAAGATGAGTACCAATTCTCTAATAATTTTCATATGGTCTATCCCACCAACATATTATGGGTTTCAAAGGATAAAGCTAAGTGCAAGTCCCAAACAATTATGTCAAATAATGATCTTTAAATGGAACCCCTTAAGGCATGTTCCTTCAAATGATTCTTTAAAAATAAACTTCAAACAATTTTTTTATTATTATCAAAATGATAAGGATGGAGAATGAGTGATCAAATGCCAACCTAATATAAAAAATAAAAATAAAAAAGCCTTGTGTAACACATGTCTTGAGCACTCACTATGTGGTTGTTGCTAAGAGTGCATTGGCTTATTTGGGGTAGTTGATGTTCATGTGTTTCATAAGTTAACTACTCAACCTATTTACCTTAGTTTATAAAGTTGAGTGCAAGTCCCAGTCAATTATGTCAAATAATGATCTTTAAATGGAAATTCTTAAGGCATGTTCCTTTAGATGGTTCTCTAAAAAATCAACTTCAAACAATTGTTTTTATTAAACAAGGATGGAGAATGAGTGATCAAATGCAAACCCAGTATAAAAAATAAAAACAAAAAAGCCTTGTGTACTCACTATGTGGTTGTTGCTAAGAATGCATTGGCATATTTGGGGTAGTTACTATTCATGTGTTTCCTAAGTCAACTACTTGTTTTATTTATCTTAGTTTTTGGTGTAGAGTACTTCTTTTGACACTCGCTTAAACGATTTTCAAGTAGCAATTTGTGTGTTTTAACCATAGAAATGGTATTAGTTTTATGAAAAAGGGGTCATTTGAATCCATGTTATGGAAATGGATAATGGTCAATTGGAAAGTAAAGAGTTCAATTGATTTATATCAAACCTGCACAAATGGTTATTTCACTGCAATAGTCATTCTTCTAGAGGATAGGAAGAATATATTTGAACTTGGTGTTGAAAATGCAACAAGAAAATCCTCATTTATTTTTCCCTTGAATTCAATTAGGAGAAAAATTGTAATTCCACATCACAAGACAACTTGTACGAGTTAACTAAGTTAATTTGACTTAGTTGGTTCAATTACTTCGAGTTGAGGGTCTTGTTGTAGAATGTAACTAGGTTTAGTCTTCATAATGATTTGTAATTATGAATTTATGAAGAAGAAAAAGAAAACGTATTTTGTAATACTTGCATCATGGGTTTCATGAGCAAGGAGTTTTATTATAGGTCAAAGACTTCTTCTTGATGTCTTTAGGAGTTTGTCGTCTTGTCATAAATATAATTAAGAAGTCATGTATATAAAGTCATGTTACACATGTGAAATACATGTCATTTATGTAGAAAATTGCACTCCAAGACATTGTCACTATCTCTCTTGTGGTCGGCTAAAAGAAAAACTATATTCTCCTGGTGAAGAAGTCGAATTACCTCCAAGATCGTATGTTGGCCTAGATAACAAGAATAAGTCACTATATAAAGAGTGACTTGACCTCATCGTAGCACCAAGCAATTCATACATCTGATCGATAACAGTGTAGATCTTAGTGCAAAGTGACAAGGGTAATACAATGAGGAAGAAACGCTTCAACAATGCATAAGTGTCTCATCTTTGCAATACTAATGAAGGACCAAAGGTTGTCTCATCTCTGCAAAGGACTGAAGACTATTTTAGGACATTAGTCATTTGATTGAGGGCTATAACAAGTGTGGAACAATGCTGGAAGAAACCAAGACTCTACCATGCAATGCAAAGGAGAAAAATTGTGTCAAAGACCGTGTTAAGAACTGCGAGATAAAGGTCGAGACTCTGCCATACAGTGCGAAGGATAGAGACCGGAACTCTCTAGGTGACAGTGCCATACAGTGTGATGAAGAAGGATTGAAGCATGAATGTCAAGGAATGCAAGAGATAGTGACAAATGTCTTGAAGGTGAACTTGTGTCAAGTATCTTTGTCAAGGGTATTGGTATTCATCAATTGAAGTATCTATAAGAAGATTCTTTGTGGGTTTTCCCCTCAAGAGGAGGGGTTCTAGCCCTGGCTTGGAGCCTAACTATTGTGTCACTATTGTTATTGTTTTGATAGTTGTTTGGTGTACCAAACACGTAATAATGATGAATAAAGATAATAAGTAAATATGTTACACAAGAAATTATCATGTAAGAGATAATGTTATAACCTTTGTAATAAGAAGTCTAGAACAACAACAATATTTCATTGTAATATGCCACACGATGTTGCTCGGTGTCAAGAGTAATCTCATCATTCACCTTGCCGTTGCTACTTTATTACAATTGATCTCAAACAGTGATTGGTTCGACCTATATGACAGTACCATAAGATGATTGGTGTCATATGTCATATCAATGATCATAAGAATCAGATGTATGAGGAGTCAAAGTATCTCAAGGCTCAAGTGATCTCAATAACATATAGTCTGAAGCAGTTTCGGTAATGTCATAATTATGCTATGGTGCTTGGTGCTGGACAATGCAAGAAGGTCTCAAAGGAAGTCTTGTAAAAGGATTTCAGTTGTGTCATGCTAGGTAGCTCAAGCAAGGATCTCATTCAAGGAAGCATCAAGGTGAATATCTCCTCTTCACGTGCCAATTAAGTACCTTTCATAATCAATCCTTGGTTTAAATGACTTTGTTTTGCAAGGAAATCGATATGCTAGTTGGGTAACCGAAGGTCGTTGCATGAAATAAGGAGGATAGTCATAGTCCTCAAAGATTAGAGAAGTCATTGAGCATATCAATAAAAGGGTCTCCTCTAATTTCATAGGAAGGGACTCTTAAGGTTCTCTCACAAAAACAATATTGGAGACATCAAAGAAATATATGATGCAATGAAGTAGGTCATATTGAAGGTATCGAAGAATGAAGGGATATCTTCATAAAATCTCAACTGTGAGATTTGGAGAGATGATAAGAAGATAATCATCATTAACTAATAAGAAAGGTAACAAATGTCCATGGGACAAGAGAGTTTCCTCATTCGACAACTTGTGGTTTCTATGCTAGATGGAAAAAGACAAGTTGAGGACAAAAGTGTTGAAGGCTAAAACACTCAAACATTTTCAGAAAGGAAAGGGAAGTTTAGAAAATTTGGTCTTCAGAAAAGAAAGAAGAGTATAGCTAAGATTCAATGCTATATGGAAAGAAAGCTCATATCACCAGAAAGATGGAGGAAGCTGAGGAAAATACCAAGGAAAGAGGGAGTAACAGATCTCTACTATGATTAAGATCACCTCCCTCATAAAAGGGTCTTATCATAAGTTCCTGTAATGTCCCCTAATACTAATAATAATAATAATAAATAATATAATATAATACTATTTATAAGCAAATAAATAATAAACAATAAAGAAAATATAATAATAGTAAATAGATAATAAATAATAAAGAAATATAATAATAACAAATAAACAAAATAGTAAATAACAATTTTAGAGTTCTAAATAAGTAGATATAAAAGTAAAACTATAAAATAGTAATAAAAACTAAAGTTAAATAAAATAAGAAAGAGTTAACTAAAAGAACTATAAAAATAGTAAAAATAAGTAAAGTTATCAAAAAGTAAAAATGAATAAAATAAGAAATAAATAAATTAAGAGAAAATTTAAGTTAAGTAAATCTTAAAAAATAAGAAAATAAAAGTTGCATGTTGACACATGGAATGTGTGCATGCGGTTCCCCTTCCAATGTTTGCTCTATTTAATAGACGGCGAAGAATATGAGAGATCATTCCATGATTCCATCATCCATTCTCTTGGGAGAAAAGTGTTGTGAGACAAATGATTCCCTGGCCGTAGTACGTTGATTGAGGTCTCGTGGGTGGCTAGTTGTAGAAAGATTTTGTGCAACTGAGCCTACGGTTGGGTGGAGAGTCATCCCCAAAACTTTGTTGCGGTTAGCAGGATTCAAATAACGTTCAACTTCGAAATGACAAGTAAGGAATATCATTGCTACAGGTAAGTTGCTTTTGCTCCTATTTCTTAAAAATTCTATGCTAATTAGTTGAAGAGAGGTGTGTTGATTGTAAATCACATAATTGATCTAATTAGTTGCATGTAATAATTTCAGGTTGTTAAGTTCCTAAATATTTTGTTATAGATATGACCATGATAAATAATAAGATGCATCGTGACATCATGGAAGCATTATAAATAAGATCTCGTGACATCACCATGCAGAATCATGAATGACGGATGGAATAAAATCCATGGCAGTCAAACATGAAGGATATAGCTCTTGGGAACCTCATTGGACATTGAAGGAAAGGAAGAAGTCATCCAGGACAAAGTTCATCATACATCAAGTCAAAAGAAAACATCTTCCAGATGGGGATATGTAGGATCCTCAAGATTCTCTGATGGAATCCTCATCGAATGGTTCACTAATCTAGAAACAAAGAAAGTGTTTCATCATAAACTCCAACTTGTGGAATTCATGTATGATGTTATGATGATATAAGGGATGAATCAGATCAAGGGGTTGAAGACACTTCAATCAAGGAAGCTGCTGGAAGAAGCCTAGATGACCTAAAGGTAAAATGAGGTATGTATGCTTGTATTTAATATTATAAAGTCATGTTGTATGGTTGTAGGTAACATGGATCACTACTTCTATTTTGAGAAGAATGATAAATGGAAAATGATCTCCTCCTCTGAAAGTATGTGGGAAGGCATAAGTCGCACTAGATGGAATCAACATAATATGTCCTCATATGATGTATGAGGTGGTTGGTTACAATTAAGGAACTCTGATTGGAAGCTCCTGGGATTGGAATGTGTGAGAGATGAAGAGATCGTGAGATATGCAACCATGATGAAGACGATCAACATCCAAAAGACCAAGAAGATTTGACTAGAAAATCTCCCGGAAAGATATGAAGACTCTAATGGAAGCCTAAAAAAGGTGGAGACCCTTGACAAAGGATATATTTGGCAAATGTGTCAACATGTATGCGGGATGTTGATACCTACAGGAAAATGTCATGATGAAGAGCCATCTCGTAAGGTGTTATTTGATTTAATGTTAAGTTTTGATTTCTTGAATAATATATGGACGAGTTCATGCAGGGCCACTGGAACAAGAGTTGTAAGTGCAAGTACAACCAGCATTCATGTGGTGGATGAAAATTCCTGAAAAAGCATGATGAGAAAGAAGTATCCATATGAAGAAGGTTCCAGATATGTACCAAGAAGGCCACTTTCCATGAAGAAAGGAATGACATGACGAATCAAGGAGGAAAGTGATCGATGGCTAATGCGCTACAAGGAAGAAGCTCGACTGAATTTCATGACATCAAGAAAATAAATTGATTAAGCAACTGAAGGACCCACAAAGAAGAAGTTGTTGATGAAAAGGAGAGTCCCTAGTTAAGAGGGAGTGATGACAAATCCATAACTAAGAGGGAGCTTGGGAAAGTTCCTAGTCAGAAGGAGCTTGGGTACATTCCTTTACAGGAATGGCCATATCTTCCCTAGTTGAGAGGGAGAGATAGACATAACATTCTTATCTTCACTTGGGAAGAAAGAATGAAGGATTGGGTAATCATTTGGCATCTGATGCTCTTTGAGGATGTGGAGGGCATCCAAGATAAGAGTAGGCAAGAGGACTGATATTCTTTGAGGGCTGGGAACCTAAGATAAGAATAGTCCTAGAAGGCCATACTGAATGAACACTCGGGTGGGTATGTACCTTGAGAGACAATGATGAAGGTGTATATAGTCATTGGTCTCACCAACATTGTAGCTCATGGTATCGTGGAGAGATGGAGTTGTTAGTCAAGGCCTTGCACTGTGACAATGTTGATTGATATGATGCTATACAGATGGGATTACCAATCAGATTCTTGTTATGAGATTCTTTAGATTAAAAGTAACCATGTACCATTATGAATACCTCCCTAGTTAAGAGGGAGTGTTGTATAATGTAACTAGGTTCGGTCTTCATAATGACTTGTAATTATGAATTTATGAAGATGAAAAAGATAATCCATTTTATAATACTTGCATCATGGGTTTCACGAGCAAGGATTTTTCTTATAGGTCAAAGACTTCTTCTTGATGTCTTCAAGAGTTTGTCTTCTTGTCATAAATATAATTAAGAAGTAATGTATATAAATTCATGTTACACATGTGAAAAACATGTCATTTATGTAAAAATTTGTACTCCAAGACATTGTCACTATCTCTCTTGTGGTCGGCTAAAAGAAAAACTATATTCTCCTGGTGATGAAGTCAGCTTACCTCCAAGATCGTATGTCGGCCTAGATAACAAGAATAAGTCACTATATAAAGAGTGACTTGACCTCATCATAGCACCAAGCAATTCAGACATCTTATCGACAACAATGCGGATCTCAGTGCAAAGTGACAAGGGTAATACAGTGAGGAAGAAAAGCTTCAACAGTGCATAAGTGTCTCATCTCTGCAATATTAACGAAGGACTAATGAAGGACCGAAGACTATCTCATCTCTACAAAGAATCGAAGACTGTTTTAGGACAATAGTCATTTGATTGAGGGCTATAAAAAGTGCATAATAATTTTGGAAGAAACCGAGACTTGGAGACTCTTGTGGACTGAAGAAAGCGATCAGTGAAGATCGAGGTTCTGCAATGCAATGTGAAGGAGAAAGACTGTGTCAATAACTGTGAGATAAAGATTGAGACTTTGCCATACATTGCGAAGGAGAAACACTGTGTTAAGGACTGCGGGATAGAGACTGAGACTCTCTAAGTGAAGATGCCATAAAGTGTGATGAAGAAGGACTAGAGTATGAATGCCGAGGAATGCAAGAGATAGTGACAAATTTCTTGAAGGTGAACTTATGTCAAGCATCTTTGACAAGGGTCTTGGTATTCATCAATTTAAGTATCTATAAGAAGAGCCTTTGCGAGTTTTCCCCTCAAGAGGAGGGGTTTTAGCCCTGGCTCGGAGCCTAACTATTGTATCACCAATGTTATTGTTTTGATAGTTGTTTGATGTACTAAACATTGTAATAATGATTAACAAAGATAATAAGTAAAGATGTTACACAAACAATTATCATGTAAGAGAATTAAAATTAATGTTTGCCCTACCTAGTTCTCAACAGGTCTAATTTGAGTCATGTAGAGTGGTTCCTACTTTATAGGAGCCCTGGTTGATTTTATTTTGAGTTGTAATTAATTAATTTAGTTTAACTAAGTCAAAGTCGGTTAAACTAGTTCCAACTGATGGAGGAACTAGTATGAGGTCTAACAATGGGGTGCTGGTACATGTGTTCAACCAATTAACTGATAATTCAGCCATAAATAACTCATTCATGTGTGATCTGAGAGTTACCTAGTTGAGATTGGAGTTCAAGGGCAATGTACTATCAGTTGTATAATCATCCAAATTGTACAGGTGGTGCATGCAGTCAGAGGAAGACCTATGATGGATTGTGCAATTCCAATTGAGGAATTTCCCTAATCAGTAGGGGCTAATTCCCAAGGAAATAACACAAGGAAATAGAGACTTGGGAAAGCATAAATTTGTTAAGTATTGGCCAAGGCTTTGTCTAGGAAGTCGTCAGACAGATAGAGATAGTGCAGAGGTTGCTCGAGCTTGAGAAAATTATTGTAATATTCTCATATTTTATGACTAATGCAATGTATATAGATAGCATGGGTTTTTAGATATGACTTTCCCCAAGAAATCATTGTGTAATGTGTTGATTGAATTCTTTCTCTTGTATGCTTCGTGATTTCTCAATCGATTAATTATTTCCGTCGATGAGTAGAGTAGATTCAAGTCTTTTGTTTTAGCAAATTACATAAGCAGTTTGAATTTACAAGGAATCTCTACATGGTATGCGAGCTGAAATGACACTTGATGAGAAGAATAGGTGTTATGAAACCAGCTCAAGAAAAGATAGAAAAGATAGATCAACGCCTTAGAATTCAGCCTCTTCGAGGGGGCAACCTCCTTTACATTACATAAATGAACAATTCTTTGATGATACAAATGAAAAGACCTCCTTTCTATATATAGGAGTCTAAGGGGTCATAACATAATTAGAGTCGACATAACAATAATAGTGTAAGGGCACAATAATAACAATAGTGGGCTTCTATGTGGCACAATAGTAACAATATGGGCACTACATGGGTACATCAATATAATAAGTGGGTTGTACTAATAACAATAAGGGGTTACACTAGTAGTATAGGGGCCTAACATGCCCCTCTCCTTCAAAAAGCGTTGTCCTCAATGCTTGAGTAGTTCTTGATGCTTTTGTATAAAATTCTTGTCCTCCCATGTGGAATCTTCAGCGTATAAGTTCTTCACTTGATGAGATACTCTGAAATTGATCGATTTCGTAGTTGTCGGGTTCTTGTTTCTGTGACTGCTCCAGGTTCCAATATGATTTTTCCTTCCTCTTCAATTTCTGGCAATATTGTTTGAATTGGGATCTTTTGCAACTTTTGAATAAGTGGCCATACTTCTTCCTCCTTCTTCCATTCATACCTTGCTTCGTTTATCCAGTCTGGTTGGATAATAGAAATGGAAAAAAACAATGCTTCCACATCCTCATCCTTGAAGAGTCTTCCCATTCGGTAAGGTCGCCATTTTTTAAGTGCATGTAGTATTGCCAACATTTCCTTCTCATAAATAGCTTGCTTGTTTCGTTTGATTTTGCACCGAAGTGGCGTTATCCTTTAAAAGTTGGAGAACTTGTTGTTGATGCTCGATGTGATCTTTCTCTGCTTGAACCTTTTTCTTCTTGATATGTCCTTCTATCTCTAGAGTTTGAGGAGTGGTAATTTCTTCCAATCCTTTACAAGATATGGGCGGATTCATTTCTTGATGCGCGATGTGATCTTTCACTTCTTGAACATTTTTCTTCTTGATATGTCCTTCTATCTTGATAGTTTGAGGAGTGCTAATTTCGACCAATGAATTACAAGATATGCTTGGATTCATTTCTTCTTTCTCAATGTGATCTTTCACTTCTTGCACCTTTTTCTTCTTGATATGTCCTTCTATCTTGAGAGTTTGAGGAGTGGTAATTCTTGCCATTGTTTTACAAGATATGGTTTGATTCATTTCTTCTTTCTTTGGGGTGGGGTCCTGGCGTATATCCTCTTCTTTTGATGTTTCTTGATCCTTTTCTTCCTCCTCTTCATATTCTATGTAAAATAATTTCTTCTCAGCACACTTATGACCTTTAGTGCATTTGCTATCACAATTGTAACAAAGCCCTTTTTCTCTTTTTTCTTCCAATTGTTGTGGTGTAACCCTTGTAGGTTGTGGAAGGCTGGGAGAAACAACACTTCCATCTTTATAGTTGTGAGGGGTATACTTCCTGGTTTCCATAATTTTGCTTTCGACTATGTCACAAAGCCCTTTTACTCTTTCCAATTGTTGTGGTGTTGCTCTAAAGAAGGTGTTGCTCTTTGTATCCTCATAATGTGCTATCATTTCCTCCGTGACATAATAAGTTGTTTACGAGAACAAAGCCCTTCATACCATAAAAATTGATCCGGTTCTAAATATGAAGATGCAATACATACCTTTTGTAACAGTGGTACACCATGTAGATCAAAATATTGCTCCATCTGAAGTATCCAATTTACCGGATCCTTGCCATCAAACTTCCTCATCTTGCTTTTTCTTGATTTTAGGAGCTCGATCTTGAAACGACTGTAACTCTGTACTTTCAGATCTTTAAGTTCTAAAATTGCGACCTGTAGTAGCCCTCTGTGTCCTCTTTCCAATGCCACTAGTCTGATCCAAATTGGATTCTCCAAGAAAGAGTTATGCACAATCTCCCAAGATGACCTGATTATAGACCTTTCCAGAAGAGCGAACTTGTATGAAGTTCCACGTGTCACTATTTCGACCTTTGGATCTGAAAAATGCATACAAGAAACTACAGTCCGTCCTCTATCTGTACCTTACGAAATTTCAATACGATCCCCAGAGAGAAAGTTATGACGATTTTCCCCAGGTCACCTATTTGGAATGTAATTCAGGAGTCTGCAAAAAGACCAACTTCCTCAGATCATATCTCCGCAAATATAGCGCGAAAAGCTCTGAAATTTGGACCTGAGGTTCAGCGCGATTTCTTCTCAAATGGGTTTTTTTTTGCAACTTCTGAAACGTCGCAGAAAAAAAGTTATAGCGAAAATGCCACGATGACCTGTTTGGAGCAGCGAAACCCTAGAATCTAAAGCTCTGATACCAAATGTTATGAAACCAGCTCAAGAAAAGATAGAAAAGATAGATCAACGCCTTAGAATTCAGCCTCTTCGAGGGGGCAACCTCCTTTACATTACATAAATGAACAATTCTTTGATGATACAAATGAAAAGACCTCCTTTCTATATATAGGAGTCTAAGGGGTCATAACATAATCAGAGCCGACATAACAATAATAATGTAAGGGCACAATAATAACAATAGTGGGCTTCTATGTGGCACAATAGTAACAATATGGGCACTACATGGGTGCATCAATATAATAAGTGGGTTGTACTAATAACAATAAGGGGTTACACTAGTAGTATAGGGGCCTAACAATAGGAGTTTGTCTTTATAGGTGAAATCGAAATTGCAGGATCATTCTTTAGAGCCAACATGGTTTCATTCTATGGATTGAGACTCGAGTATGCCCATGAGGGTGGCTAAAATTATATTGCTTAGAAGGACAAGATGGAGGCAGTGTTGGAAGACAACGGGCTGAAGGAATTCATAGGCAATGATATTCCTAAGCCTCAAACAACCAATGCTCAAGATTTGACAGAGTGGAAGAAATGTGTGGCAAAGGCGAGGAGGATCATACTAGAAGGAGTTCAAGATCTATTGTCTCGAATCTAGATGGGAAGGATACACCATATGCAATGTGGCAACCCTTGATAGACTTGTTTCAGAACATGAGTGACCACAGGAAGGTGGTATTGAAGGACAAGCTTCAAAAGATGAAAATGGAGAAGGGAGATACAGTACCACAGTACTTGAGCAGGTTCACCCAATGTCGGGATGAGCTTGTGAGCATTAGTATTACACTTGCTGAAGATGATCTGGTCGGCCTAACACTTCTAGGCCTTCCCAAGAGCTGGCACAGCTACCAAGATTCGGTAAATGGGAGGGGGCATCTACCAAAGTGGGAGCGTTTGTGGTCTGACTTGGTGCAAGAGGAGATAAGGTGGAACACCAGAGATGGAACCTCATCCAAGCATGACGATGAGGAGAAATGTGCCTTGGCTGGTAAGGCAAAGAAAGGGAAAGGGAATAAATCCCATTTCAAAGGGGATTCTAGTAAGAGGGGCAAGAATAAGGATTTGTTGAAGATTAAATGTTTTCATTGTCATGAGCTTGGACACTATGCCATGAAGTATTTGCATAAGAAGGCCAGCAAGAAGCCCTCAGGAGGAGAGGTAGGTGAAGATCTTGCTTCATAATTCAAGTTGGATTTCACCCTCATTGCATGCATAGAGACATTGGTGATGGGTAGTGTGTGGTATCTAGATAGTGGAGCCTCATTCCATATGACCGACAACAAATAATTTTTCAGTGACTTGGCAGAGAAGGACCTCCAGATGCACATCGAGATGGGAGATGATGGAAGGGATAGCGCGACTGAAATTGGTGCTGTTATTTTTCAAAGGGAGTCTGATTCTCCCCTCACATTAAAATATGCCATGTATGTTCTGGATTTGAAGAAGAATTTAGTTTCAGTTGTTATGTTGGAATACCATGGCTATAATGTGATATTTAGAAAAGGAAAGGCTTTCCTTCATCACATAGCCACAAGATAAGTGACACAGATCAAGTTTTGGGTGAAGGACCTCTACGAATTGAATGTAGAAGAATGTGTTGCCTTGAGCATAAAAGTATAGAAGGTGCGGAGCCAAGACATCGATGAATTATGGTATAGGAGACTTGGTCATTTGCACCATGGAGCTTTGAAGATCATGCAACAAATTTTTGTAGGACTTCCTAAAGATGCACTAGAACAGTGAGATGCATGCAAAAGGTGTACACTGGGGAAGTACATTGAAGCCACCTTTCATGATAAGGACAGTTGAGCGCAAGTGATCCTTGAAAGAGTTCACTCAGATGTGCGTGGACCATTTTCGACAACCTTCGCGACCAAGCACATGTATTATGTGATATTTGTAGATGATTTATCACGTAAGTGCTAGATTTTATTCATGCAGAAGAAAGGTGAGACATTCTCTAAATTTTGTGAATTTAAGGGACTTGTTGAGAAAGACACTGGCAAGAAAGTGAAGGCTCTCAGGAGTGATAACAGTGGAGAAGCATTCAACAGGAGTTAATAGCACCCCATAACCCATAACAAAATGGGGTTGTTGAAAGGAAGAACATAAGTATTGTGGGAGCTGCACAAGTGATGTTACATGATTAGGGCCTATCGTTGTATTTTTGGGTTGAAGCATGCAACACAACTGTATATGTGCAAAACAAGAGTCCTCATCAGATTCTCGGGATGAGTACACCAGAAGAAGATTTTTCAGAGAAGAAACCAGATGTGTCACACTTCAGCATCTTTGGTTCATTAGTTTACTTTCATGTTACTAAGGATGCAAGGAAAAATCTAGAGCCGACAACTGAGTTGGGCATATTTGTGGGGTATATCGATACACCTCACAACTATCGTGTGTACCTGCCATCTCACAGGATGATAGTTGTTTGTAGAGATGTGAAGTTAGATGAAGAGAATGCCATGATATGTTCCCTTGAGAGGGAGATTCAGTTACATGTAGATGAGGAGCTTTTAGCTCCAAAGGAAGAACCTTAGGATGATGTGGAGCAGCCACATGTAGAGGAGCAGAGAGTGGAAGCACCCACTCATGCAGAGACATCCAGAGATGGAAGGAAGCGCACCAGAGAAGATGACAGATTGATGCATGATGCTAGAGAGAATGTGGGAGCACCCACATCATAGCATAGGCAGAGGGGGTCACTAGATCGGTACACTGGCTACGTGGCTCTGATGAGCAAGAGTGTAGAGGATGAGCCATCGTCATTCGAGGAAGAAGTGCAACAACCAGTGTGAGTTGATGCCATGGTAGAGGAGTATGAATCCATTATTAAGAACAATGCTTGGGAAATGCTCCCAAGGCCAGAGGAAAAGTCAATGGTAGGTTCCAGGTGGATCTACAAGGTGAAGTAAGCAAGAGATGGGAGTGTCGAGAAACACAAGGCCAGATTTGTGGCCAAGGGTTTCTCTTAGGTGGAGGGAATTGATTATGAGGAGACCTTGCTCCAGTAATAAGGTACTCTTCAATAAGATCTATTCTAGCACTTTCAGCGTAGATGGGATGGAAGATACATCAGATGGATGTGAAGACAACCTTCCTCAATAGAGTGATTAAGGAAGAGGTCTACATAGAGCAGCTAGAAGGATTTGAGACCTTCAACAGAGAGTCACATGTGTGCAGACTCAAGTGAGAACTGAATGGATTGAAATAAGAACACTACACTTTGAACACCAGGATCGACAATTATTTCACTAGATTGGGCTTCGCCGAAAGTGAAGCAGATGAAAACCTTTACCATATTGTGGTTGAAACTAAAATGTTGATTACAATATTATATGTCGATGCTTTAATTCTAATAGTTGATGAGAAGCTGGTCAAATCTTGCAAAGAGGATCTTTCAGGAGAATTCAAGATGAAGGACCTGGGGCTCATGCATTATTTCCTCGAGATGGAAGTATGGCAAGGAGACGGGGAACCTTTTTTCTCTTAGGGCAAGTATGCCAACGAGATACTGAACAATTTCCACATGGAGAGAAACAAACCCATGGAGACTCCTCTAGCAGGGAATTGGAGGAAGGAAGATGCTACTTCAGGGGAAGTAGTAGAGGCTACTATTTACAGGCAGCTTATGGTTTCAATTATGTATTTGGTGAACACACAAAGGGACATGTGTTTTGCAGTTAACGAACTTAGTCAAGCAATGGTTAACCCCACCAAACTGTATTGGAAGGCAGATAAACATGTGTTGAGATACCTTAGAGGCACCACTCAGTTTGGTCTTTGGTACATATGGACAGAGGGAGTGAAGATGCAGGGCTTCACCGATACAAATTGGGTAGGGAGTCCATCAAACAGGAAGATCACATTAGGGGGAATCTTCAGTATTGGGTCAAGAATAGTTTCTTCATATAGTAGGAAACAGAGATCAGTTGCACTCAGTTGTGCAGAAGAAAAGTACATGGTTGATAGTCAAGCAACTTGTGAGGCTATCTAGATGAGGAAGATCCTATTGAAAATGGCAACAATAAATGCTAAAAATAGAAGTGCTAAAAATAGCACTACTATAAATAGCAGTTTGGGTACCAGTGCTGGATTGGGCAACAGGGAATGAAAAATGGAAGTGATAAAAATAGAATTGTTATTTTTAGCAGTTCAGGATGGATTCCTATTTTAGTCAGTCCCTGGACTAAAAATAGGAAGTAAAATTCGAATTTGATATTAACAGCAGTTTGTAAATTAATTAATTAATTCATCTTGAGTTAATTAGTTAAGGAAAATCAAACTTGAAGTCTATGTGGGGACATGCAACAGTTTATCTATTAATTGAGGAATTTATCCATCAGTTAAAGAGATAAGGATGAGTTCTAATTTGAGTAGTAATTAGTTGGCTCAGTTAACTGAGTCAAGTCCAGTTAGATTGACTTAAATAGTTTGTTTAAATTAATGTGAGTTCAGTTAGTTAATGCATGCTTGCGTATAACCGTTGCACTTTAGATAATTGAAGATTCTCTCATGAATAACTCATGCATGTCAGTTTAGACAGAGACCTAATTGAGATCAGAGAAGGGACAATGTACTATCAGTTGGATGAACATTTTTCCTATAAAGGAAGCTCATCCATGATGAGGATTTATCTCCTTCAAGACTGCATAGTTGGATCAGAGGTTAGTGAGTGTGTGAAGAGGCCAATTCACATAAGTGGTTGCACTGGACCCCAATCAAAATTGTGCAAAGAAATATGAGGCTTGGAGGGCATATCAGGAGGTTTTAAGAGAGGCCTTTGGCTGTCTATGAGCAACAGAAGTATTGCAGAGAGAGCAGGATAGCTTTTGAGCTGATTCTTTTTGTAATACTGGCTATATTTCCACTTGTATGATAATACAGAGTTGGGGTTTTAGGTTGAGGCTTTCCCCGGGTTATTTCTTCTGTGTTATGTGTGATTGATTCCTTCTTATCAGTTATATGTGTTCTTATTGATGTTGCTCATGTTTGATTAAGCTTCCGCTAAATTGGTTGTAGAAGTAGATCAAGTATTTTGCTTTAGTCTATTGCATTATCAGGTGATCTACAGGTGGGAATTTCTACATGGTATCAGAGCAAGCTGATTTGTAGAAAAGTTCTACATGGTATCAGAGCAAAGGTGATCAAAGGAGAGAACAATATACTAAGAGGAGATTTCAAAGTTTTGAGTTTTGGGCCGAGAGTTTGCAAAGAAGATCTGAAAATTTTTGTACAAAATTTTCAGAAACAAATAGCAGATTTAGATTCCTTGTGGAAAAAGACCCAAATTCAAAAAAAAAAAAATTTGGCTGAATCGGAGTTCGGATGAGGGAGATATCGCTGATTTAAAATCAGCTCTTTTTCCAGAAAATTTCGTGATGGCGGGAAATATGAAACAGATTGTTGTGCTAGCCAAGAACCTGTATGCACTTGAGTTTCAAGATGCATGCAAAGCCTTGATGAGAGGGGCAAAGGTTAGATACTTGGTGGTTGAGAGGGAGAGTAAATTACCTCTCAACATGCAACACCAGAAGAAGTCTCAGACGATTGTGGAGGAGCCACGATTAGTGAAGCAGCTTTAGGAGGTTGTGGAGCAGCCACAACTAGAGAAGCTGAGAGGAGATCGAGTAGAGACATCTACTCATGTAGAGACCTCCAGTAGGGGGAAATTTTGAGCCAAGTGGGCAGAGGGATCACATGCATCCATACCTCCAGGTAGGAGGTGGGGTGATGTGGAGTGATCGTCCCAAGAAGGTTGGAATAGGGGTAGGATCATTGAGGTACCCAACCTCTTTGATTAGACCTTGCTACGAGAGCCCCGACAAGGAGTAGCAGGACTAACAGATTGGGTAGAGACAGATGCGGATGGAGCGGCAGAGAGAGCTACAGTGCAGGAGTCCCAAGACTGTGTAGAGCTAGTAGGCTGCAACGATGTGAGAGGCACAAGAGTGTTACACCAGTGCAGGATGGCACAGAGAGGTGTGCAATGGTACGAGATGCATGGAGTGTTGCAGCAGCTCAGAGGTCAAAGAGGGAGATCAGCAGTATGTAGAGCTTCAACATCAGAGTATGTTTCTAGCCCAACAGAGAGGTTAGTGGAGAGTTTTTGTTTTTGTTTCGAGAGTCGCTGGAGCAACCACACTTAGTAGAAGTGTTGCATGCAGAACATTCCGAAGGTACAGGATCGGGTTCAAGTTGAAGCCTTTCTTGTTGAGAGGGAGTGTTGAAAATGGCAACAAGAAATGCTAAAAATAGAAGTGCTAAAAATAACACTGTTATAAATAGCAGTTTGGGTACCAGTGCTGGATTGGGCAACAGGGAATGATAAATGGAAGTGCTAAAAAAAGAATTGCTATTTTTAGTAGTTCAGGATGGATTCCTATTTTAGTCAGTCCCTGGACTAAAAATAGGAAGTAAAATTCGAATTTGATATTAACCGCAGTTTGTAAATTAATTAATTAATTCATCTTGAGTTAATTAGTTAAGGAAAATCAAACTTGAAGTCTATGTGGGGACATGCAACAATTTATCTATTAATTGAGGAATTTATCCATTAGTTAAAGAGATAAGGATGAGTTCTAATTTGAGTAGTAATTAGTTGGCTCAGTTAATTGAGTCAAGTCTAGTTAGATTGATTTAAACAGTTTGTTTAAATTAATGTGAGTTCAGTTAGTTAATGCATGCTTGCATATAACTGCTGCACTTCAGATAGCTGAAGATTTTCTCATGAATAGCTCATGCATGTCAGTTCAGACAGAGACCCAGTTGAGATCAGAGAAGGGACAGTGTACTATCAGTTGGATGAATATTTTTCCTATAAAGGAAGCTCATCCATGATGAGGATTTATCTCCTTCAAGACTGCGTAGTTGGATTAGAGGTTAGTGAGTGTGTGAAGAGGCCAATACACACAAGTGGCTGCACTGGACCCCAATCAAAATTGCACAAAGAAATAGGAGGCTTGGAGGGCACATCCGGAGGTTTGAGAGAGGCCTTTGACTATCTATGAGAAGCAGAGGTATTGCAGAGAGAGCAGGATAGCTTTTGAGCTGATTCTTTTTGTAATACTGGCTATATTTCCACTTGTATGATAATACAGAGTTGGGGTTTTAGGCTAAGGCTTTCCCCGAGTTATTTCTTCTGTGTTATGTGTGATTGATTCCTTCTTATCAGTTATATGTGTTCTTATTGATGTTGCTCATGTTCGATTAAGCTTCCGCTAAATTGGTTGTAGAAGTAGATTAAGTATTTTGCTTTAGTCTATTGCATTATCAGGTGATCTACAGGTGGGAATTTCTACAGATCCTTGTTGGGTTATTTGGTCAGCAGATGGATCCTACAGTGATTTACTGTGACAGTCAGAGTTGCATCAAATTCTCTGAGAATCCAGTTTTTTGTGATCATTCCAAACATATCGACATTGGGTATCACCATCTACGAGATTGTGTGCAAAGGAGAATCATGTTGTTGGAGTACATTCCTAAAAAGGAACAATATGCAGACATCTTGACTAAGGCATTGTCAATAGGCAAATTCGAGTTCCATAGAGGCAAGATTGGGCTATTTGAATAATCCTTTTCTTGTTGAGAGGGAGCGTTGAAAATTCAACAAAAAAGTTCCTGATTTAATTTTCCCTTGAATTAAATTAGGAGAAAAATTGTAATTCCACATCACAAGACAACTTGTACAAGGTAACTAATTTAATTTGACTTAGTTGGTTTAGTTAATTCAAGTTGAGGGTCTAACTTGAGTCATGTAGAGTGGCTACTACTTTATAATAGGAGCCCGGTTTGAATTTGTTTTGAGTTGTAATTAATTAATTCAATTTAACTTAGTTAAAGTCAGTTAAACTAGTTCCAACTGATGGAGGAACTAGTAAGAGGTCTAACAGTGGGGTGTTGCTTCATGTGTTCAACTAGTGAACTGATAATTCAACCATAAATAACTCATGAATGTGTGATCTGAGAGTTATCTAGTTGAGATTGGAGTTCAAGGGTAGTGTACTATCAATTGTATAATCATCCAAAACGTAAAGGTGGTGCATGTAGTTAGAGGAAGGCCTATGATGTATTGCACAATTCCAATTGAGGAATTTCCCTAATCAACAGGGGCTAATTCCCAAGGAAACATCACAAGGAAATAAGGACTTGGGCAAGCAGAAAATTAGCTAAGTATTGGTCAAGGCTTGTCTAGGAAGCTGTGAGACAGATAGAGATAGTGCATAGGTTTCTCAAGCTTGAGCAAAGCATTGTAATCTTCTCATATTTTCTAACTAAAGCAATATAAAGATAGCAGTGGTTTTTAGCTGTGGCTTTCCCTAGGAAATCATTGTGTAATGTGTTGATTTAATTCTTTCTCTTGTATGCTTCATGATTTCTTAATTGATTAATTGTTTCCGTTGATGAGTAGAGTATATTCAAGTCTTTTGTTTTAGCAAATTACATAAGCAGTTTGAATCTACAAGGAATTTCTACACTTGGACCATATTTCTTTGATTAATTGGATCTCCAAATCTCCATATATGACATTAGACTCTTACCTGTAACCTAGCAAAGGAGGGCATCACTCATGCCCTAGTATGGGTTCATATTATTATATCTCTATTGAATTTTGGGATACAATCATATTTAAATCTATAGGAAATTTATTAGGTTATTTTATGAAGATTTATAAAACAACCAAATAGAAAATTTATATGTCTGATGTCAAAAATTGTGTTGCTATGGACAACTCTCTCCAATCGAAATCCATTCTTCTAGAACATAAAACTAAGGAAGGGTTTGAACTCTTAACTATGAAAAATTAGGATTCCATCATCTCAATTTTCCTGTGCATGGTCATCATATTCATGTTATGCAATCTACCTTGTAATATTTGAATTTGAACTCCACAAACCATGTCGAGATCCTTTCACTCATTTCATCAAAAACTCACAGTGGTTAAGAAAACCTTCAAAATAAGGGAAATATAAATGGGATGAAAAAGTTTCATTTTTGGATAGCATTAGGATAAAAAATAAGGAGGGAAGTAAGAATGGATCCTTCCATTTTGTGCTTGTAAATAAAACACTAGTTATCTAAAAAACAACTATGATTCTATCCCAATTAATTATCATGACATTACTTTGAACCTATCACGCTCACAAATAATGGTGAGCAACTACCAGGATATGAAATTCCATGTGCAATAATCCTCAGTGCTTTGGGACCAACAAAATCCCAAGAACAAAAAAGGAAGGCTTTGGATCTCTCTTCAAGTAGTATTCATTGAAGAACTATATCTACAAAATTTGAAATCAATTAAATATCATTCCCCACTCATAGTTTATCATGGTAGATAGCATGTTAGATTCTTGGGTTATTAAAATACTAGATTGAACACTTCAAATAAGCCATTAGCTCAAGTTGGACATCGCTTGTAGGCCAAGCAATAACAAAATCCATAAGGTTATTGATCCTAGGAATCTTGGAATTCAAGTTATTCTTCCTCCTTTATTCATTTCTCCAATGACGTGATGTTCGAACATAGACCCACCAATGCCCATAAATGAAATGAAAATTATCATAACACGAGAGATGTTGAGAAATGTGGGCCTATCCTTGACTATGTTTCACCCTACCCCCAAATTCTCTTCTCACTAAAGCTTCTCTCATGGAATGTGTTTGATTCTAATGAAGGTATACAAGTGGTTAAATGTATATATGAATATTGGGTCATCTATAGTGAGCCTACGAAGGCAATAAATGACAATTATTATGTATAAAAATTTAACATAATCATTATTATATACATTAATTAATAATTGTTGTATTATAATGTACCTGGGAGTTCTTCTCCTACTATATAAGGAGTTATCAAGTAAATCATCAAGATAATACATGTGAGAGTTGTGCACCACATGAACATCTAGAGTATGTTATGTTTGTGTATCTTTATTATGTTTTATTGTGTATTATCTTCAAAACATTTAGTATCAACATAGACAATTTTCAATTGAACCTCCAAGGAGAGCATCTTACTATTGCAGTTATAACCTTCACCACTACATCAAAACCTTCTAGCATCCTTTTTAGGGTCCCATTTCATCCAATTTAGAAAGTGGAGCATAATAATCCCCCAATATTTTTTTTTCACCCAATTTTGCTTTTTTTCATATTTTGCATGTGATTAGCATCTTATTTGCATTTTTTCGCTTCCTTTTTTTAGTCCTTTCACATTGCTTAGTGTTTCATTTGCATAATTTTGTACATCTCTTTTATATATTTTGTATCATTTTGTGTCTCTTTTGTCATTTTTGGTACCCTATTTATGTCCTTTTGCATCATTTTTGCATCCTATTTACATCTTTGTTGCATCAATTTTGTGCCCATCTTGTATCAATTCGTTTTTTTTTTTTTTTTTCATCCCTTTTTCATCATTTTTCCCTATTGTAGAGCTTGTCCATTGTTTCCAATGCATATTTAAAGTTGCAATCCAATTTAAAATAAAAAAATTGTGGCTCTTGTAAGTTGCCAAGTTGCACATCAAATTAAGCACCTGTTAACACTTCGTTTATCATGTGTGTGAGCAAGTGCATGTCAATTTCATCATTTATGTGAGGTGTGTTTCTTAGATTTGTGGGTATGTGGGTTGAGTGTGTTGATAGGTGCATAGGATAAGTGCATGGTCTATTTTTGCGATTTTTAGCTTGGGAGGTACTCCATGCCCTAAGGTTTGGGGTATGGAGGAATGGGCACCACAAAAGTGGTTTGCGGGCTTAGAACCCAAGGTGGGGGTTTTGTACCCAAAGGTGTGGGCCAAAACCATGAGGAGTTTTATTGGTTTGACTCTTCGAGATGGAAAGGGACTCTTAGAGAATGAAGAGGCAACTTCAAGCATGAAGATGAAAGGTCTACAATGCAAGAAACTATATTTTATACATTCAAGTGGGTGAATTTGTCAATAAGTTCAGGTTGTCTTGTCATTAGAAGTGCCCTTTGGAGGGTTGTTCAATCACCTTAAGGAAACATATAAATATAGGAGTTGTGAGACCTCAAAAGCACATCCAAGGAGCATCAAATCACAAGATTAAACATCTGTTTTGGGCCACAGATCATGGCAGACCTCAGGGAAGGAGAAGAAGGCTTGTTTTGGAATATTTTACGATTGTTTGAGGGCTATAGAGATCACGAGCAAGGGTCAAGTTAATTTGGATGGTTTCTGTGTTGGTTTGGTGTGTGGACTGTAGAGCCTCTATTCTACACCTACTTGTCTACCATTTTCCTCAGTTTTTCCTTATCTTTCCTTCACTTTTGCCTCATTTTCACCATAAAACCACCCAGATCATTACATTAGGTGTCATTAAGCATGATCAAGCAAGTTTTGCTAATGAATGACTATTTGTTTAGATTTTGACTTACTTGCAGGAATCCCGCAGCTATCTGATGATCCTGCAGCTATCTGAAGATCCTGCAGCCTTTTTGTTAAACGCAATGTTCCACGTGTCGGTTTGCCAGATGAGCCACATGGGCACTTAGGTATCAACGTGCTCGAGGTTCCTGTCCCATTTTTCCAGCCATCCACGTCATCTTTACCCATGGTCAAAGCTGGTCAAGTTACGGTCAACTCAAGGCTGTTTAACGATGATTGTGAGCTGCTTGGTCACGTCATCTTAAACGGTGACTTGTCCACGTTCTACAGGTGGCAGGGGACATGATCCAACATGGGATTCACTACCCATGACGACAGAAGCATTAAACTCATCCACGCAGCCGTATGATGTGTCCAGGGACCATAAATACGCATGACTGTTTGTTGTTTTTCAGTTAATTAGCTGTACGAGTAGGCTATCTTAGAAACCTCTATAAATAGCTGCGTCTGCGTACGCTCATCAGACTTTTATTAGTTGTAATTTCTGAACTTGTGTTAAATTTAAGAGCGTTGTGAACTCTATTTTTTTAGTGCTATCCTAGCACTCTGTTTTGTACACTTTTTGCAAATGGAGGAATAGACATAGCACTGTTTTGAAGTTTCCAGATCTTTGAGTTTTCTTGTGGCTGAATGAATAGAGGGCCCCTGCTCATCTCAGCCTCTGTAAAGTATTTTATGTGCAGTATTTCTTTATTTTCTTATTCATTTCCTTAAGCATGTATAGTTTCATTTACTTGTTTTCCTTTCTTTTAAGCTGATCAGTGTTATTTCTTTGCAGGTTTCTTTTAGCCCGGGATTTATTTTTATGTGTGTGTGTTTGCTTTACAAACTAATGGTATTTGAAGTTGACAAATTCAAGTGCTGCTTTTGTTTTTTATAGCTGATTTTTAATCTTATTTCTCAAAGAGCTGCTAACACATGAATGATCTTCATCATAAACTGTTATCTTTTAAGATCAAAATATCACTAACCTGCAGTCAGTTTTGAGTGCTTTTTGGACTATTCTTTCACTACTTTCTAACCATACTTTGCATAGTACATATGGCTGAAGTAGAGAGTTAGAAAGAGCAAAATATTACTACTAGTCTTTAAAGTAGAGTTTTGATTTTAAGTGCTTCTTAGACTATTCTTTCACTACTTTCTAATCATACTTTGCATAGTACATATGGCTGAAGTAGAGAACTAGAAAGAGCAAACCATCATCATTAGTCTTTCAAGCAGTTTTTTCTCACTTTTCTAATTCAACTTAAGCTACTTTCTATCCGTGCTTTACACAGTACATGTGCTTTGAAGCATCGAGTTAGAGAGAGATAATCTTTATTTTTGGGTTTTAAAAGTGACTTTCTTTTCTTTTATTAGCAGCAGCTTGAACGGTGTCTAGTGCCATTGGAAGTGGTCATTTGCTTTCAATTTTATTTCAAGTCATTTCAGTTCACTTATTCCTTTCAAGCATTTCCTTTCAAGCAAGTAGTTAGAGATCACTAAACACACACTTTCACTCATTTAGGATTCACTCTACACACACCATCACTCACTTGTTTATAAATTATCACTTCATCTTAGGAACATAATTAACCACAACAACACCCCCAACGATAAGAAAAACTCTAAGAGGTTGCTTAAGTACATATAGTACACCTTCGCTTCATCAGCTTACGAGCCCCGGGTTGACAATAAATACTAGCAATTTAGATAACACTAAATTGACTAAACATGGACAGACCTCAAAAAGGGAGACACAAACTTGTACATAGTTTAGGAGAAGGTTCAAGCCTTGTACCTCAGGCTGGAGGGGGTCGTAAGGCCTAAACAAGGGTTAGATTCCACCTAGAACAACAACATATGGGAGTAACAACCTAAGGGAGGCAATTCATTGTTGTAGGAAGTTGATTGGAGCTTAAGGTGAGGGTTGACATGGATTTTAGTGTGCCCTAACCATACCACAAACCTAACAACAAGAATACATCAACTTAGAAATGTATGTTGTGATGTGAATAAGGTTGATTGTTGCTAGAAGATAGTTGTCCAGGTTGGACATATTTGGTTGGGTGTATTAAGGTTGTTGGAGGGAAGCAAGGAGGTGCTCAAAGGAGCGCTAAATGCAATCTCTTGAAGGACAAAGAAAACTTCTATGAGATGCAGACTTGTGTAATTATTCTTGAAGGACAAAGGAAGGAGGTCAAGGGAGTAGATTACATCATCCCAAGTTCATTGTTGGAGAAGGACATCTTATAGTGATAGATGGCAGCCCTCTGGCCCGAAGTTTGTCTTCATTGGAGCAACGCAGGAAGACATTAGAGGGAAGAAGTTCCAAAGGACCCGAGGAGCAGTGGTGGGCAGTTGAGAGTTGTTCACAAACAAATTTGTGAGCAACTCAACATGAGTCTTTATGTGTTGATGCGTTGAAGGACTAATGATTAACTAGAGAGCAGTTGGAGAAGCTGTGTTCAGTGACCTAAAGGACTGGGACCATTGAGAGAAGAAAGAGCTGCAAAATTGGAGCAGATAGACATCTAGTTGTGTTCAAGGTACGACAAGAGGAGCTGTGATTGTGAAATACATCAGCTAGACCGTAAGTGTATCTTTTTCTTGTATTCTTGTATCAATGGATGTATGAGGGCCATTATATCTGGTACAAGAGCCCTAGACAGTTGTATTATCAGTTGTTAATATAACGAAGTTGGGTTTTGATAGTTGTCTATATTTGTGCACGTGTTGATTTACTATTATATTTTGTTTCATTGTGCAAATTAGCTTGTTGTGATACTTGGATTGGTAGCATCCGAGATTCTAACCTAGACTCTAGTATCGTGGGAAAACAACATGGTATCATAGCTTCTTTGAAGGGCTAATGAATCAAAGTGTGCACAACAAAGTACAACATAAGAGGGATTTGGTCACATTTTTGTTGAAGGGCTCACAAGAATGTCAAAGTTGTAAGTTGGTCTCCGATATGAGGAGAGGTTGGAACGGTTGTCCAACTATAGTCCATGGAAGGAAAGGATCAAGTTGGTTCTAATGGTGAAAAGGATCTAAGACCTTGCCGAGAAAGCAATCAAGAAATGAAATGAACCTAAGGAGCTGGAAGTGTAAGAAGAGTTGGATACGAAAGCGAAGTTGATCATCTTAGTTGGTGGTAAGGATTCCTTAATACCTCATATGTCTGGGAAGAACACTGCCCATGAGATGTGGGAGGCTCTTCAGAATATATTCTAGAATAAGAACGAGAACCAGGTATTGGTATTACTAATCTAGGTGGATATTGGTGGCCACCCACCTATTCCTCCTAGACCCCCCAGTCAGTTTCATATGTTTCCTTAATTGTATCACAATTTACTATTTTTGGCTGTTTTTTGGGTCCTCAAGTTCCAAAGCCGTTTTGAGGCCCTAAGCGACATTTTTTTGGCAAAATTCCTTTAAAGATTTCTATGAAAATCACATCAACAGTTGTATTCCTCAGAGAGGTCTTTCCAACGAGGTATCATATGCGTCAAACGAAGATAATATGACCAAGGTACAACCCCGGGAAGTTGGCTGCCCAACTAACCCCAATGGGGCCCATAAACTCTTGGTGTTACATATCCTCGGGTTAGGGTTTTGGTTGTTTATGATTTTCCCTTATTTTTCAAAAATAAAAAGGCCCTTGAGCCTCATTGTAACTCAGTTCAAAGGCATGTAGCCCCCACATCTCTTCTTAGAGATAAGTTACCATCGCCTGAGATATCTTATTTCCATTCCCTTTGTAAGCATAGTTCAATATTTTTCTATTAATGAAATGAAGTGTTTTTCTATTGCATCTCTGCGTTTATGATTATATTTTTAAGTTGTTGCATTCCTGTTTAATTTTGGATCATTGGTATCAGAGCGGTCTGCTCTTTCTCTAATTTTCTTTGCATGTCCCCAACAAGGTCAGGGTATAAGGAGTTAGGGCTCGATTTGGTTGAACCATTGCAGGATCAGCTTGCAAAACCCGACAACCTCCCATGGTGGATGAAAAGAAAGATGAGGGGGCAGGAGATCCTTTCAAAATGTTGCTCGAGGAAGCCCTCGAGCAACAGAGGGACGCAATGATGGATAAATTTGCCCAGATCCTTTGATGGCTACCTACAGGCGATGCATCTTCATCCAGCAGCTACTCTGGAGGTGCCACTCCTTTTAAGGTACAACTTATCTGCGATATTCCCATATTCGAAGGCCTGATAGATGCACATGCCGTAGATAAATGGTTAAATCTATTGGAAGGATATTTTTCAGTTCATGACTTTTCCAATTGGGAAAGATTACGTTTGCACTTCTCAAAGCCGCTCCACACGTCAAGAATTGGTGGGAAACCTATTGTGAAGAAAAGGATGAGAGTGAACCCTTGCTGTTTCCAGTTGCACCCACTTGGCATTCTTTCTGAGACGCCATCAAGGAACAATATTACCCTGTTATGACCTATGAAGATAAAGTGGACCACACTACGGCAGAGAAGGGACCAAGATGTGATAGAGTTCACAAATACTTTCCATACCCTTCACACGAACCTAGGTATCAAGGATACTGAGTGGAATTTGGTACTTAGGTACCACAGCTATTTACACAGGTACATCTAGGATGAGATGGAGTTCATAGACATTTCCTTGCTCGACACAGTGTATTGGTACGCTGTAAAGATTGAGCAGAAGTTTAAACAGAAGAAGTAGGAATTTGATCCGGATTTAAACAGGAATGCAACAAATTACAGAGATAACCATAAATACAGAGATGCAATAGAAATAATACTTGATTTCATTAATGTAAAATACTGAAATATGCTTACAAACAGAACTGGAAATAAACTAGCTTGGGCGATGGTAGCTTATCTCTGAGGAGAGATGTGGTGGCTACATGCCTCTAAACTGTCTTACAATGAGGCTCGAAGGACTATTTATTGTTGAGAAACAATGGAAAACCCTAAACATCCAAAACCCTAACCTTAGGAGATGAAGCGCCAAACTATGGGCCCCGTTTTGGGTAAATTGGTACATGAACTTCCCGGGGTTGTAACTTTGGCATACGATCTCTGTTTGACGCGCACAATACCTCGTTAGCAAGATCTATCCAATGAATACAACTTTGGGATGAGAAACATCGGTCAATGCATCCATGTTGCTCCCAGTTTTTCCAAAAAAACATCGTTTAGGACTTCAAAACGACTCTGGAAGTTTAGGACTCGAAAAATTGCTAAAAATAGTAAACTGTGCTACAATTAAGGAAACTGAAAGAAACAATGGTGGGGGTCCAAGTGGTATTGGTGGGTGGCCACCAATATCCACCTGGATCATTCCTACCCCCTTAGGAAGCAATGGTCCCCATTGCATTGAGTTCCTCCATGAGATGAGGAAACTTCTGTTGAACTTGGTCCCTGGTGAGCCACTTGCCCTAGTGAAGGAGTTGGCCTGCTTTGACAACTCGATACAGTTGGATCTTCTACTGGCGAGTGTGCTCGATCTGTGTGTCCATGATATGATTAGTTGCAGCTTGTTCCATGCAATCTGGATTTAACTCTATTGGTGTGAGTTGTTATGCAATGTCGGATGTGTCTAGTAATAGTGGAAAGTATGGCCGAAGGCAGTCCACATTGAACACTGGGTGTAGGCCAAGGAATGGGGGAATGCTGAGCTCAAATTCATTGTCTCCCACAGCCTTGGTAATGGTGTAAGGACCATATCGAAGTGGTCTGAGTTTCCGATAGGCTCTGGAAAGGCATTCCTTTTGCAAATGCAAAGAGACTTTGTAGACCACCTGAAACTGTGTGGAACACGATGTTGATCATGTCGCTGCTTGTACTTGGCATTTTATTTCTCCATAATGTCGTGGACCTGCTGGTAGATATGTTGAATGTTCTCAATGAAGCTGTTTGCCTTATCTGTTTAGGACTAGACATGAGCCAAATCTGCCTGAGTAGCTGCAAATGGCATGGCCACATCAATGGGACATAGTGGCTGGAATCCCTAGCCCACTTGAAAAGGGTTGTGGCCAGTCGAGCTGTGGAGAGCCCGATTATAGCTGTGCTAAACATAGGGGAGGCTCTCGTCCCATGTGCGTGGATGCTTTGAGTTGTACATGCGCAGAATGTGTACGATAATCCTATTGACGACCTCTGTCTGGCCATTAGTTTGGGGATGGAAGGATGTGGAATTAGTGAGTTTGGTCTCCAGCATCGACCAGAGACTGGACCAAAATGTACTAAGGAACCTGCTACCCCAATCTGAGATGATAGAGTGTGGGATCCCAAAGTGTACCCACACTTGTTCAAAGAAGCTTTTAGCAGTGGCTTCTGTTGTGATATTCTTCTTGCAGGCCGCCATAATGGCCATCTTTGAGAACTTGACGACGACCACAAAAACACAGTCGTTTCCATGCTTAGTAGAATGAAGGCCCGACATGTAATTCATGGAGATGGATTCCCAAGGTCGACTAGGGTTAGGTAGCGGAGTATAGAGGCCTTGTGTCTTGATGGTCAGTTTGGCAATGGCGTAGGCAGTGCAGGATTTAATGTACTTCCCCACATCCTATCTAAGATTCAACCAATTGAAATACTTTTGCAGCAATGCCACTGTTTTCTCGACCTTGAAATTCCCAGCAGCCCGACTGTAGTGTGCTTCCCAAATCATCTTGGCACGCTCGCTCGGAGGAACACAAAGGTGACCCAGGTGGCATAACAAGGCATCCTGGAGGTGAAAATTTGGAACATGCTGACCCTCCAAGAGTGTCTGGTATATGTGGCCAAATTCTGGTTCACTTCTGTATAAAAGTGGCCAATCAAAAGTTTTGTGCCCACAAGAGTTGAGCACGACGGTTAGCGCCATGATCGGTGGTCGACTGAGGCAATCTGCAACATTATTGGTGCTGGCCTTCTTATACTTGATATTCAAATAGACTTGTTGCAGGTATGTGGACCACTTCTGATGGCAATCATTCTGCAACTTCCCTTGCATCTATATGAACTGCAGGGTCCGATGGCCTGCGTGGATGACCGTTTCCTTCCCCAAAATGTAATGCTTCCATTGTCGGGAAGCCTGCATAATGGAATACATCTCTTTGTCATAAGTGGGATACTTCTAGACAGTGTCTGAAAGTGTTTCACTGTGATATGCCACTGGATGCCCATGTTGAGTAAGGACTGCCCCAATAGCATAGGTAGAGGCATCTATCTTGATCTCAAATGGTTGTTGCAAGTCTGGTAATGCGAGCACTAGTGCGAGCAGAGGCGATATTCCAACTCTGTGAATGCCTTTTGTTGAGATTCAGACCAAAAGAATTTTGCTTTCACTCCTCCCTGGGTGACTTGACTCAAGGGCCAAGTGATATGAGAAAATCCCAGCACGAACCTGCGGTAGAAGTTGGCAAGACCGAGAAAACTGCGGAGCTCTCTTAGAGTGGTTGGAGATGGCCAATCCCGAGTGACTTGGATCTTGGCTGGATCCACATGCACCCATTATTCATCAATAATGTATGCTAGATACTGAACTTGGCTCATGCCAAAAGTGTATTTCTCCAAATTGGCACATAACTTGTGTTGCCGCAGTGTTTGGAGAACCTGTCGGATGCGGTGGAGGTGCTCTTCCCAACTCTGGCTGAAGATCAGGATGTCATCCAAGTATACCACTACAAATGAGTTGGTGAATGGCCGCAAGATGTCACCCATTAGCCTCATGAAGGTTGCAGGAGCATTCGTCAACCCGAAAGGCATAACCAACCATTCGAAAAGGCCCTCCTTGGCTTTGAAGGCAGTATTCCACACATTGGAGGGTTCGATTGGTACCTGGTGATATCCTTACTTCAAATCGATCTTGATGAAATAGTTTGCCCCTTCAGTTGGCCCAGAAGGTCATCAATCCGTGGGATAGGGTACCTATTCCGGATAATGATCTCGTTCAACGCCCGATAGTCAATACAAAGTCTCCAAGTCTCATCCTTCTTCTGTACCAACACGATCGGGCTCCCATAGGGTGATGAAATCGGTTGGATGTGACCTTTTTGTAGCAGCTCCTGAATCTGCCTCTTGATTTCATCGTTCTCCAGAATGGAGTATCGATAGATTGGTCCATTGGGAAGCAGCGCACCTGGGGTTAGATCGATGGAGTGCTTGACCTGACAGTGCAGAGGAACACCTACGGGGGAGGTGAAGATGTCCTCATACTCCTCCACGGCCTTGTCCATATGTAATTGTCGTGCGGAGGGGCCCTGTCTAGAGGTCGTGGCCATCGTCTTCTTCTTTCCTTGAGGGCGTATCATCAGGAAAACAAATTTCCCGGTTTTGGAAATGAGCTTACTGCATTGTTTTGCAGTAACCAAAGAGATGGTGGTAGGCGGTGCTACCTCTGGTATCCTGTACAACTTATTTCCCAAAGTAACAATAACATCACGATGCCTTGACTCATATACAACATGTCGCTTCCACAAGTATGGTTGGCCTAATAATACATCACAAACATTAAGGGGAGCAACGTCACACAATACCTCATCCGTGAAGGGCTTGATGTTGTATGGAAGGTGACACTGCTGGCTCATGAGAAGATCCCTTCCTTGGTGAAGCCACTCGATGGTGTATGGTTGTGGATGTGTTGTGGTCGGTAAGCCCAGTCGCTTCACGACCTCTCCCAAAATGAGGTATCTTTTGGCTCCAACTGTCGACAATGAACTATAGCAAGGAGCCGTTTACCCACATATGGGAATGGAAGAGGCACTCTTCCTCCTCTGGATCTTCGTGTTCCTCCTTCTGGATCTTTGTGGTGGCAATGGTGGTGTTGGGCTCTGCATCGATAATTTGCTTCCCTTTGTCATTCCCCTTATCGAGTTCTGACTCAGAGTTTGAAGATGCATCTAATTCTGAAAACTTTAGTTCGGCCACCAATGACTGCTTAGCCCGACACTCACTTGCGTTGTGAGTGGAGCTCTTATGGAACTCACACCACTTTCCCATGTCCTTCTTCGGCTTCGCGGTGTTGTTCTTTACTTGCGGCTTTGGCGGGCTGTCCTGGGCCACCCTGCCTTGGCTTTGTCCTTTGTTCAGTGGTTTGGGGGCACCTTTCCCTTGATTCGGATTTGCAGATCCAAAGTCTCGCTTCTTCTGTTTAAACGTCTACTTGATCTTGACAACGTATCGGTATGCCGTGGCGAGCGAGGAGAGGTCCAGGAACTCCATCTCATCCTAGATGTACCTGTGTAGGTAGCCGCGGTATTTGAGTACCAAATGCAGTTCAGAATCCTTGATACCCAACTTTGTGCGAAGGGTATGAAAATATTGGTAAACTCCAACACGTCTTGGTCCCTTCCCTGCCGCAACATGGTCCACTTTATGTATTTATCCTCGTATCCTTTGACAGGGTAGTACTGCTCCTTGATGGCATTCCAGAATGAATTCCAAGTGGGTGCGACTGAAAGAAGTGAGGCCGTACTTTCATCCTTTTTCTTGCAGTAGGTTTCCCACCAGTCCTTGACGTGGGGGGTGGCTTAGAGAAGAGCGAAAGTAACTTTTCTCGGCCGGAAAAATCTTGAACAGAAAAATACCCTTCTAGCATATTTAACCATTTATCTACAGTGTCTGCATCTATTTGACCCTCAAATATGGGAATGTCAAGGTTAACTTGTACCTTAAAGGGTGTGGCACTTCCAGAGTAGCTGCTGGAAGTAGATGTGTCGCCCCTGGGTAGCTGCTGAAGGATCTTAGCAATGTTGTCCATCATTGCGTTCCTTTGTCACTCGAGGGCCTCTTTGAGCAAGATTTTGATAGGATCTCCTGTCACCTCATATTTATTTTCATCTGCCATGGGAGGCTATTGGGATTTGCGAGACTGTTCTTGCAAAGGTTCGACCAGTTCAAGCCCTATCTCCTTATATCCCGATCTCGTTGGGGACATCCAAAGAAAACCAGAGAAAGAGCAGACCATCTAATACCACTGATCCAGATTTAAAGAGGAACACAACAAATTACAGAGATAACCATAAATATAGAGATGCAACAGAAATAATACTTCATTTCATTAATGTAAAATACTGAAATATGCTTACAAACAGAACTGAAAATAAACTAGCTCGAGCGATGGTAGCTTATCTCTGAGGAGAGATTTCGAGGCTACATGCCTCTAAACTATCTTAAAATGAGGATCAAAGGCCTATTTATTGTTGAGAAACAATGGAAAACCATAAACATCCAAAACCCTAACCCTAGGAGATGAACCGCCAAACTATGGGCCCCATTTTGGGTAAATTGGTACATCAACTTCCCGGGGTCGTAACTTTAGCATACGATCTTTGTTTGACGTGCACAATAACTCGTTAGAAAGATATATCCGATGAATACAACTTTGGGATTAGAAATATTAGACAATGCACCCATGTTGCTCCCAGTTTTCCCAAAAAACGTCGTTTAGGACCTCAAAACGACTTTGGAAGTTCAAGACCCGAAAAGTTGCTAAAAATAGTAATTTGTGCTACAATTAAGGAAACTGAAAAATTAAAAGAAACAATGGTGGGGGTCCATGTGGAATTGGCAGGTGGACACCAATATCCACCTAGATCATTCCTCGCCCCTTAGGAAGCAATGGTCCCCATTGCGTTGAGCTCCTCCATGAGATGAGGAAACTTTTGTTGAACTTGGTCCCTAATGAGCCACTTGCCCTGGTGAAGGAGTTGGCCTGCTTTGACAACTCGATATAGTTGGATCTTCTACTGGTGAGTGTGCTTGATTTGCATGTCCATGATCCAATCAACTGTAGCTTGTTCCATGCAATCTGGATTTAACTCTGTTGGTGTGTGCTGTTCTGCAATATCGCATGTGTCTAGTAATAGTGGAAAGTATGGCCGAAGGCAGTCCATATTGAACACTAGGTGCAGGCCAAGCAATGGGGGAACGCTGTGCTCAAATGCATTGTCTCCCACAGCCTTGGTAATGGTGTAAGGACCATATTAGAGTGGTCTGAGTTTCCGATAGGCTCCGGTAAGGCGTTCCTTTTGCAAATGCAAAGAGACTTTGTCACCCACCTGAAACTTGTGTGGCACCCAATGTTGATCATGTCGCTGCTTATACTTGGCATTTGATTTATCCATAATGTCATGGACCTGCTATTGGATATGTTGGATGTTCTCAATGAAGTCGTTTGCCTTATCTATTTTGGACTGGACATGAGCCGAACCTGCATGAGTAGCTGCAAATGGCATGGCCACATCAATGGGACATAGTGGTTCGAATCCCAAACCCACCTGAAAAGGGTTGTGGCCAGTCGAGCTGTGGAGAGCCCAATTATAGCTGTGCTGAACATAGGGGAGGCTCTCATCCCATGTGCGTGGATGCTTTGAGTTGTACATGAGCAAAATGTGTACGATCATCCTGTTGACAACCTCTGTCTGGCCATGAGTTTGGGGATGGAAGGTTGTGGACTTAGTGAGTTTGGTGTCCTGCATCGACCAGAGACTGGACCAAAATGTACTGAGGAACCTACTGTCCGGATTTGAGATGATAGACTGTGGGATCCCAAAGTGTACCCACACTCATTTAAAGAAGAGTTTAGCAGTGGCTTCTGCTGTGATATTCTTCTTGCAGGCCGCCATAATGGCCATCTTTGAGAACATGTCAACGACCACAAAAACACAGTCGTTTCCATGCTTAGTAGAAGGAAGGCCTGACATGTAATCCATGGAGATGGATTCCCAAGGTCGACTAGGGGTAGGCGACAGACTATAGAGGCCTTGCTTCTTGATGCTTGGTTTGGTAATGGCACAGGCAATGCAAGATCTGATGTACTTCCCGACATCCTGTCGAAGATTAAGCCAATAGAAATTCTTTTGCAGCACTGCCACGATTCTCTCGACCCTGAAATGCCCAGTAGATTGATTGTAGTGTGCTTCCCAAATCATCTTGGCATGCTCACTCGAAGGAACACAAAGGTGACCCAGGTGGCACAATAGGGCATCTTGGAGGTGAAAATCTGGAACATGCTGACCCTCCAAGAGTGGTTGGTCTGGGTCGCTTTTATAGAGAAGTGGCCAATCAGAAGTCTCGTGCCCACAAGAGTTGAGCACGATAATTAACACCATGATCGGCGGTCGACTGAGTCAATCTGCAACATTATCCATGCTGCCCTTGTTATACTTTATATTCAAATGGAACTGTTGCAGGCATGTGGACCACTTCTGATGGCGATCATTCTACAACTTCCCTTGCGTCTATATGAACTGTAGGGGTCGGTGGTTTGTGTGGATGACCACTTCCTTCCCCAAAATGTAATGCTTCCATTGTCGACAGACCTGCACAATGGAATACATCTCTTTGTCATAAGTGGGATACTTCCGGACTGTGTCTGAAAGTGTCTCACTATGATATGCCACCAGATGCCCATGTTGAGTAAGGACTGCCCCAATAACATCGTTAGAGGCATCTTTCTTGATCTCAGATGGTTGTTGCAAGTCTGGTAATGCGAGCACTAGTACCAAGCAGAGGCGATATTTCAACTCTTTGAATTCCTTCTGTTGAGATTCAGATGCAAAGAATTTTGGTTTCGCTCCTCCTTTGGTGACTTGACTCAAGGACCAAGTGATATGAGAAAATCCCAACACGAACCTGTGGTAGAAGATGGCATGACCCAGAAAGCTGTGGAGCTCTCTCAGAGTGGTTGGAGATGGCCAATATCGAATGACTTGGATCTTGGCTGGATCCACATGCACCCCCTATTCATCAATAATGTATCCCAGATACTGAACTTGGGTCATGCCAAAAGTGCATTTCTCCAAATTGGCACATAACTTGTGTTGTTGCAGTGTTCGAAGAACCTATCAGATGTGGTGGAGGTTCTCTTCCCAACTCTAGCTGAAGATCAGGATGTCATCCAAGTATACCACTACAAATGAGTTGGTGAATAGCTGCAAGATGTCATCCATTAGCCTCATGAAGGTTGTAGGAGCATTCATCAACCCGAAAGGCATAACCAACCATTCAAAAAGGCCCTCCTTGGCTTTGAAGGTAGTCTTCCACACATCAGAGGGTTCGATTGGTACTTGGTGATATCCTGACTTCAAATTGATCTTGCTAAAATATTTTGCCCCTTTCAGTTGGTCCAGAAGGTCATCAGTCCATGGGATCGGGTACTTATTCCGGATAGTGATCTTGTTCAAGGCCCAATAGTCAATATAGAGTCTCCAAGTCCCATCCTTCTTCTGTACCAACATGATCGAGCTCCCACAAGGCGATGAAATCGGTCAGATGTGACCTTTCTGCAGCATCTCCTGAATCTGCCTCTTGATTTCATCATTCTCAAGAACAGAGCGTTGATAGATTGGTCCATTGGGCAGCAGCACACCTGGGGTTAGATCGATGGAGTGCTTGACCTGATAGTGCAGAGGAACCCCTCCGAGGGAGGTCAAGATGTCCTCATACTCCTCCATGACATTTTCCATCTGTAGTTTTCGTGTGGAAGGGCCCTGTCTAGAGGTCGTGACCACCATCTTATTCTTTCCTTGAGGGCGTATCATTAGGAAAACAAATTTCCCGGCTTTGGAAATGAGCTTACTACATTGTTTTGCAGTAACCAAAGAGATGGTGGTAGGCGGTGCTACTCCAGTATCCTATACAACTTGTTTCTCAAAGTAACAATAACAACACGAGGCCTTGACTCATATACAACATGTCGCTTCCACAAGTATGGTTGCCTAATAATACATCACAAACATCAAGGGGAGCAATGCCACACAATACCTCATCCATGAAGGGCTTGATGTTGTATGGAAGGTGACACTGCTGGCTAACGCGAAGTTCCCGTCCTTGGTCAAGCCACCCAATGGTGTACAGTTGTGGATGTGCTGTGGTCGGTAAGCCTAACCACTTCACGACCTCTGCCAAAATGAGGTTCTTTTGGCTCCCGCTATCAACAATGAACTATAGCAAGGAGTCGTTTACCCACATCTAGGAGTGGAAGAGGCGCTCCTCCTCCTCTAGATCTTCGGGTTCCTCCTTCGGGATCTTCATGGTGGCAACGGTGGCGTTGGGCTTCGCGATGATAATCTGCTTCCCTTTGTCATTCCCCCTATCAGGTTCTAACTTAGAGTCTGAACATGCATTTGATTCCAAAAACTTTAGCTCGGCCACCAATGACTGCTTGGCTCGACACTCACTTGTGTTGTGAGTGGAGTTCTTATGGAACTCACACCACTTTCCTGTGTCCTTCTTTGGCTTCGCGGTGTTGTTCTTTGCTTGCTGCTTTGGCGGGTTGTCCTGGGCCAGCCCACCTTGGCTTTGTCCTTTGTTCAACGGTTTGGGGGCACCTTTCCCTTGCTTCGAATTTGCAGATCCAAAGTATCACTTCTTCTGTTTAAACTTCTGCTCGATCTTGACAACGTATTGGTATGTCGTGCCGAGCGAGGAGAGGTCCAGGAACTCCATCTCATCCTGGATGAACCTTTGTAGGTAGCCGCGGTATTTGATACCAAATGCAAATCAGAATCCTTGATACCCAACTTTGTGCAAAGGGTATGAAAAATATTGGTAAACTCCGGCACGTCTTGGTCCCTTCCCTGCCACAGCGTGGTCCACTTTATGTAGTTATCATCATAGCTTTTGACAGGGTAATACTTCTGCTTGATGGCATTCCGAAATGAATTCCAAGTGGGTGCAGCTGAAAAAAGTGAGGCTGTGCTTTCATCGTTTTTCTCGCAATAGGTTTCCCACCAGTCCTTGACGTGGGGGGTGGCTTTGAGAAGAGCGAAAGTAATCTTTTCCCGTTCGGATAAATCATGAACATAAAAATACCCTTCTAGCATATTTAACCATTTATCTATAGTGTCTACATCTATCCGACCCTCAAATATGGGAATGTCAAAATTAACTTGTACCTTAAAGGGTGTGGCACTTCTAGATTAGCTGCTGGAAGTAGATGTGTCGCCCCTGGGTAACCACTGAAGGATTTGGGCAAAGTTGTCCATCATTGCCTTCATTTGTGGCTCGAGGGCCTCTTCAAGCAAGATTTTGGTAAGGTCTCTTGCCCCATCATCTTTCTTTTCATCTGCCATGGGAGGCCATTGGGATTTGCGAGGCTGGTCTTGCAAAGGTTCGACTAGTTCAAGCCTTCACTCCTTATATCCCGACCTCATTGGGGACATGCAAAGAAAACCAAAGAAAGAGCAGACCCTCTTATACCACTGATCCAGATTTAAATAGGAACGCAACAAATTACAGAGATAACCATAAATGTAGAGATGAAATATAAATAATACTTCATTTCATTAATGTAAAATACTGAAATATGCTTACAAACAGAACTGGAAATAAACTAGCTTGGGTGATGGTAGCTTATCTTTGAGGAGAGATGTGGCGGCTACATGCCTCTGAACTGTCTTACAATGAGGCTTGCAGGCCTATTTATATTTGAGAAACAATGGAAAACCATAAACATCCAAAACCCTAACCCTAGGAGATGAAGCGACAAACTTTGGGCCCCGTTTTGGGTAAATTGGTACATCAACTTCTTGGGGTCGTAACTTTGGCATACGATCTCCGTTTGACATGCACAATACCTCGTTAGAAAGATCTATCCGAGGACTACAAGTTTGGGATGAGAAGCATTATTGAGAGAAACATGGACCCATGTTTCTCTCAATTTTCCCAAAAAACGTTGTTTAGGGCCTCAAAACAGCTTCGGAAGTTCAAGACCCGAAAAGCTACTAAAAATAGTAAACTGTGCTACAATTAACGAAACTAAAAAACTGAAAAAAAACAATGGTGGGGGTCCAAGTGGAATTGGAAGGTGGCCACCAATATCCACCTGGATCATTCCTCCCCCCTTAGGAAGCAATGGTCCCCATTGCGTTGAGTTCCTCCATGAGATGAGGAAACTTCTGTTGAACTTGGTCCCTAGTGAGCCACTTGCCCTGGTGAAGGAGTTGACCTGCTTTGACAACTTGATACAGTTGGATCTTTTGTTGGCGAGTGTGCTTAATTTGCGTGTCCATGATTCGATCAGTTGTAGCTTGTTCCATGCAATATGGATTTAACCCTATTGGTGTGAGCTATTCTGCAATGTCAGATGTGTCTAGTAATGGTGGAAAGTATGGTCGAAGGCGGTCCACATTGAACACTGGGTGCAGGCCAAGGAATGGGGGAATGCTAAGCTGAAATGCATTGTCTCCCACAGCCTTGGTAATGGTGTAAGGATGATATCGGAGTGGTCTGAGTTTCCAATAGGCTCTGGTAAGGTGTTCCTTTTGCAAATGCAACTAGACTTTGTCGCCCACCTGAAACTTGTGTGGCACCCGATGTTGATAATGTCACTGCTTGTACTTGGAATTTGATTTCTCCAAAATGTCGTGGACTTGCTGGAAGATATGTTGGATGTGCTCAATGAAGTTGTTTGCCTTATCTGTTTCGGACTAGACATGAGCCAAATCTGCCTGAGTAGCTGCAAATGGCATGGCCACATCAATGGGATATAGCGGCTGGAATCCCAAGCCCACCTGAAAAGGGATGTGGCCAGTTGAGCTGTGGAGAGGTCGGTTATAAATGTGTTGAACATAGGGGAGGCTCTCATCCCATGTGCGTGGATGCTTTGAGTTGTACATGCGCAGAATGTGTATGATTATCCTGTTGACAACCTTTGTCTGGCCATCAATTTGGGGATGGAAGGTTGCGGACTTAGTGAGTTTGGTATCCAGCATCAACCAGAGACTGGACCAAAATGTACTGAGGAACCTGCTGCCCCGATCTGAGATGATAGACGGTGGGATCCCAAAGTGTACCCACACTTGTTCAAAGAAGAGTTTAGCAGTGGCTTCTGCTGTGATATTCTTCTTGCAGTCCGCCATAATGGCCATCTTTGAGAACCTGTCGATGACCACAAAAACATAGTTGTTTCCATGCTTAGTAGAAGGAAGGCCCGACATGTAATCCATGGAGATGGATTCCCAAGGTCGACTAGGGTTAGTTAGCGGAGTATAGAGGCCTTGCTTCTTGATGGTCGGTTTGGCAATGGCGCAGGTAGTGTAGGATCTAATGTACTTCCCGACATCTTATCAAAGATTCAGCTAATAGAAATACTTCTGCAGTATTGTCACTATTTTCTCGACCCCAAAATGCCTAGCAGCACTACTGTAGTGTGCTTCCCAAATCATCTTGGCACGCTCGCTCGAAGGAACACAAAGGTGACCCAGGTGGCATAACAGTGCATCCTGGAGGTGAAAATTTGGAACATGCTGACCCTCCAAGAGTGTCTGGTATGTGTGGCCAAATTCTGGGTCTCTTTTATAGAGAAGTGGCCAATCAGAACTCTCGTGCCCATAAGAGTTGAGCACGGCGGTTAACGCCATGATCGGTGGTCGACTGAGGCAATCTGCAACATTACTGGTGCTGCCCTTCTTATACTTGATATTCAAATGGAACTGTTGCAGGTATGTGGACCTCTTCTAATGGCAATCATTCTACAACTTCCCTTGCATCTGTATGAACTGTAGGGGCCGGTGGCCTATGTGGATGACCGTTTCCTTCCCCAAAATGTAATGCTTCCATTGTCGATAGACCTGCACAATGGAACACATCTCTTTGTCATAAGTGGGATACTTCCGGACTGTGTCTGAAAGTGTCTCACTGTGATATGCCACTGGATGCCCGTGTTGAGTAAGGACTGCCCCAATAGCATAATCAGAGGCATCTGTCTCGATCTCAAATGGTTGTTGCAAGTCTAGTAATGCGAGCACTGGTGCCGAGCAGAGGCGATATTTCAACTTTGTGAATGCCTTCTGTTGAGATTTAGACCAAAAGTATATTTCTTTCGCTCCTCCCTTGGTGACTTGAATCAAGGGCCAAGTGATATGAGAAAATCCCAGCACGAACCTGCGGTAGAAGTTGGCAAGACCTAGAAAGTTGCGGAGCTCTATCAGAGTGGTTGGAGATGGCCAATCCCTAATGACTTTGATCTTGGATGGATCCACATGCACCCCTTGTTCATCAATAATGTATCCCAAATACTAAACTTGGGTCATACCAAAAGTGCATTTATCCAAATTGGCACATAACTTGTGTTGCCGTAGTGTTTTGAGAACCTGTCGGATGTGCTGGAGGTGCTCTTCCCAACTTTGGCAAAAGATCAAGATGTCATCCAAGTATACCACTACAAATGAGTTAGTGAATGGCCGCAACATGTCACCCATCAGCCTCTTGAAGGTTGCAGGAGCATTCGTCAACTCGAAAGGTATAACAAACCATTCAAAAAGGCCCTCCTTGGCTTTGAAGTCAGTCTTCCACACATCAGAGGGTTCGATTGGTGCATGGTGATATCCTGACTTCAAATTGATCTTGATGAAATATTTTCCCCCATTCAGTTGGTCCAGAAGGTCATCAATCCATGGGATCGAGTACCTATTCCGGACAATGATCTTGTTCAGCACCCGATAGTGATTACAGAGTCTCCAAGTCCCATCCTTCTTCTGTACCAACACGATCGGGCTCCCACAGGGCGATGAAATCGGTTGGATGTGACCTTTCTGCAGCAGCTCCTGAATCTGCCTCTTGATTTCATCGTTCTCCAGAACGGAGCGTCGATAGATTGGTCCATTGGGCAACGATGCACCTGGGGTCAGATCGATGGAGTGCTTGACCTGATAGTGCAAAGGAACCCCTTCGGGGGAGGTGAAGATGTCCTCATACTCCTCCATGACCTTGTCCATCTGTAGTTGTCGTGCGGAGGGGCCTTGTCTAGAGGAAGTGGCCACCATCTTCTTCTTTCCTTGAGGGCGTATCATCAGGAAAACAAATTTCTCTATTTTCGAAATGAGATTACTGCATTGTTTTGCAGTAACCAAAGAGATGGCGATAGGCGGTGCTACCTTTGGTAACCTGTACAACTTATTTCCCAAAGTAATAATAACATCATGAGGCCTTGACTCATATACATCATGTTACTTCCACAAGTATGGTTGGCCTAATTATACATCACAAACATCAAGGGGGGCAACGTCACACAATACCTCATCCGTGAAGGGCTTGATGTTGTATGGAAGGCGACATTGTTGGCTCACGCGAAGATCCCGTACTTGGTGAAGCCACCTGATGGTGTACGGTTGTGGATGTGCTATGGTTAGTAAGCCCAACTGCTTCACGACCTTTGCCGAATGAGGTTCTTTTGGCTCCCGCTGTTGACAATGAATTGTAGCGGGGAGCCGTTTACCCACATCTGGGAGTGGAAGAGGTGCTCCTCCTCCTCTGGATCTTCGGGTTCCTCCTTCCGTTTCTTCGTGGCGGAAATGGTGGCATTGGGCTTTGCATCGATAGTCTGGTTCCCTTTGTTGTTCTCCTTATCGGGTTCTGACTCAGAGTTTGAACATGCATCTGATTCTGAAAACTTTAGCTCGGCCACCTGTGACTACTTGGCCCGACACTCACTTATGTTGTGAGTAGAGCTCTTATGGAACTTAGACCACTTTCCCCTGTCCTTCTTTAGCTTTGTGGTGTTCTTCTTTGCTTGCAGCTTTGGCGGGTTGTCCTGGGCCACCCCGCCTTGGCTTTGTAATTTGTTCAACGGTTTGGGGGCGCCTTTCCCTTGCTTCGGATTTGCATATCCCTAGTCTCGCTTCTTCTGTTTAAACTTCTGCTCGATCTTGACAGCGTATCGGTATGTCATGGTGAGCAAGCAGAGGTCCAGGAACTCCATCTCGTCCTGGATGTACCTGTGTAGGCAGCCATGGTATTTGTGTACCAAATGCAGCTCAAAATCCTTGATACCCAACTTTGTGTGAAGGGTATGAAAAATATTGGTAAACTCCGACATGTCTTGGTCCCTTCCCTGCCGTAGCGTGGTCCACTTTATGTATTTATCCTCATATCTTTTGACAGGGTAGTACTGCTCCTTGATGGTATTTCAAAATGAATTCCAAGTGGGTGCTGCTGAAAAAAGTGAGGCTGTGCTTTCATCCTTCTGCTCGCAGTAGGTTTCCCACCAGTCCTTGACATGGGGGGGCGACTTTGAGAAGAGTGAAAGTAATCTTTTCCCGACCGGAAAGATCATGAACAAAAAAATACGCTTATAGCAGATTTAACCATTTATCTACAACGTCTACATCTATCTGACCCTAAAATACGGGAATGTCAAAGTTAACTTGTACCTTAAAGGGTGTGGCGCTTCCAGAGTAGCTACTGGAAGTAGATGTGTCGCCCCTGGGTAGTTGTTGAAGGTTCTGAGCAAAGTTGTCCATCATTGCGTTCCTTTATCGCTCGAGGGCCTCTTTGAGCAAGATTTTGATAGGGTCTCCTGCCCCCTTGTCTTTTTTTCATTTGCCATGGGAGGCCATCGGGATTTACGAGGCTGGTCTTGTAAAGGTTCGACCAGTTCAAGCCCTAACTCCTTATCTCGACCTCATTGGGGACATGTAAAGAAAACCAAAGAAATAGTAGACCCTCTGATACCACTGATCTAGATTTAAATAGGAACGCAAGAAATTATAGAGATAACCATAAATACAGAGATGCAAGAGAAATAATACTTCATTTCATTAATGTAAAATACTGAAATATGCTTACAAACAGAACTGGAAATAAACTAGCTCGGGCGATGGTAGCTTATCTCTAAGGAGAGATGTGGTGGCTACATACCTCTGAACTATCTTACAATGAGGCTTGAAGGCCTATTTATTGTTGAGAAATAATGGAAAACCCTAAACATCGAAAACCCTAACCCTAGGAGATGTAGCGCCAAACTATGGGCCCCGTTTTGGGTAAATTGGTACATCAACTTCCCGGGGTCGTAACTTTGGCATACGATTTTCGTTTGACGCACACAATACCTCATTAGAAAAATCTATCCAAGCACTACGACTTTGGGATGAGTAACATAGGTCCATGAACCCATGTTTCTCCCAATTTTCCCAAAAAAAATCGTTTAGGGCCTCAAAATGGCTCTGGAAGTTCAGGACCTGAAAAACTGCTAAAAATAGTAAACTATGCTACAATTAAGGAAACTGAAAAATTGAAAGAAATAACGGTGGAGGTCCAAGTGGAATTGGCGGGTGGCCACCAATATGCACCTGGATCAGAATTTGGATATGCGAATCTAAAGCAAGGAAAAGGCACCCCCAAACCATAGAATAAGGGACCAAGCCAAGGCGGGGCTACCCAGGACAACTCACCAAAGCCCCAAGAAAAGAACAACACCACGAAGACGAAGAAGGACACGAGAAAATGGTGTGAGTTCCATAAGAGCTCCATTCACAATACAAGTGAGTGTTAGGCTAGGTAGTCATTGGTGGCCGAGCTGAAGGCTTCTAAATCAGACGCGTGTTCCAAATCTGAACCAAAACCTAATAAGGGGACTGACAAAGGGAAGCATATCATTGATGCAGAGCCCAGTGCTACCGTGGCCACTACAAAGATCCAAAAAATTGAGCCTGAAGATCCAGAGGAGGGGGAACGCCTCTTCCACTCATAGATGTGGGTGAAGCGTTCTCCGCTGCAGTTCATTGTCGACAACGGGAGCTAAAAGAATCTCATTTCAGCAAAAGTCATGAAGCGGTTGGGCCTAAAGACTACAACACATCCACAACCGTACACCATCGGGTGGCTTCACCAAGGATGAGATCTTTGCGTCAGCCAACAATGTCGCATTCCCTACAACATCAAGCCCTTCACGGATGAGGTACTGTGTGACGTTGCCCCTCTTGAAGTTTCTGATGTATTTTTAGGTCAACCATACTTGTGGAAGCGACATGTTGTATATGAGTCTAGACCTCGCTCTGTTATTATTACTTTGGCTAATAAGTTGTATAGGATATTAGTGGTAGCCCTGCCTACGACCATCTCTTTGATCAATGCAATGCAATGTAGTAAGATTGTTTCCCAGACCAGGAAATTTTTTCTCCTTATGATTCGCCCCCAAGGCAAGAAGAAGGTTGTGGCCATAGCTTCCAGGCAGGGATCCTTTGCACAACAACAACAGATGGACAAGGTCGTGGAGGAGTACATGGATATTTTCGCCTCACCCACAGGGGTACCTCTGCACTGTTAGGTCAAGCACTCCATCGATCTGACCCCGGGCGTGCCACTGCCCAATGGACCGATCTATCGATGCTCTGTTCTAGAGAACGATGAGATCAAGAGGTAGATTCAAGAACTACTGTATAAAGGGCACATCAGGCCAAGTTGATCATCCTGTGGGAGCCCGATTATATTGGTACAGAAGAAGGATGGGACCTAGAGGCTCTGTGTTGACTATCGGGTGTTGAACAAGATCACTGTCCAGAATAGGTACCAAATCCCGTGGATTGATGACCTTCTAGACCAGCTGAAGGGGGCCAAATATTTCAGCAAGATTGACTTGAAGTCAGGTTATCACTAGGTGCCTATCGAACCCTCTGATGTGTGGAAGACTTCCTTCAAATCCAAGAAGGGCCTTTTCAAATGGTTGGTCATGCCGTTTGGATTGACGAACACCCCTGCAACCTTCATGAGACTGATGGACGACATCTTGTGAGCCTTCACTAGTGCATTCGTGTTGGTGTATTTAGATGACATCTTGATCTTCAACCAGAGTTAGGAAGAGCACCTCCACCATATTCGACAGGTCCATCAAACCCTTTGACGACACAAGTTGTATGCTAAATTGGAGAAATGCACCTGTAGCCTAACCCAAGTTCAATATTTGGGGTACATCATTGATGAGCAGGGTGTACATGTGGATCCATCCAAGATACAAGTCATTCAGGATTGGCCAGCCCCAACCACTCTAACAGAGCTCCGCAGCTTTTTGGGCCTTGCCAATTTCTATCATAGCTTTGTTTTGGGGTTCTCTCGTATCACTTAGTATTTAAGTCAAATCACCAAGGGTAGAGCGAAAGAAAAGTTCTTTTGGTCAGAAACCCAACAATGAGCATTCTCTGAGTTGAAGAATCACCTATGTTCTGCACCAGTGCTCACATTACCAGACCTGCAACAACCATTTGAGATTGAGACAGATGCCTCCGACTATGCTATTGGTGCAGTTCTTACTCAACATGGGCATCCAGTGGCTTACCACAGTGAGACACTTTCAGACACAGTCTGAAAGTACCCCACTTATGACAAATAAATGTATTCCATTGTGCAGGCTTGTCGTCAATGGAAGCATTACATTATGGGGAAGGAAACGGTCATCCACATAGACCACTGACCTCTACAGTTCATACAGACACAAGGGAAGTTGCAGAACGATTGCCATTAGAAATGGTCCACCTATCTGGAACAATTCCATTTGAACATTAAGTATAAGAAGGGACGCACCAATAATGTCACTGATTGCCACATCCGACCACCGGTCATGGCGCTAATCAATGTGCTTGACTCCTGTGGGCATGATACATCGGGGTGGTCACATCTTTACAAGAGTGATCCAAAATTCAGCAGCGTATACCGGACACTCCTGGAAGGGAAGAAAGTTCCAAATTTTCATCTTCAAGATGCATTATTATGCCACTTGGGACACATATGTGTTCCTTCAAGTGAGCGTGCCAAGATGATTTGGGAGGCGCACTACAGCCGGGGCACTAGACATTTCGGAGTAGAGAAAGCAATTGCGATATTGCAGAAGTATTTTTATTGGCTGAAACTTTGTCAGGACGTTGGGAAGTATTTTAGATCCTGCACTGCTTATGCCATTGCCAAACCAACCATGAAGAAGCAAGGTATGTATACTCCTCTACCTACTCCTAGTCAGCCTTGGGAATCTGTCTCCATGGATTATATGTCAAGCCTTCCTTCTAGTAAGCACGGCAACGATTGTGTTTTCGTGGTCGTTGACAGATTCTCAAAGATGGCCATCATGGCAGCCTGCAAGAAGAGTATCACAGAAGAGGCCACTGTTAAGCTCTTCTTTGAGTGAGTGAGGGTACACTTTGGGATCCCACAGTCTATTATCTCAGATCAGGACTACAAATTCCTGAGTGCATTTTGGTCAATTCTCTAGTCAATGCAGGATACAAAACTCACTAAGTCCACGACTTTCCATCTCCAAACTGATGGCCAAACAGAGGTTTTCAACAGGATGATTGTACACATTCTGCGCATGTACAACTCGAAGCATCCACACACATGGGATGAAAGTCTCCCTTATGTCCAACACAACTACAACAGATCTCTCCACAACTCAACATGCCACAACCCCTTTCAGGTAGGGTTGGGATTTCAGCCATTATGCTCCATTGATGTGGCCATACCATTTGCAGCCATTGAAGTAGATTCTGATCACGTGCAATTAGAAGTTGAAAGGGCTAATAGCTTCATTGAGCGCATTCAACACATCCGCCAATAGGTCCATGATATATTAGACAGATCTAATGCTGAGTACAAGCAGTGCCATGATCAACATCGAGTGCTGCACAAGTTCCAGGTGGGCAACAAAGTTTGGCTTTATTTGTAGAAAGAGTGCCTTGATGGACCCTGCTGCAAGCTTCGCTCGCTCCGATATGGGCCATACACGATCACCAAGGCTGTCGGTGACATTGCCGTCGAGCTCAACATCCCACCGTTCCTTGGTCTGCACCCAGTGTTCAATGTAGATCACCTTCGACCATACTTCACACCATTGTTGGACACATATGACATTGCAGAACAACTCACACCCACAGAGCTCAACCCAGACTGCATGGAACAAACCACAATTAATCAGATCATGGACACACAGATCAAGAACACTCGGCAACAGAGGATACAACTATATCGAGTTGTCAAAGCAGGCCAACTCCATCACCAGGGCAAGTGGTTCACTAGGGACCAGGTTCAACAAAAATTTCCTCACCTCATGGAGGCTCTGCACGCAATGGGGACCATTGCTTCCTAAGGGGGGAGGAATGATCCAGGTGGATATTGGTGGACACCCACCTATTCCACCTAGACCCCCAGTCAGTTTCATCTGTTTCCTTAATTGTAGTACAATTTACTATTTTTGGCAGTTTTTTCGGGTCATGAACTTCCGGAGCCGTTTGAGGCCCTAAACAATGTTTTTTTAGCAAAATTATGATGATTTGTTTAGCAATCATGTCAACAGTTGTAGTCCTCGGAGAGATCTTTCCGAGGCATCATATGTGTCAAACAGAAATAATATTACCAAGTTACAACCTCGGGAAGTTGGCTGCCCAACTAACCCCAACGGGGCCCATAAACTCTTGGTGTTACATCTCCTCGGGTTAGGTTTTTGGTTGTTTAGGGTTTTCCCTTATTGTTCAATAATAAAAAGGCCCTTGAGCCTCATTGTAACTTAGTTCAGAGGCATGTAGCTGCCACATATCTTCTCAAAGATAATCTACCATTGCTCGAGCTATCTTATTTCCATTCTGTTTGTAAGCATAGTTCAATATTTTTTTATTAATGAAATGAAGTTTTTTTCTACTGCATCTATGTGATTATGATTGTATCTGTAAGTTGTTGTGTTCCTATTTAAGTTCGTATCAATTACAAGATAAGTTGAAGGCCATCAAGATGATACAAGGTGAAGGGGTGACTTTGTATCTAACAAGGTTGTCTTAGGTTCGAGATGAGCTTGTCACCATTGGTGAGACTGTTATAGATTCTGAGATGGTAAGATTCATTTTAAAGGGTTAACCAAGGATTGGAAGCCCTTCATTAAGGGGATCATTGCCAGAGAGGAGTTTTCAGACTGAAACAAGTTGTGAGATGACTTCATTCAGGAAGAGTTATGAGGCAAGGATCTTCATTTGAAGAAGAAGGCTTTAGATGATGATGTGGCAATTGTAGAAAGAATGAAGGGCAAACAGAGGGACTTGAGTAAGATGAAGTGTTTCAACTATGGAAAGTTTGGTCAATACTCGACGAAGTGTCGTAAGAAGAAGCAGGGAGATGACAAGAAGAAGAAGGGAAAGACAGTTGCAGGTGTTGTTACTTCTACTAGGGTAGATGACCTCTCTAGGAGATTGGAGAGTGAGAAATTTTCATTTATCTCTCATTTATCACATGGTAACATCGATGATGTTGTATGGTATGTGGACAGTGGAGCGTCGAAGCATATGACATGGTCGCATGATGCGTTCGAGACTCTAGTTGAGTGAGACTCGAAGTTGCACATGGTGTTGAGTGACAAAAATCAAAAGGAGATCAAAGGATTAAGTGTCGTGCCATTTAGGATGGAGTCAGGTCAAGTGATGCGAGTTTAGTATGTATTGTTTGTACCAGAACTTAAATATAATGCTATGTATGTCTCAACGATCAAAAGAAGGGGTTTGATGTGTTGGTTTAGGATGGGAAAGTAAGACTAGGGCCCATAAGCTATAGCTTTGCAGGTGTTGTGATTGGAGTTAGAGAGTGTGGTTTATATAGGCTGATGAGTAAGCCTATAGATCATGAGAAGAAGAAGGAAGAGAAGGTCCAAGTTCTAGAGGTCCAAAAGGAGTCAAGTTATAGAGAGAGTTTGCAGGTTCAAAGGGAGAATGTGTAGCCAAATAATAACATGTGGTAAGTGGGGAGTAAGGCTACTTCTATAGCTAGTAATAAGGAATCTTGGAATGTCCTAAAATAATTTCAGGAAAAGAAGAAGAAGTAGGAGGCTTCTAGTGATAGTGACACTTCTGAGAAGGGTGTAGTCCATGCTTCAAGGTTTGATAGAGTTAAGGGTTTTAGGAGTTGGGCAAGTGTCACCAACAATGACAGTGATGACGGGTTACTTCCTAGCCTTGGAAGTACCTCCCTCGCTAAGAGGGAATGTTGATATTTGTATCTTGGGAGGTACTCCAAGTCATAGGGTTCGGGTTTTGGAGGCATGGGCACCATAAAAGTGGTTTGTGGGCTTAGAACCCAAGGTGGGGGTTTTGTATCCAAAGGTGTGGGGCCAAAACCATGAGGAGTTTTATTGGTTTGACTCTTAGAGATGGAAGAGGACTCTTAGAGAAGAAAGAGGCAACTTCAAGTCTAGACAACAAACCTAACAGTGGGAATGTTGAGAAATGGCAACAAGAAATTCCAATTTACTTTGTCCTTGAATTAAATTGTGAATTAAATTCGATTATATTCTCATAACAACTTAAAATAGTTAAATTAAGTTCATTAAAATTACTTAACTTAGGAAATTTGAGTTGGAAGTCTTTTGGAAGTCATGTATATGTTCTCCCTACTTTGTAGGAGTCGAGTGTCAGTTAATTGTGAGTTGTAAAATAGAAGACTCAATCTCATGAGTCAATTCAGTTAAATTAGTTCTCAAACCGATTGAGAGAACTAATAGTGACTTAACAATCAATGGTGTCACTAATGAACTCCACCAGTGCTACTCTAGTTAACTGAATATTTACTCATCAGAAACTCATGCATGTCGATTCTGAGAAAGACCGTGTTGAGACTAGAGTGCAGGGACAATGTACTATTTGTTTTAGATTTTTCTAAGTTGCACTGATAGTGCATGCAATCAGGAACTGATCCTTAAGGGATTGTGCTATTTTTAGAGGCGTTATTTCCCTTTAACTACAAGCTATCCTTCATAGGAATTACACATTGGAATAGAGACTTGGAGAGCTTGTGAATTGGCTAAGATTTGGTCTTGAGCTTTATTATGAGTTGTAGATTGATTTTTTTGAGTGATGGGATTATTCTAGAGAGAACAAGAATTGTAATTTCATTGATTTTCTGGATTAATACAAAACAGATAGTGGGGTTTTGAGTTGTGGATTTCCCCAGATATTTATTGTGTTATGTGCCTTTTATTCTCTTCCTCTATTGATTATTGTTTGCTCAATGTTTATGGGCTTCCGCTATAAAGAGTAGAAGTAGATTCTTGTCTCTTGCTTTAGCAAATTGCATTAGCTTGTGAATCTACAGGATTTTCTACATGGTATCAGAGCAAGATTGTTTTTTGGGCCGAGAGTTTACAGAGAAGATCTGAAAATTTATGTGAGAAATTTTCAAAAACAAATTGTAGATCTGGATTCCTTGGGAAAAGATACCTAAATTAAAAAAAAAAATTGGACGAATCGGAGTTCAGATGAGGGAGATATCGTTGATTTAAAATCAACTCTCTAGAGGAGATTTCAAAGTTTTGAGTTTCTGGGTTACGGGTGAAAGTAAAATTTGCATACATACTTCAGGATCAATAGATAGTGTTCCATGGGTTGAGGCTTGAGTATGCCTTTGAAGGCAACTCGAATTTCATAGCCTGGAGGGACAAGATGGAGGTTGTGCTAGAGGACAATGGCTTGAAGGAATTTGTTGAACAAGCAATTCCTAAGCCAACAACTACTGATGCACAAAACTTGGCCAAGTGGAAGAAGTGTGTGGCAAAGGCAAGGTGGATAATCCTTGAGGGAGTTCGAGATCATATTGTCTCAAGTCTCCATGGAAAGGAAACCCTACATGCTATGTGGAAAACATTGACAGACTTGTATCAGAATAGCAGTGATCAAAGGAAGTTGGCACTGAAGGATAAACTTCGTAAAATCAAGATGGATAAAGGCGAGGCAATTCCAAAATACTTGATCAAGTTCACTCAATGTCGAGATGAACTTGGAAGTGTTGGAATCATGGTTTCCGAGGAGGATATGGTGAGCCTTGCTCTTCTTGGACTCCTAAAGAGTTGGCATAGTTATCAAGACTCTGTCAATGGTCGGGAGAAGCTATCAGATTGGGAACGACTATGGTCGGATTTGATGCAGGATGAGATCAAGAGGAACACCAAGGATGGCTCTTCATCAAAGACTGATGATGAAGAGAATTGTGCCTTAGCGATTAAGGTGAGGAAGGGGAAAGGTAAAATTTCCCATTCCAAATCATATTCTTATCATGGAGGTAAGAAGAAGGACATGACGAAAGTTAAATGCTTTCATTGTCACAAGATAGGACACTTTGCTACAAATTGTCCATTGAAGAAGTCCAAGGAAAAGTCCTCAGGAGGAGTGGTGGGTGAGGCTTTGGCCTCCCAATTCGAATTGGACTTTTCCCTCATTGCATGCATGGTGTCTTCAATGATGGGAAGTGTCTGGTACTTAGGCAGTGGAGCTTCTTTCCACATGACTGGTGACAAAGAGTTATTCAGTGAACTAGAGGAGAAAGATCTCAAGATGCATATAGAGATGGGTGATGATGGAAAGTATAGTGTTACTGGTGTGGGCACTATTACTTTTAAGAGAGAACATGCAACTCCACTCACCTTGAAGAATGTCATTCATGTACCCGGATTGACGAAGAACTTGGTATCCATTGCCATGCTTTAGGATAGAGTCTATGATGTGATCTTTTCGAAAGGAAAGGTGTTCCTTCGACACATAACCACGGGTTAAGTAAAGAAGAAAGGGATTTGAGTTCAGAATCTCTATAAGATAGAGGTAGAGGATTGTGCTGCTTTGAGTTAAAAAGCGGAAAAGATTTTGAGCCGAGACGTCGGCGAGTTTTGGCACAGGTGATTGGGCCACTTGCATCATGGGGCTTTTAAGATATTGCAGCAAATGTCTACCGATCTTCCCAAAGGTATGCTTGAGAAAGTTGATACATGCAAGGGTTGTACTTTGGGAAAATACACCAAGTCTTCCTTTGGAGACAGAGACAGTCGAGCAGAGTCTATTCTGGAGAGAGTCCATTCAGATGTGTGTGGACCATTGTCGACAGCATCCACGGCCAAACACAGGTATTATGTTATATTTGTTGATGACTATTCTCGTAAATGCTGGGTATTTTTTATGCAGAAAAAGGATCAAACTTTCACAAAGTTTTGTGAGTTCAAGGCATTGGTAGAGAAAGAGTTTGGAAAGAAGGTTAAATCTATACAGAGTGATAACAGTGGTGAGTATGTCTCCAATGAGTTTAAGAACCTTTGTGCAGTGGCAGGGATTAAACGAGAGTTGACGACACACCCCTTAATCCTCAACAAAATGGGGTTGCTGAGAGGAAGAACAAGATCATAGTAGGGGAAACAAGGGCGATGTTACATGATTAGGGCCTACCACTACACTTGTGGGCTGACACATGCAACACAATGGTTTATGATTAGAACCGTAGCTCACATCGGATACTTGAGATGAAGACACTAGAGGAGGCTTATTCCGGTAAGAGGCCAGATGTTGATCACTTCAATATTTTTGGGTCATCGGTTTATTGCCATGTGACCAAAGATGCATGGAAGAAACTTGAGCCAACAACAAAGTTGGGGATCTTTGTGGGGTACACTGATACACCCCACAACTATCAGGTGTACATGCCAACCAGTCCAATGATAGTGGTTTGTAGGGATATCAGGTTCGATGAGGAGAAGGCCATGCGAGTATCCCTTGAGAGGGAGCTTGATCTACATGCGAATGAGGAGATTTTAGCTCCTAAGGTTGAGGGGCCTTAGATTGATGTGAAGCAACCACATGCAGAGGTTCAAAGAGTGGAGACATCCACTCAGGAAAAGTCTTTCAGAGAGGGAAGAAAGCGCACTAGAGAGGCTGGTAGATTGTTGGATGATGTAAGGGAGAATGTGGGACCACCCTCTTCTCAGCATAGACAGAGGAGGTTACCAGAGAGGTACATTGGATGCATGGCACTTATGGGTGCATGTGTTGTGACAGAGCCATCTTCCTTTCAGGAAGTAGTGCAGCAACTGGTTTGGGTTGATGCGATGGTGGAGGAGTATGACTCCATAGTTTGAAACAGTGTTTGGGATGTAGTCTCGATACCGGAGGACAAGTTAGTTGTGAGCTCCCAATGGCTTTACAAGGTAAAGCAAGCTGGAGATGGCAGTGTGGAGAAGCATAAGGCCAGATTTGTGGCCCGTGGCTTTTCACAGGTAGAGGGGATTTACTATGATGAGACATTTGCTCTTGTTGCAAGGTACTCATCAATCAGATCTATTTTGGCACTATCAGCACAGATGGATTGGAAGATCCATCAGAGGGATGTGAAGACTGCCTTGCTTAATGGCATGATTGAGGAAGATGTGTACATAGAGAAACCTGAAGGTTTTGAAACCTTGGATCGTGAGTTGCATGTGTGCTGACTCAAGAGAGCGTTGTATGGGCTAAAGCAAGCACCCTGTGCTTGGTACACCAGGATAGATAGCTACTTCACTGGGTTGGGCTTCACGAAGAGTGAAGCAGATGCGAACCTGTATCACATAGTGGTGGAAGGTAAGTTGTTGACCATTGTAACTGGAGGAAGGAGGATGCTAGTTCAGGGGAAGTAGTGGAAGCTACTGTTTATAGGCATCTTGTGGGTTCACTCATGTACTTGGTGAACACATGACCGAATATGTTCTATGTAGTTAACCAGCTTAGTCAAGCGATGATCAGGCCTACCAAGCTGTATTGGAAGGCGACAAAGCATGTATTGAGATACCTCATAGGAACTACTAAGTTTGGGTTATGGTACAAACGAACAGAGGGAGTGAATCTTCAAGGCTTCATCGATGTAGATTGGGCAAGTAGTCCATTCGAAAGGAAGAGCACATCAGGAGGGATATTCAGTATTGGGTCAGGGGAAGTTTCCTGGTACAGTAGGAAACAGAGATCGGGTGCACTCATTTCGGTAGAGGCAGAGTACATGGCTGCAAGTCAGGCAGCATGTGAGGCTATCTAGATGAGGAAGATCCTAGTTTGTTTGTTTGGTCAATGGATGGATACGACAGTGATTTATTGTGATAATCAGAGTTGTATCAAACTCTTTGAAAATCCGGCTTTCATGATCGGTCCAAGAATATTGATATCTGGTATCATCATCTTAGAGATTGTGTATTGAGGCAGATCATGTTGTCAGATTACATTCCTACAGAGGAGCAAGATGTTGACATATTGACAAAGGCATTGCCAAGCTGTAAATTTGAGTTTCACAGAGATAGGATCAGGGTAGCTGAAAATCCCTTTCTTGTTGAGAGGGAGTGTTGAGAAATGGCAACAAGAAATTCCAGTTTAATTTGTCCTTGAATTCAACTGTGAATTAAATTCAAATTCTATTCTGTTATGAAACCAACTCACAAAAGATAGAAAAGATAGATCAATGCCTTAGAATTCAGCCTCTTCGAGGGGGCAACCTCCTTTACATTACATAAATGAACAATTCTTGGATGATTCAAATGAAAAAACCTCCTTTCTATATATAGTAGTCTAAGGAATCACAATATAACCCAGCCGACCTAACAATAATAATATAAAGCCACAAAAATAACAATAGAGGGATTCTATGGGGCACAATAATAACAATATGGGGACAATAGGGGCACAACAATATTAATAAGGGATACAACTACAATAGTAATTGGGTAATCACTAGTATTATAGGGACCTAACATGCCCCTCTCCTTCAAAAAATTGTTGTCCTCAACGCTTGAGTAGTTCTGGATGCTTCTGTATAAAATTCTCATCCTCCCATGGGGAATCTTCAGCGGATAAGTTCTTGCACTTGATGAGATACTCCAAAAGATTTCGTAGTTGTCGAGTTCTTGTTTCTGTGACTGCTTCCGGTTCCAATATAATTTTTCCTTCCTCTTCAAGTTCTGGCAATATTATTTGAACTGGGAGCTTGTCGCCTATAACCTTCTTTAAACATGAAACATGGAAAACTAGGTGCACTTGAGAAGCTGCAGGAAGCTCCAATTTGTATGCCATAGTACCAATCTTTTGCAACACCTTGTACGGACCATAATACTTTGGTGATAATTTATTATCCTTCTTAGCTTGCTTGAGGGACATTTGTTTATATGGTTGTAGCCGTAGGAATACCCAATCACCTACACCAAAACTTCTTTCGTTGCGATGTTGATCTGCCTGTTGTTTCATTCTATTCTGTGCCAACATGAGGTTATCCTTTAAGAGTTGGAGGACTTGTTGTTGATGTTCGATGTGATGTTCCACTGCTTGAACCTTAGAATTTTCTCTTAAATATGATGTGATGGATGGTGGCTGATATCCATAAAGTGCCATAAATGGAGTCACTTTTGTTGTTGTATGGAAGGAAGTGTTATACCACCATTCAGCCAGAGGCAACCATTTGACCCATTGTGTCTGTTTATCAGATACAAAGCAACGAAGATATCCTTCCAAACATTTGTTTACTATCTCAGTTTGCCCATCAGATTGAGGATGATAAGATGAGCTATGAGCTAACTGAGTACCGAGACAAGAAAATAATTCTTTCCAAAAATTTCCAGTGAAAATGGGATCTCTGTCACTTACAATAATCTTTGGGTTTCCATGTAGCTTTTGAATTGTTTCCATAAATGTAGTAGAAACTGTACTGGCTTTAAGTGGATGCGATAATGCAGAAAAGTGTGCATACTTGGTAAGTCTTTCAACTACCACCATGATGACACTCTTTCCCTCAGACTTGGGTAAACCTGTGATAAAATCCATTGAAACCTCCTCCCAACGTTGGCTTGGAATGGATAAAGGTTGTAATAGACCCGGGGTCTTAATTGTTTCAACTTTATTTTGTTGGCAAAACAAACATTCCACCACAAACTTTTGAATATCCAATTTAAGACCATCCCAAAAAAATTCATTCTTAACCCTGTGGTAAGTTTTTAAAAATCCTGAGTGCCCCCCTAAGGGAGAAGTGTGCAATTCCATAAGAATCTTTTGTTTGAGTTGGGAATTCTTACAGAGGTATAAGCGTTCTTTGTACCATAACGAATAATTTTGCCAGCTAAATGTATCAGATGTACTTGAATCTTGTTGTAACTTTCGAATAAGTGCCCACACTTCTTCATCATTCTTCCATTCCTCCCCCGCTTCGTTTATCCAATCTGGTTGGATAATAGAAATGGTGCACAACAATGCTTCCACATCCTCATCCTTTCTTGAGAGTGCATCTGCCACCACATTTTGCTTCCCTTTTTTGTAGATGATTTCAAAGTCATAACCCAACATCTTTGTGACCCACTTTTGTTTCTCTTCAGAGGATAATCTTTGTTCTAAAAAGTATTTAAGGCTATCATGATCCGTTTTTACCTTGAAGTGTCTTCCCATTAGGTAGGGTCGCCATTTCTTAAGTGCATGTAGTATTGCCAACGTTTCCTTCTCATAAATAACTTTGTGTAAAAACTTTCCCTTGATTGGACGACTTTCAAAAGCAATGGGTCTTTCATCTTGCATTAAAACAACACCAATTCCATTTCCTGAAGCATCACATTCTACAATAAAGGTTTTTGTGAAGTCCGGTGTAGCTAAGACCAGTGCTTGGCACATTGCCTCTTTAAGATGTTCGAAGGCCTTTGTTGCTTCTGGAGTCCATGAAAATGCATCTTTCTTCAATAATGTTGTTAGAGGTGCTGCTATTCTCCCATAATTCTTAAAAAACTTGCGATAATACCCTGTCAACCCGAGAAATCCTCGCAGATGCCTTATGGATGTGGGGATTTTCCATTCCTTAATGGCTTTAATTTTGCTAGGGTCTACCTTAACTCCTTCATGAGATACAATATGACCCAAATATTCCACCTCTTGTACTCCAAAGAAACATTTGGATCTTTTTGCATATAATTGTTTCTCCTCCAATAGTTGTAGCACCCTGTCAACATGTTCAGCATGATCCTTCCAAGACTTACAGTAGATTAGTATATCATCAAAAAATACTAACACAAATTTTCTAAGGAAGGGTTTGAAAATGGAATTCATCAAACCTTGACATGTAGAAGGTGCATTGGTAAGGCCAAAAAGCATGACCAAAAATTCATAGTGACCCTCATTAGTTCTAAATGCTGTTTTCAGAATGTCTTCAGTTTTCATTCTGATTTGATGATATCCTGAACGAAGATCCAACTTGGTGAAGTAAATTGATCCATGCAATTCAACCAGTAATTCATCAATGACAGGAATGGGAAACTTATCTTTAATAGTGAGCTTGTTGAGCTCCCTATAATCCAGACACATGTGCCATGATCCATCCTTCTTGTGCCCCAATACTACTGGAGCAGAGAAAGAACCTTGACTAGGTTGAATTATACCAGCCTCTAGCATTTCTCCAACCATACGTTCAATTTCACTCTTTTGGGCATAGGGATATCTGTATGGCCTGATGTTTGGAGGAACACTTCCTGGAATTAGATGAATAGCATAATCATGATCACAAATAGGTGGGAGACCTTTGGGAGTCTCAAATACCTTGGAATGATTGTCCAAGACTTTTTGGAGATCTGGAGAAATAGATGATTCCGATGTGGAAACATCTAGTGAACATAATTGTGCAATTACACCTCTTTGTTCCTTTTTTAGAAGCTTTGTCATACCATTAGAGCTGATTATCTTTCCCGGTTTCCCTGCAATACCCCTTAATTCAACTTCCTTTCCTTCTGCAGAAAATTTCATGAAAAGTTCTTGAAATTAAAAGCTATTGTACCCAAGGATTGTAGCCATTGGACTCCTAGTACAACATCAACACCTCCCATTGGAATGGAAAACATTGGGCTAGTCAATACATATTCTCCCATGGATAGCTTGATATTATGGCACTTTCCATAGCAATTTATCGTTCCTCCATTTTCAACCATCACTTGAAACTCTGGTGCTGGATATAGGAAGCAATTCAATTCTTTTGCTATCTTACAATGAATAAAATTGTGGGTACTTCCTGAATCAATGAACACTATTACCTTTTTCTTCTTGATTTGTCCTTCTATCTTGATGGTTTGAGGAGTGGTAATTCCAGCCAATGCATTACAAGATATGGTCAGATTCATTTCATCTTTATCTAGGCTTTGTTCCTGGAGTATATCCTCTTCTTTTGACCTTTCTTGCTCCTTTTCTTCTTTCTCTTCACAATCTATGTAGAATAATTTCTTCTCAGCACACTTATGACCTTTACTGTATTTGCTATCACCACTGTAACAAAGCCCTTTTGCTCTTTTTTCTTCCAATTGTTGTGGTGTCAACCTTATAGGTTGTGGAAGACTAGGGGTAAGAACACTTCCATCTTTATAGTTGTGAGTGGTATGCTTCCTGGTTGCCATAATTTTGCTTTCCATTTTTCTTGCTAACCCGAATGCCTTCTCTAATGAATCAGGTTCCCAAAGGCGAACATCATGTTGGATATTATCCTTTAAAGTCCCTATGAACACATCAATCCTATGCTCCTCTGGAATATTTTTTACCCTTATGTTCAATTTTTGGAACTCCTCAATGTGCTCCATTATTGAACCCTTTTGTTTGAGACTTATCAATTGGCTTAAAAAAGTGTTTCTTTTTGTATCCTCATAATGTGCTGTTAATTCTTCCGTAAAAATTGCCCCAGTGATATTTTGTTTACGAGAGCAAAGCCATTGATACCATACAGACTGATTTGGTTCCAAATATAAAGTTGCAATACGTATCTTTTGTGTGTTTTGCACATTATTGAGATCGAAAAATTGCTCCATCTGTAATATCCATGTTGCAGGATCCTTGCCATCAAACTTCCTCATATCGATTTTTGGAATATGGTGGGTCTTCGATCCAACATTATAGTCTATGAAATCATGATTAACATTTCTTTTGTTCTCATCATGAGTTTCATTTACTACCCTTTCAACATTAGTAAGCATCTCTTGTAGAAACTTTGTCAAATCTGTCTTCAAATATTCCATGCCTGTCTTCAAATCTGTCTTCAAATCTATCTTCAAATCGTCCATCTTAGCTTCCACGTCATCCATCTTAGCTTCTACGCCTTTCTTTAAACAATCCATCTTAGCTTCTACATCTTTCTTTAAACCATCCATCTTAGATTTTGTTACTTTTTGTGCAAGTGACACTTGTTGCATTTCTTCCTCTTCTTCATGAGTCATGTTAGAGCTTTTAGGTTTCTTACTAGGTGTTTGAATTTTCTTTCCTCCGGGCATCAATTACCGATAATAATGCTTTTCTATGCCCTTCGAATTCCTTCAAACTAATTTTTCAAACCAAGCTTATGCAAAAATTTTAAAAAAACTACACACCTTTTTTCACTTTGTAGGAGCTTGATATTGAATCTAATGTATCTCTGTAATTTCGGATCATCCAGTTCTAAAATTGAGACCTGCAGTAGCCCATGCGTCCTCTTTCCAATGCCACCAGTCTGATCCAAATTGGATTCTCCAGGGAAGAGTTATGCCAAAGCTCCCACAGTGACCTGATCATAGACTAGTTCAGTAGCGTGAACTTGTACGACGTTCCAAGAGTCACTATTTCGACCTTTGGCTCTAAAAAATATATACAAGAAACTACAGTCCGTCCTCTTTATGTACCTTCTTATGAAATTTCAATCCGATGATCAGAGAGAAAGTTATGACAATTTTCCCTAGGTCACCTGTTTGGAATGTAATTCAGGAGTCTGCAAAAAGACCAACTTCCTCAGATCATATCTCCGCAAATATAGTGTGAAAAGCTCTGAAATTCAGACCCGAGGTTTAGTGCGATTTCATCTCAAATGGGTTTTTTTTTTAGCATTTGAAATGTCGCAGAAAAAAAGTTATAGCGAAAATTCCATGATGACCTATTTGGAGCAGCGAAAGCTTAGAATCCAAAGCTCTGACACCAAATGTTATGAAACCAGCTCACAAAAGATAGAAAAGATAGATCAATGCCTTAGAATTCAGCCTCTTCGAAGGGGCAACCTCCTTTACATTACATAAATGAACAATTCTTAGACGATTCAAATGACAAAACCTCCTTTCTATATATAGGAGTCTAAGGAGTCATAATATAACCCAACCGACCTAACAGTGATAATATAAAGCCACAAAAATAACAATAGAGGGATTCTATGGGGCACAGTAATAACAATATAGGGACAATAGGGGCACAATAATATTAATAAGGGATACAACTACAATAGTAATGGGGTAATCACTAGTATTATAGGGACCTAACATATTCTCATAGTAACTTAAAATAGTTAAATTAAGTTTATTAAACTTAATTAACTTAGGAAATTTGCGTTGGAAGTCTTTTGGAAGTCATGTATATGTTCTCCCTACTTTGTAGGAGTCTAGTGTGAGTTAATTGTGAGTTGTAAAATAGAAGACTCAGTTTCTTTGAGTCAGTTCACTTAAATTAGTTCTCAAACTGATTGAGAGAACTAATAGTGAGTTAACATTTAGTGGTGTCACTAATGAACTCCACTAGTGCTACTCTAGTTAACTGAATATTACCCATCAGAAAATCATGCATGTCGATTCTGAGAAAGACCCCGTTGAGAGTAGAGTGCAGGGACAATGTACTATTTGTTTTAGATTTTTCTGAGTTGCAATGATAGTGCATGCAATCAAGAACTGATCCTCGAGGGATTGCACTATTTTTAGAGGCTTTATTTCCCTTTAAATACGAGCTATCCTTCATAGGAATTACACATTGGAATAGAGACTTGGAGAGATTATGAATTGACTAAGCTTTGGCCTTGAGCTTTTTTATGAGTTGGAGATTGAATTTGATGAGTGCTAGGATTGTTCTCGAGAGAACAAGCATTCTAATTTCATCTTGATTTTCCGGATTAATACAAAAAAATAGTGGGGTTTTGAGCTATGCCTTTCCCTAGATATTTATTATGTTATGTGCCTTTGATTCTCTTCCTCTATTGATTATAGTTTGCTCGATGTTTACGGGCTTTTGCTGTAAAGAGCAGAACTAGATTCTTGTCTCTTGCTTTAGCAAATTGCATTAGCTTGTGAATCTACAAGATTTGCTTGTTGGAGCTGAAGATGAGGGATGACGTGGACTGTAGTGTCCCCTAACCAAACCTCAAACCTAATAGTGGGAATACATTAGCTCATAAAGGTATGTTATGATGTGTATAAGGTTGATTTTTTGATGGAGGATAGTTGTCTAGGTTGTATAGATTTGGTTGGGTGTCTCAAGGATGTTGGAGGGTAGTAAGGAGGTGCTCAATGGAGTTGCAAGTACAATCTCTTGAAGGACAAAAAGGACTCCTAGGAGAGTTGAACTTGTGTAAGCTCATGATTGATTCTTGAAGGATGAAGGAAGGAGGTTGAGGGAGCATATTACATTAGCCCAAGTTCATTGTTGGAGAATGACATCTTGCAGTGCTAAGTGGTAGCCCTCCGTCCCAAAGTTTGTCTTCATTGGGGCAACATAGGAAGATATTAGAAGGAAGAAGTCTCAAAGGAGCTAAGGAGCATCAATGGGTATTTGAGAGTTGTTCACAAACAGATTTGTGAACAACTCAACAAGAGTCTCTATGTGTTGATGTGTTGAAGGGCTAACGATGAACTAGAGAGCAGTTGGAGAAGCCGTGCGAGTGACCTAAAGGAATAGGATCATTGATAGAGGCAGGAGCTGCAGATTGGGAGCATACAGACCAATAATTGTGTTTAGGGACTGACAAGAGGAGTTGTGATTGTGCACTACATCATCTAGAACATCAGTGTTGTAACAATCTTGGTCAAAATTCCATGTACTAAAGTTAATAAAGGGAAAACTATAATTAAGGTCATGGGGCACGTATTCCAACCTGAATGTTGGGGAAAACATCCTAGTGGGTGTTCATAAGCTTTAGTATGGCTAAAGGAATTTGGAAAAGGCAATAATAAAGGCTTTTGAAAAGGCAAGTGGCACTATTTGGTATTTATTTATGAAAATAAGGGAAATTAGGAGAAAAGGAAGGTTAAATCGAGCAATAGTTATAATTACATAATGGGTGAAACAAGGTGTTATATTCCTCTACCCGCTAAAGAAACACCATCCTTGGTGCTCTACCATTCACAATAATGTCTCTATATAGTTTTTTAAAAATGGGTATACCGCTTGTTGAAAAAATGTAGCAAGAAAGGCTCAATTTGACTTGAGCCTTAATCGAATTGAGTGAATCAAATTTCCACATCAACATGACAACTTGGAGGAATTTAGCATGACATGGAGCTTGTCACTTAGTTAGCTCATTAAATTCGAGTTACAGGCCTTGGAGTTCAACTATGCATGTTTGATTAATAAATTTTAATAATAGTTTAGTTATTTTAGTTGTATTCAATTAACTGACCTCTAACTATTGATAGAGCCGGTTGAAGGTCAATTGTGCAATGGGACAACAATCTAACTCAAATATCTGTTAGTTAACTGATCAATCAACCCAAAATAGCTAATGGATGCAAGGAATTCGAGTTCCTCAGCTGAAGTGGAGATGAAAAGGAAGTGTAATATGAGTCGTATACTAATTTGAGTGTAAAAGTGTTGCATGAAGTTAGGAGATCAATCCTTGGGAATTGTGCAATCAATTTGGAGGAAATTCCTATCTTTTAGGGGCTAATTTCCTCACGATTTGTGCAAGGAAATAGGAGGCTAGGTGAGAAAATAATTGGCTAAGTGTTGGCCAACATTTCTCATTTAGTAGAGAGAACAATTATTATTTTACAGGTTGAGCTCAGAGGTGGAGCTAGCAATTGTAATAGTTTCTTTGTTCAATCGATTATGCAAAGAGGCTTGAGGGGTTTTTCCTAGTTGGGTTCCCCTAGAAACCACTGTGTATTTGTGGTTTTTCTTATTACATGTCTATGCATGTTGTTCTAAATTGTAATTTCCATTCTCCAAATCAATAAAGTAAAATTGTGTCTCTTGTTTTTTTGTTTGAAATCTTGAGTACTTGCAATTGCTATCAAATTTCTACATGGTATTAGAGCCCTGAAATCACATTAGAACCATTATTTCAAACTTGTCTCTCAAAAATTTTGATTTTGCAGCTTCTGTGCAACAATTTTTCTTCAGGATCAGGAGAATGCCTTTCAACGGACTGAGATTGGACTATGCCCTGGAGGGTAGCTCAGATTTTATAGTTTGGAAGGATCGCATGGAAGCAATGCTTGATGATAATGGTGTGTTATAATATGTTAAAAATAACATTTCATAACCTCCACAGTCGGATGCACAATGGAAGAAGAATGTTGCAAAGACCAAGAGAATTCTTCTGTAAGGTGTGACAGACCATGTGGTCCCAAATCTCCATGAAAAAGAGACACCATTTTATATGTGGAAGACATTGATTGAGCTATTCGAAAATAATAGTGACCATAGAAAATTGGCCCTGAAGAACAAACTTCGAAACATAAGAATGCAGAAGAATGATACCATTCTGCAATATATCTACAGATTTATTCAAGTTCGTGATAAGCTTGGAGGGGTTGGGGTGAATGTTGCAGAAGAGGACATGGTGAGCCTGGCTCTTCCAGGCCTTCCAAAATCCTAGCACAATTACAAGGACTTTGTGAATGGAAGGGAAAAATTAATGAATCATGAAAGGTTGTGGTCCGATTTGGTTCAAGAAGAGTTTAGGAGAAATACCAGAGATGGAAATTCATCCAGAGTAGAGGATGAAGATAATTTTTCCTTGGTTGGAAAGGGGAGGAAGGGAAAATGGAAGAAGAACCGGAGAAAACCCGATTCCATCCAAAATAATGGCATGAAGAAATACTTGAGCAGGATAAAATGCTTCCACTACCATGAATACATGCACTATGCAACAAAATGTTCGGACATGAAGTCTACCAAGAAGCCTTCAAGAGGAGTAGGAGGTGAGGCATTAGCTTCACAATTCAAAGTATACTTCACCCTAATAGCATGCATGACCAACACTATTATGGGGAGTGTGTGGTACCTTGATTTCAGTGCCTCATTCCATATGAAAAGGTGTAAGAAGTTTTTCAGTATCCTGGAGGAGAAGGATCTCCAGATGCATATCGAAATGGCAGATGAGGGGAGGTACAATGCTACATGAATTGGTATTATCACCTTTATGAGGGAAAAATCCTCTCATCTTTTCCTCAAAGATGTTATGTTTGTACCTAGGATGAAGAAGAACCTAATCTTTGTAGCAATATTAGAGGATCGTGGCTATGATGTTATTTTTAGTAATGGGAAATCCTTTTTGAGACACATAGTTATCAAGACAATGAAGTAGGTCGGGGTTCGAGTGAAGAACCTATACAAAATTAAGGTGAGAGATTGCACTGTATTGAGCGGTAAGGTTGAAAACGCGTAGAGTCGATATGTTGGACAACTCTGGCACAATGGATTAGGTCATCTACACCATGGTGCCTTAAAAATCATGAAACAAATTACCACTGGTATCCCTAAAGGCTCCCTTGACCAACATGATGTCTAAAAGGGTTACACATTGGGGAAATATGTCAAATCCACTTTATATGACTGAGATAGCAAAGTAGATGCAATCTTGGAGTGAGTCCACTCTGATGTTTATGGACCCTTTTCTACAACCTCCATAGCAAAACATATGTACTTGTTTTTTTTATTGATGATTTCTCTAGAAAATGTTGGATATTCTTCATACAGAAGAAGGATGAAGTTTTATCAAAATTTGTTGAGTTAAAGGAATTGGTTGAGAAGGAGTTTGGGAAGAAGGTGAAGGCTCTCAGGAGCGACAATGAAGGTGAATTTGTTTTGCATGCCTTCAAGGATTTTCGTGCCAAAGGAGGTATTTCGAAGAGAACTGATAGCACCCCATAACCCACAACATAATGGGGTATATGAAAGGAAGAACATAAGCACAGTGAGAGCAACAAGAGCCATCTTGCATGATCAGGGGCTACCATTACATCTATGGGTGGAAACATGCAACACCACAACCTATTTATAGAACCAGAGTCTTCATAGAATACTTGGTATGATCACACCAGAGGAAGATTTCTTTGGGAGAAAGCCTGATGTGTCTCATTTTAATTTTTCTGGAGCTTCAATTTATTGTCATGTCTCCAAGGATTCAAGGAATAAACTTACACCTACAACAAAGTTGGGATTTTTTATAGGATACACTGAAACTCCACACAATTACCAGGTGTATTTACCTTCATTGAGGATGACAGTGGTGAGGAGATATGTCAAGTTTAATGAGGAGAAGGCTATGAGATGCTCTTTGGAACAAGAGCTGAGTATCTCACCGGAGCATGAGCTTCTAGCTCCAAAGGAGGAGTTTGAGGATGAGATTCAAGAGGTTATGGAGCAACCACATACATAGGATCGAGTAGGAGTTAGAGTGGAGGCACCCACTCAACTAGAACATTCCAGAAAGGGGAGAAAGAGAACTAGAGAAGTTGATAGATTGTTGCAAGATGAAAGGGAGAATATGGGAGCCCCCACATCAATATGTAGGCAGAGGAAATCACTTGAGGTACACTGGTTACATGGCTCTCGTTATAGAGATCATAGAGACAAAGCCTTCTTCGTTTGAGGAAAAAGTTGTTCAACCTATTTGGGTTGATGCCATGGTGGAAGAATATGAATCCATCACGATGAACAATGTATGGGAGGTGGTGCGGAGACCAAAAGGGAAATCAATGGTTGGTTCTAGATGGATCTATAAAATGAAGCATGCAGCCGATGGTAGCATCAAGAAGTATAAGGCCAAATTTATGGCCAAAGGATTCTCTCAGGTAGAGGGAATGGAATATGAGGAAAAATTTACACCAGTTGCAATATATTCCTTAATCAGATCCATTCTAGCATTGGTTGCACAGATGCGGTGCAAAATCCACCAAATGGATGTGAAGATCGCCTTTCTCAATGGTGTTGTTGAGGAGGAAATTTACATAGATCATCCAAAATAATTTGAGACATATGATTGAGTGTCACATGTGTGCAGATTCAGGAGAGCATTGTGGGTCTCAAACAGGCATCTCAAGCATGGTACACTCAGATCGACAGCTATCTCAGTAGATTGGGCTTCACCAAAAGTGAAGCAGATGCGAATCTCTATAAAATTGTGGTAGATGGTAAGTTGGTTATTCTTGTTTTGTATGTTGATAATTTAATATTGACAAGTGATGAGCAACTGATCCTCTCTTGTAAAGAGGATCTTGAATGGGAATTTGAGATGAAAGACATGGGCCCTATGCATTAATTCCTCAGGCTAGAAGTATGGAAAGATGATGGTGAATTGTTTATGTCTCAAGGGAAGTATGCCTTTGAAATACTTCAAATATTTCACATGGAGAATTATAAGCCCATGGACACATCTCTAGCTACAAACTAGAGGAAGGAGAATGCCACTTGAAGTGAAAAGGTTAATGCTACCATTTACAGGCAGCTTGTGGGGTCTTTGATGTATATTGTGAACACAAGACTTGACATGCGCTATGTAGTAAACCAGATTAGTAAAGGTATGGTGAGGCCTACCAAGTTGTATTGGAAGGAAACAAATCATGTGTTATGGTACATCAGAGGCACTACCGAGTATGGATTATGGTATAGGAGTATAGAGGGAGTGGAGCTTCAAGGCTTCACTGATGTAGATTGGGTAGGGAGTCCATCAGATAGGAAAACTACCTTAGGTGCTATCTTCAGTGTTGGGTCTGCACCTATTTCCTGGTACAACAGGAAGCAAAGGTCTGTGGCACTCAGCTCAACAAAGGCTGAATACATGTCTGCAAGTCAAGTAGCATGTGAAGCCATATGGATGAGGAAAATACTTGTGGGTATTTTCAGATAGGAGATGGATCCGACAGTTATATATTGTGTAACCAAAGTTGCATTAAGCTCTCTGAGAATCCAGTATTTCATGACGAGTCGAAGCACATTGATATTTGGTATCATCATTTGCGGGACTGTGTGCAGAGGAGAATTATGTTGCTACAGTACATTCCAACTAAGGAGCAAGATGTTGACATCTCAAGAGGGAAATTTGAATTCCACGGATGCAAGATAGGGGTGGCGAAAAATCCGTTTCTTGCTAAGAGGAAGTGCTGAAAAAATATAGCAATAAAGGCTTCATTTGACTTTAGCCTTAGTCAAATTGAGTAAATCGAATTTCCACATTAGTAGGACAACTTGGAGGTAGTTAACTAGTATGAAATGGATCTTGTCACTAAGTTAGCTTAGTAAATTCACGTTAGAGGGCTTCAGTTCAATTATGGATGTGTGATTGCTAAATTTTAGTAATCCAGTTCAGTTATTTTAGTCGTATTCTGTTAACTGACCTCTAACTATTGATAGAGTCAGTTGAAGGTCAGTTGTGTAGTGGGATAGTAGTCTAACCCAAAGATATGTTAGTTAACTAATCAATCAACCCAAAATAGCTAATGCATGCAAGGAATTCAAGTTCCTCAGCTGAAGTGGAGATGACAAGACAATGTAACATGAATTGTATACTAGTTTGAGTGTACAAGTGTTGCATGAAGTTAGGAGATTAATCCTTGAGAATTGCACAATCAATTTAGAGGAAATTACTATCTTTTAGGGGTTAATTTCCTCAAGATTTGCGCAAGGAAATAAGAGGCTAGGTGAGAAAATAATTGTCCAAGTGTTGGCACAAGTTTCTTATTTAGCAAAGAGAATAGTTATTCTTTTTCAAGTTGAGCTCAGAGCTGGAGCTAGCATTTGTAATAGTTTCTCTATTCAACTGATTAATGCAAAGAGGCTTGATGGGTTTTTCCTAGTTGGGTTCCCCTAGAAATAAATGTTTGATTGTGGTTTTGCGTATTGCATGTCCATGCATGTTGTTCTAAATTGTGATTTCCATTTCGCAGATCAATAGAGTAGAATGTTGTCTCTTGTTTTTTAGGTTGAAATCTTGAGCAGTTGCAATTTATATCAAGTTTCTACACTGCTTTCATGGCTTCCTCTAGTTCCCATGTGGCTTCTTTTGCTCCAAAGTGCTTCCACTATATCTTAACCTGCACGATGGCTTGACTTCAGAGTAATTTTTCCTTCCATTTTAGTAGGCACTAAGGCTCAAGGTGAAATTCTCCTCTGGGTTCCACTTGGATCACAATCCAATCAATGATGTGATTAGATTTCTTAAGCAAAGACACATGTCATATGTTATGTGCTATAGCGGTATGAGATTAGGAAAGATTTGATCCTACTAGTACCACTCTCTGTAGGATATCGAATGTTCCATGATAACATGATTCCCATTTAGCACAAGTTTCTATCCTCAAGGAACTTTTCTTGGGCCTAACCTAAAGGTACACATGATCACCCACTTTGAATTCCATGCGAGTTTTGTTTTTATTTCCGTAGAACTTTCTACAATCTTATGATGTCTTAAATATCTACTTGACCAGGATGATTTCTTATTCCATTTCCTTCAACATATCTGGTCCAAGTGTAATCCAATCCATTGGATGGTCCAAACTAATCAAAGTATTGCACTTCATCCATAAAGTGCCTCTAACATTTTCATTTTTTGTGATTAATAAAGCCATTATTGCATGCAAATTCTACTAATGACATATAACACTCCCACCTAGTAGGTTTACTCATCACATACATATGAACCATACACTTGAAGACCTAGTTTGTCTTTTTTGTTTTCCATTTTGTTTGAGAGTGATAGGTAATGTTGAACACTAATTACATTCCAATTCCTTCAAACAATGCTCTCCAAAATCTAGAAGTGAATTTAGCATCTCGATCAAATAAGATCACCTTTGACATACCATGTAGTTTAAAGATTTATTTCATTAAGATATTAGCAATATTAATTTTCTGTTAGTGGACTTTACCGAGATGAAATGAGTAGCCTTAGTTAGTTTTTCCATTACTACCATTTTTGCTTCATGTTGTGTTCTAGTATTTGAAAACCCTTTGATTAAATCTATAGTTATGATTTCCCACTTCCATTTTAGAATTAGCATAGGGTTCAACAAACTTGTTAGGTGCCTATGCTTAGCCTTAAATTGCTGCCACTCCAACCATCTAGCAATTTACTTTGTGATTTCCCTCTTCACTATAGGCAATTAATATAAATTTATCATGGTTGTAATAATATTTTAGCAGCCAGGGCGATCTGTAAACTACCGTGGATATTCCACTGGACAGTTTGTCAAAAGAGTTCTGATAATATTATATTAGAAATACGAAAAATTCTACACAATAACAAATTTTTTATTTTTTTTTTATTATTATTATTATTTATTATTATTATTATTATTATTATTATTTTTTTTTTTTTTTTTAACTTCAGGATCTATAGATTTAATTGTAATTAGTGCATGCATGCGAATGAAAATTATGTAGAAAAATAGAGAATGACAAAATAAGCCCACACACACACATAAGACATAAGATATGCTCTGGGAAACCCTTTCGGGAGAAAACCCAACTGGAAGGTGAGGTCGCTTCGCTCTCACAAAAGACCTTTCATTAAGAGAAGATAGAGTGCAAATACATAATCTCAAAATGGAGATAACAGTCTCAAGTACTCGGCCTTCAATAGTTCTTCTTAGCTCCAAAAGTTTGAATCCTAATGAGCCCTTAGGCCTATTTATTTATACAAAAAGTGACTAAGGGTCAACTCCCTTGAGAATAGGACTGCTTCCCTCCAAAATCTCGAAATTGGTGGATCTAGTTCCCATAGATCTCGATATGCACTTGAGTTCCTTGGTTGCTAGTGGACTTTGAGTTATTGGTGAGGAATCTTGGGACTCAAGTCGAGTTGGAGATTTAATGTAGTGGAGAAGCCTCCTATATTCTGTCTACATTCCTCCAACGTGTTGGAATTATGGTACATATGTTGTCCTTGATTGCAACCCACATACAGGTCAGTTCCGAATTGATAAAGGGCCACTCACATTGTAATAGGTCTATTCAGAGGCAACATAGTAATGGTACAGAAGAATAGGATGGTGGGACAAATGATTACAGATCGGAATCAAGAAATTAAGGAAAGAGAATGGTTTAAGTTGTATATGCTATTTACCCTAGTCCATGTTGCGTATACACGCAGGTACACAACATAAAAGGAGCGTATACTTATGCACACAGTTTCACAGAAAGAAAAACGCGTATGGGATGGAAAATTAAGGTTATAGAATACCAAGGGTCCATACCAAGGTATTAGCCCACAATATTGAGCGGAATAATGATTACTTGATCCCGTCTGAGAATACCTCAGGTTCTAAGTGTTGTTTTGATCCGAGGTATTGAAAAAGGCTCTAAGTATATAAGGAGGAGAAGATCAAAGGGATAAGTGTGCAAGTGAAAGGGTTTTTCATGAATACTTTTATTTGAAGTATATTTTGGGTTGTAAGGACTATGGTTATGATATACATCTGAAATATCTTGTGCACCCTTGGATACAATGTTGGATTAGGTTCATGAGACTTGAAATGACTTATTGTTGTATGATCTGATAATGGATAGTCTAGATCTGATTGCTAATTCATGTTTTATCCTTTATATGCTATGATCTGGGTATATCTGAAGTCTGGAATAACTACGAAGTTATAAGTTATTATTTGCAGATCTATACGTTGGTTCGCCTTGGTGAAGGCATGTATACATGCTAGTTCGACACTTCCAAGTAGCATATGCAGAAGAAAATCTTGTTGTTTAGAGATGGTTGATCTATCTGATCAGAGTCGTTGTTTTACTGATGTTTGTCAATGATGTCTTCATTAGATCTGAAAATAAAACTGATTGTATAAGGAAATTGAGTTTGGTTGATTGATTGATTGAGTAAGAAGGGTGATCTTTGCTGCTATCTATTTAGAACTCTGCAATATGCCATTAGATCTTCAGAATTTCATTGGTTGGTATAGTTTTTGGTTCAGAGGTTTTATGATTCAATATCTTTAGAAGTATACGTAGGTTGGTTTATATAAAGTAGCGTATACATGCTGGTTGGCTTCATTGAAGTAGCATATACATTCTGACATATGATTTTGAGGTTGCAATTGGTTCTATTTTTGATGTAATGTTCTAGGTTTAGCTCTGTGTTATGGTGACAATGATCTGACTATTCAGATTGACTGATTGTTGATAGATGTAGATGTATTTGATGGATGTATTATAGTGGTGATTGATTTTGAGCTTCAATGTTACTGATGGGTCCAGTATGAAAATTTGATGAAATGTGGCCTACATATTGTGTTGTTGTGTAGCAGGAGTATCCAATCTGAAAATTTATGAACGTGGTCCCTGGAGGAAGAGTGAAGGTAGTAGCCTTATGTAGGTCGATGCCTATGAACTAGTAAACTTATCAGCTAGTACAAGAGCTAGGGGGTTGGAGCTCCCTTGCAGTAGAAGCTGGAAAACCAATGAAGGTTGTAGCCTTCAGCAGGTAGATGCCTGCGTACTGGAAAAAGTCTGCACCAGTACAAAATTTGTAAACATATTTTATATAAGAAGATTGAAGACTGAGACGACAGCAACAGTAGTTTTTTCCCACATTGGGTTTCCAGCTGAAAATCCTGGTGTTCATGTGTGCTGCTAATGTGTGTTGAGTTATTATGTTTTTACTGCATTTGGCTATTGCCTAGTAAATACATCACACTCTGATTTAAGTTCAATAGATAATGAATTAACTATTTTACAACTTTATTATATATACACTGGTTCCATTCATTATAATCACGGACATAAGCTGTTTGGTTTCTGTAAAATATCGTATACAGTTTGAAAAGGAAAAAATATTATTATGAAAGTTTAAATACTTATTCACCCCCCCTCTTAGTATTTTTCCTAACACAACGAGCCCCTGCATAGTTAATGTCTCCAAAAAATGATTCTTTTTCCTACATATTAACCACATTATGCCATGATATATGGCATGCACCCTTTAGTCTCCCTACTAAGCACATTATGGCTAAAAATGTAAATTAATGTGAGAAAAAAGAGAGTTTAAGGGTTGAAGGATAGCACAACGGGCCTCAAAATATACCTATTGATGGGACCCACCATCACCCCCCTACTGAAGGTGTTTCTCACCCTTTAAGCAACTCACTCACTGATGTGAAGTTCATCCATGTCCCTAGTTACCTCTCTAACATCCCAAGGCATATTATATGGTGTGCCTTCCTATGGATAAAACCCTGAATTTTCTTCTATGTCTTCCCACTCCTTTTTCTTTTCTGCCTGGTCTCTTCTCTCTTGTAGGCCCAATGGTAAGGGAGGACTGGGTTTGAGCCCTATCCAACTAATCTTCAACCTTTGAATGATACTTTTATAAAGTGGGGTTCTCTCCAGGGAATTCCTTAGTCTTTTAGGAAAGTGATACTCTCTGATTTACAAACTGTAAGGCAAAGCATGCCATCTCCTTTGGTAAGCCTGAAAGCTTTCAGTCCCCGACTACTTAAAGGTGTCCTCGAAGTGGAGGATAATTTGTTCTTGTGTTTCCATGTACTGAGGGGCTAATCAGGGATCGATGGAGATGATCATGTGGTTACTGATGATAGCCTCGAGACTTGCTAACTCTGCTTTGATGTACAAGGGCTCATTTTATTCTTTGGTCATTACCCTCTTCACTTCATCAACCCTTGTTTCTTCATGGGTCAACCAAGACGCTAGTGTGATTAGTTGCATGTCCCCCAATATTGAGTTTGGGTCCCAAAATTTCATGTCTATGAGGATCATATTATGCATATAGAACTCAACCATTTTGGCTCTGTCCTTAGTACTTACCTTCTGACAAAAGTCAATGAACTTCCTGTAATCTTGGAATGGTAGAGATCCATACTGTGCTAATGTTTTTATCTGGAATTACAACCACTGCTCCTTGAGGAAGATGGCATAGGACTTGGATGGTTTCCTGCATTGTATGGCTTCCATGGACAAACTTTCCATGGTGGCAAGTTGTACCTCTTTTTCCTGCAGCTGCTCCCTTATCCTCTTGTTCTCTTATTTCAGTTGTTCCCTCATGCTTGACTCTCTTAATCTTAGGTTAACCATTTCTCTACCCATTTGTTCCAATTTCTCCTCCATAATACCCACATCCTCTACCTTCTTTTATTTTTCAATCTGCATCCATCTATGAGTTCTTCCCCTCTCTCTTTCCAATTCGAATAAGAGGGGAACTACAAATTTCTCGAGTATAATTCTCCCTCCCTCAACAAATTTGTAGTAGGATCCAAGGTTAGGTTGTGGTTCAAGCTCTTGGAGTTCTTGGAGACCTTCTTCTTCCCTTTTTGATGTGGATGCCCTTTATTGTAGCATTCCTAATTGATCTTGTAGCAAAGTTGTTACTTCCTATAGCAACCCTGTTTTTTCCTGTAGCTCCTCTATTTTCTCCTGCAACTCCTCTATATCCTCCTGTAGCTCCTTTGCCTTCTCCTGTAGCAGGATAGATTGTTCCTTGAGTTTCTTAGATGTGATTGCTCTAGTGACGAGCCTTCCTATGGGTGGTAAGGATTGTTTACCCTTGGCTTTAGGTGAGGTGACCTCCTCAATTTTCCCTTCACTAGGTCCCAATTTTCCTTCCTGGATGGCTTACTCATCAATCAAATAGTGGGCCTTCCTATGGGTGGTAAGGACTATTTACCCTTGGCTTTAGGGGAGGTGACCTCCTCAATTTTCCCTTCACTAGGTTCCCAATTTTCCTTCCTCGATGGCTTACTCATCAATTTTGATTGGGACTATTAAAGGAGGTTGGGGTTTCCCTTGCTTGATATTGGTGCTCTTTCTCCTCTTATAGTACAAAGGGCCCTGCTTAGGTTGCCTTCTCTTGGGCTTGAGAGGCATGCTAAGTGTGGAAAAGGTAGAAACCACCTCTTGTTCTGTGTTCCCCGATGAGAGGCTTATTTGTTTCCCCTGTTTTCTTGTCTTTTGAGATCTAGAGGGCTCCTTAGGGGTTTCTTCTTCTGTTTTCTGTTCTACTCCTTCTTCTTTCCTTCCTCCAACACTAGATTTTGGTGTCTCTTCTTACTGTGTTGAGGTGAGGGCTTGTGTCTCAATGAAGGCCTCCCTATCTATGTCCACAAAGTCAACCCACAACAAATGACTTCTGAGATGGCTTAAGGCATTCCTGATAATGAGATTGATGATGCCATGATGAGAAATGTGTTGGCGCTTCCCTTCCCTCACTCTCTAGCTCATTTTAATGATGCAATGAAAGAGGAAATGTGGAACACTAAGCCTGATTGGATTTGGTAACTCTGTATGGAACCTTAGCTCATAGAGCATCCCAAATTGATAAGCATACACAATAATCAACCTACCCTCACAAGATATGTACTTGAGGATGTTATAGGTTACTTCATCCCAAGGGTAAGGGAGGCTCTCTCTTCTCAGCCCTTCAACAAGCTCCTCTTCAGGAAGAAAGAAGTTTTTCTTGGCTATGACATTTATTGTCTTATCCTCTTTTCCCGATCGAAGTCCTAAGGGTATGGTCGTTACTCTGCTCATGAGCTCTGTGTTCAGATGGATGGAAATTCCCCTTACAATAGTGGTAGCATTGTATTCTCCCTGGGAATTGAGGTCCATGGTAAACTCATGGGTTTCCTCATCATCATACCCCTTCAATTGTTCAAAGAACCTCATCCACTGGTGTCTCAGAAAAATGTCACTATCAGGAGGATCTTGATGGATTCTTTTGGTGTCTGTGGAATCTCTTCGATTCAAACCTCCCCCCATGGCTCCTACTGCTCCTTCCTTAAATTATTTGAAGGGAATTTTTCAAGATTTTCCTCTGAGTAGTCTAGGGTGAAAAGGTAGAGATAGGGTGGCTGATGCTTTTTGGTCAGAGAAGGAGAAGGATGATACCCTTTACTTTAGTGAAAAAAAACTTCCTCTACTCTTTCCTTGCCTTTATTATGTGAGACAATAAAAATTTCAAAGGAATATACTTGCACAAGAGTTTGCTACAGGATGCCTATTGCAAGCAGAATTATCTATTCAATGGTATGGAAAGTGAAGAGGGAGGATGCCACTTACCCTTCTCAGGATGAATCCTTTATGTTCATGGGGGTTTGAGGAATTTTTTTGGTGGTTTGGACTCTTTTTCTCTTCTTAGTTAAACTCTGTAGCACCTCCTTTGCATTCCTATAACAATTCAGGTATTACTGTAGCAGTGATGTCCGGTCCTGTATCACTTGCAAACCAATTATTTAGCTCATTTGTTGCACCCTAGGTAGCCTCTAGTAGCATCATCTTGTCCTTCAATATCTTGATGGGCCTCTCTAACCATTTCTTGGGAATGTGCATCGATGCAAGTGAAATTAAGCCTTGTCCTTTTATTCCCTTTTGTGGTAATGGGCTCATAGCGCTTGGTGACTTGGCCATGTATTTCCTCTTTTAAATGTTGTCCCCACTCCTCGTAATTATCACTCCATCTCCTTTGAATTTTCCACAATGCATGGGTGGGTGAGTAGACTGCAATTTACTAATCGAAGGTAGTCATGTTTACTAGCCACCTCCAGCCCATAAAAAATCCATTCGCGTTTATTAAACACATTTTTTTACCATTATGCACATAGGTAAGGAGTGAGGGGTTTCATACCTGAGCTTACCTGTGATGCATGCATGCTACTACTAAAATTTGATGATTGATCAAATGCTCTCTGAAGGTGATGTCTTCCATTGTCTCACTTATGCACTGATCCTCTTTAAATAAAACAACATGATGATGTATTTGACTGATGAAATATCTCTCCCATGTAGGTTTTTTTTAGTGTTTGATATGCTAACGCTAGAGTGGATTGGTGATATTGAAACTGTTCCTCGAGAATGGTGTGACTTCTCCAAGCTTTAGAGATGGTCTCTTGATGCTCCAGGGTGGCCAAATTTTCATTCTGGAGCTGCAATAGTACTTTGTTTATGGTTTTTCTAGATATGTGCAGGTTGCTATAGGGTTGATCTCCTTCCTGTAGCAATCACTCAGTTCCTTCTCAAAACCTCATACTGCATTCAGGGACTTGGATAAATCATAGTGAGTCTAGGGACAAGAACATAATCTTTTAAAGGTGGTGAAATTTTGTGAAAAAGAGTGAAGGAAGAGTCCTGTGTTCTGTGTTTTTTTTAATGGTTAGAGGTTTAATCTTAAGGATGGAATTAACTGAATGGAGTGGATGAGAGGTGAAGGAATTTGGGTGGACCTATCCTAACATTTCCCAAGGAAAAACATTACTTTTGACCCCTTTTTCCAGGTGGATCTCAATACTGTAGCATTTATGGTAGATCCTATAGCAGTTCAGGACAATCCTGTAGCAATTTAGGACAATCCTGTAGCATTGCAGTATTGAGGCAAAATTGGGTGCATTTGCTTGCTAAGTGATGGAGATAGGTAGGGAGATGGATGAATGATGATGGAAATGAAGTGGTTGGTCGGGGAAATGGACCGTGGAATCTATTCTTCAACTATTGTCTCCTTGATTGTCTAGAGTCCTGCAAAAGAAAAATGTTAGCAAAATTGATGTAGGGACTCCTCCTTGTGTTTTATCTTTTTTCTCTTTTTATTTTTCTTGAGACATGTACACTGCCTCTGGAGAGATTTTCAATCTCATGCTCGCCCTAGGCGCCTCAGAGGAGGTTTTCACTTGGGGATCCTTTCATCTTGCTTTTTTTTTTTTTTGCTCTTGGGTTGCCTCATAGAGGTTTTCAACCCTAGAGTTGGCCTCATATGCCTCATGGAGGTTTTCACCTATGCCCTTTATTGTGATTTTTTTTTTGCTGATTAGAAGATTGGTGAACTGAGGGTTGTGAGCCCGCTAATCACATTTAGCTCCTTACTAATTAAACTAATAAAATCTTCTTTGGACAAATGTCTTTTGTGCACTCTCAGTCAGTAACCATTGACAAGGAAAGGGATACCTTCTTCATCAATTGTTCTGATTTGGAAAAACCCATTCTCGTGACATTTTTCCCCTAGATGAGGGCCCAACCATCTTGTCATTAATTTTCCTTTAAAATCCTTGAATCTTGAGTCACACAGAAGGTACCAATCACCTTCTTGAAAATCTATCTTCCTAATGTGTTTGTCATGCCAAATATTCCTCTGTAGCTGGACTACCTCACTATGTAGGAGAGCTTGCAACCTAAATTCATCTAAACCATTGAGTTGGAGCAACCTCTGTTATTGTGCTAAAGTGAGGTTCAATTCTAATTGAGTTGCCATACTTAGGGTATTGTATTCAAATTCAATGGACAATAGAGCCTTCTTCCCATAGACTAATTCAAATGGGGTAAATCCAGTGGTGGTCTTCCAAGTGGTATTGTAGGCCCAAGTGGCTTATATAAGTATGTCTGCCCAATCTTTTCTGCTGTTGCTAACAACCTTGGTTATAATGTTATCCAAGGCTTTGTTTTTTACCTCCACATGCCCATTTTCCTGAGGGTGATAGGTAGTGGATGTCTTGTGCTTGATGTGGTGCTGCTTCATGATGTCTTCGATCAGGTTTGAGGTGAATTATGTCCCTTGATCAGTGACATATTCCTTGGGAAAACTAAATGGGGGATTAATGGGCCTAATGAAGTCCATACCCCATTTCTAAAATGGCTCCAAAGTCACTTGAGGTTGGAGGGCCATTTCATCCTTAGGTGTGGGCTTGCCCATCCTGTGGCACTGATCACACCTGATGGTGTACCTTCTTGCTCTTGATGTAGAGTAGGCTAGTAGTAACCAAGTTATATAACTTTGAAGGTCGTTCTCTTAGCAACAAAGTGGCCTCCATAAGGTCCATCATGGCATGCTGAGAGGATGTCAAAGACCTCCTCTTCCCTCACACATATTCTCAAAATATGACCTGGACCCAACTTGAAAAGATTTCACCCAATCCAAGTGAATGGGGCACTCTTTATAATAATCTTTCCCTTCTCCCTAGAGGATAGGTTAGGAGGGAACCTCCCAGCTACCAAGTAATTTTCTATATCGACAAACCAATGAGATAGCACCAAGATGGCAAAGAGGTGTTCAAATGGGAGCTGATCATTTACCATCTCCTCATTCCTTGCAAGTAAGGTCAGTCTTGACAAGAAATCTGCAACCACATTTTCTTTCCCTGGTTTGTCAACAATGGTTAAATCAAACTGTTGAAATAATAACAACCATCTAATTATCCTAGCATTGACATCAGGTTTATTCACTAAATACTTGATGGCTACATGATCAGTGTGGAAAAAAGTTTGATATCCAATGATGTAGTGCCTAAACTTGTTCAAAGAGTGTACCACAACTAGGATTTATTTTTCAGTGATTGTATAATTTAGCTAAGATTTAGAAAGGTTCTTACTGATGAAATAGATAACATAGGGAAATTTGTCTTCCACTTGTCCTAAGGCTGCTCCTACAACTTTATCTAATGCATCTATGTGGATATGGAAAGGCAATGCCCAATTGGGACCCCTAAGGATGGGTGTAGTGGTCAACTTCTTCTTTAGCACTTCGCATGCCACTTGACATTCATATGTCCAACATAAGTCTAAATCTTTAGCCAATAGTCCAAATAAGGGTGAAGCCAAATTACTAAATTCCTTAATGAATCTTCTATAGTACCCAACCAATCCAAGGAAGCTTCTAACATCTCTTTGTTTTTGAGGGATACATATCCTTTCAATGATGGAAACTTTGTTGGGGTCAACTTGTATCCCTTCCTTGGATATGTAGTGGCCTAGGAAAATCCCTACATTCATAAAAAATTCAAATTTCTCGGGACTTAGTGAAAGGTTCATCTCAATGCATTTTTTTAAGACTTTACACTGGTTAGAAAGAGCTTCCTAGAAGTCACAACAATAAGGGGTGAAGTCATCCATGTATATCTCAACAGTGTCATGAACAAGGTCAGCAAAGATACTCAAAACTGCCCTCTGGAAGGTAGCAGGGGGATTGCTCAAATTGAATGGAAGGACCCTATTGGCAAAGATACCCCAAGGACATGTGATTGTGGTCTTGTCTTGGTCCTTAGGGCTAATCTGTATCTGGTTGTACCCACTAAATCCATCTAGGAACGAAAATAATCTTTTTCCTGCAAGGCCATCTAGGAATTGGTCAATGAAAGACAAAGGGATGTTGTCATTCTTTGTAGCCTTGTTAAGTTCTTGATAATAAACATAGATCCTCCACTTCCCATTTTTATTGGGGACTATGACAAGGGGGGACACCCACTCACTATCTGAAATGGGGTATATGAAACCTGCATCCAATAGCTTTTGTAATTCCTCTTTCACAATGTCCTTAAGAGTTGGATTCATCCTTCTTTGAGGTTGGTGCACATGTTTGCATCCCTCTTTGATGTAGATGTGATGAGTAAAAACCGAGGGATGCATACCTTTTATCTCCTTATAGTCCCAAGCAAAAGCATCCAGGTGTTGCCTCAACACACTGCATAATTTTTCTTCCTGCTCAGCTAAGAGAGAGGGGTTGATATTTAGAGTTTTGGATGGGCTAATATCTACAACCTTGGCATGTTCTAGGTTAGGGTCAATAGAGCACAAATAAATCCATGGGTTACTCTCAAATTCCTTCATTAGTTCATCAACTGGCATGGCAGTGGGAGGATGATTCTGTAAGATATGGTCAATAAGGTCATCTTCATCAAGCTTCCTCCCCCTACAATAATGTCTAGTGTGCAAAATGGGTAGAGGGATGCGTGATAAAATTATTCCTCTTCCTAATCCTTTAACCACAAGGGAAAGTCATGCTCAATAGAAGTTTGAGTAGGAGGATACAACACATGATGTTTTGATAGATGTCCATTCTTGATGATCATGTTCCCAACCCTGCAACTAATGTAGGCATCAACAGTGGCCATGTTAGGTCCCTATACTAGTGGTGTAACCCCTTATTGTTATTAGTACAACCCCCTTATTATATTGTTATGCCCATGTAGTCCCCATATTGTTATTATTGTACCCCATAGAAGCCCACTATTGTTATTATTGTGCCTGTTATCACTTAAGAATACTAATGCCAAAATTTCTCAATTTAGTTTGATGCATTACACAGGGATTCATACAATTGCAGACAGAAACACAGTGGCAATGGTTATTATCAATCCAAGCAACCCATGCGGCACTACTTTTACCCATGATCATTTGGCTAAGATTGTAGAGACAGCTAAAAGTAATTACTCTTGGGAGCATATCAGAGAAATGGATGGTTCCTGATTGGCACAACAGATATTCCTGATTGGTGTTATGTGGAGGCATATGGAAAGAATGGGAAAAATGTTCACACTGAAGCACCTTCAATAGAAAATACCGCCCTTGACCGCATTCTGCCTTGTGTAGATGTGGCAACAGCTGAACAATCTTTAAATCAGAGCAAAATAGTGAACATTTAGTAGACCTTATGAGGAGGATGTTGTCTTCATTGCCAATGATTGGCATACATCTCTTCTTCCTTGTTACTTGAAGATTCTTTCACAAATGCCAAGGTTACATATTGCATACATACCTTGAAGAATGGGGTCTATATATATATATATTCAGTTTGAAAAGCTTCAAGGCACATGAAAAGAGACATTTGAAGATAGCAAAGGGCTCAAAATGAAAAATTTTGGTTCAAAGCTGTGTTTTTGTAATTACACAGCAGTTTCGTAGCGCGCTACGAAACTGCTGTAGGAGCATATTATGAATTAGTGGACCAATTTTGAGAGACAAAGGGAAATATTTTCAAAGGGGAATCTCTGCAAAAGATCAATTACAAAGTGTCAACATTCAGCAAGGGCAAAACAAGTAGAAGGAGGACATTTTTGTTGAATTCTAAGCTACATGTTATAAAAGTGGAAATTGTTTCATAGCTAGATGATGCTTCAGGCAGCATTAAAGGAGCTATTTGTCTTAATTCAAGTGTGGGATCAGATTTCATGGTTGATTTAATGCATTTCATATGATTAAAGAGACAGCATGGTCAGCAGAAGGATTCGAAGATGAGCATAAGAATGAAACTCTAAAAAGGAGGAGTTTTGTTTCCCTGTTTTTACTAGTCAACTTCTAGAAGCGTTTCTGAGCATTTGAAAGATTATCTCTAAAACGTGAAAGAGGTTTTCATTCATAAGATACTGAAATACAAAAATATCTTCCACTTTCTTCAAATCCATTATGATTTGAGAGAAATGAATGATCAAACTTGCGCTACGAAACTGCTGTAGGTGCAAGTTTTCCACAGGCATATTTCTCTGTTTGACACCTGTTTTTCAAAGAAATATTCTGGACGGTAGGAAAGGTGTTTCAAAAAACCAAGAGAGGTTTTTGTTAAGAATGGATTGGTTCACAAAAGCCTCCTTCAGTTTTTCTAAATACATTGTTTATGAGAAGTTATGAGCTCTGTCCCAAGACCTATTTTTCAGCCAAAACAGAGCAAGGGACAGTTTCCTAGTTTCTAGGAACAACAAAAGGATGAGTCATCAAGGGCCAGCTGGAAGGTTATGGGCTTCATCAAATTCGACTTCATGGAGTTTTATGTGTCAAAAGGAGTGTTTAATGCTTAGATAAGGTTGTTGTAATCATGATAAGGAGTTACACTCCTAGTTGTATTAGGTCTCTAGGACTGCTAGTTAGGTGTCATTTGAATTTAATAGTTAGTTTTGAGTGTCAATAGGTGTCAAATTAGGAGGAATTCGAATTCCCCTCATGCTGGAGGAAGGAATCTACATGAACTCTATATATGGGAGAAGAAATAATGTATTAGGGGTTGGAAAATTTTATGGAAAAGCTTGTATTTGGCCTATGTAAGACTCATTTTCAGTAATACATGCTTGACTTTACTTCTTAGGATTCATGAAGGATTTTTTATGTTCAGAATATGTGATGTTGTCCTTTTCTTAATTCTTACAGTGGTATGGATGTATAATCACTCAGAATTCACTGAATGTGCTCTGACTTCCTGTATACATTTATAAACTGTGTGGTCCCATATGAGTTTATGTTCTGAATGTTTAAATGCTGAATGCCCTGACTTCCATGTAGGGTTGGGTTCATTGTTATATTGAGGTGTTGTTGACTCCATAAGCCCAATGGATAGTTTTGTTTAATGTGTTTCCACCATTCATATTTTTCACAGTTGTTCTATAAGAGTTAGCCATCTTATCTTTAATCAAAATCATTAATCCATCAAGAGAGAGCCCTCTCAGGGTGAGGAGGCTAAGCCTCAGCCTAAAGTCGGTTTGAAATAGTTACTTGAAGTCTTCCTGGTCTGCAGCCTTCCAGGGCCTGATTTTGAGATAACAGTGCCCTTACATTATTATTGTTATGTCGGCTCTGATTATATTATGACCCCTTAGACTCCTATATATAGAAAGGAGGTCTTGTCATTTGTATCATCCAAGAATTGTTCATTTGTGTGATGTAAAGGAGGTTGCCCCCTTGAAGAGGCTTATTTCTAAGGCGTTGATCTATCTTTTCTATCTTTTTGTGAGCTAGTTTCATAACATTTGGTATCAGAGCTTTGGATTCTAGGGTTTTGCTGCTCCAAATAGGCCATCGTGGAATTTTCGCTATAATTTTTTTTCTACGATGTTTCAGAAGTGAAACAAAACACCCATTTGAGATGAAATCGCTCTGAACCGCAGGAAGTTAGGGTTTTGGAAAGCTCCAGAATTTCATCTAAAAAGGTCATCGTGGAATTTTCGCTATACCGTTTTTGCTACAAAGTTTCAGAAGCTAAAAAGAAAACCCATTTGGGAAGAAATCGGTTTGAACCTTGGGTCCGAATTTCAGATCTTGGCTCGCTATTTTCGGATATACGATCTGAGGAAGTTAGGGTTTTTGTAAACTCCCAAATTACATCCTAAACAAGTGACCTTGGGAAAATCATCATAAATTTCTCTCTGAGCATCAGATTGAAATTTTGTAAGAAGTTATAGAAAGAGGACAGGTTTTATTTTGTTTAAGTATAATTTTCAAAACCTAAGGTTGAAACAGTGACACGTGGAACATCATACAAGTTCACTCTATTGAACTAGTCTATAATTAGGTCATCACCAGACTTGCGGAGTTCGAAAGAGGACTCAGAGGGCTATTACAGGCCAATATTTCAGAACTTAAAGATCCGAAATTACAGAGTTACAGTTGTTTCAAGACCGAGCTCCTAAAATCAAGAAAAAGCGAGATGAGGAAGTTTGATGGCAAGGATCCGGTAAATTGGATACTACAGATGGAGAAATACTTTGATCTACATGATGTACCACTATTACAAAAGGTATGTATTGTATCTAATTATTTAGAACCGAATCAATTTTTATGGTATAAAGGGCTTTGTTCTCGTAAACCACTTGTCATGTGGTGAATTTTCACGGAGGAAATGATAGCACATTATGAGGATACCAAGAGAAACACCTTCTTTAGCCAATTGATACATCTCAAACAAAAGGGTTCAATGGCAGAGCACATTGAGGACTTTCAAAAATTGAATATAGGGGTAAATGATATTCTAGAGAAGCAAAAGATAAATAGTTTTATCTATGCCATGGAAGCTGATATCAATGGTATGAAAGCAAATTGGAAGAAAGGCGTGGAATATTTGAAGAAAGACATGGAAGGTTTGAAGGAAGGTGGGACAAAGCCACTATAAGAAAGGCCTCCTAATGACAAAAAGGTTCAATAAGTGAAAGATCACATTGAGAAAGAAGAAATGAATCCGACCATATCTTGTTATGCATTGGCCGGAATTACCACTCCTCAAACTATCAATATAGAAGAACATATCAAGAAGAAGAAATGAATCCGACCATATCTTGTAATGCATTGGAAGAAATTACCACTCCTCAAACTCTCAAGATAGAAGGACATATCAAGAAGAAGAAGGTTCAAGCAGTGAAATATTAGGAAGAAAAGTATCAAGAAACATCAAAAGAAAAGGATACTCACCAGGAACTAACCCCAAAGGAAGAAGAAATGAATCCAATCATATCTTGTAATGCATTGGTCAAAATTACCACTCCGTAAACTATAAAGATAGAAGGACCTATCATGAAGAAGAAGGTAATAGTGTTGATTGATTCGGGTAGTACCCATAATTTTATTAATTGTAAGATAGCCAAGGAATTGAATTGCTTCCTATATCCAGCACCAAAAGTGACAGTTGTAAGTGGAGGAACCATAAATTTCTCTAGAAAGTGACATAATATCAAGCTATCCATGGGAGAATGTGTATTGAATAACCCAATGCTTTTCGTTCCAATGGGTGGTATTGATGTTGTACTAGGAGTCCAATGGCTACAATCCTTGGGTACAATAGCTTTTAATTTTCAAGAACTTTTCATGAAATTTTCTTCGGAAGGAAAGGAAGTTGAATTAAGGGGTATCACAGGGAAACCAGTAAAGATAATCAACTCTTACGGAATGACAAAGCTTCTAAAGAAAGAACAACGAGGCGTAATTGCACAATTATGTTCGCTAATGGTTCCCACATTGAAATCATGTATTTCTCCAGATCTCCAAAAAGTCTTGGACAATCATTCCAAGGTATTTGAGACTCCCAAAGGTCTCCCACGTATTCGTGATCATGATCATGCTATTCATTTTATTCCAGGAAGTGTTCCTCCAAACATCAGGCCTTATAGATATCCATATGCCCAAAGGAGTAAAATTGAACATATGGTTGCAGAAATGGTAGAGGTTAGTATAATTATCCAACCAAATTTTATAAACAAAGCAAGGGATGAATGGAAGAATGGCGAAGAAGGGTGGGAACCCATTCAAAAGTTGTTGAAGATCCCAGTTCCAACAATATTTCTAGAACTTGGCAAGGAAGGAAAAATCATATTGGAAACTGAAGCATTCACAGAACCGAGAAGTCGACTGCTATGAAATCGATCAATTTCAGAGCATCTCATTAAGTGGAAGAACTTACCCGAGCAGGATTCCACAATGAAGGATGAGAATTTTATACAGAAGCATCAACAACTACTCAAGCGTTGAGGACAACACTTTTTGAAGGAGAGGGGCATGTTAGGTCCCTATACTACTAGTGTAACCCCTTATTGTTATTAGTACTATCCCCTTATTCTATTGTTGTGCCCGTGTAGTCCCCATATTGTTATTATTGTGCCCCATCAAAGACCACTATTGTTATTATTGTGCCCTTACATTATTATTGTTATGTTAGCTCTGATTATAGTATGACCCCTTAGACTCCTATATATGGAAAGGAGGTCTTGTCATTTGTATCATCCAAGAATTTTTCATTTGTGTAATGTAAAGGAGGTTGCCCCCTCGAAGAGGCTTATTTCTAAGGCGTTGATCTATCTTTTCTATATTTTTGTGAGCTGGTTTCATAACAGGCCAACCAAGGTCCTCCTAGGATGAGAGGGTATCCATTAAACTTGGTTTTGGGTTGGATGATGAGGAAATTAGTGGGGTACTCCCAGGAGTCAATGGAGACCATCACATCCTCAATAAATCCCTTAGGATCTACTGTGGATATGTTTGCAACCTGCAACACTATAATGGTCTTCCTCAAGGCCCCTTAGAGGTTGAGCCTGAGAATGGTTTCCTTGGTCATCACATTGATTGTAGCCTCAAGGTCAATCAAGGTATTAGGGGCCATAATTCTATCTATGTGCACATCCACTACTGGGTTCCTAGGATCCAAGTACTTTGGGGAGATTACCCTCATAAGCATCAAATGAGAGAGTTGCCCAACATAATTGATAATGGGGGTATCTCTTCTTCTTTTCCTAGTCCTTTTAAAACACTCTTCCTTAATAATCCTATTGTAAATGGGGACATTTTTGATGGCCCAGAGAAGGGGTATTTTAACACAAAAATTCTTCAATTCTCCCATAAGTTTAGCCTCTTCTGGGGTGTCTTGTTTAGGGTGGACCAACCTCTCAGGGTAAGGAGGTGAATTGTATTGAGGGGCACTTTCTTCCTTCTCTTCTTCAAGCTCTTTAGGTGGAGAAGGTGGGTGAACATATAGAAGTACCTTCCCAGACCAAAGGTTGATCTCTTGGATTTCCACAACATAAGAAAGATATGATGTATCCCCACTGTACACCTATTGTTCTTGCTTATTGTTCGGGTTTGGATTGGGTTGGGTAGGAAGTTGAGGTTGCTTAGGTGGGTTATGGTGAGGGAGATGTGGTTGAGGTTGTGGTGGAGGCATTAAAGCAGGAGGTTGGGTTGTTTGAGGCCTCCACCCTTGTGAGGAGTTGCCCCATTGAGGAGATTGAGGTGGATATGGATGGAAAGGAGGGTTGATAAGTTGAGGAGGATATTGAGGAGTATAAGGCCAAGGAGAGGGTATGGGCCATGATGGATGAGTGGAAGGGTACCAAGGCTGGAAAGATGCATTCTGATTTGGATTGTAAGGAGGATAATGTGCACCTTACATGCCCTATTGATATGGACGAGGGCCTTGAGGCCTCCTTTGGTTAATGAAGCAGAGTTGCTCCAAACCACCTTCTACCCCTTGGTATACAACTTTTAGGCCTGACAGAGAGGGAAATTTGTCTGTTGCATGGTTTTCCTCATAGATAGAGCAGACTTCTATGACATTCAATGGGAACTCATTTTTAGGATGTCTCTTAGTGCATCTAGGGAAAAATATAGCTAACACTCTTTCTACTTCCTCTTGCTTCCTTTTAATCTGCATAATATCCATATGTAGGGAAAAGGTATGCAACATTTCACTCTTGAAATCCTCCAACATACTTCCTATCTCATGTTTTATGGTTGATGCAGAGGGGGATGAACTAACCGAGCCTCAACTAGACCTACCCTTTTTGCTAGCAGTCCAAGAGTGATTCCTGAATACTATTTTGATGTCATCATAAGGAAAATGATAGATGTCTCCTCCATATAGCATGTTGAGGGTCTCCATTACATCCTCTCTGATCCCTTAGAGAAGAACTAGCTTGAGTGACTCAAGGTCAAGGGTACAATTAACCCTCCTATAATTGAGCTAGAATCTCTCCTCATAGTCCTCTAAAGATTCATTCTGTCTTAGGGTCATCCTAAATATTTATTCTTTTGTTTCTTTGGACCTACAATAATCCTTTTATTTTTCATTATAGGCTTGCTGCATTTGGGCCCAGGTAGTGATGGTGCCTCCAGGTAATTCCATAAACTAGCGCAAGGCTACATCTATAAGGGTGCATGGAAACAACTTCAACTTCTGTTCATTAGAGGTATAGTCATAGGTCCTACAAACAACAAAAAACTCAAACATGAAGGTGTCAGGGTCCTCAAAGGTTAGGCCATGGAAATGTGGAAGGGAAACAAGGATTATATTCTTCATTCTGGCCTCCCCATTGGTTTCTTGGATAGGGAAAAGCTCATTTTGTCTGTTTTCAGCCATGGTTTGGGTAGGTGAGGTAGGCTCTTCTTCTCCTATGGGTTCCTCAAAAATTTCAGGTTTCTCACCTAGAGGGCCTTCTAACTCCCTTGTAGTCAGAGAGGGAAGTTCACAATTACCAAAGAAGAATGATGGTTGGTTGCTTGAAGGGGTGGGGGTTTTTGGTAGGAATTTCCCTTGATTATCCCTACTCCTACGAGGCATGAAAGAACTAACTTTGATTTTTGTTTTTGTTTTGTTTTTTTGTTTTGAAGATTTCAAATCAATAGTATTGATGCAAAACATAAAGAAAAAAACAAGCAACTTCTAAGTAGAAACAACACCTACTTGGACACCTCCCCGACAACGACACCAAAAAGTGATGAGCCCTGGTATTACATCAAGGATGTTGCAACTCATAAGACTCGCAACTTAAATTATCAAGAGGTTCGTACAAACTTAGAGGTGACAATGATGTATCCACAATAGGTCAAGTTATACTCATGTCACCCTCAATCATTGGATCAGATCAAGGCAAGTAGAGACCACTCCTTCAACTAACTACAAAGAGAATTTTTGTGGAAAGACAAAAAAACATACCCTAATTGCAAGGAAAGGAGCATTAACCTAATTGTAGAAATGAAAGTACCATTCATTTGATGTAAAAGACTCACTGTATTTTCATGAGGGAAAGAGATTATACTAGTTGCAGAAATAAACCATGCTACTCTATTTGCAAACAAATCAAATCAATATTGTAATTGCAGAATGTAAATTATTAATATAATTGCAAATTGCTTGGAAGGGAGAAATTCAGTCTACAATACACAACTAGGAAATTCAAAGACCAAGTCTATTTCACTTGCATTGAAGAGTTTCCCTTCTTGTCATTGAGTGTAAGCTAGCTTTAACAATAACAACGGGTTCTTTACTCTTTGCATAAGATAACATTGTTAGGTCCCTATAATACTAGTGTAGCCCCTTATAGTTATTGTTACTGTAGCCCCCTTATTGTTATTGTTATGCCCATGTAGTCCCCATATTGTTATTAATGTGCCCCATAAAAGCCCACTATTGTTATTGTTGTGCATTTACATTATTATTGTATGTAGGCTCTGATTATATTGTGACCCCTTAGACTTCTATATATAGAAAGGCGGTATTGTCCTTTATATCATCCAAGAATTGTTCATTTGTGTAATGCAAAGGAGATTTCTCCCTCGAGGAGGCTAATTTTTTAGTGTTGATCTATCTCTTCTTCTATTTTGTGAGTTGGTTGCATAACATTTGGTATGAGAGCTTTAGATTCTAGGGTTTCGCTTCTTCAAACAAGTCACCTTGGAATTTTCACTATAATTTTTTTTATACAAAGCTTCAGAAGATGAAATTATAACCATGTGGAGCAGAAATATTGGTGAACATCGTGTATGCATTTCATATATTGTCTCTCTATATTTTTGGATATATGATCTGAGGAAGTTAGAGTTTTTGCAGACTTCAAAATTCCATCTCAATCAGGTGACCTAGGGGAAATCATCATAACTTTCTCTTTGAGCATCGAATTTAAATTTCATAAAACATGACGAAAATAGGACAAATTATAGGTTTTTGGGTATCATTTTCAAGGCCGAAGGTTGAAACAATGACATGTGGCACTCCGTAGATGTTCACTCTACTCAATCAGTCTATAATAAGGTCATCATGGGATATTGGGCATAACTCTTTCTTGAAGAATCAATTCTTGGTTTGAATTGTTGGGTTGGAAAGAAGACTAATAGGGCTACTACAAGACAAAATTTCAAACCTTGGAGATTCGAAATTATAGAGATACAATAACTTCAATATCAAGTTCCTAAAAAGCAAGAAAAAGGTGTGTATTTTTTAAATTTTCCATAACTTTTGTTTGAAAAATCAGTTTGAAGTGATTCAAAGGGAATAGTGAAGCGTAAATATCATTGTTTTATTTCAAAATGCCCCAAAACAAAAAAAGTGGACACACCTAGTAACAAAACAAAAATCTCTTTTATGACATATGAAGAAGAGGAAGAAATGCAACATGATATATCAAAATTGTAAGATCAAGTACAACAAATTTCACTCTCACAAAGAGTAACCAAAAATGAATTGGAAGCTAAGATGGATGGTTTGAAATTTGACATGGAAGCAATGATGAATTTCAAGATGGAAGGTTTTAAGGATGGTTTAAAAACATATTTGAAAAGGGACCTGGATGATTTGACAAAATTGATACAAGAAATGCTTCCTAGTGGTGACAAGGTACTCTACAAAAATCATGATGAGGATAAAAGGAATACAAATTATGATTTTAGAGACTCACATAGTGGGTTGAATACTAACCACATTCCAAAGATCAATATGAGGAAGTTTGATGGAAAGGATCCAGTGACATGGATACTACAGATGGAGCAATTCTTTGATCTACATGATGTGTCAAACACACAAAAGGTACACATTGCATATTTATATTTAGAACAAAATCAGTTTGTATGGTATCAATGGATTTGTTCTCGTAAACCACTTGTCACTTGGTCAATTTTTATGGATGTAATCATAATACATTATGAGGATACACAAAGCAACACATTCTTTAGCCAATTGATAAATCTCAAACAAAAGGGTTCAATGGTGGAGCACATTGAGGACTTCCAAAAATTTAATATAAGGGTAAATGATATTCGAGAGGAGCATAGGATTGATGTATTCATAGGGACTTCAAAGGATAACATCCAACATGAGGTTCACCTTTGGGAACCTGATTCATTGGAGAAGGCATTCAGGGTGGCAAGAAAAGTTGAAAGCAAAATTGTGACAACAAGGAAGTTTACCAATCACAACTACAAAGATGTAAGCGTTGCTACTCCTAGCCTCCCATAACCTAGAAGGTTGACACCACAACAATTGTAAGAAAAAAGAGAAAAAGGGCTTTGTTACAATTGTGATAGCTAATACACTAAAGGTTATTAGTGTGCTAAGAAGAAGTTATTTTACATAGATTGTGAAGAGGATATACACAAGGAACCAACCCTAGAGAAAGAAGAAATAAATCCGACCATATCTTGTAATGCATTGGCAGGAATTACCACTCCTCAAAATCTTAAGATATAAGGACATATCAAGAAGGAAAAGTAACAATGTTGATTGATTCAGGTAGTACCCATAATTTTATGCATTGTAAGATAGCCAAGGAATTGGATTGCTTCCTATATCTAGCACCAGAGTGTCAATCCCTTCATGGGAATTTGTGGATCGGGAGAATGAAAAAAGGACGGTTGATGAGTGAGCTGTGACGAACAATGGCGGAACTAGGGTTTAGTGCAGGTTAAAATTCCTTTGAAGGCAGTCATGGCAGTGCGTATTAACCGTGACCTGTTCATCATAAGTGCATCGGGGCGGGTTGTTACTCCATGCTCAACAAAACTGTAACTGTCAACGACTTGTTTGGGAGGGCAACGGTTTGGAGACCCGATTTTTCAGGCATCCTTGCAGCGATGTCTGTCAGTTTTGGGTTTATACCTGAGGGAATTTAGGTATCAACAGGGAAAATTTTTAGTTCTTGACGGTCACTGAATTGGAGTCAGTGATTGTTGGGGAGACTCGTGAACTATTACTCGGAACAACATCCATTTTCTCGAACGAAGTTCATGAATGGATGAGGAATTAATAGACTAATCTTACTACACAATGGATTCTTCACAAACATGGGTCGAAGACAAACATTTGTCGTGTGGAGGGCATTCACCGGAACAACATTTGCCGCCAGAAGCACAAGTTGATGCATACTCCTCGGGAATGGAAGACATGGAAGTAACCCTACAAGGGTTAGGGTTTACACAACCGGAACCATTGGTGACCGAGGGTTTACTCAACCTGGAGGTTTTAGAACTGCCCTTTTTGAACATCCCATCACCATCAGAGCTACTGTACTGGGCTCATGAATAACAAGGTATTGTGCAGAAGGTCATGGAGAGCTCGGGGGTGGATGCTTGGGGTGAGAATAGAATGGTTGCGGACAAGCATAGTGGTTCAAATAAGCTTTTCAACGCACCTAGGAATGCCCCTGTTGAATTCCCATCTCCGAGGGGTGCTACTAAAACTCACACATTAGGGTGTTTTGATGGTATCACCTGACAAGAATTGGGCCATGAGGAAAATAGAGCCTTAGACTCAAACGACAACCACCAAGCGGAAAGCGAACAACAACCCATAATTCTAACTCACAGGTCTAGAGGGGGGAGAAATCCAAGTACTCAAAGGTTCGAGAGAGAAGGTGACTTCTGGTTTTCGGGGAGGGTATTAGTATGGCTCAAGCGACGCTTATCGAGAGCATAGTGTTGGTTGGTAGGGTCTAGCACCAAAACTACACACCAACGCGCCTAAAGCGGTGGACAATGGAGATATGGGGACATTTGATGGAACAGTTGCTTGTGGTGCTCACCATGTCTAGGGGATGGTTCGATCTTATTTTCCTGAATATAGAACCTGTCAATTAGGTCTTAACCAAATATTGGCACATAGAGATGACACTTATACTCCTCAAGAGATGGTCGCCCCTTTTTGACCCAAAGAAGGAAAAAATGGGGGCAGGGCCGATTTGGGTGCAGCTTCTTGGACTACCTCTACAATTCTGGGCAGAGGAAATCTTTAAGTGTATTGGGGATGATCTGGGTATTTATCTGAACCATGACAGATCGTAAAATGAAACTGAATGCTGGGCCATAGCCAGAATATTGGTGCATTTGGACACCCATGAAGGCTTGGTGGAGAGCTACCGTTTCCAGATGGGGGAAATTGTAAGGTGGAAGATTCTGGATTACGAGGGCATTCCTTTCCACTGTAGGAGGTGCCATGAGGTTTTTCACCTTTACAAAGACTGCCCTTTGATAACAGGGAAATTGCTGGAACCCCCGCGAAGCTATGTATCAGCAAGCATGCAAACAAATGCAGAGGTAGAAACATCTCCAGTTGTACACTCTACAGATCCCTTGTCGAGCCGGAGTGGAGCTGTGGTGGTGGCACAATAGACAGATGCCGGGGCCCCTGAGGCACTAGTCACTTGCTCACAAGCAAGGGGCTCTGATTATTTTACGAGTACTCTTCCTTCCTCTCATCTTGCTACTCAAAATTTGCTAATATCTAAAAATGCATTACCATCTGTGTTTGTTTCGGGTTTAGGTATTGGGGCTAGCAATCTGTGTTTTATTAATTGTCCTGTGGCTACCACCCCACCTGCTCCTTTTCACTCTTCTCCTACCTTACATATGGGCCCTCTCCCTATGGCTTCTAGGGAAGGCTTGAGCTCTAGTGGTTCTCACAAATATAATTTGTGATAGTTACCCCATTCTCGAACCCTTCCTTATGGTTTCGGCGAAGACCCTATTCCTTCCAAAACTCTCAAACTTCCTAGGGGTAGACAATTTCATCTATCCAAAGCCATCAAACGAGTGGTTATTAAGGTGGAAATGAGAATTCAAACTCCAATTGACTGGTTTTTTAAAGCAAAAGGAAACCCTAATAGGGTTATCCCATGAAATGCCTCTCCTTCAATTGCAGGGGTTTGGCCAGCCCTAATAAAAAACTGGCTCTTAAGAGGCTGATCGGATTAGAGCGGATTGATGTAATTTTACATCAGGAGACTCTGGGCGATGGGATCCCCATTATCAATATCTTACTGAAGATGCTCTCGGATTTGGATTTCCACTCATTGGATGCCAGAGGAAGATCTGGGGGATGTGTGTTGGGTTTCAATAAAAAGACTATAAAGGTTGTCAACATTTGCTGGGGGGGTGGGGATGGATTTTTGGGAGTGGGCCTCAAATCCACTGATATCAATATGCCCCTTAGACTAATTAAAATATATGGTCCATGCTACAACAGGGAGGATTACTGGGACAGGTTGCTGAATGTAGATTTTATGCAGGCAGACAATTTGATCATTGGAGGTGACCTAAACTTCTCCTTAGGACATGCTGAATCCTGGGGCAAGAGGGCTATGATTGACCCCCTGACAGCCTATTTCGAACTTTTGATGGATTCCCATAATCTATTGAATATAGACCCGACCAAGATTTTGCCGACTGAGAGGAACAAAAGAACATGTGAGGATGCACAAGCCAGAAGACTCGACCGTTTCTTGATTAAATCTCCTTTGCTAGATAGCTTGGACCGTATTCGCCAATGGGTGGGAACGAGGGGTATATTCGACCACTCCCCAATTTTATTGGAGGTTATGGACTCCATCCATAAACCTTTCTCCCCTTTTAAATTTAATGCTACTTGGCTGGCGGAGGTTGAATTCCACAATTTGGTAGTGGAGTCCTGGACACACTGATAAAAACAACTCACCGGCAGTGGTGATTGCAATTAACTTGTCTTGCATAAAATCCAAAACCACTAGTTGGGAAAAGGAAAAAAATCAAAAGGATGAGGCCACTTTACAGAGGATTGAATATGTCATTAAGCAACTAGAAAGCTGGGGGATTACAAGCTATATAAATACTGAATCAAAGGATCATTTGATCAAGTTGGAAACTGAAAAGATCCGTCTCCTGAGACAGAAAGAGGAGACTTGGCGTTTAAAGAGTAGAGTGATTTGGTTAAAGGCCGAGGATGAGAACTCAAAGTTTTTTCAATAATATGCCAGGGGGAGGAAAAATATTAACACTATCTGGTCTCTGCGGGATCAGATTGGCAGGGAGGCTAACACTTTCAATCAACTGGTAGACATGGGCATCAGACATTTCTCACATATCTTCAAAGCGCCAAGGGAAGCCTCCATTGCTGAGATATCCCACATTACTGATGCATTTCCCAAATTTTTCGAGGCTGAAGAGGCGGAGACCCTAAATGATCTAGTGACATTGGGGGAAATAGAAGTTGCCCTAAAATGTTTCAAAAGAAATAAGAGTCTGAGCCCGGATGGGTGGCCTATGGAATTCTACCTCACTTTCTTTGATCTCATTGAGCCAAACCTCCTTTTGGCTATCGAGGACTGTCGACTATCTGGATGAATGTATGAAGGTTTCAACTCGATCTTTCTTGCTCTCATCCCCAAAGATGATAACCCTTTATATTTTGATGACTATAGGACCATTTCCCTTTGTAACTCTATATACAAAGTTATCTCTAGAATTATTTCTATGCGCATCAAACCCTTCTTATCTAAGATGATATCTAAAGAGAAGCCTTAACCAACGTTTGATTCATGAAGCCATAGGGATTGCCTAGGAAGGTCTCCACTCGATCAAAACAAAGAACAACAAGAGTATCACCCTAAAAATTGATTTATCTAAAGCCTTTGATTGTGCTAGTTGGTCTTATCTTCAGCCTATCCTTTCTCATATCGGCTTTCCTCATTTATTCATAAATTGGATCATGTGTTGTTTTACTTCCACATCATATAAAATTATGATCAATGGGGATGCTTCAGGTTTTTTCCGGGCAGAATGTGGTCTGAGACAGGGATGCCCATTATCCCCATTGTTATTTCTTTTGATCATGGAAGGATTAAGTAGGATGTTAATTAAAGATCAAGCATAAGGGTCTCTGGGAGGTGTAATTTTATCTAATGTGTGTTATCTCTCACACCTATTGTTTGTAAAGGATGTACTTATTTTTGGAGTCGTCTACGGAGGTGAAGGAATTGCCCAGATGGTTAAAAGTGGCCAGAATCCAAGAATTTTTTTTTTCAAAAAATCTTGTTGTAGTAGTGTTTGAATCATGTTTTTAGTGGTGGAAATGGATTCAGCACCATCAAAAACCTCTATAGCACCCAAAATATTGAATTTTGGCAACTATAAATTGGATTTAGAAAAATTCCTGCTAGATTTTATCAAAATATGGCCGGAATTTCCATGATTTTCAGGGCAAAAAAGAAATCTGGTTAGACTACGACCTTATTTTTTTAAATGGTTCATTCCGCGATACCACTTGTTTCAAGAAAATACTATCACTATTTTGTAAAGCTACATGTATGGATCCCAAATTCAAAAAATCCACCATTGCATTTGTGTCTTGCCTCCAAAATGAGGAAAGACATGCTTTACAACAATTTTCATTTGTTAGACAAGAGCTGGAGACGAGCCTGAAATACCTTGGGTTCAGGCTCAAGTCAAATGGATACCGTATTATTGATTGGTCATGGCTTATTGCAAAAATTGAAGTTCGTATAAACATTTGGCAACAGAGATGGCTTTCCAGAGCCGACAGACTCACCTTGATCAAATCTGAGCTAGAGGCCATTCTAGTATACTAGATTACAGTTGCCTGGATACCAAAAGGCATTATCAACGTGATACAACAAATATGCTTCCGGTTCCTATGGCGGGGGGAAAATGTTGGGAGTATTTTTTCTTGGGTACACTGGGACAGGATAAGGAAACCTAATAAATGGGGTGGCTGGGGTATAAAGGATCTACATGTCTTTGCAAGGGCATTGGCTGCCAAGATGGGATGGCAAATTATCAAATTAGTGAGCCTATGGAAAGAGGTGGTCTCCTATAAATATATACAACCACTATCTGTCATGGACCAGATATGTAGGCATTCACAGAGCTTATCGGTGCATCGATCGTATGGAAGACTATCTCGCAGTCAATTAGTATCATCAAGGAAGGACATGTGTGGCATATTGGGAACGGTGTGTAGGTTCGACTAGGCACTAATGCCTGGTCCAGATGTGGGAATGCACACATCCTACGACTGGCATTACGACAATTACTTTCAATGGATGGCATCACCTAGCTTGCACACATCGTTAATGACAAACATCCGAACTGGACATCACATAATTGGTTGGACACTCTGGACCTTGGCATCCCGGATAGATGGAGAAGGGCATGACATAGATTTATAGGTGCATTGGAGGAAGAAAATATCAGAATTACTCCACAGGAAGATGAAATCATATGGGCACTTGCAACTCATGGTCGATATACACTAAAGGAAGTGTATGCTACTCTTATGAGTGCTCATGATCCGGTGGAGGTAAGTTGGTGGTGGTGCCCACTATGGAAACTAAAGGCACCACACAAAAATCGGCTGTTTGTGTGGTGTATTCTATCAAATAAAGTACCCGCGAAGATCAAACTTATGTGACCTTCTTTTGATGGTACATCCATATGCTGTCTCTGCCATGAAAACTTAGAGGACATTGATCACCTTTTCCTTCACTGTCTGGTTCCTGGTCAAGTGTGGATTCATATTACAACCACCCTCAACATTCCGTACAGATGGGAAGGTCCACACATTACTGATGCCTCGCAATGTTGGTGGAATGTGGCCGCTTCTCAAAAAGTCAGAAACCTCCCTCTGATTGTCTGCTGGAGTATTTGGTTGAACATGAATGGATGTATTTTCCATGATGCTTCGACTCATTGGCCAACCACTTGCACTTATATCTCAGCCATCTATAATCTGATTCCTGAAGATCCTGAACAATTACATGCTCGGGTAATCGTTCCGGAAGTAATTGATAAGAGTATTCCATGGGCTTTCTTCGATGGGTATGCTCAGGCCGCTGGCTATGGGGGGGGGGGTTGTTATTTATATAAATGAACACCACTTTTTCAAGATAAAAGTGGGTTTAGGGAGAGGCACCAACAGCTACGCTAAACTAAACTGCCTAAGATACCTTCTCATATTTTCACTGGAACAAAACTACCATTGGATTCAGATCTTTGGGGACTCTCAACTTGTTATAAACTAGATAAACTCTGCATATCATTGTCACTTTCACACACTCAGGGGATTACTGGATGAAGTCTTCATTCTAAAATCACATTTTGATTTTATATACAGGGAAAGGAATGCGGTCGTTGATTTTCTTTCCAAAGAGGCCGTGCAACAAATCAGGGGGGCAATGGTTGATTCAGGAATTTAGAGACCGAGTATTCTTCTAGTTTTTTCATCGACCATTCATCAAGATGGATGGAAACATATCAGAATGATCTTCTTAAATATCATTTGTTTATTTTTTCTTTTTGTTCAGTTTTTTGGTTCACAGGATGGTTATGCATTTAACTTTCTATGTAAATATTATGCTGATATTGTAAATATTGAACTATGACTGTACTGATCTGAATGGTTTTCCATTTATTGGTGACTACATCTCATACATGCTGAAGATACAACATGTAATTTTCTTATAAGTAATGAAAATTGCGCTTTTTTCTTGGGAAAAAAAGCACCAAAGTGTCAAGTGATGGTTGCAAATGGAGGAACTATAATTTTCTCTGGAAAGTGCCATAATATCATGATAACCATGGGGGAATATGTATTGAATAGTCAAATTCTTTCCATTACAATGGGTGGTGCTGATGTTGTACTAGGAGTCCAATGGTTACAATCTTTGAGTATGATAACTTTTAATTTTCAAGAACTTTTCTTGAATTTTTTTTGGGAAGGAAAGGAAGTTGAATTAAGGGGTATCATAGGGAAACAAGGAAAGATAATTAGCTCTAATGGCATGAGAAATATTCTAAAGAAATAAAAATGGGGTGTAATTGCACAATTATGCTTAATAGAGGTTCAAACATCGAAATCATCTATTTCTCTAGAGCTCCGAAAAGTCTTGTAAAACCATTCCAAGGTATTTGAGACTCCCAAAGGCCTCCCAACTATTCGTCATCATGATCATGCTATTCATTTGATTCCAGGAAGTATTCCTCTAAATATAAGGCCATACAAATATCCCTATACCCAAAAGAGTGAAATTGGACTTATGGTTGCAAAAATGCCAGAGGTCAGTATAATTCAACCTAGTCAAAGTTCTTTCTCTGCTCTAGTAGTATTGATGCACAAGAAGGATGGATCATGGCACATGTGTTTGCATTATAGGGAGCTTAAAAAGCTCACTATTAAAAATAAATTTCCCATTCCTGTCATTGATGAATTGTTGGATGAATTACATGGAGAAATTTACTTCACCAAGTTGGATCTTCGTTGGGGATATCATCAAATTAGAATGAAGACTGAAGACATTTTGAAAACAAAATTTAGAACTCATGAGGGTCATTATGAATTTTTGGTCATGGCTTTTGGCCTTACCAATGCACCTTCCAGATTTCAAGGTTTGATGAATTCCATAACCCTTAGAAAATCTGTGTTAGTATTTTTTGATGATATAATAATCTACAAGAAGTATTGGAAGGATCATATTCCGCATGTTGACAGGGTTCTCAAACTATTGGAGCATAAACAATCATATGCAAAAACCTCCAAATGTTATTTTGGAGTACAAGAGGTGGAATATCTGGGTCATATTGTATCTCTTGAGGTGTTAAGGTAAAGCTTAACAAAATTAAAGCCATTAAGGAATGGAAAATCCCCACAACCATAAAGCATCTTTGAGAATTTCTCGGGTTGATAGGGTATTATCACAAGTTTGTTAAGAATTATGGGAGAATCGCAGTACCTCTAACAACATTACTGAAGAAAGATGCATTTTCTTGGACTCGAGAAGCAACTAAGGCCTTTGAACATTTTAAAGAGGTAGTGTGCCAAGCACCAGTCTTAGTTATGATAGAATTCACAAAAACCTTTATTGTGGAATGTGATGCCTCAGGAAATGGAATTGGTGCCTTTTTAATGCAATAAGAAAGACCCATTGCTCTTGAAATCCATCCAATCAAAGGAAAGTATTTACACAAACCTATTTATGAGAAAAAATGTTGGCAATACTACATGGACTAAAGCAATGGAGACCTAACCTAATGGGAAGACACTTCAAGGTAAAAACAGATAATGATAGTCTTAAATGCTTTTTGGAACAAAGATTATCTTGAGAAGAGCACCAAAAATGTGTCACAAAGATGTTGGGTTATGACTTTGAAATCATCTACAAAAAAGGGAAGAAAAATGTTGTTGAAGATCAGTTCTCAAGAAAGGATGAGGATGTGGAAGCATTGCTTTGGGCCATTTCTATTATCCAACCAAATTGGGTAACCAAATCAAGGGATGAGTGGAATAATGATGAAGAAGTGTGGACAATAATTCAAAAGTTGCAGCAAGATCCTAGTACATTTGATACATTTGGCCGGAAACATGATTCATTATCATACAAAGACCACTTATAGCTTTGTAAGAATTCCCGGCTCGAACAAAAAATTCTTTTGGAATTGCACACCTCTCCCTTAGGAGGGCACTCAGGATTTCTAAAAAATTACCATACTGTCAAGAATGAATTTATTTGGGATGGCCTTAAATTTGATATTCAAAAGTTTATGGTAGAATGTTTAGTTTGCCAACAAAATAAAGTTGAGAGAATTAATACCCTGGGTCTGTTACAACCTTTAGCAATTCTAAGTCAACATTGGGAGGAGGTCTCAATGGATTTTATCATAGGTTTAGACAAGTCTGAAGGAAATAATGTCATCATGGAAGTAGTTGATAAACTTACCAAGTATGCACACTTTTGTGCATTATCTCATCCATTTAAAGGCAGTACAATTGCTATTACATTTATGGAAATGATTGAAAAGCTACATGGAAACCCAAAGATTATTGTAAGCGACATAGCTCCCATTTCCACTAGAATTTTTTGGAAGGAATTATTTTCTTGTCTAGGTACTCAATTAGCTCATAACTCATCTTATCATCCTTAATTTGATGGCCAAACTGAGATAGTGAACAAATGTTTGGAAGGCTATCTTCATTTCTTTGTATCTGATAAACAAACACAATGGGTCAAGTTGTTACCTCTGGCTGAATGGTGGTATAACACTTCCTTCCATACTGCAGAAAAATGACCCCATTTATGGCACTTTATGGATATCACCCACCATCCATCACATCATCTTTAAGAGAAAATTCTAAGGTTCAAGCAGTGGAAGATCACATCGAGCATCCATAACAGGTTCTCCAACTCTTAAAGGATAACCTCACTTTGTCTTATAGACATATTTAGGCACTGCAACCCCAATCTTATATGTCAATAAACCAAGGGCTCTTTAACCCCTAAAAGTGTTGTTTCATACCCTAAAGGATCATGGTCAACTGATTACATCATTCCCCAAAAGTTCCACCTGAAAAACCACTCAGAACTAGCCAAAACTGGACCATACTGATTGCTCCACTATCAGGGTGTGATGCATACTGACTCCTACACTAGTCAGGTGTGATTTATACTGAAGAAGCCTTCTGTGGGGTGTGATGAGCGAGAATGGACAAATGTCCGAGACAGTTTTCTAAGTGGATGCTCATGGAATCTTCTAGAAACTTCTCCTGTGACACTTGCCTCTCTGAATTCACCCAGGGATGAGTAAGAGATACAGGAAATCTCCAAGTGGAACCAAGAACAACAAGTGGAATGACACTAATCAAAAACCCAGAGATGACTCACATCCTTGCAGACATCTATAAATGGATCCCTCATCTGAGATATCTAGAGGCTGAAATTTTGTAATTTGTAAGGAAGTGCTGATAGTTTGTCTTTGAGAAAGAGCATTGGATTGTTGGGTGTTTTTGCTTTTCATGAGGTGAAGAGGGCTCTGCTGCTGGGAGGATGATGCTGGATCAGACAGCTGGGTTGTAATTCTCCCTTCTATTTTAATAAAGTTCTTTGAGTTTTCCTCCATACAATCGTGTATTTGTGAATCTTGTTATTTGTGAATGCTATTGTATGTTCAATGTATTTCTGATTCTGCATTGTTTATGATATAATAGATCGAGATGCTTTGATGGTGTTTTGTTACTTTGTTTCTACAGGTATTCTCTAAGCGGGACAAGTAGGAGAGGAGTTGCAAGCTCTATCAAGGGGGAGAGAAATCAAGCAAGGAGTCAAGCGGAAGATCCAGGTTGGTCCCTTTGCTTCTCTCTTATCTATCATACATAGAGGAAATTGCAAATTTCTTTGATTGTTTGTTTCTAGGATAGCTACCAATCCTAGTGGGGCTAGCAGATCGAAAAGACACTAGTTTTCCCGGAAACAAAATGGCGACTTCGCTGGTCTACGAAACCAGGCATAGTTTCCGCAAGGTTCAAGCTCGTTAAAAAATGAACCCGCATCTCACTGAGCATATGTTATCGCATGGTTCAAGCTCGTTAAAAAATAAACCTACCCCTGAGCATACTTTCCGCAAGGTTCGAGCTCATTAAAAAATGAACCTGCACCCCCACTGAGCATATGTTCCCCTAGAGTTCAAGCTCATTAAAAAATGAACCCATCTTCGGTAAATAACCTCTGTGATTGCCATGCTATTAGCCTTTTGAGCCTTGGTTGTGTTCCTGCCATCACCTCCATCCTTTTGGCCGATCATATGCTTCCACTTGATTGTTTACCCTTTTGAGGAACAACTACGATGAGTGGTTTTATTAGTCAACCTCTTCACATCACCATGTTTTGAGAAGTTCCAAGCTTACCCGGAACTAATTGCTACCCTGAAACGCCACTCGTTCCTAAAAAATGAGTCTCCTTTAAACTCTTTTCAGACTCGTTAAATATGAAAAGATTGTTGAGCTCTTGGCCTTTCCAGCTCGCTAAAGTGATTGGAAGTGCCATCCCTCCTGTATATTTTAAAATTTTCGGACCTGAGGGATTATCTCATGAAAAAGTTTGAGCGCTTGTCTTTTCGGCTCGCTAAAGTTATCAAAAACTCATCCCTTTCGTATTCTTTTATCCTTTTTCATACTTAAGGGATTATTCTATGAAAAAGAACTACTGCAGTTTCCTTTTTGTCCCTTTTCAAACTCTCTAAACATGAAAAGGACCGAGTTATCCTTGTCGTTAAACTCGTTAAAAACAATAGCGACAAACTTGTCCACCCAGACAAGAACGAGTTTCACTGTCGCTAGGATCGCTAAAACATAGTGACAGGTCTGCCCGAAGGGTAAATTAAAGAACAAGCATATGTTATCCTCCTCAAGCTTGACAAAAATAAAGAGGTACTGGTCAGCAATGACTGGGGAAAAAGGGAAGAAAACTTCAAGAATTTTATTGGTAGCAGGTTGCTCTTGAACATGACACTTTCACTCCATCACCATGATTGAGTTGGGTTGGGTTATTCTGTTCATCGGTCCTATCACCATTGGTTCTCCATACCATCCATATTTTGGGGTTAACGCTACCAATCCATCTCAGTGTCGCCGATATGTTCAAGAGAAGTCATTCAGAGAATTCACCATCCAGTTAATGCCTCATCCACTACAATACCTTCACCCTCCATTTTTCATGACCGCCATTCCTGAACCTTGTATCATCAGATCGTTTTCACCTCCAGAAAATCATTTGCTTCATTTCGTGTCGTAGATGTGGGATACATTAAGGCCCTCCTATGATGGGTCACTTCTTGTCGACATCAGCTCATTATCTAAGAAGTTGACTTAGAAACAACCCTTTCAGTACTTTGAAGCTTGCATGCCTCAATGGCAAGTTTCTCACTTCCAACGACAGGTTTACATCAATGGCCTTCGACCGAAAGATTTTGCGTGGTGTTCGACATCAGATCATATATTCACACCACGTGAATTGTACTGTAGTACCTTGAGGGTCATTATCATTATCAGTGATTCCTCTCGCGCTTGTTAACAACTTACATTATTGGCTGGTAATCAGGCAATGTATTTCTATGTTCGACTTCAGGACATCTTTTCACATGGATCAACTTGTACATCGGGTGAAGACTGAACGAGTTTGAAGACCCCGTATCTAGTTTCATCCATCTGGGCTGCGATATATTCAGGAATATAAAGACATCAAGTGTACATAGAAGATACACAGATGATCATCCAAGCTAGGGATGATGACTCTACATGTAAAGAATCATTAGTCTGCATCTGCAGACGATTATCTGTCCTATGTACATGAAAATGAATTTATAAAGCTGAGCATGGGAATGTCTGCCTTAGCTAGATCATGAAAATAATATGATGATGATGTATTGTATTGTATCTTATACAGGTCACCTTCCAGTTCGAATACCTCGGATCCTCATGATAAAGCATTTCACTCGACATCAAAAGATTTACGACTTCATGCTTTAGGGGGCAACTGTTATAGACATATTTGGGCACGAAAACCCCAATCTTATATGTCGATAAACCAAGGGCTCTTTAACCCCTAAAAGTGTTGTTTCATACCCTAAAGGATCATGGTCAACTGATTACATCATTCCCCAAAAGTTCCACTTGAAAAACCATTCAGAACTGGCCAAAACCGGACCATACTGACTGCTCCACTATCAGTGTGCAATGCAAATTAACTCCTACACTAGCCAGGTGTGATGCAAACTGAAGAAGCCTTCTGTGGGGTGCGATGAGTGAGAATGGACAAATGTTCGAGACAATTTGCCAAGTGGATGCTCGTGGAATCTTCTAGAAACTTCTCCTATGACACTTGCCTCTCTGAATTCGCCCATGGATGAGTAAGAGATCCAAGAAATCTCCAAGTGGAACCAAGAACAACAAGTGGAATGACACTAATCAAGAACCCAGAGATGACTCACACCCTTGTAGACATCTATAAATGGATCCCTCATTTGAGAGATCTAGAGGCTAAAATTTTGTAATTTGTAAGGAAGTGCTGATAGTTTGTCTTTGAGAAAGAGCATTGTATTGTTGGGTGCTTTTGCTTTTCATGAGGTGAAGAGGGCTTTGATGCTGGGAGGATGATGCTGGATCAGACAACTGGGTTGTAATTCTCCCTTCTATTTTAATAAAGCTCTTTGAGTTTTCCTCCATATAGTCGTGTATTTGTGAATCTTGTTATTTGTGAATGCTATTGTATGTTCAATGTATTTTTGATTCTGAATTGTTTATGATATAATAGATCGAGATGCTTTGATGGTGTTTTGTTACTTTGTTTCTACAGGTATTCTCTAAGCGGGACAAGTAGGAGAGGAGTTGCAAGCTCTATCAAGGGGGAGAGAAATCAAGCAAGGAGTCAAGCGGAAGATCCAGGTTGGTCTCTTTGCTTCTCTCTTATCTATCATACATAGAGGAAATTGCAAATTTCTTTGATTGTTTGTTTCTAGGATAGCTGCCAATCCTAGTGGGGCTAGCAGATCGAAAAGACACTAGTTTTCCCGGAAACAAAATGGCGACTTCGCTGGTCTACGAAACCAGGCATAGTTTCCGCAAGGTTCAAGCTCGTTAAAAAATGAACCCGCATCTCACTGAGCATATGTTATCGCATGGTTCAAGCTCGTTAAAAAATAAACCTACCCCTGAGCATACTTTCCGCAAGGTTCGAGCTCATTAAAAAATGAACATGCACCCCCACTGAGCATATGTTCCCCCAGAGTTCAAGCTCATTAAAAAATGAACCCATCTTCGGTAAATAACCTCTGTGATTGCCATGCTATTAGCCTTTTGAGCCTTGGTTGTGTTCCTGCCATCACCTCCATCCTTTTGGCCGATCATATGCTTCCACTTGATTGTTTACCCTTTTGAGGAACAACTACGATGAGTGGTTTTATTAGTCAACCTCTTCACATCACCATGTTTTGAGAAGTTCCAAGCTTACCCGGAACTAATTGCTACCCTGAAACGCCACTCGTTCCTAAAAAATGAGTCTCCTTTAAACTCTTTTCAGACTCGTTAAATATGAAAAGATTGTTGAGCTATTGGCCTTTCCAGCTCGCTAAAGTGATTGGAAGTGCCATCCCTCCTGTATATTTTAAACTTTTCGGACCTGAGGGATTATCTCATGAAAAAGTTCGAGCGCTTGTCTTTTCGGCTCGCTAAAGTTATCGAAAACTCATCCCTTTCATATTATTTTATCCTTTTTCATACTTAAGGGATTATGCTACGAAAAAGAACTACTGGAGTTTCCTTTTCATCCCTTTTCAAACTCTCTAAACATGAAAAGGACCGAGTTATCCTTTTCGTTAAACTCGTTAAAAACAATAGCGACAAACTTGTCCACCCAGACAAGAACGAGTTTCACTGTCGCTAGGCTCGCTAAAACATAGCGAGAGGTTTGCCCGAAGGGCAAATTAAAGAACAAGCATATGTTATCTTCCTCAAGCTTGACAAAAATAAAGAGGTACTGGTCAGCAATGACTGGGAAAAAGGGAAGAAAACTTCAAGAATTTTATTGGTAGCAGGTCACTTTTGAACATGACACTTTCACTCCATCACCATGATTGAGTCGGGTTGGGTTATTCCGTTCACCGGTCATATCACCATTGGTCCTCCATACCATCCATCTTTTGGGGTTAATGCTACCAATCCATCTCAGTGTCGCCAATATGTTCAAGATAAGTCATTTAAAGAATTCACCATCCAGTTAATGCCTCATCCACTACAATACCTTCACCCTCCATTTTTCATGACCGCCATTCCTGAACCTTGTATCATCAGATTGTTTTCACCTCCAGAAAATCATTTTCTTCGTTTCGTGTCGTAGATGTGGGATACATTAAGGCCCTCCTACGACGGGTCACTTCTTGTCAACATCAGCTCATTATCCAAGAAGTTGACTTAGAAACAACCCTTTCAGTACTTTGAAGCTTGCATGCCTCAATGGCAAGTTTCTCACTTCCGATGACAGGTTTACATCAATGGCCTTCAACCGAAAGATTTTGCGTGGTGTTCGACATCGGATCATATATTCACACCACGTGAATTGTACTGTAGTACCTTGAGGGTCATTATCATTATCAGTGATTCCTCTCATGCCTGTTAAAAACTTACATTATTGGCTAGTAATCAGGCGATGTCTTTCTATGTTTGACTTTAGGACATCTTTTCACATGGATCAACTTGTACATTGGGTGAAGATTGAACGAGCTTAAATACCCTGGATCTAGTTTCATCCATCCGAGCTACGATATATTCAGGAATATAAAGACATCAAATGTACGCAGAAGCTGCACAGATGATCATCCAAGCTAGGGATGATGACTCTACATGGTAAGAATCACCAGTCTACAACTGCAGACGATTATCCGTCCTATGTACATGAAAATGAATTTATAAAGCTGAGCATGGTAATGCCCGCCTTAGTGAGATCATGAAAATATTATGATGATGATGTATTGTATTGTATCTTATATAGCTCACCTTCCAGTTCAAATACCTCGGATCCTCATGATAAAGCATTTCACCCAACATCAAAAGATTTACGACTTCATGCTTTAGGGGGAAATTGTTATAGACATATTTGGGCACTGCAACCCCAATCTTATATGTCGATAAACCAAGGTCTCTTTAACCCCTAAAGGTGTTGTTTCATACCCTAAAGGATAATGGTCAACTGATTACATCATTCCCCAAAAGTTCCACCTGAAAAACCACTCAGAACTGGCCAAAACTAGACCATACTAACTGCTCCACTGTCAGGGTGCGATGCATACTGACTCCTACACTAGCTAGGTGCGATGCATACTGAAGAAGTCTTCTGTGGGGTGCGATGGGCGAGAATGGACAAATGTCAGAGACAGTTTGCTAAGTGGATGCTCATGGAATCTTCTAGAAACTTCTCCTATGACACTTTCCTCTCTGAATTCGCCCAGGGATGAGTAAGAGATCCAAGAAATCTCCAAGTGGAACCAAGAACAACAAGTGGAATGACACTAATCGAAAACCCAGAGATGACTCACACCCTTGTAGACATCTATAAATGGATCCCTCATCTGAGAGATCTAGAGGCTGGAATTTTGTAATTTGTAAGGAAGTGCTGATAGTTTGTCTTTGAGAAAGAGCATTGCATTGTTGGGTGTTTTTGCTTTTCATGAGGTGAAGAGGGCTTTGATGCTGGGAGGATGATACTAGATCAGACAGCTGGGTTGTAATTCTCCCTTCTATTTTAATAAAACTCTTTGAGTTTTCCTCGATACAATCGTGTATTTGCGAATCTTGTTATTTGTGAATGCTATTGTATGTTCAATGTATTTCTGATTCTGCATTGTTTATGATATAATAGATCGAGATGCTTTGATGGTGTTTTGTTACTTTGTTTCTACAGGTATTCTCTAAGCGGGACAAGTAGGAGAGGAGTTGCAAGCTCTATCAAGGGGGAGAGAAATCAAGCAAGGAGTCAAGCGGAAGATCCAGGTTGGTCTCTTTTCTTCTCCCTTATCTATCATACATAGAGGAAATCACAAATTTCTTTGTTTTTTCTAGGATAGCTACCAATCCTAGTGGGGCTAGCAGATTGAAAAGACACTAGTTTTCCCGGAAACACTTTGGCGCAGAATCGAATGAACCAATAGGCCGATTAACATTGCAATGAAAGAAGTTTTGATGTAGGTGACTGGGTATTTTTACGGTTATGGCCATACAAACAAATATCCCTCAATCAAGCTAAGAAGGATAATAAATTATCACCAAAGTACTATGGTCATTACAAGGTGTTGCAAAATATTGATACTATGGCATACAAATTGGAGCTTCCAACATCTTCTCGAGTGCACCCAGTTTTCCATGTTTCATGCTTAAAGAAGGTTATCGGTGACAAGTTCCTAGTTCAAAAAATATTTCCAGAACTTGACGAGGAATGAAAAATCATATTGGAACCTGAAGAAGTCATGGAAACAAGAACGCGACAACTACAAAATTGATCAATTTCAGAGTATCTCATCAAGTAGAAGAACTTATACGCTGAAGATTCCACATGGGAGGATGAGAATTTTATACAGAAGCATACAGAATTACTCAAGCATTGAGGACAACACTTTTTTGAAGGAGAGGGGCATGTTAGGTCCCTATAATACTAGTGTAACCCCTTATTGTTATTGTTAGTGTAGCCCCCTTATTGTTATTGTTGTGCCCATGTAGTCCCCATATTGTTATTATTGTGCCCCATAGAAGCCCACTATTGTTATTATTGTGCCCTTATATTATTATTGTTATGTAGGATATGATTATATTGTGACCCCTTAGAGTCTTATATAAAAGTCAATACGCCCAATTGACGTGAAAGGCGTCACATGAAAAAAAAAGCAAAAAAAAGAAAGGAGGTCTTGCCATTTGTATCATCCAAGAATTGTTCATTTGTATATTATAAAGGAGGTTTCCCCCTTGAAGAGGTTAATTTTTAAGTCGTTGATCTATCTCTTCTTCTATTTTATGCGCTGGTTACATAATAAACACTCATTGTGATTCAAATGTGAAAATTTGCTTCCAAACTTTATTTGTTGTTTTGTGCTTGCAATGGAGAAAGGAGGGGTCTATATTGGTCCTTAGGTCTCCCTAATCATGGATTCAAAGCTTGGAGGTCATCATTCTATCTTAAAATACAAAAATCAATATCCTAGGGAAAATCTGGCTGATTTTGTACAATGCTACAGGACTACTACAAGGTGCTATAGGAAACTCTGTTTTGCTACAGGAGTGCCCTATTTCGCTAGAAGATTGGGTTTGAGAGCTTTCTGAGGGAAAGGAAGGTGTTTTGAAGGTGGATGAAGGTGGATGATGGTGGATGAAGGATGTGTGAGGCATTTTTCCAAGCTTAGCTCCCCTTAGAGGCCTATTTGGCACAAAAGTTCATGCCCACGTGTCCTTTGATTGGACCTGAAAAGACGATCTCGGTGGCAAATCTTGAGAGTAGTATGAGGTGTCCAGGAGGAGGATGGAAATTTCTAAGTGTATGTGGATGAGTGTACCAACCCCTGCAAGTCACTGGCATCTCCTGCAGACTAGCAATCAAGGACATACATCTACTAATCAATATTGCAGTAAAATTAATCAAAGTGGAAAGGATGAGTTGAATTTTATTTCTTCAAGATTTATTCTATCCTACAACATGCATCTAATATATTTTCCAAATCATGATATTAACTTCTAAGGTGTAGAAACCAAGCATGAAAAAGAATTTCAATCCAAAGCCTAGCAATTTCCAAGGAATCATAAACACATATTTTTGGCTTGTTGTTGTAGACTCTTCAACCACACTTCCCATAAGAGAGGTGGTGACTAGATCTGCAACTAAATTTTTTTCAATCTAATTCCTACTTAAACAAAGAAAGAAATACAACAACTTGAACAAGAAAAAAAAATAAAAATACATGAGAGGGACTAAATCCTCTGGGTTGGGCCCTAACCCAAGAGTTCCATCCCTCTTAAGCTAACTCAAATGTAGATCAAAAAAATACCTTTCATTAACAAAAGATAGAGTGCAAATACATAATCTCAAAATGGAGATAATAGTCTCAAGAACTCGACCTTCAATAAATCTTCCTAGCTCCTAGAGTTCGAATCCTAATGAGCCCTTAGGCCTATTTATTTATGTAAAATTTGACTAAGGGGTAGTTCCCTTGAGAGGAGGACTGCTTCCCTCCAAAATATCTAAATTGGGGGATCTATTTCCCTTAGATCTCCCCATGCACTTGAGTTCCACAACTTCCAGTGGACTTTGAGCTGTTAGTGAGGAATCTTGGTACTTAAGTTGAGTTGGAGAGTTAATGTAGTGGGAAAACCTCCTATATTCTCTCTAGATGCCTCCAACGAGCCCGTGCATAGTAAATGTCTCCAAAAATGTTTTTTTTTTTCTTGCATATTAGCCATATTAGGCCATGAAATATGACATGCACCATTTAGTCTCCCTACTAAACACATTATGGCTAAAAATGTAAATTAATGTGAGAAAAAGAGAGTTTAAGGATTGGAGGATAACATAATGGGCCTCAAAATATACCTATTTATGGGACCCATCAATTAGCAAGGCAAAGAAGTTATAAAAGGATAAGAAAATCAAGCAGTTGAGTGTGCATTTGTAGAGTTGCTTTTGATTTGTTTCGTACATGTGTGCACCAGGGCATAAGGACAAGGCCCATATCTAAGAGATATGAAGGATATCCGATAGAAATAAATTTATTTATTTATTTTTTTTTTTTTTTTTTTTTTTAATTTTTAATTTTTTTTTATTATTTTATTATTTTTTTATTTTTTCTGAGCTCTAATGTGTGAAGTCATTTTCTCGTAGGAATAGATCTAATGGCTTACTTATGTAAAAGTATGTTTTAGTACAGATATAATTGAACAATGTAAACTTTGAAACGAGAACTGATACTGTTACCCGTTTTGTAGAGATAGCAAAAAAGTGACCTGATTTTGAAAAGGGGTGATGCATAACACACATGTTTTTTTTAGAGCATAGTTTTTGGCACTTTAATTTTTTTTTTTTTTATGTACATTACGTTTTAGAATGGTAGTGATTTTCATGCTTATTTAAAAAAGTGGATATTCTGCATCAGACCCTTTTTTTAAAAGACCTATTTTTTGACTTTAAATTTTCTAATGTATGAAATGTAAATAATTATTTTGAAAATTTAATAATTTTTGAAGTGGTCATTTTCTTCATATTTTCTTGTTTTTTATTTTTTTTGTAGTGAGGTTTTTATTGTTTTACATTTTTAAATTAGAAGGTCGATATTTTGAATTTTCGATATTCTACATATTTATACATCCTTAATTAATTTTTCAATCCACATGAAATAATTGTTTCTAAAAAACAATTTTTTTAACAATGGACATAAAAAAAGCATTTTTAACATAAATATAACTAAAAAACTACACATTTTGATAATTTTTTGCTAGAATTGACATGTCAAAATCACAATTTTTATACGAATATTTTAACTAAAAATGGTTAAATAATAGTTTTTATTATGAATTTCATGTTAAAAAAATAATAATAATCACTTTTTTATTTTCAAAAAATAATGATTAACTTAAAAATTAATGCGAAAATCACATCTTAAAAATATTGAACGCATAACAACCTTAATTGAGTGTTTATTCTTCTCATAAAATGTCAAATTCAAAACATTGAAAAGCTTGATTTCCAAGCATAACTTAAATTTAATCATCAATGTCACGTAATCCAAACTCTTCGTCCTCTAGGGTTTCATCATTGTCTTCTTCCACAATATTTTCTGCTTCCTTTTGCTCATTTTCCTCTTCTAATGGATCTTTGATGTCTGCGAATCTCCCAATGTATGTCTTTCCAAACATTCCATGTAATGGTGGTTGGGGTTCCTTTGCCTTTTTTGCCACACATGATTCACTAAAGTCCCCTTTCTTCAACCTAATTTCTTGCATTGCATCTGGAAGAAATTGAAGAGCATTAATTCTTTGCTAAATGAAATTGCACAATATTGGATCTTTTTCAATTGCAATGCAATTTCTTCATTTTTGAAGGCAACACGCTAGTGTTGTACCTAATTATCAAGCACAAAAGAAATAATGAAGTAAATTAGTACAATGACATATAAATTACTAAATAACATATTGAAATTCAATTCCATATAATAAAACTTACCTGAGCCAAAAAATAAATCCAAAACCCAATCTCCTTCATTTGACTGTCGCAAAGACATGGCTAAATCGAGCTCCTAAATAACATTGGGTTACATTGTTTAAATGCTCAAACGGCTCAATCGAGCACTTAAAAAGGGCTCAATTGACGAATCATTTTTTCCACCCAAACATGCCATCTCTTGCCAAAAAATGTAACCCAGCTCCATGCTTTCACCCTTATAGATTATGAATTTCTAATAGTCTATATCCTAATTATTATTATTATCCAATTTTAAGGTCATAGCCAAGCTAGACACCAAATTGGTGTATGAAACCCCCTTGTTTGTGGGACAAGAGACCCACCTCCACGCAACGATTTGATTATTGTCTACGAAGGCATACCTACTCTAACCCCTTCTAATTTTTGAACCTATGACCTCTTAGGAGGAAACACATGCTCTTAACCATTAGGCACTTGACCTAAGATGCCTCATCTTTAACTCTAATGTTATAGGAGCATTTTCTCAAGAACTCTATCCAATAATTGGACCTCACACACTCTATTGACCTCTAATTTCAGTTCTGTGGCATTTCAAAGTTTACACTCCAAAACTCATTTAAGGCCATAAATCACACTTAATATTGGTTTACTATATTTGTGAAATTTCTAATTCTTTATAACTAATCATTTAGTTTGGGTTGTTGTTTCTAAAAGGGTATGGTCCAAAGCTTAATTATGTCCAATGTCACTTCATAATCTAATGATATGTAAGAAAGATCTCTTCCACTTGAATTAATAAGACACTAGAAACCTCACATACTCAAAACAAACCTATTGAAAACCAATTTGATTCAATAGACCTAATCAAAACAAACATACAAGAGAATGTAAAAATGAACATTTTATCATGAAAGGCTGAAATGTTTAGAAATTTTCTTGAATAACTATTTCAAATACCATTTAAGAAAAGATGGTAATGCAAGCACATAGAACCAATAAATAAGATTTCAAAGATGCAAGAGAATGTTATTGCCTAGGGGACAAATCTCTAGTCTCTCTACAAACAAGCTACACCAAAACCATAAAAAAAACTAAGCAAGTTATTAAACCTTCCTAATTTTAGTTTATTAAGCATAGGTCACTATGTGTTAAATATCATAGTCTAAAAATAAAATAAGTAACTTGCACCTGAAACTTACATTGAAAAGAAACATTAAAACAAATGATCCAATTTCAATTGATAACAATAGTTTATTATAAGGAAAACAGAAAGAACAAACCCTTCTAATTCTAATTGAAACAAAGAGAAAATTTCAATATAAAAAACTCAGCACCCATATCTAGATACATTATCACCGCATGTCTTTGACTACAAATCAAGCACTGAAGAAAATTTTTAATATAAAAACCTGAGCACCCATATATAGATACATCAACACCCCATCTTTTTGAGTAAAAATCAAGCACTCCTCTTTGTACACTAAAAAGGAGGGATGAATCAATCTATCTTGGTTTACGAGGAGCAATGAAAGGAATTTTTTTTATATTATTCTAGTTTAGATCGACTAAATAAAAAGGTCTAATAACTAATCATTTAGTTTGGGTTGTTGTTTCTAAAAGGGTATGGCCCAAAGCTTAATTATGTCCAATGTCACTTCATAATCTAATGATATGTAAGAAATATCTCTTCCACTTGAATTAATAAGACACTAGAAACCTCACATACTCAAAACAAACCTATTGAAAACCAATTTGATTCAATAGACCTAATCAAAACAAACATACAAGAGGATGTAAAAATGAACATTTGAGTATACTCAAATCTTGAAATTTGTGATCCCAATTCATAATTCTTTATTTATTTCTATCTCATCATACGCTAATTATTTTAGCAAAAGAAAAAGACACCTACATTTCTATCTTATTCGGAGTTCATTATTTTGGAAAAAGAAAGAAACCTATGTGTTCATCTAAAACATGGAGAAGAGGTAAACCATGTTAGATTGTCTCTTTTTCTTTCACAATACACACCAATAACCACTCTTTTTTGCTTGCCAAGATTATTTAGCATCAAAAAATATCTGACAATGGAAGATGGGAAAATATTGTGTCATACACAATGATTGGAAAATATTGTGGCATACCCAATAAAAAAAAGGATGGGAAGGAAACAAATAGATGTGGCAGATCCATGGGTGAAAAAGAAAAGTCATAAATACTAAACATATTGCAGATTTTTATAATTGCTTGCAAACCTGGCATAGATGCCTAATCTATGCATCATGAATAAGAGATTTGGATAGGTTATAATTCCGAGGAGAGGAGATAGATCACACATCAAACCAAATTTGATATGAAACCTTATTGGTTAACCTTAGTCTGGTTTTTGTTGAAAAGGAATACTATGGTTTTTGTTGAGAAGGAATACCATGAAGATGGTTATAAATAATCAAACAATGTAATCTAATCAACGTTTATGGATTGATTATTCATTTATATCTTAGTCAGAGTTAATTATTAAAAAAACAAAAGAAAGAAAGAAAGACGTTTATGGATTGATTATTCATTTATATCTTAGTCGGAGTTAATTATTCCAAAAAAACAAAAGAAAGAAAGAAAGAGGGACCTACATGTTCATTGAGAAGAAACGACTGAGTTGGATTCTTCACTTTTTCTTCTGCCATATTTGATACATGCACCCACACACTAGTAAATTTGATACATGCACTCGGAAGCGACTACTATAATATTTGGGACTATAAAGTAAACGTCCTTTGCATATAAAAATGAAAGCGGATTTGTGAAAATGTAAAATGACGGAAAATATATAAGATGGATTTATGAAATATTAAAAAGGGACTTAGTAGAATTATATACTACACATTATAAATACCAAAATTTATTTGAAAATAAAAATGACAACGCATCCTTAAGGGATAGATCCAGTCATAATTCAATAATAAAAGTCATCTCCAATGTAGCGTAATCTGCAACAAGGTCGCCCCAATTGCGATGTTGTTTTCATGGAGGATAATCTCAAATGTAGCCACCCAGTTTGTAATATTTCTGATGTTGTTTTCATTGAGGATTTACCTCAAATCCAGACGTCAAGATTGCAATAATCCCAATTTTGTAATTTGGGTATTTAAAAACTGCACGATGGTTTTTGAATTGAAATAGATTATCAGAATTTCAGAATTGCGATTTAAATCATAAATTGATCAAATTACAAAAAATGGTTTTTGAATCGAAATAGATTATCAGAATTGCAATTTAAACCATAAATTGATCAAATTACAAAAAATTTTGTGATACATGCACCCATGTGGATTCTTCTTATTCCAAAAACTGAAATACAGACAATCGTTTGCCTTAATGTACCCAACGATCTATACATCTACAGCTGCTATTGCGCAGAACATTCTTGAAATCCAATAAGCTTACATAATAACTTAGAACCAATATCTATTGTATGAGCTTCAATAATAACAACGAAAATAGCTTTCTATGACTTAGAACTTTGCTGTCAAATCCTTAATCTCCTCCAAAGAGATCGTTTGTTCTTTTCCAGCAAAATCATTATCAGTTGTCAGGAAAATCATACAATGGCACTCCTTCCTTTCTCGCATAGGTACACATGGACGATTCCAAAATCCTTGTTCTGCCTCTGCACCTTTATCATCATAATGCTTGCAAGGACATAAAGGTGTGCCTAAGGTATTTTTATGTTCTGCCAAACCCTTAATAACAACAGAAGTCACTGCTTTATCAACACAAAAGTATGTGTTCGGCCGGCGAGCATATTGTTCAGAAAATTTCCTCATTATTTCAACAGATTTGTCGGAAGGTTCCACTTTAGCTTGGACTTGCATCGGGTATTTGGATTGAGTCCTGGAATTTGCGGACGACTTGAGTGAGGCGACACTCAGATTTGAAATGGAAGTGTTGATAACACTCGTCACCATTTTGTTCTCCACGACAAATCCCCATGTGGATTCTTCACTTTTTCTTCTGCCATATTACATAACAGCTTTGTGTTTCGGCTACCAATCTTGATCTCTTTGCATGCCCAGTAAGCATTGTTTGGGGCGATTCGTAGTAGATGGGGTGATTATGAGAATCGCCCCATCTGCTATGAATCTCCCTAAACAATGCTTATTGGGCATCCAAGATCACTTACCTGATTGCTGAATCCAACGCTGACGTCGAGAAGAATGCAACTGACTATAAGCATGGCGAGGTTCATAGCTCGAGCATTCAAGATCGCTCCTAGGAGGAAACTGAGGGCTCCGACGATTATGCTTACTCTTCGCCCCTTGCTTCGCGTTACATGCGAGGCCCCGAATGTGGCAACCAGGCCAACAAGATAAAGAGACGAAGTGAACAGAGTGAGCAGCTGGTTGTCGTATTTGCACTATCAACCACTAACACTACATATAAACATGACAAGTATCGAAAGGATTGAAGAGTTCCGTTGCCTCCACGACGCCCCAAACGTGTTCTTCTTCACAATGTAAAAGAAAACTGGAGAAGTTAAAGGCGCCAACAAAGATGTCATACCGAACGGATATATAACACTGCTTTTCTGACCATAATTCGAAAGGAAAATTGTCATTCTTTCGAACAATATAACGATGAGACTATTAGCGTTATATTCAAATGCATTACTATTGTACCACCTAAATGCCTTGCAGACTTTGATACAATTGAAAGATTTCAATTTTTATTTTTATTTTTTTGAAAACAAATATCTCTTTTACCATCTACTGTAATTTACAAAATTAAGATGATACAGTGGGTACAGAAAGATTTCATCATACTTTTCAGACTGCATTGGATCATTTATACCAAATATTGCAACATTGGTACAAAAAGATTGCAACATGCTTTTCACACTAAACATGATCATTTATACCAATGGACATCTATCAACCTCAAGCTATTGCAAAAGTTACCCATAGACCATCTATCAACCTCAGGCGATTGCAAAAATTGTCTGGATCTTGCTGATAAACACATACCAAACTTGATAAAAACACACCAACCTAAACTTATGGAACAAGTATCTAATAGTGCAGGTAATATTAGTTCCTGCTAGCCATTAAAACGCACAAATTCATCCAATATTTGGGGCCATGGCACACAAATAAGATTATTTCCATAGACAATAACGGAAAGGGACAAAAACAAGGAAGCCATTAGTAGCCATCATAAACTCCTCATCGTCATCATTGCACTGCCCCAGAGTTCCATCGCAGATTTGGCCCGTAAGGGAATCGAACCCGTGCTGCTCATGAGATGCAACACTACCCAGCCAGTCAGAGGTAACTGAAAGTTCCTGGGCATTAATGGGTGTTTGCAGGGAATCCCCCATGCAGAGCAGCAGCAGCAGGGCCACAGGTGGAATTCTTCCCAAACGATCCATTGCACAACCAGGAACAAGTTGCACCTTGAATTTTATCTGAAGAGATTACGAGAGCACAACCTCATGATACAATTGAAAGATTATTTAAATATGATGCTAGGGATCAGATGGGTGAACGAGCTCATATGGCTTTGTTTATTGGTAGAATAGAAATTAGGACTGAATCGAGGCGAAAGAAATTCCTAGGACGTGGCAAAAATTAACATAACAATTGTATTCTTCGTTTGAGGATGTCTGAGAAAAATATCCGTAGTCTTTGGAAATCTTAGCATCACGACATGTGCAATTGATACTAACCATCATTTTTCCTATTTCTTCAAGCCTCCAAATCCACGAAGAGAATAAACAACGTCAATGATTATGTTTCCTGTTTGGTTGTTGGAATCGAATGTGGAAATGAGCGCCAACACCCTCATGCGATGAATGAAAAATGGTGCAATGTATTAGAAATGTTACAATAGAGAAATGAGTAGAGTGTAAGCAATAAAATAATATCAATGTCGTCCATATATCATCACTGCCACTTTATATAAAGCTAATATGTTGAATGAATATAAATTTTGTTTCCATAATTGTATTGTCCATAGTATGTTTTGATTCTTGCACAAATTCAAAAGCGTTCTTGAAAGTTGTTTCCACAGACGACCCTATCAACGCATTGTAATGTATATACCACTGTACGATATATATCAAAGTTATAATGTCAACAAAACAACTCCAAAAACGTGAAGTTGCACTAAATATGAGAATATATAATGTATAGCATAGTTACCAAATACGTCTGAATTGGGGAAAAAAATTCAGAAATTCGTCAATTCGATTCGGAGAGCGAATTATTCGAGGAAATTCGAGTCGGTTCGTTTACGGTTTTATTCATTTGAGCCTTCTCAAAGAAAGCAATACTTCATTGTGAGGAGAACTGGCTTCCGAAACGTTAGTGCTTTTTAAGGAGTCAGGAGTTAGTGTTAGTTTCTAGACGTTAGGATGGCTTTGCTCAAGATTCTTGGACATATACATATAATGTTAAGGTCTAAAGTTTGAATACATAACTGTGTTTATTTAAAAAAAAGGAAATGGAAAAAAAATGTGTAAATTGGAAAAGTTTTACTTTTCAATTTCAATCTGTTTTGTAGTGTTAGAAAAATAAGAAAAAAAAACTTGAACCTGGTTACTATATATTGTCTAAATATATTTATATTTTGAAAGATTTTAAATAAATAAGTTTAGAATAGTGATTTTCTAAATATGTATTTATCTATTAGACTTTTTGGATTTAAGTTCTTATTGGGAAGAGGAAGTATGGGTATTTTATTTTTAATTGTATCTTAAAAGTGGTTAGATAATCTAGAATTATTCAAAATTATTTAAAATCTAAGATGAATTAGAAAAAAATAGTGGAAATATCTTATTATTACAAAAAATAAAGTATATATATTCAAATTTTTATGATGTATACTATAGAATTTTTTCCGAATTAGAAAATTTTCATTCGAATTTTTATCATATCGAATCGAATTCGAATCCGAATTCGAATTCGAACTTAGTAACTATGATTTGCAGTAGTCTGTTTCACGCAGGTGTTGCTGCTTTCGTCGGTAAACATGTGGAAAAAACTTCTCGAGGAAATCGTCCATGGATGTTGCACCGCCTGTTACACATTCAAAAACCCCCAATTAGTTTTCAAAATGTTGGCAATTTTCTAGATTTTTAAGCTCCGCCTACAGCCTAAAGCTACTTCTGCACACATAAATCACAGTGAAATGTTTGTAGAGACAGTGAGATCTTTTGGAGTGAAGTAATTGTGCTAATAACGAGTCATTAAACATGAAATTTCCGGATTGAAATGTTCAAATTTTGAATCATTTTGCCTGAATTAAAATATTTGTGTTTGTCTCATCATAATCCAACAATTGCTGAAAGAAATTGTATGTACATTTAATACAGAATGGGGAATTCTGAGAATAACAGAGTTCCCTTTCAGAGCAAAAGCTGCTACATCATGTGCACCTCAGAATCGCCCCGCCACCCGGCGATTCTCAGAATCGCCCCATCTGCTATGAATCACCCCAAACAATGCTTATTGGGCATCCAATATGATATTAAGCGGAGAAATCCCAGAACAGGAGTTCCTCTTCCTCCACAGAGACTAATACCTGTATATCGAACTGTGCATATAGATAAAAATCTATATTCATAAGCGAACTGGTAATTAATAGCTATTTGTCGCTGAGAGTGTTTTTACTGGTTGGTAGATCAAAATCTATATCCATAAGTGGGCTGCCAGAGCCCACAATAAGCTGACCTTCCTTCTCGCTCATTTTCAGGGCAGCTGAGCCATGTGGCTACCTCCAGACATATTTATGTCAGCGTTAGCTCATCAAACAATATGGAGCCACCAAATTGTCCTGTTCGATGAAAATTTGCAGCAATGCATGAATCTAATCGTGAGGTAAACGCTCTAATTGTGGGCAGAATCTAATTGCAAGGCAAATTCGATTTTAAATTGGAGGAAGAGGCATCTCAAGTTCAGTGTTGCCACCTTTACCATGGTATGGCGGGTGTGGGTTTGATAATTGATGGTATGGACTAGAAGAAAACACTTTTACCGCATTTTGTTCGCACACCCAAAAATTTACAGGAGGAAAATTTTATTCAGTTTCACTTGGTCTATTGTATGGTCTTCAATGGGAAAATGTTGCCAAGGGTGTACTTCACAGCTCCAAATATTCAAAATGATGCAAATCTGACCATAACCATAATTCATGATGTGATTTCTCATTGGTTTGGTAATCTTCCTGAAGTTTTGTATCTACAATTGGGTCACAACACTTGCCGTGAAAACAAAAATCAGGTTGTTTTTGGATATATAAACATGCTTGTTGAATTGAGAATTTTTCAAAAGGTAAAGGTTGGTTTCCTTTTTGGGCACACTCATGACCATATATCAGATATTCAGTCGTTTTTCAATCACATTGAGGAGGAAGGAAGTTGGGAGCTTGCCATCACTAATTGAATGTATTAAGAAATCATACATGCTAGAGCCTACTTTTGATGTGTTGGAAGAAACTGTTGACATGCGAAGGTTTATTCTGGGATCATATGGTGAGGGGAAATGCATTGAACAACTTAATGACATTAGCTTCCAACATCAATTTCGTATCAAAAAAATTGATGGGAAAACACTAATATGGGGCAAGAAGTATTCAACTACTGCAGAATGGGCATTGTCATCAGGTTTGCAATTTTTGAAGTTCATTCCAGATCATCATGTCATGGTTTTTTAATTTTATAGTTGAAAAAATTTCAATTTCTTTTGTATCTAGCATGTTATGGTTGAAAACATGTTGAATTTATACTTAGGAAAGAAAAATGATATTCTACCAAAAACATTAATGTGTTTTTTTCTCATAAACAACTTTGTTTGGCACATAAAAATTTGGTTTTAGTAGCATTTTTTAAAAAGTTTGAAAATTGACCCTAAAAAAAATCATCGTTCCAGTATCATCAATTTTTCATTTTGAAGCTATATTTTGCACAAAAATTTCGTAGTAAATTTCGTAGTCACTACCATTTTTAAAACATGCTCAAAATTGACCACTAAAAAATAAAATCATCATTCCAGTATACACACTTTTCATTTTTAGCACTGTTTTTGATGTTTTTTCAGGGTTTTTTGGCTAGAGTTCCCATTTTGAGTTTATAGTTCCTGTTTCAAAGTTTACATTGTTATTGTGAGAACAAAAGAATTAAAGAGTTGATTAAGTGTTGCAGATCGAGGAGTCGTTGTAGAGACCAACATTTGGTTGATTCGTTTCTTCTGTAATGTGGTCATTGATGTTTTTGCTCCAAAAATTAGTGTATTTATTCAAAAATGTATGTAGATACTTGTGAAATAGAATAATATGCAGAATGTTGTGATTGAAATGGTTGTTTAACTAGAACAAAGATTGCATTTGCAGAGAGGGTTTAGTCACTGAATTTTGATATTTGTATGCTACTTGTATTCTTGAATAATGCCTACATACATTGGTCTTCTTCAAAATAATCACCTATCTGATGTAAGAAAAATCCTTATGTTGGTAGAGACTTGTTTGGTTGCTAATGTTACATTTGCTGCTATTCATAGATATGATCTGGAAAGATATGATTTGCAAAGAGTGTTTTGGCATTGATTGAGCTCCTTGTGGCTTAAGGTTCATGAGCATGATATTGTAGAAATTTATGATCATTGTAATGTGATAGTTGTTGCTAAATAATCAGTTAATTTGATTGATGAGATCACTGTGATGTATCATTCACTTCCAGTGTTTGATGAACAAAATGATTGAAGATCTGTACATGATTCTTATGCATAAAAAGCACGTATGTAAGTGGGTTTCTTTAATGAAATAACATATACGACTTGACTTGATCAGGGATTGTAGTGCTATTTTGGCTATGACAATTAATTAGCATTGAAAGAGTTATGTATTCTATTATCACTAGGCTAGAATATGTTGGGCTGTGTCAACCTCCAACCAAGTGTAACTATTTCAAACCAACTTTTGATTGGAAGCTATCCCTTCCAATCTGAGAGGGCTCTCTTAAAATATTTATGAAATTGAATGTATAAAACTCAAAGTTCAGATGGCTAACTCTGGATTTTTTTTTGTGGTTTTGTAGGTGGAGAAAAATGTTATGACTGCCATCATTGGGCATGGAGTCAAATTAAAACAAATTATGGCCAAAACAATGTTTATTGGAAATTGAGGCATCTATAGCTTTAAAATTGATATCAAATTAATATCCACAATTATACATAGTAAATGAAGGAAATTGGAACAATTTGACAAGATTTCCAAGTAATCAAGATACTATGTAAAACAAAAAACAACATGGTAAGAACACATGAAAGCCATGACATGAATCTCAGGTACAAAAACAGAGTTGCTGCAAATTTTCTATTAAAATGATCAAAAGATTACATAAGGTCAATTATTCACATTATTCATCAACCCTTCTCAAAGTCGAAAAGCTACTTATTTATAGAGAAAATATCTCTTTACATTAACTTGCCACCTAGGCCAACTTTGATCCACCATTTAAGAGACCTATTCCTATTTTTCTTCTAACTAATAGAGTCCTCATAGGGTTTTTCTGTTTTTACATAGTTGGAATTCAACTAGGACTCTACTAGCTTTAAAACTATAACCACTTTTTGTTGATGAAGATAACTGAGCCCAACTGCGTGCTGGATTTGCTGGAGTGCCATTACACCTTTGACCTGTTGATAGATATCAATTAAATTTCTTTTGTGCTGACTGTCTTAATGAGCTGGCTATTATGCTGATGTGGCTATGTGCTCACTTAGCATGCTGAAAAATAGGAGTTTAACATGATGAAGTGGACACCCTTTATGATCTGTAATCAATCTGGAGCTTGGATGTTTGATATTCAAAATCTTAAAAAAGGTAGAAAAAAAAAGATTTTATGATTTCGTACCAAAAACAGAGTTTTCAACAGTTTCGTAGCAAACTTTGGTAGAAACTTCAAAAAACACCCTTATGCTACCTCTTTTCTCTCTCTTCTAGTTCTGAGGTCTTCTTTGATGTTTATAAGCTAAACATAGGCCTTTAGAACTATCTTTGCTGAGCTTTAGACCAACCTTAACCTCCATGGAAAGCTACAACAATTTCGTAGCAAATTCTCAGCTTCATTATGGGGAGTTGCTACGAAAGTTCCAAAATTCTGAGTTTTTCTAGTTTTCATGATTCTTAATGCCTCCTTATGACTCCTAATATCATGTTGACTATATATATGGCTGAGTTGACTGATTTAGGTATAGTGAAGACAAAATTGAAAACTTTACCATATCATGGAGCAACACTTACTCCAACAACGATCTTGAGGTTTCTCTTTTTGAGTTCAGCCTGAATCATTTCAATTTGAGTTTCTAGTGCTGTGACTTGTCCCTGTAATCTTTTTCTATCTTCATGTAACCAACTATTCCTTTTATACATATGCTCCAATATTCTGTGCAAAGGCAGAGTCCACCTTATCATTTTTTTTTGATTTGTTTGCAATTTCATTAGAAAAATCTATTTGTCTTGACACCTCATTTTGGTATTCATAAAACTCAAGATTGGTCTTGATAACTTCTTGTATGGCCTCCCTTAACTGTTTTTGTAGGACCTCTATTTCACTTTTTTCCTGAACAACCTCCTTGTCTTTCTTTTTCTTTAATGGTTTCTTTGATGGTTCTATTTTGTCCAATGGTGCTTCAGGTATCTCTTCAACTTGCTGCATTGATCTTGTCACATGTTTCCTTGGCCTAAAAATGAAACCATGTTCTTCCTGAGTAATTTCTATTTTCTTAGCTATATTTCTTTTCTTCTTGGTTTCAAGTTGGGTCACTTCTACAGGCTGTTCAACTAGACTTTCTTCAATGTCTATAGCTTCTAGAATGTTAATCAGTTTGCCCTTATTTGTACTTTGTTCTCTACTCTGTCTTCTAGTCATCCTCCATTTAGTACTCGTGAAAGCTTCAATTACAAGTTTCTATGCCACTGGTAGGTTCTCCGCTACTGATTTCTGCTCTTTTAATGATTGTTTCTCTTTTCTCGGGGTTTTGGATTTCAATTTAGGAGTTCTCCTAGGGGGGTAGCAACATATAATTCATACCCACTTAAGAAAAAAAAGATAAGCCAATATCTATTCAATCTATTTAACTGTATAACCACTAGTAATTTTATAAGACCATGATGAAAAACATAGGTACTACTTGTATCTGGTTTAGCTTGAACCTTGTCAGCCATTTTTCCTAGACTTCTGAAGAGATAGAAAGGGATATCTAAGGGTTGTTTACCTATGAAGTGGAGCAACAACCTGAAGTGGTACTAGTAGACCATATGGAACCTTCCTTCACATGTAAAATACTTTTGAATAACCATAAGCAACTTGGAATAATGCTCCTTAAGGGATTTTTTGGAGATGCCTGCTGTCATATCAATCCCTCGATGTTCTTCCTTCAAGAATTCATCACAATTATGTATCTGGAACTTATGGACTTTAAACCATTTTTCCCTTGAACTTGGGATTTCAATAGCATAATCAATAGTGTCTGGAGAGACATTCAAATTTAATATACCAACCTTCATGCCAATCCCTATGAAATTGATTGCAAAGTCTTTAGTGATTTTCACATGAAAACCCTGCAATTTTTGGCAAAATCGTAAACATCCCACGTTCGCAAATGACTTTACAAAAGTCAGGCCTTCTTCAAGCAGTTTCATATCTGTGGTTCACAATGCACTACAACGCCTCCTTTGTATTGTTTTCTGGTTACCATTCTTATCAACACATCGGGAGCTGCTTGTGAACTACTTCCTCTTCACCAACAAACCAATTTGTGAACACCTAGACCTCACTTAGACCACGGTTAAACTTGTTTTGAGAGCGCAAACCCTATTCAACGACAACACTTGTGAACTTTTTTATAGCAACAAATGGTATAAAGGGGAAAATTAGAGGTAAGGGTGAATGAAAAGGAGTGGAGGACACAAGAATAAAGGTGTATAATGACTCAATACAACTCTCACATTACTACCAATCATTTAAAATAAAACTGTTACACAACAACAAAATTTCATAGCGAGATAAGTGTCAGGATGGACCGTTTTTCTACAGAATTGTTAGGGACATTCGTAGTGAATTCTGGGTTTGTTGAATTGGAGTTGCTGCGAAAGTTTATAAAACTATCAAACAAGTCTATTATGACACGATAACCTCAAATTAATGGAATTATGACCTTTTCTTTTTATGATGACCCTATCAAAAACTAAATGTACCCTATGACAGGTTTCACATGATCTTAAACATAAAAACCCTATCTAAGATGACTAATCAAACTAAAAATTAATTCTAGGGGTTATCATGGATAACAATGGATCCAATGGGGATGCTGCGCCCCTGTGGTGCAGCAAAGAGCAAGTAGTTCCAGTGCCTACCATTGGGTTGATCCCAATTTGAAGACTACATTCGAACCCACTTCACCAAACTGAAAAGCAAACTACAAACCAATTGAAAACCAATTACCTCTGCTATAATGTGATATCAAACTGCTGTACAAACTGAAACTGACAACTACAAAATGTAGTCTAAAACTTAAGGAAATACTTGCCCAACAAGCTTATTTATGTACTAATAACCCTACTCTAACATATGAAAGTCCACCTGCTTAATTCAAACAATATGAAACCTCCAGTATAACCAGTCAAAGAGTTGATTCAATGCCTGGGCTTCTTGACTGTATTTAAGTGGACCATCTATTGGAAAATCAGAATAAAAACTAAATCCATCACCTGAGATTATAAATGAGAGAAATTCAACCTTCACTGATGACTCGAAAAGATTTACCAAAGGATATTGATAATCATGAAAAATCACCTCTTCTTGATATGTAAAACCATGAGAGCTAAATTTATTCATAACTTATAGCTTCTTTTGTCCTATGTCTTCAATTCCAAGAACATAATCAAATAACAAGACAACAATATATTTTTCTTCCTTTTCATTTAAATCAACAAAACCATCCATGCATCCTTGAAAATATTGAAACATGACATCCATATTGTGTGTATCAAAACTAATCTTTTGCTTATCAAACAGATCAGATATAACCTTTGTAAGTTTTTCTTGAGGACTGTCATCTTGATTCTTAACACTAAAAACTCCTATACAAACAACTTTATGCATATCATCCATGTCATCTTGATGATCCTTAAATAGAATAGGTAAAACCTGTATATTCAGCTCTTCATGTAACTCAAGTTTACCTAAAAGTGATCTTTCATGCACTTTAACTAGGACGACATCATTATGATTTTCAACGGAAAAAAGTTCTTGTCTAGGTAGACAAATTTCATCACATGTTACCTCACTGTTCAACATTTTCATGCTTGTATTTTCAACAACCTGATCTTGAGGAGTTTCTTCTTGACATAAATTCTCAAAAAAGCAATGGGCTGAAAAATAATTTGAATGATTTGGCTCATACCTTTGACTGAATATAGATTGACAAGGCTGCAAATCCTCATGGATTTCATGTATTATGACTTGATTGTCAAATTGTTGATCCATTTCATCTTCAACTAAAGAAGAGACATCTGATTGTTGGAAAAATTCTTGATCATCATGATAAATAGCTTGAGAAGAAAATTCATAAAGTTCCTCTAACATCTCCTCATCATCCATACATTCTACAGCATCATCAATACTTTCAAGATATTGAATGAAACCTTTCCAAAAATTACAACAATATTGTAACAATGGTGATGAAGGATGATACTTCCCATATTGTCAAAAAAATATTCTATGGAAATATTTAAGAGAACACAAGCTTCTTGATGGAAACCCTTCATACCATACTCTAGCTTTGTCTTCTAGGGTAGCCATAAACATCTTCATGAGACAATCCTCAGGAAACTCAACCCTCAGTCTACATACATGTAAATGGAATTTAACCAAATGTAGACTAACATCATCTTTCTTATCATCCTTGAAAATGGGAATATGAGTTGACCAATCAACACAAGGCATAGGATTTGGAAAACCATAGATGTGAGACTGATCCATAGGAGCATACCTGACATTTCTTCTTGTAGTAGAACTCATCTCGGAACTTCTTCAAGCTACTAATCTTCAATCAGTGGAGTCACCATGAAGCTTTGATCTTATGTATCTTTTAAGATTGGAGCTTCCAGGGTAATATCACAACCTTCAAAAAACTCTGATTTCCTATTACCCTTAGGAATCAGAATGAAGAGACTCAAATAAAATCCAAGAAACAGAGCTTTTCGGCTCTCATAAGACACACCAAAATGTTATCACTAGGCTAGAACAGGTTGGGCTGTGTCAACCTCCAACCAAGTGTAACTATTTCAAACCAACTTTTGAATGGAAGTTAGCCCTTCCAATCTGAGAGGGCTCTCTCAAAATATTTATGAAATTGACTATATAAAGCTCAAAGTTTAGATGGATAACTCTGGATTTTTATTTTTGTGTGGTTTTGCAGGTGAAGAAAAATGTGATGACTGCCACCATTGGGCATGGATTCAAATTAAAACAAATTATGGACAAAATAATGTTTAATGGAAGCTGAGGCATCTATAGCTTTAAAACTGATATCAAATTAACATCCACAATTATACATAGTAAATGAAGGAAATTGGAACAATTTGACAAGATTTCCAAGTAATCAAGATATTATGTAAAACAAAAAACAACATGGTAAGAACACATGAAAGGCATGACATGAATCTTAGGCACAAAAATAGAGTTGCTGCAAATTTTCTATTAAAAGGATCAAAAGATTACATAAGGTTAGTTCTTCACATTATCCATCAACCCTTCTCAAAGTTGAAAAGCTACTTATTTATAGAGAAAAGATCTCTTTACATTAACTTGCTACCTAGGCCAAATTTGATCCACTATTTAAGATACCTATTCCTATTTTTCTTCTAACTAACAAAGTCCTCATAGGGATTTTCTGTTTTTACATAGTTGGAATTCAACTAGGACTCTACTAGCTTTAAAACTATAACCACTTTCTGTTGATGAAGATAGTGAGCCCAATTGCATGCTAGATTTGCTGGAATGTCATTGCACCTTCGACCTGTTGATAGATATCAATTAAATTTCTTTTGTGCTGACTGTCTTAATGAGCTGGCTATTATGATGATGTGGCTATGTGCTAACTTGACACGCTGAAAAATAAGAGTTTAACATGATGAAGTGGACACCCTTTATGATTTGTAATCCATCTGAAGATTGGATGTTTGATATTCAAAATCTTCAAAAAGGTAGAAAAAATAGAGTTTTTATGATTTCGTAGCAAAAAACAGAGTTTTCAGCAGTTTCGTAGAAAACTTTGGTAGAAACTTCAAAAAACATCCTTATGCTACATCTTTTCTCTCTCTGCTAGTTCTAAGGTCTTCTTTGTAGTTTATAAGCTAAATATAGGCCTTTAGAACTATCTTTGCTGAGCTTTAGACTAGCCTTAACCTCCATGGAAAGCTACAACAATTTCGTAGCAAATTCTCATATTCATTATGGGGAGTTGCTACGAAAGTTCCAAAATTCTGAGTTTTTCTAGTTTTCATGATTCTTAATGCCTCCTTATGACTCCTAATACCATGTTGACTATATATATGGATGAGTTGACTTATTTAGGTATAATGAAGACAAAATTTAAAACTTTACCATATCATGGAGTAGCACTTACTTCAGCAACGATCTTGAGTTTTCTCTTTTTGAGTTCAACCTGAATCATTTCAATTTGAGTTTCCAGTGCTATGACTTGTCCCTGTAAGCCTTTTATATCTGCATGTAACGAACTAGTCCTTTTATACATATGCTCAAACATTCTATGTAAAGGAAAAGTCCTCCTTATCATCTTTTTTGATTTGTCTGCAATTTCATCATAAAAATCTATCTGTCTTAACACTTCATTTTGGTATTCATCAAACTCAAGCTTGGTCTTGATAACTTCTTTTCTGGCCTCCCTTAACTGTTCTTGTAGGACCTCTATTTCACTTTTTTCATGAACAACCTCATTGCCTTTCTTTTTCTTTGATGGTTCTGTTTTGTCTAATGGTGCTTCAGGTATCTCTTCAACTTGCTGCATTGATCTTGTGACATGTTTCCTTGGCCTAAAAATGAAACCATGTTCTTCTTGAGTAAAGTCTAATTTCTTAGCTCTCTTTCTTTTCTTCTTGGTTTCAATTTGGGTCACTTCTACAGGCTATTCAACTAGACTTTCTTCAATGTCTATAAATTCTATAATGTCAATTAGTTTGCCCTTCTTTTTACTCTATTCTCTACTCTATCTTCTGGTCATCCTCCTGTTAGTACTTGTGGAATATTCAATTACAGGTTTCTCTGCCACTGGTTGCTGCTCTACTACTGATTTATGCTCTTTTACTGATTCCTGCTCTTTTCTAGGGGTTGTGGATTTAGATTTATGAGTTCTCCTAGAGGGGGTAGAAACATCTAATTCATACCCACTTAAGAACAAAAAGGTAAGCCAATCTCTGTTCAATCTATTTAACTCTTCAACCACTAGTAATTTGATAAGACCATGATGAAAAATAGAGGTACTGCTTGTGAGTTGCTTCCTCTTCACCTGCAAACCAATTTGTGAAAACCTAGACCTCACTTAGACCATGATTAAACTTGTTCTGATAGCGAAACCCTATTCAACGGCAACACTTGTAAACTTTTTGATAGCAACAGATGGTATAAAGGGGAAAAGGAGAGTTAAGGGTGAATGAAAAGGCGTGGTGGACACGAGAATAAAGATGTATAATCACTCAGTATAACTCTAACATCACTAACAATCATTTAAAATAAAATAGTTACACAGCAACAAACTTTCGTAGTGAGACAAGTGTCAAGATGGACCATTTTGCTACAGAACTATCAGGGAATTTTGTAGCGAATTCTAGGTTTGCTAAATTTGAGTTGTTGCGAAAGTTTTTAAAACTATGAGACAAGTCTATAATGAAATAATAACCTCAAATCAATGGAATTATGACCTTTTCTTTTTATGATGACCCTATCAAACACTAAATGTACCCTATGATAAGTTTCGCATGAACCTAAACATAAAAACCTTATCTAAGATGACTAATCAAACTAAAAATTAATTCTAGCGTTTATCATGGATAACATATTATTTGTTGCTGATTTTCAAGGATGTCTGGTTGTGTAGAAAAGTTTTGGCTTTGTATGATGGTGTTTGGTTTGGAATTTGATGAATAAAGAATTTGGCTTGGTTGATGAACAAAGAGTTTGACTTGATTATTATTGGTGAGATTTGGCTTGGTACATCAATGATCAGGTTGTAGAGGGTTGAATGGTATCTAGGTATTTAGTAACAATGTTTATTTGGTTGATAAATGTTTGGTCTCAGAGAGAATATTTGGTATCATGGTTTTCAGTTATATAGAATAAGCATATTGTTGGGTGCGGCTTCAGTTTGAAAATTGGATAAAAAGTGGCCTACATGTTTCGATGTGTGTTTGAGTCAAGTGGGTCTAGTGTGAAATATTTTGAAACGTGGTCCACAAAGGTAGTGAGGGTAGGAGCCTTCAATGAGGGAGTGGTAGCTTCCTTATGTTAGGAGCTGGTAAACTTGATAAGGGAGTGGTAGCTTCCTTCCAAAAGGCGCTGGAGAAAAGAGGAGGTGGTAGGAGCCTATGCGCTGGTAACAATATGCACTAGTACAAGTGTTGCGATCTAAATATGTCATACTATCCATTATATAAATTTTCCATTCAGAGTCCATATTCCCAAATTTATGACACCTTTTATAGAAACTATACCACCAACTTCCGCTAAATATACTTCTTTTACCTTGTGGTTAATTATGATGGATTCCTTATCGTTTTTAATGGTTAAATGTGTTTTTAACATGATTTTATCAATGAAGCTTTATTAATGTGATTATGTGGACAAGAATCATGTTTTGGTATGAAGATTTTTCTTATGTGCCAACTTAGTAACAATCTGGCAATTCGGTACTAGTTTCGACACTTACACAAATGGAGAAAAAAAGTTAAAATCATAAAATATGTTTTTCTTTCTCAAAGAATGAAAACTTAGATGCCAAATGGGCCTAATATTTTGGTAAATTCCTTGGAATATACCCAGCTTACATGTGGGATCCTAGCACATGATTTAAGCTAGAGCAAAAAATAGCTAACAATTTTGAAACTACCATGTTTTGCCTCAATTTCTGTGCAAATGGTGGCGAATACCAAGAATCCAGAAAATGGGTTTTTGCAAAACAAAAAAAATTATTTGTATCTCAAACCATTTCCAAAAATTCAATATGGTTTCGAAGTTATAGCTGATTATCCAAAGTAGGTTTGTACAAAATTTCTGAAAAACCCAGATTGGCAAAAGTATGTAAACAATTAACTTCAAGCACGATTTTAGAGGCCATGGAATTGGATAAGGAAATTCCAAGATAGGATTTTGTTGATAATATGGAAAATTAGGCTTCATAGAAACAACTCTCCAAAATACATCATGGTTGAGAAGATATGGCTAGTTCTTTAACAGTTATTTGTATAAAATTACAAAAAAACCAGAATTATGAGATTTTTCTCTAAAGTTGAAATTCATTTTCTGAGTTCAGGGGATTGGACCTTATCCTTACTCACTAGTTTTTATGTTTAAATAGAGCCTCATAGGACTAAGAAAGGGGATCATGAGTTTGTAATCTAATTTTTGTGAGGGAGAGAAATCATCATTTAGAATTCTTTGTAAACTGTATTTTTGTTGAAGGTTAATAAAAGTCACAGTTGATGATTCATTGAGTTTCTGAAGCATTTAAGCTTGTGAATTTTTAGCTACCTTGTTGGTGTTAGAAAGGGCCCATCGATCCAACTTGGTAAACTATTGTACATGATTAGTTTAAATTTCTTGTTTTTGTACTTGTTCTATTATGTATGCTAATATAATTTTATGATTTAGCACCTATGTTACAATCAAGCTTATATAGTGAAAGCAAAGTGTGGAATGTGTTTTTAATTATATTTTTATATATGAAATGAAGTGGTTGTGTTATCTGATTGATATTGTGTGTATTTAATAGGTGTGTGGTGCACCAGGTTTCTTAGGTCATTACAAGCAACCTGCTCTAGGGTAGTTTTATAGATTTACTGATATTTGTTTATTAAATTTCTAGAATTGTTTCCTTTCCAATTCCTTGCAGAATTACTTTGAGATTACCTTTGAACCTATTTTACATTATATTTTAGATATAAGAATGTGACTAGTGATTGGTTAATTTATTATTTAATAGACTTATAATAAAATTTTCTTGCAAGCTTTTAAAGTTTGTTTTGTATTCTCAACTAGATTAACTTAGGATTTAATCCTTCATTTCTTGTGTTTGCATCTTTAAGTCTTATGATCTTGGATTTGATAATTAAATGTTAGAATTAAAGTACATATGATTCCACCAACATTTTTGGTGCCATTGCCGGGGAGGTGCTAAAGGGATTAGAGCATAGTTTATTTCACAAGTTTTTTGCATGATTTTAGTTACAGGGACAACTTGGGATGAAGATAAAATGGTAATATGAGAGGTAAGAACTTGCACATACACTTTGGTGGGGTTTCTCTAAAGCCTTGTCGTTTGCTTCTTTTTCTTTGCAAGTGTGTTTTCTTTTAGACCGATTCATGAAAATAAGAGAATCCTAACTTGTGTGAACAAATAAATTGGTGACAATAGAGTCTTAGTAGCATGGTGGCACTTCAAGTACATGATTGGTTTGCTTGCATTTGTTTTAAGTGTGTTTCTTTTCTATTTATTTAGGATTTTTAAGAACTCCATACACTAATCCATGTGCAAGACAAGGGTTAACAACCATCAAAACAACATTCAAGGATGATAAAGAGTTTGGAAGAAGTCTCTCAAATCCTAGTAGTAGTTGGGATCTCTACATCTCAGGAAGAACAAATCTTGATAGCAAACAATAAATTATCTGCCTTCCCCTAAGTGATAGAATAACAACAACTCCGTGGATCACATCCACATGAAGATCTTCACCCTTGCAAACTTGTTGAGGAAATTAAAGAATCATGGAGTGTATCCAATGGAGAGAAACCAATAGAACCCGAGATTGAAGAATTTTTGACATGCCTATCTACGGATCCTCTGAGCACACAAGAGGATAATCATATAATGCTAGAAGATATGCATGACATGGTAAAGGAGGATATCCCAAATGATCCAAATAAAGAGGTAAAAAAAGAGCATTTTTATTTTATTGAAAGATGGTTTCAAGAAAATATAAGACCATACTGCTCCTTCATTCCTCATTACTTCTTGACATCATCATCAAAACAACTGGTTCTTCATACTCAGGTAATTGAAAACTATATTCTAAACTTGAGTATGAATGCATTTTTATACTTGTTACGCACATGGTTACATTGGAAATATTCCTATACTTGAGGAGAGGAATTTGTTTTCTCAAGTAGAGTAGGATAATAAATAAATAAATAAATTCTACATATAGTAATTAGTTTAGTTTAAAATATAGTGGAACATCTTTCTCATTTGCTTTGCATAAGTGGGGATGTTAACAACTAAAAATAAACTAGTTGAAAACAGGAGATCTATCTTCCTATAGAAAATTTCTGTTGAGGTTTCTTTTAGCTGCATATTTTTTATAATGAAGATTTCCATAGTAGCATGGTTTGACTATTACTTTTCTTTCTCACTTATTATTTCTTTATAATAGTTCGATTTGTTTCTAGTTTTTCTTTTCAATAAAGTAAGATATGACCATTATGTTTGGAATCCTATGTGAAGTTGGAAATGATTGCATTACAACATCATCCGGTACTACATACCAACTATTGGGTACCGTATTTAAGGAAACTAGTACCCATAATTTCATTTTTCAAAATTTCAGTACTCAGTTCGGTACAAGTACCCAAAATTTCAATTTCCAGAATTTTGGTACTTAGTTCGGTACCAATATCCAGAATTTCAATTTCCAGAATTTTTGATTTGTCATGAATAATACCAAATATTCAGGATGTTAGTTGCACCCATTCAACGTACGCTTTGTTCACTAGATTCAGACATTTTTTGTCTTCATGACTGAAGCTATTTTACAAGACAAAGTCGGATTCAAGAATCTTGTCATTTGGGATGCTTAAATAAGGGAAGAATACTGGAACTCAAAAGTGGAAAATACATCTTTGTCAATAGAATGTAACACTTAGGGGAGTATTTGATGACATATTTCCTTTTACCTTAAGTTGTTAAAAATGATGCATTCATGCTTTATCATTACTTATCTGTTTTAAGACTTCTATTTCACAAATATAATTAAATAAACAATCCTTTTCATAAAAGTTGAATTGAATGATAATTCCAAACCATTCATAGCTAATATACCTTTTTTGTTATGGAATTCCATTTTTCTTATTCATATAGATTTCTAATTATCAATACAAAATAGTTGCTCAAAATATAGTTACCAAAACATATTAAGGGGATTACAACAAAATTAAAAGGTCCATACAATGGTATCAATGAAAAATAACTTGAATACTATAACCATAACACCAAAGCATGATATCCTAGCATCTTTATTAAGACTTGCAAAAGAGTTATTGAAGTCTCTACTCATGGTGGAATACTACTTTAAAAGCGAAAGTGTTATATACCTAGGGGGGATAATATGGGGTACAAAGGGAGGTACCCAAGGTAATAATGTAATAATGGGATGGGCCATAGTAATAAATAAGGTGGTTAACCCATATCATGTAAGGGACCACAAGTAGTTAGTAATAATGTAATGGGCCTGTGGTATTAGTTCGATGGTATGAGGGAACCATGGTAATGACCCATGGTATTGTATGTATGAGGCCTATATAGAGGCTAGAGACTCCACATGGAGAGATGTCAAGGAATATTGTATGAACAGGCATATGGCTTGTGGAGTGTTCTCTTTCCTTAAGGAGTGAATGTATGGTGTTGCCCTACCTTAAGGGTTTGATATCAATAAAGAATCATTTCATATCATTTCTGGGTTTATTTATATTATCATATATTTTTGGGTTAGATCTATAACAAAGTGGTATTGGAGCTATAACAAGTGGTATCAGTAGCTCTGATACCACTTGTTATATATCTAATCCAAAAATATAAACATACCCAAGAATAACAAGATAGAAATATATAGAAATGCTTCTTTGTTGATCAAAACCCTTAAGGTATGGCAACACCATACATTCACTCCTTAAGGAAGGAGAACACTCCACAAGCCATATGCCTATTCATACAATATTCCTTGACACCATTCATTGACATCTCTCCATGTGGAGTCTCTAGCCTCTATATAGGCCTCATACATACAATACCATGGGTCATTACCATGGTTCCCTCATACCATCGAACTAATACCATAGGCCCATTACATTATTACTAACTACTTGTGGCCCCTTACATGATATGGGTTAACCACCTTATTTATTACTATGGCCCATCCCATTATTACATTATTACCTTGGGTACCTCCCTTTGTACCCCATATTATCCCCCCTAGGTATATAACATAAAGCATACACAGAAACTATGATTAGTAGGATTTTAGGTGTCTTTTGGTTATTCCTTGGCAACCTCATCCATCTCACATTAAAAATGGCTCCTTCATGCTATGTCCTTTGAGTACCTATAAGTAACTTATGTGTTGAATAAATTTTGTAGGTAATCTAAGTCACTCTGAAAGTTATCATCCTATGCCTTTAAGGGGATTTCTGAAGCTGCTCTCCCATCTACAAATTGCAAAAACAATATCTATAATATAAACCTAAAATAGTAGGAAACATGGGACTAGAGTCTTCAGTGTATAATAGGTTTAAAAGGTTAACCCGTCAAGGCTATGGATGCTTGTTGGCAATAGGTACTGACCTGTGATACCACTAGGAAAACCCGTTAGGGCTATGAACGCTTGCAGGAAATGGGGCATTCTCCCTAAAGAAGTGCCAACCAAACTAGAGCTTTTGTATACTTGTATGATGGTTAATCTATAGTTTTACTATCAAAAGGAAGCATATGTGGATGGAGTCAAGAGAAAAATGAACTCCTTAAAATTTCTTCTAAATAATGGCCTTAAGGTAATCTTGAGTCCTCTGTCATTGGTTTTTCATACTATACCTAAGATTTAATTATCTTAGAAGTGGGACCTATGATCAGAGTGAATTAATAGAGCTCAACTACAAAGATTATCCGTAATACTTGGATGACTATAAGACTTTTGGATTTGGTTAGTAATAACTAATTTTCATTGGTTCATCATTTGTTGTCATCATAATAAGCCTCCTACTTTTCTGTCTACAAAGCTGGAGAACCCTTTAAATTTATAAAAAGGTTTCTTTTTTCTTGAGCATAAAACTATTAAGGATTGATGAAATCATTAGTAATGAGTGATTTGGAATTTATTTTATGCTTAGTGTTAGTTTAGCATCATTTAATAAATCTGAGATGTTTTATATTTGTTTAGTATTCATCTCATTTGTTCCATTGTTTTTTGTTAGGTTCCTTTGTATTAGATTCATCTCAACAAACCTCCTCACTTCTTCATTATCTCACCTTTTTCGCATGAGGACATGCAAAACTTCATACATGGGGGAAAAGTGGTTGTTGGTACCTTTTAAACATGTTCAGTTCGTTCTGTTCAACTTCCTTCAGTAGATCAAATTATCACTCATTAACTCTGTCTCTTTCAGATCGTTCTAGACCTTTAGCCTTACTTTGCCTCATCCTCAACCTGCAGTACACATCAAAATTCAAAAGGTATCCTTGAGGTAAAACATGTTTAAATAATTTTTAACTCATTATAATTTAAGGAAGCTTGGTGATTAACCACTTCCTATTCCATAAATCTTTACCTTTCTTAAGCCACCATTAAATCCCCCATTTCTAAATCCATCAATGCATATTCTAGTAAAACCATAAGAATGAAAAGAAAAGCATTGTGGTACATGAATAAAAAGATACATATATAGTGTATTCTCCTTGTACATCAAAAAACGTTCAAAAAATCATCATCTAAATGTTCTCAATAAGAGGATGAAGTCATTGTTTCTTATCTGAGAAAAGAACCACAAAGTGAATAATGGTCTTACAAAGTTTCCAGTCCTTATCCTTAGAATTACCCTATATCATCCACCATCACTTCCTATTCCATATTTTGTTTGTCCTAAATTTGTGCTACCTTGTTGAGAAACATATAAAGTTTTGATGGTATGACAATTCACCTTTAATCACCTACCCCAAGAAACAATGTCATAGGCGAGAATTTTGTTTGCATGAGGGCATGCAAAGTCTTAGGCATGGGGGAATGTTGGGCTCTAAATATGTAATACTATCCATTATATAGATTTTCCATTCATAGGCCATATTCCTAGATTTATGACACCTTTTATAGCAATTATACCACCAACTTTCACTAAATATACTTCTTTTACCTTGTGGTTAATTATGATGGATTTCTTATCCTTTTTAATGGTTAAATGTGTTTTTAACATGATTTTACCAATGAAGCTTTATTAATGTGATTATGTGGAAAATAATCATGTTTGGGTATGAATATTTTTCTTATGTACCAACTCAGTAACAATCTGGAAATTTAGTACTAGTTTCTGCACTTACATGAATGGAGAAAAAAGTCAAAATCATAAAATATGTTTTTCTTTCTCAAAGAATGAAAACTTAGATGCCAAATGGGCCTAATATTCTGGTAAATTCCTTGGAATATACACATCTCACACGTGTGGGATCCTCACACATGAGTTAAGCTAGAGCCAAAAATAGGTAACAATTTTGAAATTGCCATGTTTTGCCTTTATTTCTGTGCAAATGGTGGCAAATCTCGAAAAAATCCAGAAAATGGGCTTTTATAAAGCATAGAAATTTATTTGTTTCTCAAATCATTTCCAAATATTCAATAGGGTTTCAAATTTATAGCTGGTTATTCAAAGCATATTTGTACATTTTTTTTTGAAAAACCCAGATTGGCAAAAGTATCTAAACAGTCAACTTCAAGCACGATCTCTGAGGCCATGGAATTGAATCAGGAAATTCCAAGACAGGATTTTGTTGATAATATGGAAAATTAGACTTCATATAAACAAATATCAAAAATACATCATGGTCAAGGAGATATGGCTAGTCCTTTAACGCTAATTTGTATAAAATTACAAAAAATCTAGAATTATGAGATTTTCCTCTAAAGTTGTAAATTCATTTTCTAAGTTTATGGGATTGGATCTTATCCTTACTCACTAGTTTTTATGTATAAATAGAGTCTCATAGGACTGAAAAATTGGATCATGAGTTTGTAATTGAATTTTTGTGAGGGAGAGAAATCATTATTTGGAATTCTTTGTAAATTGTATTTTTGTTGAAGATTAATAAAAGTTATAGTCGATGATTCATTAGGTTTCTGAAGAATTTAAGCTTGTGATTTTTTAGCTACCTTATTGGTGTCAGAAAGGGCCCACTAATCCAGCTTGGTAAACTATTGTACATGATTAGTTTAGATTTCTTGTTTTATTATGTATGCTAATATAGTTTTCTGATTTAGTACCTATGTTACAATTAAGCTCATATAGTGAAAACATAGTGTGGAATATGTATGGTTAATTAGATTTGTATATATGATGAAGTGATTGCCTTATATGATTGATCTTGGGTAAATTTAGTAGGTGTGTGGTGCACCAAGTTTCTTAGGCCATTACAAGCTGCCTGCTCTAAGGTAGTTTTATAGATTTACTGATATTTTTTTATTGAATTTCTGGATTTGTTTCCTTTCTAATTCCTTGTAGAATTTCTTTGAGATTTATGTTTCAAGTGTGTTGCCACAAGAACAATTCAAGGTTCCATCTTTCGTACTTCATGAGCTAGTAAATGGAAAGCCTTGACATTATTTAGTTAATTCACATAAACATAGTAGTTTCTAGATTGCATGTTATTCATTGGATTTCTTTCCTTGAGTAGTGTTATTTAGCTTTGAAGGGCGTGTGAAGAATATAATAGGGATATTTCAGTTTCTACTGTGATTGAAACATTTACCTTTGAACTTGTTTTACATTATATTTTAGATCTAAGAATGTGACTAGTACTTGGTTAATTTATTATTTAATAGACTTAGAATAAAATTTCATTTCAAGCTTTTAAAGTTTGTTTTGTATTCTGAACTAGATTAACTTAGGTTCTAATCCGACATTTCCTATGCTTTCATCTCTAAGTCTTATGATCCTGGATTTGATAATTAAATGTTGGAATTAGAGTACATATGATTCCACCAACAACAAGATGTAAAATATTTTCTTCATAATAAGAAAGAAGATAGAGACGACAACAAAGGTGGTTTTCTCCCAAATTGGGTTTCCACCTAAAAATATTGTGTCTCTATGCATTGATGATGTGTTTCATTCTATGGTTTACATGTTCTTATGTTTAATGCTGCTCATAATGTACTAAATATTCTAAGATCTATAACACATTATGCAAGTAATGAAATAATGAATAAGATGAATTTGAGAATGAAATGTACACTCTAAGTAAAATTTGATTGGGTATGAAATACTGATTCACCCCCCCTTACGTATTTCTAGCAATTGGTATCAGAGCAGGTCCCTCCAATAAATCTTAACCGCTTGAGAGTAGATCGAGGATCACGGGAAGGAAGCAAAAGAAAAAGGCAACATAAAGAAAGACGTCAAGTCATGAAATTTGTTACAATGATGTATCTGATGCCATGGAAATATCAATAATCATAGGTCAAGGACAATTAGTAGTGGAACAAACCAAGTTAGAAAGTATGGATAATAAAGGTATGCTCGTACTTAATGATGCTAATTATCGAGATTGGAAAGAAAGATGAATTCTAGGATAAAATCCCTTAGATACGCTATTTGGAATTTAGTCTATAATGGTTATACTAAAACTCCACCATCAAGACAAGAAATCGAGAAGAATAGTCAAGCATTACATGAAATCTTTTGTAACGTACCTAATTCAGTATTTAAGAAAATTATGCACTATGAAACCACAAAGGAGGTATGGGATAATCTTCCGGCTATCCATGAAGGAGAAGGAAAACTAGTAACAAAGGACATTTGTTCATTAGGTAAACCAACAGGTAATATTATTTCTGAAACATTAAATGAATTTGAAGGAAATTGTAGTCTATCAGAAGATGAGAGTGACCATGAAACAACCTTTATTATATCAGATGGAGTTACTGATTTAGAAGAAGAAAGGTTAGAGGAAGTATTTAAACTTTGAATAAAACTTGTTTATGATTTGAAAAGGATTAACGTTATTGAGAATAAGTTGCTGAAATATGAAAATAGGGACCATGATAAATCAGTAAATAATGTAGTAACATAATAACTTAGTGAAATGAAACAATATTGTGAAGGACTTGAAGCTAAGATCATCTCTCTAATATCGGATTTGGAAAAGTCAAACAAATGAAAGGAGGAGCTACTTCAAGTATTTGAAGAAGAAGAGAATGGGATTAAATAAGGAATTATCGATTTAAGAACACAACTGGAAGAAGGAAGAAAAATTGAAGAAGGAATGAGGAAGAAGTACAAGTATAGGGAAGATAAGTTTTAAAGACTGGAGGTTGAGGTAAGCATTCTAAAAGGTAAATTAGTAGAAAAGGAAAAACATTTGAAATTTCATGATAGTACCAAGATATTGGACAATATTCTTAACAATCAAAGATCCCCCTCCATCAAATCAAGCCTTGGATTTTACGAAACTATTAAGGGAGAATCTAGCTCACAAAGAAATTTTGAGGTTAACAAAGCAAACCTTGAAAATCCTGGTAAAGAAGTAAGAAGTCAACCAAACCAGAAACCAAGAAAAGTAAATTTTCAAAGGAAATCATTTGCCCCCAATGAATATGACAAAAATAGAAATACAATCCATGATGTCCATTGATTAATGATATTGAATGTTTTATCTATCATAACTCTAGACACATTGCAACCAATTGCAGAAGCAAATTGTTCATACCTCAAGAAAATAGTATCTCCATAGGAATACCATTAGTTACCAGGTGTTCAAGTTTCTTTAAGGGGCGTTTATTTACATGCAATGTATTTGGTCACGAAGCTATTGATTGCAATAAGAGAAATATGAAGCAGAAATACTATGATTCTCTTTACCCCTTCTCTAGTCATGTAAGGTGTTATCCATTTAATAAGTTTGGACATGTAACAAAAGAATGCATGACCAAGTCAATGAATTCATACAAAAAACAAGTATATTCCATCCAAAATAAGCAACCAGAGAAGAATACTATCATTAAAAGACCTGAAAAAGATGGATCCACTAACACTCCTCATATTAAGCTGAAGGAAGAGGAGCAAGTGAAGTGTGGCTTTGATTTGTGCGCATTTGAAGAAGAATATCAATGGTACATAGATCGTGGATGATCTCACCACATGTATAGAAATAAGAGAAAATTTATCTCTCTCAAGAAAAAAAAGAGAGTGGTAAAGGTACTCATGGAAACAGTGCACTGGCAAAGATACTGGGAAAAGGTAGTGTTGTTCTTGATGTTAAGAATAATGAAGCAAGTAATGTATTGTTGGTTGAAGGGCTAAAACAAAACATTCTAAGTGTAGGCCAAATAGTTGATAAAGGGCATGTAATTGTATTTACATCAACTGGATGCAAAATTATAGAAGAAGACACTAGAAAAGTTATAGCAAAAGGATTCATAAATGCAGACAAATTAGAGGTTCCAAAGAAAAATCCAAGTAGAAATAAGAAGTCAAGTTCCTCCTTTTCAGATTCAGAACAAGGGAAGATAATTCTCACTACAGTCTATTGTACCTAATGCATATTTCCAAAAGTTCTGCAAAAGCGCATGTGGAGTAGATGATAACTTGATGACAACTAGGTCCACAAGACCAGTGGTGCATGATTTCAGGGGGGCCTCTGCATGTGTGCTATTTCATTAGTTCAACCATGATGATTTCATATGTTATTTTGGTGATGATTTATGCTACTAATGCTGCATCTGTTAAATTTTTTGTGTTCAGGAAAAGATATGACGTGTTTAGGGGGAGCTCTGGATATTTGCTTCTAAGCAAAAGTTAGTGTCTTATATTGTATACATGCTTCTTATGAATGACAATTATGTATGTACACAATTCTTAACTTGGACAATCACGTATTATCTTCTTGTGATGAAGAATTGGCATAGGATTAGGTGGAGGTTCTCATATGCTTCCAATAGTTCATTGTTGGCATTATGGTTCTGACATTGGTGTGTTACATTAATTCTTCAATCTGTTGAGGATGCTTATATGCTGCTTATGATTCATGATGAGTTTATGAGCTATTGTTGATACCTCATTGCAAAATATTATATTTTTACTACTATTTATTTGTTTTGTATCTTCATGCTACTAATGTGTCATTTGGAAAAGCTAATGTGATCGGGATTGGTGATGAAGAGTCGACAGAGGTTGAGAGGGAGAATCACCTATGCTTTTAATGGTTCATTGTTGGAATTATGGTTTTTTATTGGTAGAAATGAATCATGGGAATTACTTATCTAACATTGGTTTATTGCATACTGTTGATAATGTTGAAAATTCAACAAGATGATGGAGCTTAGTGGAAAGGAGTTGCCTTCACTAAGTGGGCCCGCAGGCTCTTTTTGGCGCAAAGTCTATTTTTAGACATATGGATCATGGTCTATGAGTTGCAGTATGTTATTTGTGGATGATTGGTCATGTTGGTAAAAATAGATGGACTTCTATTTTTAGACATATGGGCAGGATTCTATTTTTAGACTGCCAGGCTAAAAATAGAAAAGTCAAATATTATTAGCTCATAATAATATTTAGACTATAAACATTATCTTATCCTCTTGGAGCACTTTAGTTTGAGCTACAGATGTGGCACATGCAACTATCAGAAGGAAATACACTTTCTTTGTGGGTCAATTGAGCTATTGCATGCAGGACTTTAGTTAGAACTCATGTGGTTGAGTTTGGTGGAGTTGATTGTGGAGTTGATGGAGTTGTGTTTAGTTTGACTTGGTTAAACTGGTTGTATTTTAGTCTAACTAAAGAATACTCTAGTGATGAGTTGTGTGAATTAAATTATTAATTAATTCACTAATTATTAACTCATAATGCAACTGAAGAATACATCAGTTAACTCAGTGCATGGACAGTTCAGTGGAGACAGGTGTTAGAGGTTGAGATTACTATCAGTTGTGACTATAGTTGTGCATGAGATCTTGCACAATCAATGGGATTGAGTTATGCCAATGAGGAATGCGTAGTGTGGGCTAATACCAAGGTAATTGTAGCCTGTGCTCACGTGATTTTCACTTGGGATTGTGCAGTGGAGGTAGGCAAAGCAATGGAGGAGATTTGAACCTGTGATTGATTCAGATTTGAGCTAGTTTGTGTGTAACAGGTGGAGATAGTGTTGAGTAATTGTGAGGAGTATTGTACTATGTATTGTTACATGTTCTCAATCATTATAATATACATATAGTGTGGGGTTTTCAGCTGTATGCTTTCCCCGGGTTACATACTGTTTTAATGTGTGCATGCGATTGATGTTTCATTGATTTTAATGCTGCTAAATTGATGATCAATAGTAGAGGAGGTTATGTATTATGCATGCATTCTGAAAATAGTGTATAATTAGGATAATATCTGTGAATAAGTGTTATATTATTCAAAATTTCTATATGGTATCAGAGCAGAGTTGATCATCAGATCTATTATTCAGAAAGTGATTACATTTTATTTCTTCAGGCAGAGTTTGTAATCGGGCCAGGTAGCCTTTGGATTCATCTTTCTTTTGGAAGGTGAGATATCCGGTAAAAGCCCATACAGTCAATCTCTGTACGAGAAATACTTTGTTCTCACGAATTTTAGATCAGAGGCGGTTGAGTTTTGAGCTGGTGGAATTCGAATTTGCAGCAGTGTTTTCTTGGTGTCATAGTTGAAATGTCTTTCAACGGATTGCGATTAGAGTATGCTCTTGAAGGCAGCTCAAATTATATTGCATGGAAAGACAGGATGGAGGCGGTGTTAGATGACAATGGGTTGAAGGATTTCATAGATGCTGAAGTCCCAAAACCTACTGATGCTGCTGAAGCTGTGGCTTGGCAAAAGAAGACAACAAAGTGTCGAAGGATTCTGTTGGAGGGCGTGAAGGATCACATTATATCCAGCCTGCATGGAAAGGCTTCTCCATACTTGACATGGAAAGCGTTGACAGATCTATTCCAAAGTAAGAGAGACCAGAGGAAGTTGGCGCTCAAGGATAAACTCAGAAACATTAAGTGTGAGAATGGAGACAATATGCCTATCTCACGAAGTTCACCCAGTGCCGGGATGAGCTGGGAAGTGTGGGGGTGACTGTTGATGATGAGGACTTGGTGAGCTTGGCTCTCCTTGGTCTTCTGAAGAGTTGGCATTCCTATCAGGACTCTGTCAATGGTCGGGAGAAATTGCCAAGATGGGAGAGACTTTGGTCGGATCTTGTGCAAGAGGAGATCAGATGGAGCACCAGAGATAATTCTTCATCCATGCATGATGAGGAGAATTGTGCCTTAGCGAGTAAGGTGAAGAAGGGGAAGGAGAAGGGTTCTCTTTCCGAATCCAGTTCTTCCAATAATGGGAAGAAGGTTGACAAGTCGAAGGTGAGATGCTTTCGTTGTCATGAGTTGGGCCATTATGCTACTAATTGCCCAAAGAAGAAATCCAAGATGGGATCCGGGGAGGGATCTGAAGGTGAGGCACTTGCTTCATAGTTTGAGTTAGATTTCACACTCTTCGCATGCATGGTTTCATCCATGGTGGGAAGTGGTTGGTTTCTTGACAGTGGAGCTTCTTTCCACATGACCAGTGACAAGAGTTTGTTCAGTACTTTGGAGGAGAAAGATCTCCAGATACTCATAGCGATGGGTGATGATGAGAAGTATAGTGTCTCAGGTGTAGGCACAGTTATTTTTCAGAGTGAGCATGGAGCTCGCCTTACCTTGAACGATGTCAAGTATGTACCAGGACTGGAGAGAAACTTGGTGTCGATCGTGATGCTGGAAGACAGAGGCTATGATGTAGTCTTCAGTAAGGGAAAGGTTTTCCTTAGACACATCATCACTAGACAGGTGAAGCAGATTGGTTCACGGGTCAAGAACCTGTATGCTCTTGAGGTTCAAGATGCATGAAAAGCCTTGAGCAGCGAGGTAACTAATGGAGACTTGGTGGTTGAGAGGGAGCGTATATTACCTCTCAACATGCAGAGCCAGAAGAAGTCTCAGACGATTGTAGAGGAGCCACGATTGGTGCAACAGCTTCAAGAGGTTGTGGAGTAGCCACAACAAGGGAAGCTGAGAGGAGATCGAGTAGAGCTATCTACTCATGCATAGATCTCCAGTAGGGGGAAACTTTGAGCCAGGTGGGCTGAGGGATCGCATGCAGCCATACCTCCAGGTAGGAGGTGGGGTGGTGTGGATTGATTGCCCCAAGGAGGAGGGGCAGGATCCTTGAGGTACCCAACCTCTTGGATGAGACCTTGCTACGGGAGCCCCGATGTGGAGTAGTAGGAACTCACAGATTGGGTAGAGACAGATGCGGATGGAGCAGCAGAGGGAGTGACAGTCTAGGGAATCCCAGGACAGCGCATAGCCAGCAGGCTGCAGCAATGCGAGAGTCACAAGTGTTTTGCACAGTGCTAGGTGGCACAGAGAAGTGTGCAATGGTGCGAGATGCATGGAGATGTTGCAGTAGCGCAGATGTCGGAGAGGGAGCACTTGTCAGCAGCAGGTAGAGCTTCAGCATCAGAGTATGTTTCTAGCCCAACAGAGTGGTCAGTTGGGAGTGTTTTTGTTCCAAGTGTTGTTGGAGCAAGTGGACCGGGCAAATGTGTTGCATACAGAACATTCCAGAGTTGCAGGATAGGGGTTGCCGATAATCCATATCTTGTTGAGAGGGAGTGTTGAAAATGCAACAAGATGATGGAGCTTAGTGGAAAGGAGTCGCCTTCACTAAGTGGGCCCGCAGGCTATTTTTGGCTCAAAGTCTATTTTTAGACATATGGATCATGGTCTATGAGTTGCAGTATGTTATTTGTGGATGATTGGTCATGTTGGTAAAAATAGATGGAATTCTATTTTTAGACATATGGGCAGGATTATATTTTTAGACTGCCATGCTAAAAATAGAAAAGTCAAATATTATTATCTCATAATAATATTTAGACTATAAACATTATCTTATCCTCTTGGAGCACTTCAGTTTGAGCTACAGATGTGGCACATGCAACTATCAGAAGGAAATACGCTTTCTTTGTGGGTCAGTTGAGCTATTGCATGCAGGACTTCAGTTAGAACTCATGTGGTTGAGTTTGGTGGAGTTGATTGTGGAGTTGATGGAGTTGTGTTCAATTTGACTTGGTTAAACTAGTTGTATTTTAGTCTAACTAAAGAATACTCTAGTGATGAGTTGTGTGAATTAAATTATTAATTAATTCACTAATTATTAACTCATAATGCAACTAAAGAATACATCAGTTAACTCAGTGCATGAACAATTTAGTGGAGACAAGTGTTAGAGGTTGAGATTGCTATCAGTTGTGACTATAGTTGTGCATGAGATCTTGCACAATCAATGGGATTGAGTTATGCCAATGAGGACTGTGTAGTGTGGGCCAATACCAAGGTAATTGTAGCCTGTGCTCACGTGATTTTCACTTGGGATTGTGCAGTGGAGGCAGGCAAAGCAGCGGAGGAGATTTGAACCTGTGATTGATTCAGATCTGAGCTAGTTTGTGTGTAACAGGTGGAGATAGTGTTGAGTACCTGTGAGGAGTATTGTACTATGTATTGTTACATGTTATCAATCATTATAATATACAGATAGTGTGGGGTTTTCAGCTGTATGCTTTCCCCGGGTTACATACTGTGTTAATGTGTGCATGCGATTGATGTTTCATTGATTTTAATGCTGCTAAATTGATGATCAATAGTAGAGGAGGTTATGTATTATGCATGCATTCCGCAAACAGTGTATAATCAGGATAATCTATATGAATAAGTGTTATATTATTCAAAATTTCTATAGATAATTCCTATATGGTGTTTGGAATTGCATGAAAATGTGTTGATCTATGATGGGTTCATATTATTGTTGCTGATCAGTGTTCATGCACTTGTTACTCTTGATTGACATCTTCCTTGATAAGAAGGATATATATATGTTGTTGTTAATATGCCATGCTATTTGGATTGCTACTATGGAGTGTTCTTTATTGTTGTTGGTTGGTATGTGATATGTTGATGCTATACTACATGGTTGTGAGAACTTCAGATGCTCCAAAAGATCTTCAGTTTGATTACATCTATATGAGAGATATACATATACTGTTGATGAGATCATTGTTTATGGATGAGATGTTGAGAATATACATGTGCTATCATATATCATGTATTGTCATTGCTACATATCAATATTCATGGATTCCATGTATTTTCCATATCTTATCACCATGTATCCTCATTGTCTCATCTTTTGGTGCAATGGTTAGGAAGAGACCAATGTTGTAAAATTGTCAATTTTTTCCATGTATGGGGTATTGGATGTCAAAGGCGTGCATATCATTTATATAGTCTTTTTGTTTTGGATGATTGATGTAAACTTGGGTTTCGTTGACGGTGTTGGATGCCACCAACAACTAGGGGGTGTCCTTGGTGTGAAGTCTCAAATAGACCTCACACCGTTTGGGATAGGAGCCCCATTTGGTATGTGGGCCCTGCTACCACCATGAATGTTTTTACTCTTGGCTTCCAAATGAAAAGGTGTCAGAGTGAGGGCAAGAATGAAATTCCTAAACAATGAAACAAGGTCAACCCAAGATTGACAAACTATAGAAAGAGGTAGAAGTAAGTTACAACAACAATGAGAAGAAGTATGCCATGAGAGGGATCAATGAGCCAAAACTGACTCAAACATACATGAACAAGAACATACCAGAGGTTAATTGCAAATTATTTCACAATAGGTCACTAACATGGCATGGAGTAAGTAAGCACTAATTCAAAAGCAAACATACATGCAACAATTACAAACTATTCCATAATATATTGCCAGTATGAAAGCACAAATACAAATACAATGAAAAACTCCAGACAACCGGTACAACCACTATGAGTAAGCATGGGAATCAGAGCCAAAACAAAATAAATTCTTATTATTGCTGCTGCAAATACAAGTACATAAACTGCAATTCATCAAAGCCTAATAGTGGAACATGGGCTACTCATGCCATTATCCAATGCAAAAGCCTATCCTCACTATAGCTCACCCTATTAGCTTCCAAGAGCAGAGTGCCTCTAGCTCTCAAGCACACATCTACTATCTAATCCTAGCCACAAATCAAGTGATAAAATCCCCTCATAGATGAGGCAAGAGGGTATACTTATAGAAGTGAGGTGGCTGTTCACTTACCGTGACCTTTGACCTACCCTCATAACTCTTGAGCTTCCGCACTACTATCTCATGCCTACTTCCTATTACATGCTCAATTGATCTCAACATAAATGCTGACACCATGATGAGAACATTTACATATTGATAGAAGAGAAAATGTGAGGAGAATAAATAAGTTTTGAGAAACCCTAGGGTTATTTTGCCAATACTACTGTGAAACCACAGAGACTTGCATGAAATGTTGAACTTCCTTCTATTGTGCCTTGCTTGCATCCAATCATCCTTTGTTGTTGTGTTCTTAATATTGCCAACATGTTTTAGGAGCCTGAGTGGATCTAGTTTTGATCTGGTTGAAACCTTAGTTGTGTAACATCTATGAAAAATACTAACTTCCTTCATCTAGGTCAACCTTCTTTCTTTCTCTTATTATCTGCAAGAAAACAAATTACATTATCCATATACATATTGGTTGTCAAAGAATAATATCAGAAAGATTAAACAATTGTATGAGAGTGAAACATCAATTTTGACCCATGTATAGTCCCTTTTTGTGCCACATTTATGTCAATGAATGCAATCTATATGGGTGTCCCTAGGCTCCAAAATGTTTAAAAAAATTCTTGAAAGAACTGTCCATATCTCTCTTTTCTTTAATCAATCATCAAGTGGTGTTTAGGGTGAAGGATCCAGAGCTTTGCTATCTTCTATGGAGGAAATGAAATGCCAAGAGGCATATAACTTCCTGGGATTTGGTATCTAACACTCTAATGCACATGTACCACTTCATTGAATATGATTTTGGACAACTATGAAGGTTTATTCTCAATTCCACATATGTTCATCCATAATCCAAACATTACAGTAGTCAAACGAAATGGCATCTCATAAGAAAATCTGACAATGTAACTTCCACTATTTCAAATAAAAGACAACTCCATTAAGAAGACTAATCTTCCTTGCTTTGTTTTATTGTTGCACGACCCTTTTCTAACTTCCTTGTCATTCAGACATTGAGAATATCTCCCTTTTCCATCAGTAATGCTATCCAAGAGATGATTTGTAACTAGTGAATCCCATGTACACTGTTAGAAGCAGTAAAGTGTTTGTCCTTTTTATAGTTTCCATCAGGCCTCTTTGATGGATTTTCTTGTGGCTCTTGCTGGGACTTTCTCATAACCTTTCTTAAAATAGGAATCTGGAATTTGTGCAATGATTCTAGACATAAATGTATCACATTTTCTCATCATAGCATCGGGTTCATGTAGTAGCAACCGATAAGCATACTTAGGAAGTTTTGTTGATTCTGCTCATGCCAACAACACAACATCATGTGATTTATCTGTTGCTTGGCATGATGCACATATCCTATGATCTTCATATAATTTATTGTTACATATGATTCGAAGAGGAAGAGATTTACATATTCAAATGAACGAAATGTGGTTGGCGGTCCTTGCTAACTATGTAATTCTTGAATTTTCCCATGCTTCCCAACTAAGTAATTTGGATAAAATAGGTTGACAGTTCTACTTGATGATGGGTCAATACATCATATGAGTAGAGGTTGTAGGCAACATCAGAGAGAGAGAGAGAGAGAGATTCACATAGGTCACTGGCCCTTTTCAAGCACGAACCTGCGACCTAATGACTTGGAGAAGGGCCACAGAGTCATAACATAGACAAATCACATCTTCAAACCATACCTCTAGGTTCTTAAATGCGATTCTATGATTTGAAGTGAGCTGTAGATGTATGGTCACATAGTTGAGGAGGTCGTAAGCCAGTGTGACTCATGGAGGTCGCACAATCACACTATAGTCCAGATCACACTTCCTAGATGCTTTCTTGAGGCTTTGAAGCGCGATCCTATGACCTGGGTGGAAATGTAACTTATCGGAAGTCGCATAGGTGCAACACAGGGGTGGTCTCACTTTTTGGATGGTTTGCTGGAGCCTAAACTATGATTATGTGCCTTGGAAAGAATGGCGACCTTAGGGTGGATGAATTTTGGACTTGCATTATAGCTGGCGGAAAATCTTCTTCATATTGAGACTCCATTGGTTGCAGATTGTTTGTATATCTAGAAAAGTATTATTTCATGCTAATCTACCACTCCATGCCATTTTTGTCTAGATCAATCGAAGATCCATAATCCATCCTACTTGGTCTTTTTTTTCATCTCTAAACCCTTCTCTTGTTGATACCTTTAAAACATCCTGTATGCTTTCGAAGGATTTCACAGTTTCTTTCTCAATCCCATCACTGCAATTCAAAGGAACAAATTTTCCTGCGGTTGAACTTGAACATAAATTTTCTGCTAAATTTCCAGCTTCAACAATTTCTTGTGCCTCTAGAGTACATCTAGAAAATTGACCAAAGGTAGCATTGGTGTTACCATTTGATTTTTTCGTGTGAATGTTTGTGCCTAAAAGGTGCAGTCGATGCAAGACAAAATCTCATCTGGTTTTGATTTAAAATAGGGCCGGTAACATTTGACCGGAGAGTAGATGGGTAAATTTTGGCCTTCTTAATTGGATGGAAAACTTCATACAACCCAAAGACTATAGATTGACTCTATTCCAAAAAGCTTCTGAATTCTGACCCTAGCCCCAAGATGAGAACATGAAGTTGTCATTGAATTAGAAAATTTTAACATATATTGGTATCTCAACAAACCTTTAGCATAAATTCCATGGCCTCCATCCCACCATCGCTTACCAAATGCCCCTTGTCAAAGTGCATGTCAAGGGCTCCCATTTACATATAAATGTCATATAAATTTCCTTTTTGAAGCAGTGTTAATGTATGGGAAAGCCTTGTAAATTGGGCTTTATAAAACATTCTCCCTTAGCACCTAGTTGCATATAAATTAAAAGAAAGTTTTTATTTAACGTTAATGTTGGTTGCATTCCTAACACATCTTTATTTGTCTCGATATAGCCTGTCTATAGTACGCTAGGGTACTTGGTGTTTAGCTTCTGAAGGCTCAACTTTCGCTGGTTGGATAAGAGACCTGCGATGCCACATGTAAGAAAGTAAGAGACCCCTTTTATTTTATTTTAACACAAAAGAACCCCAATAAATATAAATAGTAGGCCTAAGACATACAAGATAAGAGACCTGAAAAACACAATTTGATTTGCCTCAACACAAGTAGAACTCACAATGATTGCAAAATAGGTACTCAGATGACTTCATGAAGGAAACTACCTCGAATGTTCAAATGTTGTTTTGAAAGACTGACATGTGAATCATAATGCAAAACTTTGACAACCTAAACTTCCCTTTGGAAATTGAATTCCCACGCTTAAGGAAATCACTAAGAGATGATGAGGAGCATGCTAGATATATGGACCAAAAGTGAAGATCAAAACTCTTCATTGTTAACTATGGGAATCTAGGATTTTGAGATATATAAATAGGACAATAGTCTTTCCAAGCCCTAAGGAACTTGAAGGTATAAGGATAAATGCGTAGTATGATCAATGGAACAAAAATATGCCTATACCTTGCATATGCATGTTGGTGGCAATATAATGCCTGATAGTACATTATGACAACAACCACCATACAAACCCTAGCGTAGTCAAAATTAAATTCGAAGTGGAGTCTTGTCCATTAATGCGTGATACCTCCATTGATCACACCGTGAATTGTAGTGGAATAAACTTGAAGTCACGTGAGACTCTTGGTGCATCACTGAAACAATAAACACCCTCAAAACCCTGATGCAATCATTAGGTCAGAATTCGAGACAAAATATGGTGAATGAATGTAATATGCATTGTGTGAGTATGTGGATTGGTAGGGTTTGATAGAAATGAATCATGGGAAGATTTACCAATCAAAGCCCTATCATAACCCTAATGGCCTGAGGTGAGTGGAGGGGGACTTGAGATTTTGAATATGCCAAAAATTTTGTGTGCTATTGTAGCGGCTACAACAATTAGTGAACCACTTGGTAGAATCCAACATCTTTGGTTACATCCTTACAATAAATCGAGTCTTGTGAATGGTGAAAGGAAGCATTGAACATATACTATGGGTACTGCTAGGGTTGGTTGACCTTTTACATATATTTCCTTCCCCTCTGCCTCAGCTAGGTCCTGTTAGTCATTAAACACCATATCAGAAGTTCACACATGCCAGTACTTGATGATGATGCAACGAACAAGGTAGAGGGCTTATTGTATTTAGTACTTTAAAATAGGTTTCTGGTGTTGATCCACTTCCAAAATGCCTGGACAGTACCCTGACAGAGTCACTTCAAGAAATAACAAACGTTGCTCTACTGCTAGCAGACCTGGAAAGCATCTTGGCGGAGTCGTTGCATCAACTCTTTACGTAGGAAGCCTTTCTCAATAATTTATTATTTATTTAATTTTATTTTCTTCCATATGCACATTGGAATTATTTATTGGGCATTTATTGTTCCAGGGCAGATGAGGGATCCTGACTTATTTTATGGGAAGAGAGGTTATTTCTTGTTTGAAAGAAAATGAAAGATATTATGATTTAGGTTTGATCTCATGCCCTGCTTCTACATCATACCTCCAATTGACAGGTGAACAATGAACACATATTAGGAAATATTTGGAACCAAGCCAAAAATAGAGTTTACGTTATAGATATAGGCCATTCAAACTGATTAGGGCTCCCCATGAGTACTTGCTCATATTTTCCCTACTAAAGTGATAAACTGATATGAGACATGTTTGGGACACAATTTTGATTATTGGTTCTATGAGAGGCTACCTCTCAGAGAAACCATTAGAATAACATGAAATCATTAAGGTTAGGGCTTCAACATTAGCACAAGGTGACCAGGGTAGCTTGTTCTAGGGTTTCATCATGCACGAAGATTCCAAAGTAATCTTCCCTTAGGTTTTGAGCATGTGGAAACAAGCATAATAAATATTATCACATCATCAAAGGTTCGAAGGTCTTCAAGTTTTTGAAAGGTCATGTGGTGGCATGTAATAAAGAGAAAATGTAAAGCTAGGTCAATAATGAGTGTATGCTATGCAAGAAGATGAATGTATAATGTAATGCAACATGCAAAGCTACAATGCAGTGCAATGATAGAGAGATGAGATAAATCAATAGATTGCAATAAAAGAGTTATGTAATGCATATGCAGAGAGTTTGTGAAAGTGATGCAAGAACATAAATGCAAGCTAAATGCATAATATCATGTAGCAAAATAACTTCCTACGATAACAAAAGCATGACAAAGAATATCTAAACCTTAGCTATAAAAGCAAAAATTAAGAAGAAAACCCTAATTAGAAAACTCAGACAAGTAAACCTTAGTTAACAAACCCTAACTAGCCTAAACCTGAAACCTTAATATAACTAGAGAGGAAATTAGGTCATGTGAAATCAAACTTCCAATGTAGCCACCACAATAGTTCCCAACCTGCAAAAACAACAATGCTTACTTGTGGAACCTTCATAACAACAAGAAGGTCATGTCTACCTTCAGGAAAAAGTTCCAGAAAAGACTGTTCAAGGCAAGCTACAATCCTATCCTGGTAAACAAAATTACAAATTTGAAAACCATGATCATCCAACCATGAGACACATTCATTCATGCTTAGCCATAAATTCAATGCAAGTGAGGCAAGATGTCGCCTCATTGCAGAGGAATTTTCCGCATAAGATCCTTCAATCCATTCAACAATATTATCATGATATTGAGGGTGATTAACTTGATGACTCCTAAACTCCCCTTTGGAAATTGAATGCCCACACTTAAGAATATCATTAAAAGATGATGAGGTGCGTGCTAGATATATGGACCGAAAGTGAAGATCAAAACTCTTCATTGTTAGCTATGGGAATCTAAGGTGTTGATATATATGAACAGGACAATAGTATTTCCAATCCCTAAGGCACTTGAAGGTATAAGGACACATGCGTAGTATGATCAATGATAGAAACATATGCCCGTCCCTTGCAAATGCATGTTGGTGGTAATGCCTAATAGTACATTATGACAACAACCTCCTTACAAAACCTAACGTAGTCAAAATGAAATTCGAAGTGGAGTCCTATCCATTAATGCATGATACCTCCATTTATCACACCGCGAATTGTAGAGGGATAAACTTGAAGTCACGTGAGACTCTTGGTGCATCACTGAAACAACAAACACCCTTAAAACCCTAATGCAGTAATTAGGTTGGAATTTGAGACAAAACATGGTGAATAAATGCAATATGCATTACATGAGTATATAGATTAGTAGGGTTCAATAGAAATGAGTAATGGGAATATTGACCAATCAAAGCCCGATCGTAACCCTAATTTCCCGAGGTGGGTGGAGGGGGACCCAAAATTTTGAATATGCCCAAAATTTTGGGTGTTGTTGTAACGACTACAACAAGTTCATAGAGTCGTTGGTTATAGGATAGGTTATAACTTATGGATAACTATGTATTTGATTATGTTGTGGCCACAACCCCACCCAAATAATTTTTTTACAAAAGATATGAGGACCCTTTATGTAAATTTTGGTCATATCAGTCATTTCATGCTTTGATTTTGTTAATTTTGTGATATTTTTAATTTTATCGATTTTACCCTTTGATTATTTCATTACATGTGATTTCTCCCTAGCTTCTCAACGACTCAAATTTTGCCAAGTTTGGATTTACGGTTTGAAAATGGCGCTTGTTCAAAGTTTGATTGATTTTCACTGCTTAGGCTTAAACATGTAAAAAATGTATTTTACTTTTATTTGTAAATTTAATTAATTTAAAAAATGTAAATATTTCAGATTGGAGACTTCTGTGAGTCATGATTTAAGCAAATATCTTCCGAAAAAATCCCATTGAGAACTTGAGGTCAACGCGTTTCGAACCGCTACTGAGGTTCATCATCAGGACGAAGTTGGAGAGAAAGATCAATGGACCTAATATTTATAGCAGAGATGCAACGGTAAAATTATAACAGTCACTAAGATAAATATTATAAAATTCAAATGGAACCTTAAAGGATTCTAACAAATAATTAAAATAATAATTTAATAATTATTTATTAAATTATTTTTAGTTTTATAATATTATCACTAATATTAACTAACTATATCAAACCATAAAAACAAAAATACTCAATCCTAATACTTATACATTTTAATTCATAAAAATATTAATAAATAAATAATATTTATTTATTAATATTTATCCATCTTAACAATAATACCTATTCAATAGTAATAACAATAATAATAATAATAAGGCAATAAAAATTACAAATAAAATGAAAAAAATAAAAAAAATAAAATGAGAAAATATAAAATTAAAATCAAAACACATATAAAAAATTGGATAAACACAGAAAAATAGAACCTAGAAAAACAAAACCAAGACGAGGGAAGGACATGAAGCAGGGGAGAAAACAAAAGGGCTTAGGAATAAAGGGAAGGGACCCACGAATTGCTGATCTTCCACCCATCATCCCTATTAAGAGTATTAAATCTCTTCTCAATTTTGATGGATTCCCTTAATTTACAGTGATGGAAATGATCAACCTTAGCAAGGAACTTGGATTCCTCTAAACAAATGTGGTGTTTTGTGTTTTAAGCACGTTCTACTAGAGTAGAAGAACGAGTCCTACAGTGTCTAAGGTCAGTTGCGTGCTCTTGAATCCTATGATATATGGAACAACCAGTCTCTCCAATGTAGGGGGTTCCATAAGAACATGGAATCAAATAAATACCCTTCATGTTTTTAAGATCCATATGGTATTCTTGAGAAAGGGTTAATTTTTTCTCTTGCTCCAAGAAAGATCTCGGTTGAAGATATCATCTGCAACATTGAATATGACATCAATGACATGCCTAATCACATTAAGGAGGTCATTATGTAGGATTGCTTCGTTATTCTTAGGAAAGATAAGCCCCATAAGGGAAATATTAGCAAGTCAGAATTCAAAGCACGTAAATTTTGAAAAGGAACCCCCACATTATGGTCCTTAAAGCTGATAAATGAGGGGCGGTGGTGATTTTAGATAGAGATGATTACCGGAGAAAAACGTTGGATCACTTGTGCAATAGTGGGAGCTATAGAAAGCTCGATAAGAACCCCCTTAAGAAAATTTGAAAAGCTATTTCCTTGGCTATCAAATCTAATAAATCCATGAGCTCCATAAGTCACAAGCTTATCAAAAGCAACCCTATCACTCCTAGAATCTATGGGATTCCTAAGATTCACAAGGAAGGATCCCCTCTTACACCCATTGTCAATACCATAAGTGGGCCTACGTATCTCCTTGCTAAATATTTAGCTCAGAAACTTAAGCCTTTGGTTGGTAAGTCTAGTTCTTTTGTTAAGGATTCTTTCTCTTTCGTGAGTGAGTTAAAAGAGGTTAAATTTGAGCCTGGTGATATTATGGTTAGTTTTGATATTGTTTCTCTTTACACCAACATCCCTATTAATGAGGCTGTTGAAGTAATCAATCACATAACTGACCCTGATACAACTAAGCTTGTGGATATTTGCCTTACCTCGACCTTCTTTAGCTTTGAAGGTGAATTCTATGAACAAACTTGTGGGGTAGTGATGGTTTCTCCCCTTTCTCTTGTTGTTGCGAACCTGTTCATGGAGGATTTTGAATCTAAAGCTTTAATTTCTGCTCAATTTAATCCGAAAATATGGAAAATGTTTGTTGATGATACTTTCATCTTATGGCCCCATGGTCGGGAGAAACTGGATTTGTTTTTTCAACATCTCAACAATCAGTTCAGTTCCATCAAATTTACCATGGAATCTGAGGTGAACAAAATCTTACCCTTCCTTGATGTGCTTATCTTGAAAAAAGATGATGGTTGTTTCTTTCACCAGGTCTTTCGTAAGAAAAACCACACTGAACAATACTTACATGCAAAAATCCCATCTCTATCCAACCCAAAAGCTAAGTGTTCTCAACACATTAGAAACTTGGGCTTTAAGGGCTTTCGATGAAGAGTATCTTATGGATGAGAAAACCCATCTCCTTAGTGCTTTTAAGATGAATGGTTATAATAGGTTCCAAGGTATCAAAGTTTTTTTAAATGCTAGCCAAGGTCTTAGGACTAAGAAAGAGTTGATTAAAGTGGCCTCTAGTGTCCAACTTCCCTTTATGCAAGGGACCATAGATAATATTGCTTGGATTATTAGGAGGCACAAGGTTGTTTCCACCTTTAGACCCTTAAAAACCATTCGTGGCTCTTTAAGATCCGCCAAAGACCTTGTGGATCCTAAAAACATGAAGGTTGTTTATTTGATTCCATGTTCCTGTGGAACCACTACATTAGAGAGATTGGTCATTCCATATATTAGAGGATTCAAGAGCATGGAATTGACCTTAAACACCGCAAGACTCGTTCCTCTACTCTAGCGAAACATGTTGAAAAGATAGAACAACACATTTGTTTAGAGGATTCCAAGGTCCTTGCTAAGGTTGATCATTTCCATCACCATAAATTAAGGGAAGCCATCGAAATTGAGAAGAGATTTAATACTCTTAATAGGGAAAATGTATGGAAGATCAACAATTCGTGGGTCCCTTCCCTTTATTCCTAAGCCCTTTTGTTTTCTCCCCTCCTTCGTGTCCTTTCCTTGTTCTAGTTTTGTTTTTCTAGGTTCTATTTTTCTGTGTTTCTCCAATTTTTTATGTGTATTGATTTTAATTTTAATTTCATTTAATTTCTAATTTTTATTGTCATTATTATTATTATTATTTTTTAATAATTGAATAGGTATTATTGTTAAGATGAATAAATATTATTTATGTATTAATATTGTTATGAATTAATATTAATTTAATAATGATTGTTGTTTTGAATTAGTATGTATAAGTATTAGGATTAAGTAATTGTGTTTTTATGGTTTGATATAGTTAGTTAATATTAGTGATAAATATTAGAAAAATAAAAATTTAATAGATAGATTGAAAATAATTTAATAAATTGTTTATTTTAATTATTTGTCAAATTTTTTAACATTCCATTTTAATTTTATAATATTTATCTTAGTAACTGTTATAATTTTATCATTGCATTTCTACTATAAATATTAGATTTGTTGATATTGCTCTCCAACTTTTTCCTGATGATAAACCTTAGTAGGGGTTCCAAATGCCTCGATCCTAAGTTCTCAATGTGATTTTTCTAGAAGAAATTTGCTTGAATCATGAATGACAGGAAGCCTACAATCTGAGATTCTACAATCTGAGATTCTACAATCTGAGATTTTATCCCTATAGGGAAGGGATGTTGTAAACAAAGTTCGTGTTTTGAATGAACGCGTTAAAGGTTGAGAAGAAGATGCAGATCTAATGTTTCTTAAACACTGTAGAGATGCTTCGATAATCCTTGTTTTCTCCACGATAAATCACAAGATTAATAGATTTAATAATTATCATATTTTTTTGAAAGCTAGTGTTTCCCTTGTTTGCTCTGAGATTTGTTGGATGAGAAAGGATTTGGATCGGTTGTCCATTGAATTACTTGCTCTACATCTAAATCTATCCAATTCTGTCTCCCCTACTCTTTGGTCTAAGGCGGATGCGTGTTCCACTCTAAAAGTCGTATGCAGCCAAATTAAAGTAGTCTAATAAATTTAAAAAGGTTTGTGAGAAGGGTTGGTCATCTTCCAATGAGTCTTACTCCCAAGATCAAATTTCCAGAAGTAGGATCAACGAAGATTAATTATCAGCTCTCAATTCTTGGTTAAGAAGCAAATTGGTCGGTGTTAGTAATTGTTATTCACTAGCGGTCTCTCCTGCTTAGTCTTCCAGCGTAAGTTCCAAGAATTTCGACCCCGTGATTTATTTGAAAGTGGACTTTAACGCTGATAAAATTAACCATTGCTATCATTTCTATGTCGTCTCTAGACTCCTTGGTGTTGTCCTCCTCATCTTCTAGCATTCTTCCTTCCCTGGCTAATCTCGTTCTTCCTCTCCCCTCTGTTGGCAAGTCTTTCTTCAAATCCGCTTCCTCTGAACCAATCAACATCATCCTATTTATCCCTTATTCCTCTTGGGCGTATCCTTCATCCTCTGTGCATTCTGATTGTCCCCTTTCTAAAGTAAAGAGACAACCTTTGTTAACCTATGCTTCTCATGATTCCCTTGGTTCCGTCTTCTAGGTTTGAAGTGGTCCGTTCTCCTCTATGTGCTTTCCCTCTGACTAATAAATTTAATTTGATTGGAATAAATGACATTTATAATAATAATATATATTGTGGAATTAATAATGGTAATAATATTATTAACCCTGATAATGTTGATTGCAATAAATGTTACGACAATATCAAATTTAATAATTGTAAATGCATTAATCCTAATAGTTCTAACAACAATGAAGATTTTAACTTAAAAAATGCTAATAATTATAATAACAAAAATATCTATATTAATTTGGATATCAACAAAAACAATAATAATCATAATCATAATAATAATTCTTTATCCCCCTTTTTAATAAAAGGGCAATTAATCTCTCTAAATTCTCTTTTGGTCTGTCGATCTATCGTCTTCTTGAGAAAGGGTTATTTTTTTCTCTTGCTCCAAGAAATATCCCTGTTGAAGAGATCATATGCGACATTGGATACGACATCAAGGAGTTTCCTGATCACATTAAGGATGTCATTAGGCAGGATTTCTCTGTTATTCTTAGGAAAGATAAGCCTCCTAAGAGAAATATTAGTAAGTCAGAATTCAAAGGCCTTAAATATTTGAATAGTAACCCCGATGTTGTGATCCTTAAATCTGATAAAGGAGGGGCAGTGGTGATTTTAGATATAGAGGATTACCGAAGAAAAATGTTGGATCACTTGTGAAATAGTGGGAGCTATAGAAAGCTCGATAAGAAACCCCTTAAGAAAGTTTTAAAAGCTATTGCCTTGGCTATCAAATCTAATAAATCCATGAGCTCCATAAGCCACAAGCTTATAGAAAGTAACCCTCTCACTCCTAAAATCTACGGGCTTCCTAAGATTTCCAAGGAATGAGCCCTCCTTAGACCCATTGTCAATACCATAGGTGGGCCTACGTTACTCCTTACCAAACATTTATCCCAGAAACTAAGCCTTTGGTTGGTAAGTCGGGTTATTTTGTTAACAATTATTTCTCTTTCATGAGTGAGTTAAAAGAAGTTAAATTTGAGCCTGGTGATATTATGGTTAATATTGATATTGTTTCTCTTTATAACAACATACCTATTAATGATGCTGTAGAAGTAATTAATCACATAACTGACCCTGATACAACCAAGCTTGTGGATATTTGCCTTACCTCAACCTTTTTTAGCTTTGAAGGTGAATTCTATGAACAAACTTGCGGGGTAGCGATGGGTTCTCCCCTCTCCCATTGTTGCGAACCTATTCATGGAGGATTTTGAATCTAAATCTTTAAATTTTGGTTAATTTAATATGAAAGTATGTAAAAGGTTTTTTGATGATACTTTAATCTCATGGCCCCATGGTCGGAAGAAATTGGATTTGTTTTTTCAACATCTCAACAATCAGTCCAGTCCATCAAATTTACCATGGAATTTGAGGTTAACAAAAGCTTACCCTTCCTTGATGTGATTATCTCAAAAAAAGATGATGGTTGTTTCTCTCACTAGGTATTTCGTAAGAAAAACCACACTTAACAATACTTACATGAAAAATCCCATCTCTATCCAACTCAAAAATTAGGTGTTCTCAACACATTAGAACCTCGGGCTTTAGGGGTTTCTGATGAAGACCATCTTATGGAGGAGAAAACCCATCTCCTTAGTTCTTTTAATATGAATGGTTATAATAGGTTTCAAGGTATCAAAGCTTTTCTAAAGGTTAAATGAGGTCCTAGGACTAAGAAAGAGTTGGTTAAAGTGGCCTCTAGTGTCCAACTTCCCTTTATGCAAGAGAATACAGACAAGATTGCTCGAATTCTTAAGAGGCACGAGGTTGATTCCATGTTTAGGCCCTTAAAAACCATTCGTGGCTCTTTAAGATCCGCCAAAGATCCCGTGGATCCTATAAACATGAAGGGTGTTTATTTGATTCCATGTTCTCGTGGAACCCCTTACACTGGAGAGGCTGGTCGTTCCATATATCATAGGATTCAAGAGCTTGCAACTAACCTTAGACACCGCAGGACTGACTCTTCTGCTCTAGCGGAACATGCTAAAATGATAAAACAACACATTTGTTTAGAGGATTCCAAGGTCCTTGCTAAAGTTGATCATTTCCATCACCGTAAATTAAGGGAAGCCATCAAAATTGAGAAGAGATTTAATACTCTTAATAGGGACGATGGATGGAATATCAACAATTCGTGGGTCCCTTCCCTTTAGTCCTAAGCCCTTTTGTTTTCCCCCTCCTTCGTGTCCTTCCCTTGTCCTGGTTTTGTTTTTCTAGGTTCTATTTTTCCATTTTTCTCCAATTTTTATGTGTATTGATTTTAATTTTATATTTTTTAATTTTAATTTTATTTTTTAATTTCATTTAATTTCTAATTTTTATTGTCATTATTATTATTACTATTATTTTTTATTTAATATTTTATTTTTATTTTAATTTGTTATAACTAAATAGGTATTATTGTTAAGATGGACAGATATTAATAAACAAATATTATTTAATTTTTAATATTGTTATGAATTAATATTAATTCAATACTGATTATTGTTTTGAATTAGTATGTATAAGTATTAGGATTGAGTATTTTTGTTTTTATGGTTTGATATAGTTAGTTAGTTAATATTAGTAATAAATATTAAAAAAATAAAAATAATTTGATAAATAGATTGAAAATAATTCAATTAATAGATTATTAAATTGTTTATTTTAATTATTTTTTAGAATCTTTTAACGTTCCATTTGAATTTTTTAATATTTATCTTAGTGACTATTATAATTTTACCATTGCATCTCTACTATAAATATTAAATTGTTGATCTTGCTCTCCAACTTTGTCGTGATGATGAACCTCATTAGGGGTTCGAAACGCGTCGACCCTAAGTTAAATGTTATTTTTCCGGAAAATCTTTGCTTAAATGTAAATATTATTATTCAATTAGTTTATATTAATTAAATTAATGATAAATTATTTAATTATTTCGTAAATTATGAATGATTTAATTTTCATTTTAACTAACCTACAAAACCACCAAATTCAAGAGCTTAAGTTTATACATTAACTATATAATAAACAAACCATATAATAATACCTACATTATAAATATTGTTTTATTATACAATAACCAAAATATATAAAAATAAAAAATAAAAAATATGTACATTTAAAATCCCAGATTTCAAAAGAAATTGTAAATTCAAGAGCTTATGTATATACATTAACTATATAATAAATAAACCATATAATAATAACTACATTATAAATATTGTATTTATTATACAATAACCAAAATATATAAAAATAAAAAATAAAAAATATGTATATTTAAAAGCCCGGAGCTCGAAAGAAATTGTAATTCATATTTTTTTGGTTCACCTGAGCTTGTTCCACTCCACGCTGACTAACCTCGAGGCATAAGACGTAATCCATAGGGGAGGGCCTTGTTTTGTTTAATTTATTACACTGTAAGGCATTCCCCTTTGAAATCAATTGCCCCAACTACCACCGTCTACTGATTTGTACCCTCCTATCAAATGTTAGACGATTGAAGTTTTGTACACCGTCATATTAATACTTAATAGTTACTTACTAGTTGAGACAAAATGGTGGGACACTGTATACATACGACCCTAACAATTACGTCAAAAACTGTATAACTCCCTTCCTCCCTTAAGCACAAATCAATGATGGCAGAGAGTGGCTCTTGCTTGCTTTCATTACTTTTTGAAAATTGAAAAAGCAGAGAGGGTAACCATCTGTCTCTCCCATTCTGTGCGACCTCCATTTGCACTCTTATCCTTACCAGGAGGGCTCTGCAACTATCCTCTGTGTAGGGTCTGAATGTATTGCCTCTTCGGGTGGTAGCTCTTGTTCATTAACCAAACCGTCCTCATGGTGATAGTCAGCTTGCAGACAGGTAACTCCCTTGATACACCATCCGCAGCACGGTAGCCTCTCAGCACGGTCTAGTGCAACACCAGCGCAACACCAACAACGCTCTCATTGTGACCCTTGCTAAGCCCTAAAAACACACCCACATCAGACAATTTCACGGATTAGTAACAAACTATTATATTACTTTTTATTTTTATTGTGTAACTGGAATTTGTTCGGATTTTGTTTTTATATTTTTGTTTCAAATTGGATTTGTTATATTTTACCGAGTGATGGCACCACCGTTTCCCCCATCGCCGCTTCTATGGTTGTTAGAGGAGATAGGAGGAAGACGAAAAAATGCAAATGCCCAACACTAAGATTACCGCCGTTGTCCCCATCGCCGCTTCTATGGTTGTTAGAGGAGATAGGAGGAAGATGGAAAAAATGCGAATGCCCAACACTAAGACAAGCTTAGAAGTAGCCATTGGTATCAAATAGAAAATTTTTATAAATTCCAAAAAGAAATGAAGCACGAATGAGGAATTCCAGAAATAAAGAAATGAAGCACAAATGAGATGAGGCTAAGGGTGGAATTGTAGGAATCCGATAAACCCCTCTATACAACTTTCAATCTTTTCCTCTGGTGAAGGTATATAATCTTTGTAATTTTTTTGTTTTTTTATTTTGTTGTAATTCTTTTGAAGGAGCATCGTTTATTCGTCATAACAGAAGGCTCCTAGTCCCATTGTAGGCGCGCCGATTACTTCTCCGGAGTTAATCAGAGTGACCCACAAAGTGAAACATGTTCTTCTGAGTTAAGGGTTGAGTTATTATGACCCAAATTTTTATTTATTTTTATTTTTTTTGTTATCAATGAATTCTTCTTTCAGGCGCAGGGTTCAACCCCAATTTTCCATCTCTTCCTCGAGTCTACAGGTATAATATTCGGTGAGTCCTCGTAGATGTGATTTAATTGGTATGTGTAGAAATAGTTTAACACGTTTTGTAGTAGGATCTTATTTTATATTTTAGTCATTAATCCTTGGGCATATCTAGCCCCAAAAATTATTTAATATTTAATCTTATCGCTCAACTAGAAAATCAAAAGGGGAGGATGGCAGGATGTTTAATAAATTGGACAAAACTTAGGTATTAATCATTTGTGGACATGGACAGGAACACAACATTTAGAAATAAAGGTATGGCCCCATTCAATTCAATTCAATTTTTAAGAAAATAAAGAATGAATCATAAACTTTTCTTGCGAATAGAATTTTTCCATGTTACAACTCTGGTTCGGCTTCACAATAAAGACATGTATCCTTTTCTATATTTTAACTCAAGTTCCCAAGGTTTGCATTGCTCGACAATATACACATCTTCAAAAAGCACACAACCCTACTCGAATCTTTTGGTAATAAAGTGGCAGGTTGAAAAGAAAGAAAATCGGCAACACACCTTTGGGTTAGCAGAGCTAAGGAAGCTCTGATTGTTGCAAGGAGTAAATGCAGACACAAAAATTGCCTTGGAGATCTTGGTTGGATACATCTCCATCACATAAGACAATGGGCATCCACCCAAGCTGTGACCTACAAGAGTCACCTGCCATACATTTTATGCAAAGAAGTCAATGCCCTTCAAAGGTCATAAGAAAATCAAGAATGAGAGCATGATGAAGCTCAGTGCTCTCCAAAAGTTAATTAATGTATAACAGAAGGTTTCAACTATTCTTACAATCTCATGAACCAGGTCTAAAAGGTCTTATCTAAGGTCATCTATCCCAAGTCTTCTAAGTGGTAAGTATAAACCCTTTTAGCCCATGTCAATCCCTAGGCCTGACCTTGAAGGGTTGCTTATTCCAATCCAGTAACACCTCAGTGTAACGAGAGAACAGAAATGCTACTTGAATTTCAGTTATGATCTGGTGAAACCTAGACCTCCACAATATAACATAGGAATTTAACAATAAAAGGGGATTTATGTTGGAGCTGAACTTAATTTAATTGGGAATTTCAAGAATATTTGAAAATTTGATAGATAGGAGTGAAGTTACTTGTTTAGCCTCACCCATATCCGCCAGATTTGAGAATGTTCCCAAATTCTACCCATGGCTAATCCCTGATCTTTTCCATCTCTGAGAAGGCCATAACTTTTATATAAAGGCTCATTAAGAATAATAATGAGAAGCATCCTGAAAACATGTAACATTCATAACTTGCATGGGACATCCTTAGTCATGTCATCTGTCATCATCTTTGATCTAGTAGTTATACAATTATTGTTCTCGATCCTACCAATTATTGTTAAGTTCCAGAGAATCCATTTACCTTCTCATCATTCCCGAGGTTGCTGATATAATCTAGCAGTGGCTTTGCATAGTGTGTAATTGAATTGATTTCATTTGTAGGGGCTGCCTTGTTTATCCCATTGGAGGTGAGATCCAAAGCAGTCACTTTGTGCCCCTTCTGCTTAAGCAGAGTAATAATTTTATACCAACACCATGCTCCATGCCCAAGTCCATAAATCAACACAATGTGCTCTTGGATTCCTTCACCTTGCTAACCAATTTCACCAAAAACAAATACTCATATCAGCTTATTATAGAACTCTAGTTCTATAGATCGGAAACTAGAAAATGAAAAAAAAAGAGGCTGCTGAAGTTTAGAGATTGTATTTCCTGTACATGAAAAGCAAGGAGAAGAATGACACCAAAGGCACCAACAATCCTACTCCATTGCAACACCATCCTAACTATAAAGCAGAAAACAAACTCCAGTGGCTAACTCCTCTCTCAAAATCTGTGAGAATTAGATACATATCTTCTACAAGAATTAGTCTTCTAAGCGGTAAGTATAAACCCTTTTAGCCCATGTCATCCCCAAGCCTGACCTTGAAGGGTCGCTTATTCCAATCCAGTAACACCTCAATGTAACGAGAGAACAAAAATGCTACTTGAATTTCAGTTCTGATCTGGTGAAGAATCCATTTACCTTCTCATCATTCCCGAGGTTGCTGATATAATCTAGCAGTGGATTTACATAGTGTGTAATTGAATTGATTTCATTTGTAGGGGCTTCCCTGTTTATCCCATTGGAGGTGAGATCCAAAGAAGTTAATTTGTGCCCCTTCTGCTTAAGTAGAGTAATAATTTTATACCAACACCATGCTCCATGCCCAAGTCCATAAATCAACACAATGTGCTCTTGGCTTCCTTCGCCTTGCTGACCAATTTCACCAAAAACAAATACTCAGATCAACTCATCATGAAACTCCAGTTCTGCAGATCGGAAACCAGAAAATGAAAAAAGAAAAAGAGGCTACTGAAGTTTAGAGATTGGATTACCTGTACATGAAAAGAAAGGAGCAGAATGACACCAAAGGCACCAATAATCCTACTCCATTGCAACACCATCCTAACTGTAAAGCAAAAAACAAACTCCAGTGGCTAACTCCTCTCTCAAAATCTGTGAGAATTAGATGGGTATCTTCTACAAGGGAGCATAGGTTCTTAAATATAATTGGTAAAGGAGAGAAGGGGCCAAGAGAACTGTACACAGAATATCTCAAACCGAGTAGGAACACATGAAAAGTCAAAGTCAATATCGTAGAAAATCATTGGAGGATGTGAGAAGCAATATGTGAATTGGATTTTATGTATTATGTGGAATCTATTGTCATGCACATGAATAAATTGCAACAGTCCATTGACCAACCTTTCCAATGCCCTTATTCCAGTGGGGGATGATAAAAAATAAAGAAAAAAATAACAATCTAAACAATAGGACTCACTACTTTTAGGGTAAGTTTTGGTTTGTTTAAATCAATGCTTTTGTTCTTGTTTCATAGGACCACCCAAAAATGTGAAGCCTAACAGAGTCCAATGAACTACTAGGTTAAAACTAATGCCTAACTCCATCTAATTGTGGGTTATTTTCTATGTTTGAAACTAAGTATTCGATATATGTTTCTCTTATTTATTTTCGAGGAAAACTGCATCATCACAAGTCCTACTACGGTCTCTTTGATTATGGGCTGCTTGTGCTTCTCTGTATTTTACATCCATACTGTGTTCTTTTGCAGTCTGATCTACATGCTACCTTGGCCTTGCAAGCAATGGATCTACTGATCAGAAGTGCAGGTAAAACCAACACCAAAAGTAGGGATGTCCTTCAGTTAAATCTTGTGAAGGATTTATTGTTGGTTTTTACCAATAGATTGTTCCAAAATAATTAGCAGGAAGTGAACAATTGTTTGTTGCATGAGACACTTGATCGATCGCTCCCAAAGGCCACAACCTTCGAGTAACCATCTCTCTGCAAGCCCAGACTCTGTAGACAAATCAGAGAATGGAAGTCAAATTTGAGGAAATTTTTCATTGCTTTCAAAGTGACTTGTCGGCATTTTGTAATGTGGTGGAGATTGTCTTGTTGGCATTGCATGAGATATCCATTGCTTCAAGATGCACCAGAGGTCATGGAAGAAATGCTTTAATGGATCATTCATTTTTCAGAGTCAAGGTGTGCTTAATGGACTTAAGACTCTGCCATCGGGACATGGCAATCTACATTACAGAGAGGGGAAATCATTCATCGATGACAGTTTAATCGAAGGGATTGCAAAAGAATCTCAATTAGCTTGCAAAGAATCTCATCGGGTCATTTTTATGTTAATTGTAAATTCATTTGTATGTCAATGGTAAATTCATATGTATATGGCGAAGTTTTATTTGTCCATTTTTATGTTTATTGTAGATTTCAAAATATTTTAAAACTTTGAGGGAAATAATCTAAATAGACTTCTCTCATATCCATCATATTTTAAAATATTTTATAATCGATCTTTTCATCATTAATCCCAGGAGAAAAGGCCATTTTAAAAATTGAAAGATTTCATTAACTTTCTACACAATCTCAACTCACAAATATCTTTTTGTTGATTGCAAATTTAGAAAATATTCCAAAATCTGATGGTGAGGAGAAGGGTCAATTGTTTGACGTATTTCTATACCATTAGATTACAAAATATTCTCAAAATATGCCATCCATATGAATTCAACATCAACCCACACCATTTTGTTTTTCAATTTCACTTCCACCAAAATTGATCAGTATATGCTTCCATCCAGTTATAGCTAATCTTTGTGGCCTTGAGTTTCTGCATCTTGGAGGTTTCACTAGGCATAGCCAATCTTTGTGGCCTTGGGTTTCTGCATCTTGGAGGTTTCACAAAGCTAAATCCATTTTCTAACAGGACAACATAAAAGTTTGTCTCGATGTAAAGAGATGGAGAGTAGTGGTAATTATGGGAAATATTACAATGCTTTCAAGCTCAGTGACCATGTAAAAAATACAAAATAATACCTTGGTAAGTGTTGGTTGATTTTAATTAGGTGACATCGCTATATAATCATATGGAGGTTCTCTAAAATTGGTGGTTTTAATTTGAAATTATCTACAATCGGTAACTTTGGAGAGGAATAAGAAGAAATTAGCTTTGTTTGGTATTTGAAGTGGCTTCAACATTTGTTCCATAAGCCTAGCAATAAAATTTCTTAAATAGAATGGGAGCTTTCTTCTTGGGTGAGAAAGGCAAGTCTGCCTTGCCCATGCTTGGCTACAACTCCATATCCCCCAAGAAAAAATGTGGGAGGGATGAGCAAATTATGCACTGTTATGCCCAGAAAGTGCAGAGGGAAGTTCTCAAAACTGTTGTGGGTTTGCTTCATTCTTTAGAGAGAGCAACAATCACATGCAGGAGCTTAGAAAAACTTCCCTCTAGGCCACCTGTCATCCATCTATGTGGTTGGATTATACGTTAGACGATTGCAGAGTGTTCAGCCATTCGATCAAGATAAGGTAGTTGGATGAAGCAAGCATTTGGAGCCTAATTCCTGAAGCTAATAAAAGAATTTAAGGCTGAACAATGATGTCCTAACCAAACACCCACTAGGGCACAAACGATGGGTTTATTTTGAATCCTCTTAAGGACATTTGGAAGGTAGATTTGTGAGAATGCTTGGCACATTTTTAAGGTTAAAGTCTTGGCATAATTCTGAGGGTAAGTCCGGAGAGTTGTTGCAAACAACTACAAAGATTTGAACTTACAAATCTGAGTCAGATTTTGTGAATTGGCAATGTCTACGCTTTCAACTATCCCTTGAAATGAGTGAATTCTGCATGCACAATTTAATTTTATCCAATACAAATAGTCTAGCACCAATCTGCATCCTTTCTTGAGGCTACTGTGGAAGATTTGTTCTACAAAACTACATCATACTTACATAATATGCACCTATTTTGATCATGATGTGAATTTATATTTTGTTTAATAAGAACTTCTTCAAAGAACCTGAATTATGTTGGTTATCTAACATATTAATCCAACATGTTTGCTAAGTTTTGCAGTAACAACTGTACAACATCTATTGTTGATTACCATAGAAGCTACCCAAATTGTTGTTATGATCTCTGTCTCATTTATTGTCGTAAGCTCCGAGAAGGCCATCAACCTGGTGTTGATGAAGCAGAGTCTGCTCAACATAAATCTCAGGAAAGATCTAATGCTCTTGTTCGAGACAATCTTTGTGCTTTAGCAAGGAGATCTGGCATTCTCGATCAGAACTATTGCTTGATTGACAACCGCATGAACCTTGTGTTGTACAACATTTGTATTGACTGTGAAGGATTTAAGGAGCAATAATGTTGTTTTTGTTGAGCCTAACAAGGATTATCAAATAGACTATTTATTGGTCCCTGTGGTATACATTCTTTGGATCTTGTTTGTTCCCTTAATTGTAAGTGCATAAAAATATTAGATTCATAGTACATGGTACCATTAATCATGTGAGCCATTAATCGTTAAGTGCAAAGTGTGGATTATCAGGCATGTATTCTAGCTGAAAAAATTAATAGAAGTAGGAAGTCCAATTGGCCAATTTTCTTTGCCAATTGTACAAATTTCAAAATCACATGTATTACTTTGTTTAGGTTCCAAAGACTTTTTAGGGAAAATTAATAAGCATTGAGTCAGTGATTAAATTTAGGTGATTTGCAGAAGCACAAATGAAGCTTCTATCAAATGGATTAAAGGAAGTCTTAGGCACCCTAAGTCAATTTTAGTTTATACAGCTTTAGAATTTCATTTCTCCTACATCTCAGCATCTTATTTATATTTTCCCATTCCCATGTCGCAGATTTTCTTCAATTTATGCCTTATGACGTTTCCTTTGCAAAATATGGTGCAAATGATAGTTTAAATGACATTGGGAAGGAGGACCCAAGTGGGCCTCACAAGTCCTACCCAAGTCCAAAACCTGTTATAAAAATCTCCCATAAAAACTTTTAAAAATAAAATAAAAATCTCCCATAAAAAACTCAAGTTGGTTTTAAAAAATCCTTTTAATGTTTTATTTAATAAATTTAATTTACTTTAATTTTGAGTTATATAAATATTTTGGAAATTTAAAACCTTATTAAATCTTATTTTATAGTTCTTTTCCTTTTATTAAATTATTAAAATTAATAAAGGTTAATATAAAATTGAACTTTAGTAATAAATTGCCCAAAAATGATTTTTCCAGCAAACTTAATTTTTTGGAATTCAATCTTTGGAAAGTACTTTCTGGAGTTCTACTTAGCCAAATGAAGCCTAGGATAGATTGTTGGAAAGTTAAAATCATGGAGAACAATCTACAGGAATTAACTTAAGCAAATCTAAACATTAATTATGCGTAAAAATTAACAAAAGTGGAAGCTACAAATTTGTAACAAAAATTCATTTCATGAGCTTTGTTTTTGGAATTTGATTGGATAAAACTTTTGTTGTTGCAAATTCATTCGAAGACTGCCTTTTTGGGCTAAAGAAATCCTTACAGTGATCATTGAGAAGCTCACATTTGGTTTTATCTTGTTTATTTAATTAGTTTTCTCAATTTGTACTTCAATTTTGTTGTGCAATTTTAATTGGTTTCTTATTTGTTTTTGGTAGGGAATTTGTTGGAGAGATGACTCAAAGAGATCTGAAATCAATGAGTTTTCCCCAGCAAAGGAGAAAAAGAAGATTTTCAGCTCTAAATTTGATGGATAAAAAATGTTTGCAACAACTCTCCATTTTTGGCATAATTTTTGTAAATTATAAATTGTTGTTTTGAGAATGAGGAAAGGGTTCATCTTGTTTGCAAATTCGAAGTTTTTTTGCACTTTTATAAGGAAAATTCTTGCTCTAGGTGAAGAGGAAAATTAAGATATGAATTTTTTGAGAGTTTTATTTTCAAAACTCAGTCTTTGTATTTAAGGCAAAGCTTGCACTATTATAACTCTTTTCTTCAGTGACAGAGCTCATGACGTTGAAAGGACTATTGGAAATCTATTTGTAAAATAGAGTAAATGAAATAAGGTTTTATTATTTTTTGCTTAAATACTTTTATTTGTAAATGCAAATTTTATTTTTTCAACGACATATTTGTTTCATAATTTTTACTTTTGTTTGATATGAAAATGATTTTATTCTAGATCAACTATTTGATTAATGTTTTTAGAGATCTGTTATTTATTTCAGATTTCCTCTTGTGCTTAATCAAATTTCTGAGTAACTATTTACTCATAAATTTTCCATATTAATTTGATTTAATTGTCAATGAATTGTAAGAATTATTTCTACATTTTAATGACTAATCATTCAATGTTTTAAATCTCTAAAATAGAACATGCATGGCATTTAAAATATCAGTTGTTAGAAAAATTTCAGTAGCTTGATATTGATCATACAACACATGTTAAATGCCCATTCGTTTAATCGCTTTTCTCTTGATCTGGGCGAAATTTATATCTTGTCTTAATCGAGATAGGTTAAATTCGATTTCTTTTGATTATTGAATTTTAGAATAATTTGCATTTTCAGTTAAAAAACATTTTTAGAAGTCTCCTTATATAGAAGCAACCTTAGGTGTGGCTTGACTGAGCCCTCAATTTAGCTTAAGCATTATTTTTTTGCAAGAGCTCTGGCAGAAGGTATATCTAATATCTGTCTTTTTGTTGATAAGAAGTTAGATAAATCACAAGTCAATAGGAAGGGAGAAGGGGTAACTAGACCCAATAGAACTAGTCAGAACCATTAAATCAAATAGATAAGAGCTTAGTTTGGGGCTTTGACCGGGTGGTCTCCCTAAAAGTTGATAATGGCATTTTTAGCCATCAACATTTTTGGCGCTAGAAGGAGGTCCAACATTAAGTTGTCTTTTTAAAGTTTGTGTTTTTATTTTTTATTTTTATCTTTTTACAATGGCTCCTTCTAAATTACCTATTTGGAGTTTCTTCACTGGACTCCCACCTGCCACTACTCCAATTAAAGTAGTAATTATTTTGTCAAAAACGAAGTTTAAAGGTAAGAAAAATGTTTTTTTCTTGTGATAATATTGTTCAATTTATTTTAAATTGCAATAATTATGATATTGAAGGTATGTTGTGCATGATGTTTACTCTCACTTTGACAGGCTTAGCTAAAGACCAATGTAGATCATTTCCATTTGCCTGCATACAAATTTGAGACAAATTAAAAAAAGAATTCCTTCACAATTTTCAAGACTACAATTATGAAAAGGTTTATGATCAACCTAAAGCACTTTTCCAGATTTGAAGGTGATTCTTTGGATGATTTTCTTATTAGATTTAAATCAATTTATTTTCGATTTAAATATGAATATTTACCTCATGAGTTTCAGTTAATAGGATGGTTTATAAATTTAGTTTCTCTTCCTTGCAATGTTGCAAATCCACATAATGAAACAATTTCAAGCTTTGATGCACCACCTTCTGTTTCTATTAACATGACTGAAGATTCACTTACTGAAGGTGTACATGCCAATCATGATGAAATTGCATTAGCTATATATAATAAATTCCTACAACTTGTGAATACTACCTACAATGTTGAAGATGATTCTAAAGAATCCTTCAAACAGGGTGTTGAAGACCGTGATGATTTCTATCATGTTACTAGTCTATAATCACAAAGCTTGGAAGAATCTAATAATCAATTAGCAAACTTGAAGAATCAACTGCTAATAAATTTGAAATCAACAAGCAACAAGTTTAGCAAATAATTTGTAGCAAACAAATCATTAAGAAAACTTACAAATTGAAAATTCTAATAACGAACTTTCTGTAGTCAATCTCATGCTAAAATTTGTGATTAGTCACAAAGATTTGCGTAGAAAAATATCAATCTTCAAAAAAGTGTGGTCAGCTAGATAGATAATGAAGAATCTAAAATTTGCAATATGAAAAGTGAGCAACCTCCTCTAAGTCAAGAATTTTTCAGGTTCATTTCTTCCAAAAAACACTCTTCTCTTTATCCTAATATTTTTTCTAATTGTAATTCATTTGTTAATAATCCAACAATTCCTCTTTACATAATTGATAATCTTGAAAATCGAGGAGCTATTATAAATAATGAATTATCGATTAGTTTTGATTATGATAAAGTCATTTAATGACAATTCTTGCTTGAGGGCTGAAAAATTATTCAATCATTTTTCTTATTCTGATACATCTTATGGAAAGGAAGGGAATGCTCATGAAAATTTTCAAGTCATTTTTGATGATTATTTAGAATTCGAGGACAATGAGTCATTTCAGTCATTATCAATTCCTCACATTCTTGATATTTCTTGTATGCTTCAAAATGAAGACTCACCTTTTACTAAGATTTCTATTAAAAGGTTTCATTTTGAAACCTCATCTAATCATGATGACTTTTCCATTCCTATTTATGATTCTAATATGCATCAAATTTCCATTTTTGATCCTGATCTTGAGCATCCACCATTTCCACAAGTAGAATCTTGCACTGATCTTGATTATATGACTTCAGCCAATACTTGTGGGAAGGAAATGATTTCAAATAAGTCCTAATTATTTTGTAACACTAACTGTAACATTATTGTAAATAATGATGTAATTTTATTGTTTTTGTTTCTTTTATTTTGGTCACTTTCAGATCTGTTTTCTTCTTTTATTTTTTGATTTTTGGATATCATATGCTGGCATATTGAACAATCAAGCATTAAACACTTGCAAAGTCCATTACATGAAGAATGTGATGAATTTCAAAGTTTTAATCATGACCATCAAGATTTTAATCTTTCAATTCCATTTGATGTTCATGACTTATCAACTTACTCTTTCTTCTAGAATTCATTTTTCACATGAATCAACACTTGTGAGTGCATCAATACAATGTGACCAGCCATTTACACTAACAAAATATCTTCTGGTAGATTCATTAAATTTCCACTCTGATTTTCAAGATCCATTTGAAAATTGCTTGGAAAATTCAATTCAATAGAGATTTCTAATGGTTTGCCTCATGTGCATAATACTAAAAATTTTATGCAGGTTCCAATACCTGAAGACACATCATTAGAGTCTACCCTGTTATCCTCTCTTCTTACAAATTCACTTCAATCATTCAATAAGATTCATCCAAGCTTTTATGATCCAATTGAAACTTGGATGGAGCATTCGTTTCAAGAGAGGTTTGCTGTACATAAATTTCTTTTCCTAAAATTATTAAAGGTAAGTGTACATATTACAACTAAATTTTCTTTTGATAATTTAGTGGTGATTTCATTTATGTTGCTAATTTTTTATATTTTCACTTGTGTAGAAATAAAACTAAGGGAATGGCTCCATTGGAAGTATGATTTCACTTAGTTTTGATATTCTCTTGTAGATTAGGATTAGTAATAACAAAGTAAACTATCAAAGGGGAACTGTAAACTCAAAACAAGAACTCTAGCCAAAAAAACCCCCAAAAATATGAAAAAGCAACCAAAAAAATGAAAAGTGTTGATGCTGCATCAACATTTATTTATTTATTTATATTTTATTTTATTTATTTATTTATTATTATTATTATTATTTTTCTTTTGGGTAGATTTTCAAAATGGCAGTGAAAAGAATTTTTTTTGTAACCACCCTCCTTCCACACTTACCCAAGATAACCAGTCCACCAGGGAAAATATGTGATGAAGAGTTACTATGATATGATTCAACTCCCCAAGTACAATTAAGGAAGTGAAATCGACAAACCAAAACCAAACTGACCTTCCTCAAGAGCTACAACACCCCCAGGGGCTAACCAACCACTCCAGGTGCCAAAATCCAGAGTTAACTTGCATTTTAACTAAACTAGACCCCCAGTCACTCCCATGGAAAGCCTTCCATGTGAATGTAACCCTCTAGTCGCTCCCACAACAAGGCCTCCATGCAACTGTAGTCTTTTTCAGGTAGTTCTGTGCTAGCGACCCCGAATTATGAGCCACTTTTTCAGGGTTAGGACTCAGTCCTCTACCCAAAACTTGATGACATTCTCAGAAATGATAAGTAACAAGAAGACAATACCTTTAATTCAAAACTTGAACAAGGACTTGACTTGACTCATCCAAACCACAACAAGAATTTCATCAAACAGATCATGAACATGTAATATATAGGTCACCCCTGCACCATATTCCAAGCATGAATGTGGGATCTGATGGAATAAACCAAGAAAACCAAACCAGGGCTTCTAGAGGCCAAACCACCTCAACCCTCAACCAGTGATTCCACCTCACGTCCGAACATCACTGACCATCACAAGATCAGTCTCTATCCAAGTTGTCTAGGGATCTTGAGCGTTTGCTCCAATTTATCTTTCAGGACTAGTAACTCAACCCACAACTGCCACCAAGCTCCAAATAATTTGTCCAACCAAGGCTTCCAGGACTAGTAACTCAACCCACAACTGCCACCAAGCTCCAAATAATTTGTCCAACCAAGGCTTCCAGGACTAGTAACTCAAACCAAGATGTTACAGGGCTTCTAGAGCATTTGTCCAATGAAGGCTCCAAGAACTAATAACTAAACTCACAACCATAAGGAACATGAGCACCAACTAGAAAACAAAAGGTTAGAACCCATAACACCATGACTATCCAGGAAATGACAAGGCTAGGAAAAACCACTATCACTAGACAATCCTCCATGCCAATGACAAATCATAACCAAATAACCACATGCATATACCATGCATGCCAGAACTAGCAAGGAAATCATACATGCAAATCAATACATACAAATAAAACCCACTGTAGTTGCTAATCCCACTATCCTCCTGCGCTTTCCGGCTTTTCCTTTGCCTTCTTTCTCCAAATCCAAAGTATGCCAAAATGCTCCAAAAGTGATCTAAGAAAACTCAAAGTGTCCAAGAGTATGAGAGAGAAATAATAGAATGAAAGTGCCAAAGATTGAACTAAGAAAAGTTATGAAATGATCCTGAAAAGCCTTTTTATCATTGAGGCCTCTATTTTCTTCATTTTCCATTATTTTCCTTCATTTTACTCCTCACATGCAACCAATGAACTTTCATCTTCCTTTTCTCCTAATTTCTATTCTTTTCAAAAATAAATTTCCAATAAATGCCTCATGCCTTTTGTTGGGAACGGGTTCCCCCAAGGATAGTTTTGGGGCTAAAAGACCATGTTTTGGGACAATTTTGTAATAAAGTTGTAAAGTCTCCACATTTTGTGGTCGCGGAGCGCGAAGGTGTCAAGAGTCATAAAGGGTTGTCTGCCATTATTTTGTAAAGCGTCAAGTTGACTGTAAAGATCCACCCATGGTCCGCAGACCATGGGATTGTATAAAAAGGAGCTAAGTAAGTAAGCTCTAGGGAGTTAAGTAGAAAAGTGTTAAGCATTGGACTTTTGGTAGAGAAGTCTAAGTGTTTCGGGTCTTAGCATAGGTAGAGGCTTTGCAGCTGAGTGCGTAGAGGCCTAGGGTGGAAGTTCGCTGCTGAGTGCGCGGACCCTTACAGCTATGTGCGCAGGGCAGATAGAGTCTTTATTAAAATGAAAGATATCAATAAAGAGAAGTATTCTACAATTACTGTGTATTTAGTTCCTGTTAATGCATCTGATTATATTGTATTTTGGGTTTGATTTACAATGTTTAATTGATGCGCGAATATATGTGATTGTATTGGTTAACTGAATGCAAGTAAGGATATTGGTTTACGCGATGCTAACTGTGATTGATTAGAAAGATAAGTAAAACACTTGAGATAACTTGGGAACCTATACAATACATTGTCATAGCTACGCGAAAGTACCTGGACCATGGGTTAAGGCTACGTGAAGGTCAATCGTACACCTTCGTGGAGGTACTAAAGGGTGGAATAAGGGGCAGACTGATAGAGCCCTAAGGCCTAGCGACCTACGTGAAAGTAGGGACATAAGGAATAAACCGACATCACGACCATCTCAGGGTGCGAAAACTTGGTTCCAACATTCCCCCATACTGCTTCGACTGAGACTTCGGTCTGCGCTCCGCAGTCTGATGTCGAAAGGGCTAGTAGTGTAGGGATTTGTCTCGCTAACTAACGTTGAACCTGTGTCAGGCCCCACAAAGCCAACAAATGGTTCCGTTGCCAGGGACTAGAATCTGCATAAGAGATGTGTGATTTCGTATCATTGGAATCCAACTAAGAAAGAGGTCGAAGACTGGTTGGATAGGAAGATCCATGAATTTGCGGTGCAGGAGAACAAAAATCCATGTCTAACAAAGGAACAGTGGTTGGACAGGTACCTGTATACAGAAATCCATGAAATATTTTTATGTTCCTTTCCACTTGAGTTATACGAGTGGATCACGAAGCTAGCAGATAACCAAGGAATGTGGAGGCTTGACGGTCCTATTGTCTGGACCCCAGAGTTAGTACAGAAACTGGAAGCTTCTGAGGATAAGATTGCCCACGCTGTCGATCATTGGCTTGATTGTATCATAAGAGGGTCTGTGACAGAATTCGTGGTTGATACCTCAGTCAGTTACAGTGAGGCGGAGTGACGTTTTTTCAAAGGTCTGCAAGGTAAGTACTTGAAGTATTTAAATACTTGGATTAAGATGTTATTGTGCGAAAAAAGGGTTATGCAACTACCTTGATGTTCGGAGTTACACGAAGTGGAAAGACTTACAGAAAAAAAGAAAGAAAGGGTCCCGAATATAGCCCATTTATTTCACCTCCTTTGAGTGACGAAGAGGGAGTAGCGCTGGCTTCTCCATGAAGTGTAGTTCAGTTGATAAAACGAGGGTTCCCACGACTACTACCTCCACCCACACCACCTACACCTTCACCATCATCACCCCCTGCGACTTCGCCCACACCATCACCACCTCCACCCCAGTTCAACATGGTGAATTCAGTGAAGCTACCTTTGTTTAAGGGCTTGGGAAATGAGGACCCGGACCAGTTCTGGTTTGTCGTAAAAGCTGTATGGGAAGCTCAGGGCATCACAGATGATCACATGAAGAAGGCAATGCTGGTTAGTTCTTTACAGGATTGTGCACTGACTTGGTACATCAAGTACTCTAATGATAACCCAAACGCTGGGTTGGCAAAGATCCAGACTCCACTGAATAAATAGTTCAGTAGGCCTAAATCCGAGGTGCAGTCGATTGTGGGGTTCATGGAAATATCGATAAAACCAGGTGAGAAACCTTGGGAATTGGATCAAAGATTGAAGTGTAAAATCCGTGAAGCTAATATGAACTTAACAGATGGATAACATCGCGAGTGGTTTGTGGCTTCGCTCTTGCCTCACCTAAGGGTTGCACTGTCACAACAGAAGATTACGACTCAGGTAGAGGCCTTGGAGATTTCCATAAGATTGCATGAAACACTAATGCAAGATCCAAATCCGGGGCTTCAGCAGATCCATGCGTAGTTGCAAAATCTTTGCCTCGAAATGAAAATTTTGAAGCAAGACAGAACAATTCAACTGGAGGCGCGCGAAGAGATATGGTGCCTGAAATCTAAAGGTCAGGGGCATGACAAAGACCACTGTTCGTTCTTGGCGAACTATATTGTAGGAGGAGGACTGATCCCTTTGAGGCCAAAGGCCCAAGCAGGACCAAGCACGGGGCCTGCATTGTGGTGCATTATATGTCAGGTAGCAGGGAAACATAAGACTGAAACTGTCATTTGTTGCAAAAGTTTGTACAAACACCGCAACAAATATTCTGAAACTTCTGCAGGTCGTTAGGGCATGATGAGCGCAACTTCCGAAGTTATGAATTTTTTGATGGACAGAACACCCGCCTATAGAGTTTAGGAAAAAATGCAACTGCCTGACTAGAGTGCTGGGATGGCACGAACATGCTTTCATGGGCGAGGATGAGGCCAAGGTGGAGGAGGACCTGGCAGAGGTCGGGGACAACTGATTTGTTACAATTGTGGAGGACCAGGACACTATGCCCATGAATGCACTAACCCAATGCGTTCGTCGTGCAAATATTGTACTCAGTTTGATCATTTGATGGAGGACTGTCCTACACCGATAGTGAGGATATGCGACAAAGGGGTGCTACCACCATAGCCGACTCAGAACCTGTAGATGATGAGGGCTGAGCCTCGCGAAGAGGATCTGAATGTGAATATAGTGCTTCGAAGTGGAATTGCAATGGGCGACGATAAGGGGAAAAAACTTGAAGACAGTGCATGGGTTCGCAAAGCTCCGGAAAAGGAGGATGAATTTGATTTGGAGCATGGACGCAAAACGTTCATGGAAGAAAAAAAGAGCTTTGCTAAGGCCTCTACCTCAAGGAGCTGGGATAAGCCTATTAAGGAAATGGACCCTTCTATGCTTACAACCTTTCTAGAGACCTGAATGAAGCTGCTGCACGATAGCAATGATGTAAACGGGTTACAAGAACTTATAAATAGATGTGCGGTAAACACTTCGGGTGAACCACACGTGGTATGGAATATTGGTAAGCATAAAGCAAGGATAGGACGTGAGATGAGACTGACCGCGCATATAGGAGAATATGAAATGGATCAGGTTATTCTGGACCTAGGCTGAGACACAAACGTTTTTCCGAAGCAGACTTGGGAGAGGATGGGGAGACCCGCACTGCAGTGGTCTCTGATTTAGTTAAGGATGGAAAATTAGTAGAAGATCATCCCCATGGGATGGCTGCAAGGAGTAACTATAGATAATGAAGGCGCAAGCGCATTCACTAATTTTGAAGTAATAGAAATTGTGGATGACAACAACCCTTACTCTGCACTCCTTGGCATTAATTGGGCTACTGACATGAACATGGTAATCAACCTAAAGAAGTGAAAGATGATATTCGAAAAGAAATCGCTTTGCGTAATAGTACCCCTAGATCCCGCTGAAGGATCGCGCTATACTAAACCAGTCTGCGATTACGAAAGCGATGACGATTTGGACTACATATATAAGATAACAACGTGAGACCAAGATTGGGTGAATCTGACAGTGGATGGATGAATTACATGGGATCGCAAGAGTTCCTGCAACTCAGACTCGAACGAAGAATTAGAGCGCTGGTAGAATCGACTACATGAAGTAACCATGCTGAGCTGTAACATGATGACCCGGTCGCTGCACTGTGTGTCGTCAGAGGTAAGAAATCTACCCACTTATGATGGCTTGAATGATGTGGATGTGTTTTTGGATGCATTTGAGAGGGAAGTACTAGAGAAGCAGCGCTTCCAGGCTTTGGACTGGGCACTGCGTGCTACGCCCGCGAGATGGTGGGGTATGCACAAGGGTAGTTTTGATGATTGGCGCGAGTGTAGGAGGATGATGAGAACATGCTTTGGGAAGTCGAAGGTACGAATGACAGACAAGTATGATAGGAAGGATGATTCACGCGCACACTTGACCAAATGGGCTAAGGCTTACGGAGCGAAGCCCCAACCTGAATGGGTGCACTTGTTCTGTCACACCTTGGATGTCATCCTAATGAACTGGTACTTGGAGACAGAGCTCTGCCATGGCACATGCGAATGGGATATTCTGCGTGAAGGGTTCATAATGACATTCATCTTCAAAGATGGGTTTGACTGTATTGACGAAGCGCTACAAGAAGTTAATGCAACAATATTTAGGATACTGCAGGATCCTTTGGATCTGGTTCAACCCGATTGGACCACTCAGCTAAGCCATGCATTGGAATGCTATAACATAACTGCTGAAGAAGAAGATGAGGACCCATGAAAGATTAATATCTCGGAAACAGAGGGTCACCGTGAGGTCGAGGGACCACAGATCAAGAATCCCGATATAACCACACCACTAAAAACGAAACAGGAAAATATTAGTACGGAGGCGAAGCCCAAATTCGCGAAGATTGGAGATTACTGGGATGACGTGATGGTAGATAAGGTCATTGAGTTTCTTTGCAAATACCAAGATTTGTTCCCTACCAAGTTTACGGAGTTAAAGGGGATAATAGGAGACCTGGGCGTTATGAAGATCACATTAAAACCTGATGTGAAGCCGGTTAAGCAAAGACCTTACCGTCTCAATCCGAAGTATAAGGAGAAGGTCCGCTTAGAGTTGGATGAGATGCTCACGGCAGGCATCATTGAGCCCGTAGAAGAATCTGATTGGGTAAGCCCAATGGTGGTACAGGAAAAGAAGCAAAAGGATGAAATAAGGATATGCGTAGATCTTAGGAAGTTGAATGATGCTTGCGTGCATGATCCTTTTTTGACTCCATTCACTGATGGGTTTTCTGGGTACCATCAAATCAAAATCGTGCCTACAGATAGAAGCAAGAAGACCTTTGCGACTGAATGGGGATGTTTTCAATACACTATAATGCCTTTCGGATTAAAGAATGCGCCTGTGATTTTCTCACGTGTAGTCATTGCTACATTCAAAGACTTCATTCATAAGTTTCTGGAGGTGTACTTTGATGACTGGACTGTGTTTGGTGTGGTGAAACACCATGTGGCAAGCTTGCACTTAATGCTAGATACTTGTCGAAGGTACTAGATTACGCTTAATATGAAGAAATGTCTATTTTGTGTTCCTTTTGGGACTCTGTTGGGTCATGTGGTTTGTAGACAGGGACTGATGGTAGATCTCGTGAAGATTGTAGTGATACTTAAATTGGAGGCATCGAGGAGTGTGAAACAGCTACATGCAACCTTGGGACATACTGGGTACTATAGGAAGTTTATCAAGGGCTATGCCCAGATCACCGCGCCTATGGAGAAGTTGCTGAAAAAGGATGTCACGTTCTGTTGGAATGAGGATTATGAGAAAAGCTTGGATGTATTGAAAGGAAAAATGGTCACTGCGTCGATTTTAGTCTTCCCAGATTGGAAGAAGAAGTCTCATGTACATGTAGACACATCATGTATAGCACTGGGAGCAATACTGACATAGGTTGGCAGAGGAGAGTTGGACCATCCTATAGCGTTCACAAGCAGGAGGTTATCCAAGGCTAAGAAGAACTATTCCACCACTGAGCGCGAAGGATTAGCCATGGTATACACGCTCCATAATTTTAGACACTATTTGCTGGGTGGACATTTGAAGATGTATATAGATCATTCTGCGTTGAAATACCTGGTCAATAAGCCTGTGTTGGGGGGGGGGGGATAATCTGTAGGTGGTTTTTATTGTTCCAGGAGTATGATTTTGAAGTTATTGTGAAGTTTGGATGACTGAACGCAGGGCCAAACCATCTGTCGCGCATCAAAATGGGGGAAGAGCCCACTAATTTGGAGGAGGGATTGCTTGACGTACAACTATTTGCAGTGCACATCGTGGATGGTCACTTTGAAGACATTATACACTTCCTAACAATAGGAACCGTCCCGGAAGGCTACACCGTCCAACAGAAAAAGGAGTTAGTGGTACACGTGGCATACTTTTCTGTCATTTCCGGACATCTGTACAAAATGGGGTTTGATGAAGTATTACGACGTTATGTACCAGAGTTTGAAAGGAGAAGTATCCTTGCATATGCTCATGGGGGCACCGCGGGAGGCCATTAAGCAGGAAGAGCGACCGCGCAGAAGATTCTATGCGCAGGGTTGTGGTGGCCAACCCTCCATAAAGATTCAAAAGTTTACTGCAAGGCATGTGATGTGTGTCAAAGGACTGGCAGGCCCTACCTCTGAACCCACAGATGACGTTATAACCTTTCGTGAAATGAGCCATAGATTTTGTGGGACCCATTCAGCCTTAAGGGAAGAAGATGGGAGTGCGATAAATTATCACCGCGACTGAGTATTTGACACGATGGGTGAATGCACAACCTGTGAAGGACTGCACAAGTGCGACCGTTGTGAAGTTTCTCTTTGAGTATGTATTGACATGATTTGGGTGTCCAAAGATTTTGATGAGTGATCGTGGTACGCACTTTCGGAATGAAACGATTAGCACGCTGACAGAGTAATTTCAGGTGTATCACCAGAAAAGCATGCCTTATCACCCATAGGTTAACGGGACGGTGGAAGCATTCAATAAGGTACTGGAGAATGCACTGACCAAGGTTTGCAACGCTCAATGAAGTGATTGGGACCTGCGCATACCCGTAGTACTATGGGCCTATCAGATGACATGCAAAAAGTTGACTGGACAGACACCCTTTAGGCTTGTATATGGTGTTGAAGCAGTGATGCCCATGGAATACATTGTGCCTAATTTGCGCATAGCAAAACTCATGGGTATGATGGATCACAGAGCCCTGGAAGAGAGGCTTGCATAGCTTATTGAGCTTGAGGAAGAAATATTTATGGCTGGATTTCACCAACAGGTCCAAAAGCAGTGCGAAAAAGAATGGCATGATCGACACATTAAGCTGCGCACCTTTAAGGTAAATGATTTGGTTTTTTTATATGATAACAAGTTTGATAAATCTCTAGGGAAATTCAAAATTCACTAGCTAGGGCCCTATGTCATTAAGGAGATTATCGATGGTGTAGCAGTTCAATTGGTTAAATTGAACAAAGATCCCTTCCTAGGAAATGTGAATGGCAGCCGATTGAAGCCATACACTGGTGATCCAGCCGGGTGACTATATGAAGGTAGCATAGTCTTATCGCTCCAAGCAGCTGAAAGGAGCTGCGGGACTATAAAATACACTTCCTGGGTTGGGGAGCTATGCGATTGGAGGATTTTGCAGAACGAGGAGATGTCACAGGGTTTGTGACAGCACGAAGTGAGCTGTGCTACCCAGGGAGAAATCACGTAGGTTAGCCGGAAAGTGACTATTAAAGTCACTATTCATGATTTGACAATAAGAATGTGACCAAATGGAGGTGACAACCGGCATTTAAGACAAAATTTATGGGTAAGATCCTTGTAAATCTGCCACCAATCCAGCATTAATGAACCGAATGTGGGGGGAATGGTCGGATTTGAATTCAAAATGGCCTATAAATTACAGGTGGAGGCCGAACGAAAAACACTTGGCATTTTGAACATTGAGTTGGTGAGCTCTCAGACATGCATGACCCATGCATTCTTCAAAGAATTGCTTGACTGCCCTGTGTTTGATTGGTTTCCAGAGTCCAACCGCAATTTCATTCGTGATTTTATCCCAGGATCCGAAGCTATGGACACCAAAGTAGTGACAACCAAGTGGGCTATGCTGGAGGTTGTTAGGGAGGTAGAGGGAGCTGCTCCAGAGGTTGCCGAGGTACTAGCCGAAGTCCCCAAGTCACCACGGATGCCTAGACTGAAGCCTACCCCGACCAAGGAGAGTAAGAAGGATAAGAAGGGCAAGCAGGCTGCAATTCTGGTGTGCGCGTCGACTAGAAGAAACCCACAGAAGGACAAGCCCACCGCACAGGAAAAGGGCAAAGCTATTAACTTGGAGTTGGAGGAGGAAGAGATCTAGGACCTCCTGATGGATGATGAGGATTTGAGAGTGGAAGTGGAGGAATTTGAATTCGAGGGTTCTAACCCTATCACTAAGTTGCTCGAATACATTCCTCCACGCAAGGGCAAGACCAAAGGTGCCAAAGGACATTGATAAAAGCAAGGTCGCCTTACACACACCTCTGCTACCAGACAAAATTGTCTTTGAAGGAGTGCACTTGGGGTGGGTTCCTCTGTTGAAACTGGAAGATTGGAACTTAGATGACCATGAAAAGTTCCCGCACTTGGCGACAGAACAACTCATGCACCACGTTCTTCACACAACCACCGGCATGACTGCATTGGAACTGTGGAAGTGGCTCAGGGGAGTAGACAAGGCAGGTCTGCTCAACCTACTATGGGTGCCACACTATAATCGCACCCCCATTACAATATTGGTCATCAAGCAACTACTATGCTTGGTGCACGATGGGTGTCTATGGCTAGAGGATCTGTTAGAGCCTAGATTGACCTCAGGCTGAAGGGAGGCAATCCTAGGATAACCACAAACCAAGCTTAACCTGGTAGCTAGCCCTACTAGGTTGGGAGAGGGCACTCTCCTTGTAAATATCAATTGAGATGACTGAATCAAATATGAATTTTAGGCTAGGTACATTAGCTCTAGGGTTTTTTGGTTGATTTTGATGGCTTTGTTGCTGGATCAGATGGAGCAGGCAGCTTTGGGTCCGGGAAATCAAGTCAGGAATGTAGGGTGTTCTGTGGGGCGAGGTAGGTAGGTGTTCAAGAACTTGTAATTGAGTGAGATGGAAGGTCTAAGACTGATGAGGAGCTGAGGAGGGCATGCAGAGATCGTGTATCCTCTTCAAACTGTAGAAAACATCAAAAACTAAATGTATTCCCAAGGCAGAGCACCGTCACCAGTGTATTCTAACTATCTATCTTGATTTCATTTAGTTTAGAAGAATGAATTATATTTTGGCACACATAACACATGAGAAAAACTAATGACAGAAGGAGAAACTATGAAAAAACACATTACCACAAGAATCCCACAAAAATAGCTGCAAATCCTGGTTTATTTCCTTGCCAAACTGCTATAGATATGTACAATGTAGCTCAGAGCATCCAAAGGAGTCTAACCTTTACAAATGAGGAAGAAAATACATAATATAGGAATCAAACAACTCATCCTGACCTTTAGGGGTCGAATCCGTGAGAAGAGGGGTAGTTTCAACCATTTCCCAACTAAGAACAAGAATATAGGTAGTGGAACAACTTGCCTCTATAAGCATGGAAACAGATTCATTGACCCCCAAACCACCTAAAAATGATGAATCTACCCTCTAAGGTCATTTTACATTTACATTTACATAGCATAGCATCATTTAAAATCATAAATTCATCCAAGATGAGAGAAAAAGTCAACTTATAGAAAAATTAGGTGAAATTTGGATTTTTGAGCAAACTGGCTCTATGCGTAGCGCCACTGGCTAGGTGCGTAGTGCAACTTCACAGATGATTTTGCAGGTCTTCCCCTTATCGAAATTGAGCCCAAGATAGCTCATTGGAAAGGTATCCCTATCTAATTTCTGGAACATCTTTAATTTTTTCATTTGGAGGTTATTTACCCCCTCGAAAGTGAAATCTCCCAAGGCTACTTTTGTGTGTCCAAAAAGAGGCAAAGAGGTCATTTTTTGATGGTTTTTTGACTTTTTGGTGACCAAGTTTTGCTCGAAAATTGCTGATATTTTCTGGGTTTGATGCTCTCATCATGATGAATCCAAATATACAAGCCATTTCTTCAAAAAGTCCTCCAGTGAAAAGCGTGCACCTAATGCAATTTTCTGTGTTGGAAAATTTCAAAACTTCAAAATGACAAAAACTCACCAAAACTTGCCCAGATTTGGGACAAGGCACTCTCATTAATTGCTTTGATGGGCTAGTGAGGCCTCAACCAAGATTTTTAGCTTGTCATGCTCCTTTTTGCTCCTTAAGGCCTTCCTCAGCTTAGCCTTAAGCTTCCTCATCCTTATGTTACATATTTTGTTACGGGTCATGTAGTGGTAGGCCATGTGACGAAGCATATTCTTGTCTCTATTGGACTTCTCAAGCAGCTTTTCAAGGTGTATGTTGACCCTTTCAAGACAAGTTTCCCGGTCATTCTCAATCTCTTGCTCAATGGAGGTCATCTTGACCTTTGCCTTCTTTTCCTTTTTCCGGTTCTCCTTGATCATTTGCAACTCCATGAGGACTTGCTTGTCGGTCAATTGTTTGTTTTTCTTGCTCTAGATAATTGATGACCCATTTAGCCCTCTCTAAATTGACTGACAAGTCTCGTATCTCAGCCTCTTGTTCCTTAATGATCATGTCTTTGACAGTCCTTGGATTTTGAGCATCCAAGTCAATGACATCAACTCCTTGTGTCTCCTCATGATCAACAAGGTCAAAATCTCTCTCTTTCCCATCACTAAGATCCTTCTCATGAATCTTTTTCTTGCCTTTACCTTTGCCCTTGCTGTGCTGCCCATCCTGTACCTGTTTAGCTGAAGAAGAAGGCAAAGCCCCTTCCACTCCTTGTGGAGATAGAATTTTCCTATGGCCTGAAGATGAAGGCGAGACCCCTTCCACACCTTGTGGAGAAAATACTTGCCTGGCAGCTGCAAAAAGTTTCCTAGTGCCCCTCTCATATGTCACAAACACTGGCACTCCCACAATTTTAGTCTCTTGGAACTTTTGCTGTCCTGAAGGTCCACCTTCTTTTTGAGGAACTGATGAAAAGACTTGAGGGCTTTTGAACATTTCATGAGAAATGAAGGTCTCCCATGGTATGTTAAGTAGGTTCAACTGATGTAAAACAATGATTTTAATCACAGGGAAGTGGTAGATGCTGGTTAGCTGCTAGGGGTATGATTTCTTCTTTACAATGAGTGCCTTCTTTTCAATGTTTCTGAATATGAAGTAGGGGATATTCATCATTCTCAACCTAGTGAAATGCATCATCAATCTAATGTGGTAGGCATACAGTATGGAGAACCTACTTTCACAAGTAAAGTACTTGATGATGATCTTCATCAATGGAGAAAACCTGTCCTCCAAGAATTTAAAGGGGAATACTCTGCTGAGTTTGTTATGATATTTAACCTTAAGTTAAGGCTCATAGTACTCCCTGTCAATGTACTGACCTTTGTTCCACTGTTCACCCACATTTGGAATACCTGTAGCCTCTGAAATGATAGCTAGTGACAAAGTGAATGTAACCCCAACAAGGTTTACCTCATTGTTGTCCAAGTGTGTCACAAACAATTTTGCTAATTCATGATGATATTTTACCCTTTCCACCATTTCACAAAAACTGAAACATGACTGATGTCTGAAACAAGAAAGGGAAAATGGGTAGGCTTGCAGCTCCCTCAAACTGGTGGGCTCCTCTCTGATATGTTTTCCTCCCTTATGAGGCCTTCTGCCCTGAGTGTCTCTCTCCCTAAAATTGTCACTATGTGTTTCTTCCTCCATTTCATACTCACTGTCCCTCTCCATTATTGTACAACTGTTTGTCTTTATGGTAAATGAAGAGTGGTGGATTGGTGAATGAAGGTAAGATGAGTATGAAGAGATTTTGAATAGGAAAGTAAGTGAGGGTGAATAAGAATGGGAAAGGGATGTAGGGAGTAAGTAGGGTTAGTGAATAGTGTAGGGTTTGGGAGTATTGTAGGGTTTGAGGTATATGTATAGGGTTTGCAATGTATGGGTTTTAGGGAAACAGTAGAAGATAATATGGGACAACAATAATAAGTGTATTTTTACAATATATGAGATGGCATAGTGACAATTAGGGTTTGATGTTTTTGAGAGACAACACAACCCAAAACTAATGCAACAATTTTGTTTGGCAATAGTAATGATGTTACTTACTTGCAATGGATGAATTTGGGAGTTTTGAGGCGTTTTGATGCAATTTGCAACAATTTGTAACTCAACTGCCAGGTGCGTAGCGCAGCTCCTATGCGTAGCGCCAATTCAAAATAACACAGTAGAGGAAACCCAGGTGCGTAGCACTGCTCCTGTGCGTAGCGCCAGACTTAGGTGCATAACGCTAGGGAATTTTCTCCAAAACACAACAATTTCCCTCCCTTTGCTCAATAACACCTTAAAATCGCATTTTTTCTCATGAAACTCAATTCAAACAATGAAATAACTTGAGATAGAAATGAACTTTATATGGCTTGGGCACTTTTGATTTTTCATTTTTCAAAACCCACTTTATAATGTCTCTTGGCTTTTTCAAATACTCTGTTTTTTGGATGCTTGACTTTTTGTTGGAAATAGGTAAATTGATGCTTGATGATCTTTTTCTTTTGCAGTGGCATGTATTTGGAAATATCAGCAGGTGACCAAGAGCAGCATGAGACCATTAATTACATATGAGAAATGATAAAATTACATGAAATTTTCAAATAAAAACCAATGCTCTGTTTTCACCTCAAACTGGTTTTGAGGTGAAAAACTTATTAAGTTTACAAATTATGAAATTAAAAGTTTCTTGATGATTATTATCTTCCTCATGTGTCTACTGACCATTATTAATTAATGGTTACTGAAAATTTGACATGGTGAAACCCTAATACCTAATGAGACTATAACCTTAAGACCTAAGACCTATTTAATGAAATAAACTAAAAATGAACCTGGACCTGAACCATTGACTGAATCACACATGAAAAGAGGTCAACAGATATGTGTCATGAGGGAAAAACTGACATGTATCCTACCATCAGTTGATCCATGACCTAATGGAATGCAACTCATTTAGAATGGAACTCTTAATATGAATGCAAAAGAGTGAATTTTGATCACTAATGGCAGTGTGAAGATACTGACACTAACAGAGCCGATACCCATCATCGACAGGCTGATCAATATGATCACGTGGCTACCCTATATAGGGGAAAATCTAGCCATGATGTTTGGTGGAAAAGGCAGTGAGCAAGCCCTCGTGGAGGCCATGAAGGATAAATTCAAGCTTGTGAAGAAGCCACGAGGCTATGCCATCTCGAGTATCTGCGATCCTGCGATCAAAGTGGCCACACAGATTTTGGTAGGAAAAGCTATGAGGAAGTGTCGCGCAGATGAAGTGTCGACACCAGTCGTCGCTCTAGTGACCCAATGCACCGAAGGAGTCAGTTTAATTGGGCATGCTATCTATGCGGTGAGTTCCTTGCGAACTACCGTGAGGCATAAGAGCTCAGCAAGACCTTCCACTATGCGTGGCTCTTGCTGTCCATTGTGATGGTAGCATGGGAGCTGTCGGAAGACAGTCAATTCCCCTTGGTCACACCAGACTTGGTAGAAGTAGTGTAGTACACTTCGTTGTGGGTGACCAAGGGTGCTCAACACATCAAGGATAGCAAGATCTTCTGGATCTTGATGGAAATGAACATATGCATGGCTATCAATCGCAAACTGTGATTGTCACCTACTGTGTTTGCCAAAATGCAGGAGTACGCAGAGTTCGAGGTAGACTTTCAGTGCGTATCTATCAGGGCATGGAAGGACACTGAGAAGACGTGGCATGACTTGCCTTACTTGGCAACAAATGACGTGATTGGTGCAGTTATTGATCGCTAGTCGACAGAGTGGCGCACTGCCTCCGACTTGGCAGTGGGGTCGAGCAAGTCCACCACGTAGCGCAAAAAGGAGGAGGCCAAGCTTAAGATGGTGCAGCTAGCCGAGAAAAGGAAGAAGGAGGCTGTTGACAAGGCCTAGGTAGAGCACAATGCTACCTAGTAGGTGGAAAAGAAGACATGCGAAATAGAGCGTGGCTCTGACAAAGGTGCGAGGTCACCTTTGCCTGAAACAGAGGAAGACACAAATGAGTAAACAGAGTAGCATGGAGTGGACCCAAAAATGGCGTTGTACCGCATCAAATGTCCAAGAGAACAAGAAAAAGTGGGGCCGTGGAAGAAATACAAGGCCAGTAAGATGTCACTGTACCCAATCACCCTCATAGAGGGAGATTTGCATGAAATTGGAGACACAGTGTGGGATGTCACTGTGGAGGTACTCCAGTAATTCGAGTAGAATCAACAGCACCTATTAGGGGCCATCTAGACAGGTCTGCATGAGTTGCAGATCTGCACATCACAGGCTGGCACGATGTCCACCAGCCTCTCTATCGGTACTTTAGAAGTTGTCGGGATGCTGCGTGCGAAGGACTCCGAGCAATAGTGCTGTTGGATGGAGCAATGACCACAGAAAACGAAGCTAACAGGCCCGCTGTTAGCGCCGTCAAGGGAGTGGGGTTGAACTTGGCAGCGCTCCCTGGTGAGGCACTCCACCTACTACAGGATGGAGTGATCGCGGAGCTGAGGGCCTGTGAACAATGCACTTTGCAGGGAATCAGTGAGCAGAAGATTAATAATGTACATATGGCCTTGTAGCAAGACATGCCCTCACTTCCATGGTGGAACTTACTAACACAAATATGCGCATGATTAAGGCTGTAAGGGAAGCTTGCCGAATGGTCCCCGAATTGGCCATTCTTGAGGATGTGGAGGGAGATGAATAGGTCTACAAGCTTACTACAAGGGTGCGTGACACTCGCACAGAGTTGGCTAAGGTTTAGCTGGAGCTGAACCTACAGATTGCAGATTTATAATTGAAGGCCCAACCTCCAACTCCACCGGAAGTAAATGAGCAATGTGCAACCGCTGTCACAGAGGTGATAGCGATGGTAGATAGTGTAGTAGCAGACTGCACACGGCTTTTTGAACAGTCGTTCAAGGTCTTGAAAAGTCTACAGGAGGATCCTAATGTACAGTGGCCGGAGACAGAGGTATGAGAATTGCAGTAGTGATATGACGAAGTAAAAGGAACAACGTGCACCGTTGCTCTCACACAGAGACTGGCAAAGTTGCAGGAGGCCAAAACATTGAAGGAATAGGTCGATGTAGCGCAACACAAAGAGGCAGTGATGAAGGTGCGCTTGAACCCCTGGTTGGACGAAGCTTATTCGGTCACGACCTCCGTTGAAGGCAAGCTTGCTAATCTGCAAGCAATTTAGCAGAAGCTTCAGGCTGACAGTTTAGGACCAGTGATAGAGTAGTTAGTTGAAGAAGTGAAGCAGGCGGCCGCACAGTGCACCGCCAATGTTGCCGTCATACAAGTCGAGCTGGGAGGTCTTCGCGCCAAGATCTCCGCACCCGTAGAGTGACTCAAGGGCGAGTCACTATGTTTGTGTTGGGGGCCTGTTGGGAACAGGTTCCCCCAAGGACAATTTTGGGGTTAAAAGCCCATGTTTTGGGATAATTTTGTAATAAAGTTGTAAAGTCTCTGCATTTTGTGGTCACAGAGCGCGAAGGTGTCAAGAGTCATAAAGGGTTATCCGCCGTTATTTTGTAAAGTGTTAAGTTGGCTGTAAAGATCCACCCATGGTTCGCGGACCATGGGATTGTATAAAAAGGAGCTAAGTAAATAAGCTCTAGGGAGTTAAGTAGAAAAGCATTAAGCATTAGAGTTTTGGTAGAGAAGTCTAAGTGTTTCGGGTCTTAGCGTAGGTAGAAGCTTTGCAGCTGAGGTGCACAGAGGCCTAGGGTGGAAGTCTGCAGTTGAGTGCGCGAACCCCTGTAGCTATGTGCGCAGGGCGGATAGAGTCTGTATTAAACTGAAAGATATCAATAAAGATAAGTATTCTGCAATTACTGTGTATTTAGTTCATATTAATGCATCTGATTATATTGCGTTTTGGGTTTGATTTACAATGTTTTTATGATGCGCGAATATATGTGATTGTACTGGTTAATTGAACACAAGTAAGGATATCAGTTTACAGGATTCTAACTATGATTGATTAGAAAGATAAGTAAAAATCCTGAGATAACTTGGGAACCTATACAATACATTGTCATAGCTGCGCGAAAGTACCTAGACCACGGGTTAAGGCTGCGAAGGTCAATCGTACACCTTCGCGGAGGTACTGAAGGGTAGAATAAGGGGCAGATTGACAAAGCCCTAAGGCCTAGCGACCTGCGGAAAAGTAGGGAAAGAAGGAATAAATCGATATCACGATCATCTCAGGGTGAGGAAACTTGGTTCTAGCATCCCCTCATACTACTTCGGGTGAGACTTCGGTCCGCGCTCCGTGGGTTGATGTCGAAAGGGCCAGTAGTGTAGGGATTTGTTTGGCTAACTAACGCTGAACCTGGGTCAGGCCCCACAAAGGAAACACCTTTCCAAAGGCTTTGCAATTTAAATAGTTATTAATTAATCACAAGTGATCCTCATCACTATGTTTTTGCCCAACATTTAGCTTGGAATATGTGTCCCATGAATTTGGTTATTGTTATCACTAAAAAATGATCACCCAACCATTTCTAACTAGGTGGATTGAAATACACCATGTAGATTTAATTTTACCATAGTAAAATCACTTTCACTGTGGAAAATAATTTAGTAAACCACTTTTATTAAATTATTTTCTGATTTAAATAAAAAAACCCGATGAGAATAATTAGATAAATCATTATTTATTTAATTTTCTCTAGGAATAATTATTAAATCATTATTTAATAGTTATTCCTTGTCACATTTGACTAAATCCCTTAAGAATATTTAAATAAATCGTTATTCATTTGAATTTCCTTATTCCTGTTATTAGAATAATTATTAAATCACTATTTAATAGTTATTTTGATTTCACACCTTTCTTGTTTCTCACAAAATAATTAATAAATCATTTTATTTGTTAATTATTTATAAATAAAGGTATTTAACCATTTTAATTCCTTTTCCCTCTCCAATAAATATAATAAAGTATTCCAAGCAGTTAGATTTGAATTTGGTTAATAATATTGTATTATTCTCAATTTTCAAGATTAACTCCATACTTTTCTATATAAAGGAGGGTTTTTCATTTATTCTTCACCTTGATGATTATCATCATCAACATTACTATCATTTTCTTTGAGCTCCCATTTTGAGTTCTTCACTTTTGTTTGGGTTTTTCACATTGAGAGAGAAGATTGATTTTCTGAAGCGTCAAGAATATCAAATGACCCATCCCACAGAGGGGGACTTACAGACCAATCTATAGATATCCTTCACCAGGTGTTATCACTAAAAGATTAATTCATTTAGAATTGTCTTTCCAATTGGGTTATTATACTAGATTTTTTATATTGCTGCTTTCCATTTTGGGTTATATCTTCTTTTACTGCAGGTTTTCTATTTATGTTTCAGATCTAAGATAACATCAACCATCAACTTGTTGTTAGGTTCACTTGTCACCTAGTGACTTAAGTGAAGTATTTTTGGTACACCTTCTAGGAATTTTCACACTAACAATTATTATTTTGCCTTATGAAATTTATTACATGGATTTTTAACCCAAGGCTGTTATAAACCCCCCCAAGGGGAACACCATCCTTGGTGTTCAATGACACCTACAACCAACAAGGCTACTAAAAACCAAACATACTCCCCTTGGAGCATTATAACTTAACTCGTTGTATTATTTACAATGATCAAACCTCTGAAAAGCAAACCAACATGACAAACATAACAACATGACAACCATACTGCTTATTGGAGCTTTATAACACAACTCGTCATGATATTTACAATGACAACCATATATAAATATGTACATATAGAAAAACTCATTTGCCTCCACCAACAAATAATGAAGGATACATATCTTGCATCTTATCATCCATTGATCCAGGTGGATATTGGTGGCCACCCGCTAATTCCACTTGGATCCCCTCTAGTGCTTCTTACAGTTTTTATCAGTTTCCTTAATTATAGCACAGTTTACTATTTTTAGCAGTTTTTTGGGTCCTAAACTTCCGGAGCCGTTTTGAGGCCTTAAACGACGTTTTTTGGGAAATCCATCGCCAGCGATTTTTCTGATAAAAATTGTCTTTTCCGTCGTAGTCCTCGGAGAGATCTTTCCAACGGGCTATCATGCACGTCAAACGGAGATAGTATGACCAATTCGCGACCCCGGGAAGTTGATGTACCAACTTACCCAAAAACGGGGCCCACAATTTGACGTTTCATCTTCTAGGGTTAGGTTTTGGAATGTGAAGGGTTTTCCATTGTTTCTCAACAATAAATAGGCCCTCGAGCCTCATTGTAACACAGTTCAAAACAGTTCAGAGGCATGTAGCCGACACATCTCTTCTCAGAGATAAGCTACCATTGCCCTAGCTGGGTTATTTCTATTTGTAAGCATATTTCAGTATTCTCCATTAATGAAATGAAGTATTATTTCCGCGGCATCTCTGTTTTTATGGTTATCACATATTATTATTTCTGTTGCATCTCTGTTTTTATGGTTATCGCATCTCTGTATTTATGGTTATCTATGTAATCTATTGCGTTCCTGCTTAAATCGGGATCAGTGGTATCAGAGCGGTCTGCTTTTTCTCTGTTTTTCTTTGCATGTCCCCAACGAGGTCGGGATATAAGGAGTTAGGGCTTGAACTGGTCGAACCTTTGCAAGACCAGCCTCGCAAATCTCGACGTCTGCCCATGGCGGATGAGAAGAAAGACGAGGGGGCAGGAGATCCTATCAAAATCTTGCTCGAAGAAGCGCTCGAGCGGCAAAGGAACGCGATGATGGATAGCTTTGCGCAGATCCTTCAGCGGCTACCCAGAGGCGACGCATCGGCTTCCAACAGCTACTCTGGAAACGCCACACCGTTTAAAGTACAAGTTAATTTTGAAATCCCCATCTTCGAGGGTCAAATAGACGCAGATGCCGTAGATAAATGGTTAAATCTGCTAGATGGGTATTTTTCTGTTCACAAATTTTCAAGTCGGGAGAAGATTGTTTTCGCTCTTCTCAAAGCAGCCCCCCACGTCAAGGACTGGTGGGAAACCTATTGCGAGCAGAAGGATGAAAGTACAGGCTCACTATTTTCAACCGCACCCACTTGGAATGACTTCCGGGATGCCATCAAGGAGCAGTACTACCCCGTCGAAAGCTATGAGGACAAATACATCAAATGGACCACACTGTGGTAGGGACGAGACCAAGATGTGCCAGAGTTCACAAACATTTTTCATACCCTTCGCACACAGTTGGGTATCAAAGATTCTGAGTTGCATCTGGTACTCAAATACCGCGGCTGCCTACACAGATACATCCAGGAAGAGATGGAGTTCTTGAACATCTCCTCACTCGGCACAGCATACCGATACGCTGTCAAAATTGAGCAAAAGTTCAAACAGAAGAAGCGAGACTTTGGATCTGCAAATCCAAAGCCCAAAGGACAAAGCCAAGGCGGGGTGACCCAAGACAACCCGTCGAAGCTGCAAGAAAAGAACAACACCACGAAGCCGAAGAAGGACACATGAAAGTGGTGTGAGTTCCACAAGAGTCCCACTCATAACACAAGTGAGTGTCGGACCAAGCAGTCGCTGGTGGCCGAGTTGAAGGCTTCCAAATCAGATGCATGTTCCGACTCTGAGTCAGAACCCGACAAGGGGAATGACAAAGGGAAGCAGATTATTGATGCGGATCCCAGCGCCACTGTTGCTACTGCCAAGATCCAGAAAAATGAGCCCGAAGATCCAGAGGAGGGGGAACGTCTTTTCCACTCATTGATGTGGGTGAAGGGTTCACCGCTGCAATTCATTGTCGACAGTGGCAGCCAAAAGAACCTCATTTCAGTAGAGGTCGTGAAGCGGTTGGGCCTACCAACTACACCACACCCACAGCCGTACAGTATCGATTGGCTTCACGAAGGACGAGATCTCAAAGTTCGCCAGCAGTGCCGCCTTTCCTACAGCATCAAGCCCCTCACAGACGAGGTATTGTGTGATGTTGCACCTCTGGATGTTTGTGATGTACTATTAGGCCAGCCATACTTGTGGAGGCGACATGCTGTGTATGAGTCAAGGCCTCGCACTGTCATCATTTCTTTGGATAATTCATTATACAGGATACCAGAGGTAGCCCCACCTACCGCCACCTCTTTGATCACTGCTAAGAAAGGCAGCAAGCTCATCTCACAGGCTAGGAAATTTATTTTCTGTCTGGTTCGTTCCCAAAGTAAGGGGAAGATCGTTGCTACATCCATGACCCCCGCGAAGGGTTCCTCCACACAGCAGCAGCAACAGAGGGATACAGTCATGATAGAACATAGGAACAACTTCTCGTTACCTGGAGGGGTACCACACAAGTTTCAGGTGGGCAACAAATTTTGGTTACATCTGCAGAGGGAGCGCCTTACCAGAACCCATCAGAAACTCAGACCACTTCGACATGGTCCTTACACCATTACCAAAGCTATGGGAGACAATGCATTTGAGCTCAACATTCCCCCATTCCTTGACCTGCACCCGGTGTTCAATGTCGACCGCCTTCGGCCATACTTTCCACCATTACTAGACACGTCCGACATTGCAGAACAACTCACACCCACAGAGTTAAATCCAGCTTGCATGGAACAAGTTGCAACTGATCAGATCATGGACACACAGATCAAGCACACTCGCCAGCAGAATATCCAACTGTATCAAGTTGTCAAAGAAGGACAACTCCTTCACCAGGGCAAGTGGCTCACCAGGGACCAAGTGCGGCAGAAGTTCCCTCATCTCATAGAGGAACTCAACGCAATGGGGACCATTGCTTCCTAAGGGGGGAGGAATGATCCAGGTGGATATTGGTGGCCACCGCTAATTCCACTTGGATCCCCTCTAGTGCTTCTTACAGTTTTTATCAGTTTCCTTAATTATAGCACATTTTACTATTTTTAGCAGTTTTTCGGGTCCTAAACTTCCGGAGCCGTTTTGAGGCCTTAAACGACGTTTTTTGGGAAATCCATCACCAGCGATTTTTCTGATAAAAATTGTCTTTCCCGTCGTAGTCCTAGGAGAGATCTTTCCAACGGGCTATCATGCACGTCAAACGGAGATAGTATGACCAATTCGCGACCTCGGGAAGTTGATGTACCAACTTACCCAAAAACGGGGCCCACAATTTGACGTTTCATCTTCTAGGGTTAGGTTTTGGAATGTGAAGGGTTTTCCATTGTTTCTCAACAATAAATAGGCCCTCGAGCCTCATTGTAACACAGTTCAAAACAGTTCAGAGGCATGTAGCCGACACATCTCTTCTCAGAGATAAGCTACCATTGCCCTAGCTGGGTTATTTCTATTTGTAAGCATATTTCAGTATTCTCCATTAATGAAATGAAGTATTATTTCCGCGGCATCTCTGTTTTTATGGTTATCGCATATTATTATTTCTGTTGCATCTCTGTTTTTATGGTTATCGCATCTCTGTATTTATGGTTATCTATGTAATCTATTGCGTTCCTGCTTAAATCGGGATCATCCATCTCCCATGTAACTTCATCCGGCCCGAAGTGCTTCCACTGCACTTTAACCTGCTCGATTGCTCGGTTCCAGAGCATGAGCATCTTTCTCTGCAAAATGCACTGAGGTTCTGACTATAATTCTCCTTCTGGTTCCATATGCAATATCGACCAATCAACCACTGTTGGAAATAATATTGAGAGGGGTGGTGAATCAATATTTACAAATAATTAGCTTTTTCATTTCCATAATCAAATTTATATATGCTACTCCAGAGAAGGAAACTTACATGTGCATGCAACTGTTCTTAAGGAAACCAACGTATATCCACTGAACTTATGATTCAGTTAATTCATCATATGTTGATCTTTAATCAGTGCATCAGTACTTTATTAAACATTAAACAGTAACCATGTGCAGTAATAACAGAATAAATCATCACATATAAGAAACACACATGAACACCAAGATTTAAGGTGGAAACCCAATGTGGGTGAAAACCACCTACTACTGTTATCTCTGTCTTCTTTTAATAATTAGAAAATCTGTTTACAATCTTGTATTAGTGTAGACTCATACCAGTATGCAGTCACCCACCTGCAGAAGGCTACAACCTTCTCTTGTTCTCTAGCTTCTTCTGGAAGGGAGCTACAACCCCCTAGTTCTTGTACTAGTTGATATATTTACTAGTACGTAGGTTCCGACCTATAGAAGGCTATAATCTTCACTCATTCTCCAGCTGCTACTGGAGGGGAGCTCCAACCCCCTGATCAAATCACCAACCACTACTGGTAGGAAGATTCAACTTCCTTATTGAAGGCTCCAACCCTCAGTATCCTCCAGGGACCACGTTTCATAAATTTTCATACTGGATGCTCCTGGTACACAACAATACACTTGAAGGCCTCGTTTCATCAATTTTCATACTGGACCCATTAGCAAAATTGAAGCTCAAAATCAATCACCACTGTAATACAACCATCAAATACATCTAATCACTGAAACCTAATCAATCTCTGATATAGTCGAAATCATGAATCACTGAAACCTCTAAATCTCTGACACAACTGAATCAACCATTCATTCAAAATTAATCAAATTCAACCAATCAACTGAAACAGACAGATAACTATAACCAGTACATAGATCTGAACCCAGAAAATTGTATCAACAACTAGAACTAACTGTAACCTCAAAAGGCATGTGTTTGAATGTATACACTCCTTTAATGAAGCAAACATGCCTGTATACACTACTTCCTTTTGCCCAACCTGCGTATACCTCTAAATATACCTAATCATAAAACCTTTGAACCACAAACTGTACCAATAAGTGACATTCTGAAGATCTACTGTCATATTACAGAGTTCTAAACAGATAGAAACAAGGATCACCCTTCTTTCTCAATAAATTAATCAATGAGACCCAAACTCTTTATGCATTAAGTTTTACTTTCAGATCTAAGAAGACTTCATTGACAGACAATAGTAAAACAACAACACTGATCTGATAGATTAGTCATCCTTGAACATATTTTGCGTACGCTACTTGGAGGAGTTGAACCAGCGTGTATACGCACCTTTACCAAAGCAAACCAGTGTACATATCTGCAAATACTAACTTAAAAAATTCACAGCTATTCCAGACATCAGTCATACCTAGATCATAACATTTACAGAATAAAACATGTGTCAGTATTCAGATATAGACTATCCATGATCAGACCACATAATAATAATTCATTTCAGGCCTTATGATCTTGATCCACCATTAGATCTCATCCCTCGTCAACCACTAAGGTTCATCCTTAGTTAAGATCAAGCAAAGCACCAGAAACACATAACATGCATATTTGCTTTTGATCTCACTCTTCATCAGATATTCATTACTTGCACTTATCCCTTTGATATTCTCCTCCTTACATAGTTTTAGGCCTTTCTCAATACCTTGGACCAAAACCACTTAGGACCAATACCTTGGACCAAATACCTCGGACCAATACCTTGGACCAAATACCTTGGACCAATACCTTGGACTAATACCTCAGACCAAATAACTCAGACCAATACCTTGGACCAAATACATTGGACCAAATACCTCGGACCAATACCTTGGACCAAAACCTCAGACCAAAACCTCAGACAAATACCTCGGACTGAATACCTTGGACCAAAACCTCAGACCAATACCTAAGACTAAAACCTTGTTTTCCATCCCATATGCTCTTTTCCTTCTGTGAAAGTGCGTGCATACGTATACGCTCCTTCTGTTCCATGAGCTCGCGTGTATACGATACTTGGACAAGGTGAACCAATGCATACTTCTTAAACCATTCTCTTTCTTCAATTTCTTGATTCTGATCTGTAGTCCTTTGTTCCTTCATCCTATTCTTTTGTACCATTACTTTGTTCCCTTTGAATAAACTTGTTATAATGTGATTTGCCATATTACTTCTAAAATGATTCCTTTGAACTACCCTGCATTTTGTCACATCTGTAAACACAACTTCCATGCATTCTGTCACATCTGATATCTCTCCTTTAGAGTCATCTAGTTACGTAGATTCATCTAGTTACCATATACAAGTGAGTTGTTTTGATACAAGTGGGTCGCCATCAAGTACAACACATGCATCATAATGCCAACAATCACATGATCAACATCTTTAACATACTTCTTAAGTAATGGCACATGGAAAACAACATGGAATTTCACTGTTAGAGTCAGTGCAAGTCTATAGGCCACTGGTCCAATCCTCTCAAGGATCTCGAAAGGCTCGTAATACTGAGGTGCCAGCTTCACACATGACCTAATCCTTAAGGATATATCTTGGGATTGATGCATAAATACACATGTTCCCCAACCTAAAACTCCTTAAATTCCCTGTGTTGATCTACATAACTCTTTTATCTGTCCTGTGCTGCCTTTATATTCTGCTTGATAACCTACATTTCCTGTTCCATTTCTACCAACATGTTTAGTCCAATAATCACCCTGTTCAATGGATCACTCCAATTTATAGGAATATTACAACTCTGACCATAAAGTGCCTCAAACGGACTCATCCTTAGTGACTCTTTATAACCATTGTTGTAAGAAAACTCAACCAGTGGAAGATACTCTTCCCACTTTCGTTGCTGATGCATCACATAGATTCTCAATGTGTCCTCCAAAATCCTGTTGACCCTCTCTATCTATCCATCTGTTTACGAATGATAAGATGTGTTGAAGGCCAAATCTATACCCAAACTTGCAAATAACTCTTTTTAGAACCTGGAAGTGAACTTAGCATCCCTGTCTCACACAATCTTCTTCGGAATACCATGCAACCTCACTATATCTCCGATGAAGAACTATGATACATCGTTAGCTAAATAAGTATGCTTCATTGGAATGAAGTGTGCTACCTCAGTAAACCTGTCAACCACAACCATAATAGAATCATACCTTATAGATGTCCTCGAGAAACCTATAATTAAATCTATGGAAATGACCTCCCATTTCCACTATGGAATTGGAATCGGATGAAGTAATCCATCTAAATGCTTACACTCTACTTTTACTTGTTGACAATCCAAGCACATCGCAACAAACTCCGCCACCTCTTTCTTCATATTCGGACAATAGTATAACTTCTTCATGATTGTTAATGTCTTCTGATATCCTATATGACCTGAATACAACTTAGCATGACATTTCATCAATATAAGTCTCTTGAGCTCATTGTTGTCCGACACATAGATCCTGTCCCTAAATATAACCAAACCATCCGCAGTGAGATGATAGTCCACATCCTGATCACCAGTATCATGCTATAACCTATGCCTAACCTCCATATACTTGTCATCATGCTAGCATGCCTACAAGATCTGATCCTGTAGATTTATCCTGTAAGAACTCATAATTGCTATATGATTTACTTGTACTCTTCTATTAAGAGCAAATGCAAACTTGTTTTCTTTTCCCTTGATGTACCTGATCTCGAAGTCAAACTCAATGATCATGTCCAACCACCTAGCTTGCCTGTGATCTAGGTGGATACTAGTGGCCACCCGCCTGTTCCACCTAGAACTCCAGTCGGTTTCATCAGTTTCCTTGTTTATTACAACATTTACTAATTTTACTAGTTTTTTGGGTCCTGAACTTCCGGAGCAATTTTGACCCCTTAAACGACATTTTTTTTGAGGTCTGCAATAGGACCATAGCCATAGGAAAGGGCCTATTACAAATCCTGTAGTACTTAGAGAGATCTTTCCAAAAATGTATCGTACCCGCCAAAAAGAGATAATATGACAAGTTACGACTCTGAGAAGTTGGCTGCCCAACTAACCCCAACAAAACCCACAAACTCTTGGCATTTTATCTCCTGGGGTTAGGGTTTTCCATTTTTGTCCAATAAAAATAGGGCCTTGAGCCTCATTGTAACATAGTTCAGAGGCATGTAGCCACCACATCTCTCCTCAAAGATCATCTACCATTGCTCGAGCTAGTTTATTTCCATTCTATTTGTAAGAATATTTAAGTATTTTATATTAATGAAATGAAGTGTTATTTCTGCTACATCTCCATATTTATGGTTATATCTATAATTTGTTGCATTCCTATTTAAGTTTGGATTAGTGGTATCAGAGTAGTTTTCTCTTTCTCTGTTTTTATTTGCATGTCCCCAACGGGGTTGGGATATAAGGAACTAGGGCTTGAATTGGTTGAACCTTTGCAAGAATAGCCTTGCAAACCCCGATGACCTCCCACGACGGAAGAGAAGAAATATGAGGGGGCAAGAGATCCTTTCAAAATCTTTCTCGAAGAAGCCCTCAAGCGACAGAGGAACATGATGATGGATAAATTTTCCTAGATGCTTCAGCAACTACCCAAGGGCGACATATCTCCTACCAACATGCACTCTGGAAGTGCCACACCCTTTAAGGTACAAGTTAACTTTGGCATCCCCATATTTGAAGGTCAGATAGATGAAAACAACGTAGATAAATGGTTAAATATGCTAGAAGGATATTTTTCTGTTCATGATTTTTCCTGCCGGGAAAATATTATTTTGCACTTCTCAAAGCTTCCCCCCATGTCAAGGATTGGTGGGAAACCTACTGTGATAAGAAGGATGAAAGTAAACCCTCACTATTTTAAGCCACAATTTCAAGGAAAATACTGGGGGGGTCAATCAATATTTTCAAATCAATAATTTTTATTTCATATTCTGATTTCTATACGCAACTTTACTGAAGGAACCCGCGTGTGTACACGACTGTTCTTAAGACAACTAGCGTACATCCAATAAACTTATGTTTCAGTTAATTCATCATATGTTTGTCTTCAACCAGTGCATCAGTAATTTATTAAACATTAGATAGATAGTAACCATGTGCAAAATAAACCATCACACATAAGCAACACACATGAACACCAAGATCTAAGGTGGAAACTCAATGTGGGAAAAATCCACCCGCTGTTGTTGTCTTTGTCTTCTTTTTAATATAAAGAAAAATATTTTTACAATCTTGTACTGGTGCAGACTCATACCAATATGCAAGAACCCACCTGCTAAAGGCTACAACCTTCACTCGTTCTACAACTCCTACTGGAAGGGAGCTCCAAGCCCCTAAACTGATCTCCAGCTACTACTGGCAAGAAGCTTCGACTTCCTCACTGAAGGCTCCAACCCTCAACAACATCCATGGACCACGTTTCATAAATTTTCACACTGGATCCACCTGCTACAACACATCATAACTTGTAGGCCACGTTTCATCAAATTTTCAGACTGGACCCATTACCAACACTTAAGCTCAATATCAATAATCAAACTGTAACTCATCACTGTAACACAATCATCAATCTATGACACAACTGAATCAACCAATCACTGAAAACCAATCAACTAAAACTTAATAAAAAATCAACCCATCAACTGAAACAATCAGATCATTGTAACCAGTACATAGAACTAAACTCAAAATACTACATCAACACACATAATAAACTACAACCTTGATCATTCAAATGCCAAAATGTATATGCTACTTCCAAAAGGACTTGACCATAATAGTCCATACATGGCTAAATTTTTCAATGAGTACATCATATGTATTTATATGACCTTTCCATAAAATTACATTTATAACAAAGACCAAATACCTAAACATGACCATGATAGTTATCAACAACTATCATACACCATATATGATTTGCACCATAAGCATCTGTCAGCAGTGTCAAGAACAACAACTTGTATATGTCCATCATCAATTCACAAGATAAGACAATGTAGATTTAATATCATCAAACTATGACTAAGTATGTCGCATATATATTTTCATATATATATGCTATCAACTCATCCTCTTGACCTTATCAAGATCACCTTGCCCTTTTTCCTTAGTGGAAAAAGCCTTAATCTATGTTCGTCAAAACATAGTCTTTCATGAATCAACTAAGCATATGCCATATATCCAAGTAGTAATTCCTATATCTTCATAAAACCATTCACATCATATCATATACATATGAAAGCACCATAGTCATCATCCATGACCTCTACATCATCATCAAATCATCATAGCAAGAGCTGCATGTTCTTTCCACAACAACCCGCATCTGATAAGCATAAACTATGATAATCAACATATGTGAGAACCAAGCCTATCATCATAAAGTAATATAGGAAGAAATATTCATCATTCCTTATCATCATTTTGTGACTAGGTAAACCATGTCTCCAAATAGCCATGTCTTCATGAAACCTGCAATAACACAATTCTCTTGGCCAATTTTCTTCATACAAGAAGATATTTTATACCAACATCATGTAATTTAAGTAATCATCCATGTGATCCTTATCTGTAGTGTATCCATCATGTATCTAGCTTCTCATCAATGTGAAAAGAAAACCATGAGCTCACAGTCATTTTTCAAACTTTCTTGATACCATCAAGAGCAAAAATCCTCAAACAATATACCATGAGAGAGCCAAGAACTATAGGATTGCTCATCCATAACTGCACCATATGAAATTTATGCATCCTTGAAGTTGTGATGATAGCAACATAAAAGTAATGATTGACACTTATCATCATCAAATAATGAAGTCATGTACTCAAGCTTTGTTTTTCTCCTTGATCTTATGAAGATCACCATGTAAGCAACATAACATATGTACTATATGCATCATCAAAAGAATCATCCATAAATATGATCAGTAGCATCAAAACGACTATGTGGCTCAAACAATATATAAGTATCATCTGTGATTTCATCATAGGCAACCCATGACCACGACATAGCATGATGCATCATTAAAACACTTCAGAAACATATGCATCATCACCATTGATAAGCATCATTACATACCAAGGACTTCTAAAGAAAACATAATGCCAAAAATGCATTATTAGAAGCTGATTTGGATTTAAACAAGAACACAACAAATTACATATATAACCATAAACACAAAGATGCAGTAGAAATAACACTTCATTTCATTAATATCAAATACTAAAATATGCTTACAAACAGAATGGAAATAATACTAGCTCATTCGATGGTAGCTTATCTTTGAGAAGAGATGTGGCAACTACATGCATCTAAACTGCGTTACAATGAGGCTCAAGGGCCTTTTTATTATTGAACAATAAGTGAAAACCCTAAACAACTAAAACCCTAACACGAGGAGATGTAACACCAAGAGTTTATGGGCCTTGTTGGGGTGAGTTGGACAACCAAATCCAGAGGTCGCGACTTGGTCATATTATCTCCGTTTGATGCGCATAATAACCCATTGGAAAGATATATCCGAGGACTACGACAAAAAAGACGTTTTGAAACAAAAAATCATTGGTGGTAGATTTCCAAAAGAACGTCGTTTAGGGCCTCAAAATGGCTCTGGAAGTTTAGGACCCGAAAAACTGCTAAAAATAGTAAACTGTGCTACAATTAAGGAAATTGAAAAACTGAAAGAAACAATGGTGGGGGTCCAAGTGGAATTGGTGGGTGGCCACCAATATCCACCTGGATCAGAAGCATATCAAATGCTCCCCTTGAACCTATGCTAAATGTTCATTGTCAAATCTGATCATTGCATATATCAGTAAGAATCATCAAGGCATCATCATCAACTAGTTATACATCAAGTCATCCACAACTTATGAGGGACAAAAGCACTTCTAAATAGCATCAACATACTATAATCATCAACCATCAAAACAGAAAAAGACAATTGATAAATGACTGAACCATATCAGACCTTTTCCTGAGTCTGTCCCACTGTTTCTTCATCAAACCAAAGTATACGCGATTATGCAATTTAAGACACGCGTATAGAAAGTGAAATACTGAAATTTCACACTTTTAGCTCCCCTTGAGTCTGTTCTTTACTATACCTGTGCATTGTTACTACACCAGAGCCACTGTCAGTAGTATAAGTAGCATGAAAATAAAAAACAACCATGGGAGTCATCACATGTATTACTTCCCTTGAGATTACATATCACTGATCTTGAGGACCTGATAATTGTTTTCATGAGGTCAAGTACCTCTCACCACTTCTATAGTCAATGTTAGAAATATTCATTTAAGAATAGGAGACTTCCATAGGCACCATCTTCTTTTATTCTTATCTCCAATCATGTGATGAGAACATCCACTATCTATGTACCATTCATCTTCGTCTTCAAATGAGCAGAGAGCAAGACCACACCTTATATGTTCTTCCTTTTCTTGCTTATTGGTGGATCCATCTTTTTGATATTGTTTGATATCATTGTTCTTATTTTGTTTCTTACGATATTGTCTACGACGATCCATAGAATTGTTCCTGCATTCTTTTGCTACATGCCCAAACTTGTTACAAGCATAACATCTTATATGTTTCATATTCCTTCTATAGAAATCAATGGATTTGTAACCAAACATATTGCAAGAAAAACAATATCCCTTAAAGCAACTGGAAGTTGATGATCTTTCTGTGAGACAGTTATTAGCTTGAAACATTATACTTCTGCAACTAGCTGCAACATGTCCAAAATTATGACATATAGGACAATGAACATTATTTATCAAATGAAAAAACCGATTAGCAATTCTATAGTTAGGAGTAAATGATTTCCTTTGAATACTTTCTTTCCTTGGTTGTTGATGAGGTTGACTTCTTATCTCCTTGTTGAGAATTTCAGATTTTGCATTAGAATTCCTTGACTTAGCTTGTGAGCTAGATTCACCTTTAACAGTTTCATGAAAACCAAGACCATATTTGATGGCAGGAGACCTTTGACTACTAAGAATATTATCCAAAATCTTAGTACTATCTTGAAATCGCAAAAGTTTATTCTTTTCTTGTAATTTACCTTTTAGGATATTTACCTCAACCTGATATTGATTTTCCTATTCTAGATACTTCTTCTCCATGATTTCTTCAACCTTTCTTCCTTGCTCCACTTGTTTTTTTAATTTGAGAATCTCATTTCTTGTTCTTCAAATTCTTGAATTAGATCTTTATTCCACTTATTTGATTTTTCAAGGTCTTCTTTTAGAGAGATGGCCCCAGCTTCAAGATCTTTACAGTAACTAGTTCTTTCTTTAAGTTCCTTGGTTGTTGTATCCTTTTCATTCACTTTATTTCTTAATAATGTTACTTCATCCTGCAACCTTTGACATTGATCTTCCTCTTCTTTGTACTACTTCCTTATTTTGTTTGCTTCCTCCAACTGAGTTTTTAACCTGGTAACCTTTTCTTTGTAGGTACATTCCCTTTTCTCAAATAGATCTTGTTGATTTCTAATTTTATCTATGATCATTTTAACTTCTACTTCTATGGTCATTAGATTTCTTTCCCTTTTAACCATAAGATAAAATTCAGTTGTTTCATTGTCATATTCATTGCATGAACAGGGAAAGGTATTAACATAGGACCAAAAATCAGTACGTGATAGTTCTTTTGCTTGATCATCTTCATTCTGAGGTGATTCTGAATCTGAATATTTGCTTCCATATAATAGCCAATCATCTCTAACACTGTCACTGTCTCTTTGAGATGTCTTCCTCTTTTGAGGTGCTTTGTTCTTTTGCTTCTTTCCCATTGTCTTGATAGATCTCCTTCAAGCGATCAAGCTTCTGCCAAAGGACTTGCTTTGATTCCAATTTTTGGGAAAAATATCGCCGGGGGGGGGGGTGAATTAGTATTTTCAAATCAATAATTTTTATTTCATATTCTGATTTCTATACGCAACTTTACTGAAAGGAAACCGCGTGTGTACGCGACTATTCTTAAGACAACTAGCATACATCCAGTAAACTTATGTTTCAGTTATTTCATCATATGTTTGTCTTTAGCTAGTGCATCAGTACCTTAAACTTATGTTTCAGTTATTTCATCATATGTTTGTCTTTAGCTAGTGCATCTTATTAAACATTAGATAGAAAATAACCATGTGAAAAATAAACCATCACACATAAGAAACATGCATGAACACTAGGATTTAAGGTGGAAACCCAATGCGGGAAAAAACCACCTGCTGTTGTCGTCTTTGTCTTCTTTTTAATATAAAGAAAAATATTTTTACAATCTTGTACTGGTGCAGACTCATACCAGTGTGCAGGCACCCACCTACTAAAGGCTACAACCTTCACTCCTTCTCCAGATCCTACTAGACGGGAGCTCCAACCCCCTGATCTGATCTCCAGCTACTACTGGCAAGAAGCTTCGACTTCCTCACTGAAGGCTCCAAACCTCAATAACATCCATGGACCACGTTTCATAAATTTTCACACTGGATCCGCCTTCTACAACACATCATAACTTGTAGGCCACATTTAATCACATTTTCAGACTGGACCCATTACCAACACTTAAGATTAATATCAATAATCAAACCGTAACTCATCACTGTAACATAATCATCAATCTCTGACACAACTGAATCAACCAATCACTGAAACCCAATAAACTGAAACTTAATCAAAACTCAACCAATCAACTGAAATAGTCAGATCACTGTAACCTATACACAAAACTAGACTCATAATACTACATCAACACATAGAATCAACTACAACCTTGATCATTCAAATGCCAAAATGTATATGCTACTTCGCTTAAGGAAACCTGCGTGCATACGCACTTTTCTGTAGAGAAACCTGCGTACATATCTTAATATACCAAAAAATGAAAAATTGTAATTTTGAATCAGACACAGAGTTGACCAGAGATATTATGAAACATTCTGTTAGCTTACAGAACCCTCATACAGTCAGCAACATCAATAATATTTTCAACCAATAATTCAACTTCCTCATTCAATCAATTCTACTTCAGACATTATCACTCAACCTAGATCAACATGAGGATATCATTGACAGAAAACAGATAAACAACATCACTGATCAGGTTGATTAGTCATTTATGGACAAAAAACCCTACTTTATATAGGCGACTTGGAAGAAGAGGACCCGTGTGTATACGTGCTTTTCTCGAGACCAACCAACGTATAGATCTGCAAATTTTGACCTCAAATTGCACAACTCTTGAGAACTTCAGCAAGACCCAGATCATAATGTTTAGAGGTAAAAACATGTGTCAGTACTTAGATCTAGTCAATCCATGAGAAAATCATACAATGAATAGTCATTTCAGGTCTCATGATCCTGATCCATCATTGTATTCATCGGTGCATAATTATTTCAGATCTATTGGATCTTATCCATCATCAAACTCTCAGGTGTACTTAGTTTAGATCAAGCAAAGAATAAAAAACCCACAATATACATATTTTCTTTTGATATAACTATTCATAAGATTTCCATCACTTGCACACCCCACAAACTTTGATCTTCACCACCTTATATGGTTTATCCCTTATCCAATACCATAGGTCAAAACTATACTAGTGCTGGTGGTAATCTTTAACGAGATCAATATCTGTTGTCATGCTCATTACTATGGGTCAATACCATGGTAAAGACCCCTGGTATTTAGAATACCATGGTGCAAAAACTATACACGCCTTTGCTTCTTTAAACTCGTTTATACACGACTTAGCTGAACAGAACCCACGTATACTTCTTGAACATCCAACTTTATCATTCCTCTTCCTCTGAGCTACCATTTATTTTTCAAAACACTCTGTCACATTTGTAAACACATTTTGTTTATACCTTCAGCAAGTAGATTTTCATCAAGAGACAACTCATCAAGTAGGTTTCCATGCATGAAATAGGTTTTCATCAAGGACAACTCATTAGGTAGGTTGCCATTAAGGACAACACCTAATTCATAATGGCAACTTTTTCCAGATGCTTCAACAATTACCCAAGGGTGACACTTCTCATTCCAGCATCCACTCTAGAAGTGACACACCCTTTGTACAAGTTAAATTTGGAATCCCCATATTTGAAGGTCAGATAGATGCAGACACCTTAGATAAATGGTTAAATATGTTAGAAGGATATTTTTCTATTGATGATTTTTCTAGCCAGGAAAATATTACTTTTTCACTTCTCAAAGATGCCCCCCATGTCAAGGATTGGTGGGAAACCTACTGCGATAAGAAGGATGAAAGTACACCCTCACTATTTTCAGCCGCACCCACTTGGAATTTGTTTTGGGACGCCATCAAGGAGTAATACTACTCGGTTGGGAGCTATGAGGATAAATACATAAAGTGGACCACACTGTGACATGGAAGGGGCCAAGACGTGCCAAAGTTTAGAAACTTTTTTCATACCCTTCGCACGAAATTGGGTATCAAGGATTCTGAGTGACATTTGGTACTCAAGTACCACGAATCTCTACATAGGTACCTCCAGGATGGGATGGAGTACCTGGACATCTCCTTGCTTGGCACGACGTATCGATACACTATCAAGATTGAATTTTTTTTTGAATAGAAGAACCGAGACTTTGGATCTATGAATCTAAAGCAAGGGAAATGCACCCCAAAACCATAGAGCAAAGGACAAAACCAAGGTGGGGTGACCTAAAACAACTCGCCGAATCCGCAAGCAAAGAAAAACATCACGAAGACAAAGAAGGACACAGGAAAATGGTGTGAGTTCCATAAGAGCTCCACTCACAATACAAGTGAGTGTTAGGCCAAGCAGTCATTGATGGCCGAGATGAATGCTTCTGAATCAAACACATGTTCTGTATCTGAGTTAGAACGTACAACTTAACTTTGGCATCCCCATATTTGAAGGTCAGATAGATGCAAACACCTTATATAAATGGTTAAATCTACTAGAAGGATATTTTTCTATTCACGATTTTTCCAGCTGTGAAAATATTATTTTTTCACTTCTCAAAGCCTCCCCTCATGTCAAGGATTGGTGGGAAACCTACTGTGATAAGAAGGATGAAAGTACACCCTCACTATTTTCAGTCGCACCCACTTGGAATTTTTTCCAGGACGCCATCAAGGAGTAATACTACTCGGTTGGGAGCTATGAGGATAAATACATAAAGTGGACCACGCTGCGACATGGAAGGGGCCAAGACGTGCTAGAGTTTACCAACGTTTTTCATACCCTTTGCACGAAATTGGGTATCAAGGATCCTGAGCGACATTTGGCACTCAAGTACCACAATTGTCTACATAGGTACATCTAGGACGAGATGGAGTTACTGGACATCTCCTCGCTCGGCACGACGTACCGATACACTATCAAGATTAAACAAAAGTTTAAAGAGAAGAAGCGAGACTTTGGATAAATGAATCTGAATCTAGGGAAAGGCACCGCAAAACCATAGATCAAAGGATAAAGCCAAGGCAGACGACCTAGAACAACTCGCCGAAGCCACAAGCAAAGAAAAACACTACGAAGATAAAGAGGGACACGAGAAAATGGTGTGAGTTCTATAATAGATCCACTCACAGCACAAGTGAGTGTCATGCTAGCAATCACTGGTGTCCGAGCTGAAACCTTCCGAATCAGACCCATGTTCTGTATTTGAGTTAGAACCCGACAAGGGGAATGAAAAAAGGAAGCAAATAATTGACATGGAGCGCAGTTCCACCATGGCCACCACCAAGATCTAGAAGAATGAGCCTGAAGATCTAGAGGAGGGGGAACACCTCTTCCACTTACAGATGCTATGCTCTTAACCTGCAAAATGATACCCAAATACATAATATGCGAAGGAAAGATACCCAGAACACAGAATAGCAATGATTTTATTATTCAGAGAGTAATGTTCACTTGCCTCTTCGAGGGGGCAACCTCCAATAGAGCAGAGCTCCACTACAAAAATAAGACACAATGCTCCTCGCAGGGAGTCTCTATCCTTTATATATGACTCATACATGCAATACCACGGGCCAATACCGTGGGTTTTATTAATACCATCTATCTAATACTACGACCCATTTACAACTAACTGTGGTCCCGTCATTAATTGAGGGTTAACCACTTACAAATATTAATATGGGCTTTATTGACTCTTGACTATGACGTGATCCCATGACATAAATAACGGGGTTAGGGTGGGACCCTAACATGCCCTCCCCCTTAAGACTAGCCTTGTCCTCAAGGCTGAAGCTACGGAAACTGCTGAAGAATAGTGGCTGGTTCCCAAGTTGCATCTTCGGGAGAGGTGTCTTTCCATTTGACGAGGACTTCCTTAATCATTCGGCCGCGCAGGTGCTTGTCTCGCGTGTCTAGAACCTGTTCGGGTTGAAGCCAGATTGACCCTTCTTCGTCCAATTCAGGTAGACTGGTTTGAACTTGGCAATTGTTCCCAATCACTTTCTTGAGGCACGATACATGGAAAACTGGATGGATTTTTGCCGTAGGTGGTAAAGCCAACTTGTAAGCCACTTCTCCAATGCACTGAAGTACTTGGTATGGTCCGTAGAATTTTGGAGAGAGCTTTTGACAACCCTTGTCTTTGAGTGATGTTTGCTTATATGGTTGCAGCCTCAAAAAGACTTGATCCCCTTCTTGAAATTGGCGCTCTGAGCGATGCTGGTCGACCTGTTGCTTCATGCGGTTCTGAGCTTGATGAAGATTCTCTCTAAGATGGGCGAGCATGGTTGCGCGGTGTTGTAGGAGTTGATCCACTGCTTGTACTGTGGAGCACCCCTTGAGATAAGAAGTAGGGGAAGGCGGAAGTTGACCATATACTGCTTCATAGGGAGTCATTTTGGTGGTGGCATGATAGTTGGTGTTATACCACCATTCAGCCAGAGGTAACCACTGTACCCAAAGGTGTTGCTTTTCTGAAGTGAAACACCTAAGGTAGGTTTCTAGACATTTGTTGACGGCTTCGGTTTGACCATCTATTTGCGGATGATATGAAGTACTGAGTTTGAGTTGAGTGCCTTTTATTCTGAAGAGTTCCTGCCAAAAATTACTAGTGAAGATCGGGTAGCAGTCGGACACAATAGAAGTGGGCATGCCATGCAATTTGAAGATCTGATCCATGAAAGATTGAGCAACCAAAGTTGGTGTAAACGGGTGGGGTAGGGCGCAGAAATGAGCATACTTCGACAGTCGGTCCACAACCACCATGATGACTGACTTGTTCCCTGACTTTGGAAGACCTGTAATGAAATCCATAGAAACCTCCGTCCAAATTGATGCCGAAATGGGCAATGGTTGTAATGTGCCTGGTGTGTTGACGGTTTCCCCTTTATGGCATTGACAGACATCACATTCTGCTACTAAGGTAAGGATGTACTTTTTCATGCCTGTCCAAAAAAATTATCTTCTGGTGCGAGCATATGTCTTCTGAAAGCCTGAATGTCCTGCAATGGGAGATGAGTGCAATTCTGCCAAAATGCGACTTTTGAGGGTGGATGTTGGTGAGATTACGACTCTGTCCTTGTAGCGAAGAATATCATTCTGCCACGAGTAGCCCTTGGTGGAATTAGGATCTACCTGCAATTGAGAAATGAGTTGGGAGAGCCTGGAGTGTGAAAACCATTCCTTGCGAGCCTCTTCAATCCAGTCTGGAATGGGGAGGGAAATTGCGAGCAGAGTACTTTCCTCCTCAAATTGGCGAGATAATGCATCTGCTACACTATTGTCTTTCCCTTTCTTGTGAATGATCTCATAATCATATCCCAGCATTTTGGCTAACCATTTATTTTGTTGTGGGGAGGATAGGCGTTGCTCCAAAAAATATTTAAGACTGTGATGATCTGTGCGGATTTGGAAACGTCGCCCCAATAAGTAAGGTCACCAGGTCTCGACTACATGTATGATGGCCATCATTTCCTTTTCGTAGGTAGATTGGCCCAGATTCTTCCCACTGAGTTGTTGGCTTGTGAAGGCCAACGGGCACCCTTCCTGCATTAAGACCGCCCCAATACCTGTACTTGAAGCATCACATTCAATGACAAAGGATTTGGTGAAGTCAGGTAGTGCTAAGACTGGAGTGGAACACATGGCGTTTTTGAGAGCATTTACCGCTCTCAAAAATTCCAGAAGAAGGAATTTTTCTTTAGGAGTTGAGTGAGGGGCTTCGCTATGCAGCCATAGTTGCGGACAAATTTACGATAATAGCCTGTGAGACCCAAAAATCCTCTCAAGCTCTTCAAGGTCTTAGGTTGAGGCCATTCTTGCATTGCCTGGATCTTTTTGGGGTCCACCTTGACACCTTCACGCCCCACAATGTGGCCCAAATACTCAACTTCTTCCATGCCAAACGAACACTTGGACATCTTGATAAATAATTTATGCTTGCGGAGCAGTTTCAAGAGTAGATCTACATGCTGAAGATGTGCCGCCCAAGTGCCACTATAAATGAGGATGTCATCGAAGAAGACAAGGACAAATTTTCTGAGATATGGTTTGAGAATGTGATTCATAAGGCTCTGAAAAGTAGAGGGGGCATTACAAAGACCAAATGGCATGACCAGGAACTCATAATGGCCTTCATGAGTTCTGAAAGCCGTCTTGGGAATGTCGACTTCCTTCATGCGAATTTGGTGGTAGCCTGAGCGAAGATCCAACTTAGTGAAGAATTGAGCCCCATTGAGTTCGTCCAGCAAATCGTCAACCACAGGGATGGGAAATTTATCTTTGACTGTCAACTTATTGAGGGCCCTGAAGTCGGGACACATCCACCACTCCCCATCTTTCTTGAGCACCATGACCACTGGGGATGAATAAGGACTAATGCTGGGACGAATGACACCTACTTCCAACAGTTCCTTGATGATTTTTTCTATTTCATTCTTTTGGGTGAACGGATATCTGTATGGCCGCACATTTGGGGGTTGGGCCCCTGGAACCAAGGTGATGCTATGATCATGTTCCCCTCGCGAGGGTGGAAGCTCATGAGGCTTGTCAAAGACCGTCCGATGGTTATTTAAAATCTGTTGCATCTCATGATGAATTGGCAGAGATATGGTTTCGACTACCTGTATGGCATTAAATTGAGCTACTACTCCATGATGGCCCTTTTTTAACAAATTTTCCATCCTATGCGAGCTGATGATAGAGGGGGCTCCCGCCTGGAGTCCACGGAGGGTATGTGTGGAGTTCTTCTGCTTAAAACTCATATATAACTCCTGGAAATCCATTGTGATTGGCCCAAGAGTGCGGAGCCATTCAGCGCCGAGGACAATGTCACAACCCCCCATGTGTATGGAAAACATGTGGGTTTTCATATGATAATCCCCCATTTGAAGTTTGAAATTTTCATAGCGGCCTTCACATTTCATTGTGCCCCCATCCGCAATTTGGACTTGGATGTTAGAAACTGCTCGTACAAAACAATGCGTTGCTTCTGCGATTTTTTGATGGATGAAATTATGGGTACTTCCACTATCAATCAAGACTACTACTGGGCGATGTTTAAGAAAACCCCGGATTTTGAGAGTTTGAGGGGAAGAAATCCCTGCCAACGCATGCAGCGAAATAACTGGTTCGTCAGAGACATTCTCCTTTGGGTTGTCTTCTTCTAGCACCTCATGTTCCTCAAGTGGTGGATCTTCCTCTGGTGAGCTGTAGTCAGTGGCATCTATTTGAAAAAATTTGGGCTCCTTGCATTTATGACCTGGGGAGTATTTTTCATCACAGTAGTAACATAGTCCTTGCTTCCTTCTTTTGGCCATTTCCGCAGGTGACACCTTTTGGACCTTAAGTGTTTGAGTCGTGTTGTGAGCCTGTGGGGGACGACCTTTAGCGGGGAAATTTGGGCGACTGTATTGGGCTGCTAATGCACGTTCCACCTTACGAGCTACCTGGCAAGCCTCCGTCAACGTGGGAGGGTGGTGAAGTAGAACTTGAGCTTTGATGGCTTCTTTAAGACCACTGATAAAACATTTCGTGTAGAACTCATCTGTGAGACCCCTAGTGCGGAAGGCTAAGGCTTCAAAAGCGGTAATATATTCATCCACTGTACCAGTCTGTTAGAGCTTAGTGAGACGACCCAAAAAAGAGTCTTCCTGTTCAAAGCGATCTCGAAGAGCTTTGGTAAATTGGGTCCAAGTCCTAAAAGGTCCATTGCAACGCTGATGCCATTCCCACCATTGCCACCGTTCATTGTCCAAGTACATGCTCCCCAACATAAGCTTAGTCGCATCCTCTGGGATATGATTCAATTTGAAATACTACTCCATTTGTGCTAGCCATGCGAACAGGTGAGAACCGTCAAATTTATGCACATCCAACTTGGGAGGTCGCTGACTGGGTGGTGGATGGGTGTGCCAGACGTGAGGAGAGTGGCTAGACTCACCCTCATTGTATTCATGGCCATTATACGCCTCCTCGTGGGCTTGCTCCTTGCCCTTCGGGAGTAATTGCTGTATCTGGAGACTTAGTCCGCGAATCTCAGTTTGGATGGAGTTCACAGTTTCTTCCAGTTTGTCCATCCTTTCATTGGCCATCGCTTGAGCTCTAGTTTCTACCATACACCAACCTGATGAAAAATTGGGACCGTCTAAAATTTTTTTTACTAATAAATTGAATGGTACCACCTTGCTCAACTCGTCGTCCTGATTCTGATGGGCTAGATCACCAATAAGCGCCCCAGAAGATCTCAGACTCCTTTTTTTTTTGAAAACTCCTAATGGAGTTTTACTCCTTCTTGATCAATACTGCAGTCGCCAAATCCTCAAAATGTCAATGCTGCCAAAAGTCCTGCGAAAAGTATACCCCGGTATAGGAACCCTTCACAACAACTTCGATCTGGTGGGTCTGAGAGATCTGAATGGCGGAACAACTGCGGCGGCGGATCTGATGGATCTGCGGGACTGATGTCTGCTGTTGCTGCACCTATTTGCACACGCGGATCGGGAATAGATGATGTGTGATCCCCCGATAGAAAAGGAAACTATGGTCGTGAGGAGTGTTAGGTGCTACAGATTGCAATATACATAAGGGTCTGGCAGTAGTACTCGGCCCAATGTTTCAGGGCTCTAACTAAGGAGGATGGACCGTACCCTTAGCCATACAACCCGACTTCCCTATCGTACGGGCGAGTAATCTCTCCGAGTGCTGTTCTCGGTGTACTATAGCCACAAGATGGCCGACGGTTTATCTATGGCGAGGTTTCAAGGGAGCCTAGGGGGCTTCCGATATACCCAGAGGGTACGGGGAAGACAGTCCGTGCGCAGTTCTGTCTAATGCGCTACTACTCAAAGGAGTACCCACAGGGGTTACAAGGGAGTCCAACAGACGTGACCACCTCTTGTATTTCCTGCGTGCATGCCTCCCCAAATCCGCAGGTTTATGCGCTCAACGACAGATCCCGTGGTTTAAATACGCCGGAACACGTCTCTAGCCGAATTTTTTTTTTTGCTAAGAATTGGAGATCCCACCGGCCCTGGAAAGTGCTCTGATACCACTTGTTATGCTCTTAACCTGCAAAATGATACCCAAATACAGAATATGCGAAGAAAAGATACCCAGAACATAGAATAGCAATGATTTTATTATTCAGAGAGTAATGTTCACTTGCCTCTTCGAGGGGGCAACCTCCAATAGAGCAGATCTCGACTACAAAAATAAGACACAATACTCCTCGCAGGGAGTCTCTATCCTTTATATATGACTCATACATGCAATACCACGGGCCAACACCGTGGGTTTTATTAATACCATCTATCTAATACTACGACCCATTTGCAACTAACTGTGGTCCCGTCATTAATTGCGGGTTAACCACTTACAAATATTAATATGGGCTTTATTGACTCTTGACTATGAAGTGATCCCATGACATAAATAAGGGGGTTAGGGTGGGACCCTAACAACAGATGTGGGTGAAGGGTTCTCCACTACAGTTCATTGTCGAAAGAGGAAGCCAAAAGAACCTCATTTCAACAGAGGTCATGAAGTGGTTGGGCTTACCAACTACATCAAATCCATAATCGTTCACCATTGGGTGGCTTCATCAAGGATGAGATCTTCGCGTCAGCCAGCGGTGCTGCCCTCCCTACAACATCAAACCCTTCATGGATGAGGTACTGTGTGATGTTTCTGCTCTTGAAGTTTGTGATTTATTATTAGGACAACCATACTTGTGGAAGTGACATGATGTATATGAGTCTAGACCTCGCTCTGTGATTATTACTTTGGGAAATAAGCTGTACAAGATACCGGAGGTAGCCCCGCCTATCGCCATCTCTTTGATCACTGTAATGAAATGTAGTAAGATAATTTCCTAGACCAAGATTTTTTTTTTTTATGATTCACCCTCAGGGCAAGAAGAATATTGTAGCCACGACTTCCAAAAATGGATCCTCCGTACAACAACAACAGATGGACAAGGTCGTGGAGGAGTATAGGGAAATTTTCGCCTCACCTACGAGGGTACCTCTGCACTATCAGGTCAAGCACTCCATTGATCTGAACCTGGGTGTGATGCTACCCAATTGAACGATCTATTGATGCTCCATTATGGAGAATGATGAGATCAAGAGGTAGATTTAGGAGTTTTTTCTGAAAGAGCACATTAGGCCAAGCTCATCACCCTGTGGGAGCCCGATTATATTGGTACAGAAGAAGGATAGGACCTCGAGACTATGTATTGAATATCAGGAACTGAACAAGATCACTGTCTTGAATAGGTACCCCATCCCACAAATTGATGACCTTCTAGATTAGTTCAAGGCAACCAAATATTTCAGTAAGATTGTCTTGAAGTCCAGTTATCACTAGGTGCCTATCAAACCCTCCAATGTGTGGAAGACTACCTTCAAATCCAAGGAGGGCCTTTTCAAATGGTTGGTCATGCCTTTTATGTTGACGAATTCCCCCACAACCTTCATGAGATTGATGGACGACATCTTGCGACCCTCCACCTTTGCATTCGTGGTGGTGTATTTAGATGACACCTTGATCTTTAGCCAGAGTTGAGAAGAACACCTCCACCATATTTGACAGGTCCTCCAAACCTTGCAACAACACAAGTCGTGTGCCAATTTGGAGAAATGCACTTTTGGCATGACCCAAGTTCAATATATGGGGTACATCATTGATGATCACAGTGTGCATGTGGACCCAGCCAAGATAGAAGTCATTTAGGATTGGCCAACCCCAACCACTCTAGCAGATCTCCGTAACTTTTTTGGTCTTGCTAATTTCTACTGCAGGTTCGTGTTGGGGTTCTCTCATATCAATTGGAATTTAAGTCAAGTCACCAAGGGCGAAGATTTTTTTTTTTTGCTATGAAACCAAACATAAAGAATTTTCTGAGTTGAAGCATCATCTCTGATCTGCAACAATGATCACATTACCAGACCTACAACAACCATTTGAGATTGAGACATATGCCTCCGACTATGCTATTGGTGTAGTTCTTAATTAGCAGGGGCATCCAATGGCTTACTACAATGAGACACTTTCAGACACAGTATGAAAATATTCCACCTATGAAAAAGAAATGTATGCCATTTTGTAGGCCTGCCATCAATGGAAGCAGTACATTATGGGGAAGGAAACGGTTGTCCACACAGACCACCGACACCTGCAATTCATACAGACACAAGGGAAGTTGTAGAATGGTCTCCATTAGAAATGGTCCACATACCTACAATAGTTCCATTTGAACATTAAGCACAAGAAGGGAAACACCAATAATGTTGTAGACTGCCTCATCCGACCACCAGCCATAGTGCTGATCACTGTGCTCGACTCCTGTGGACACACGACTTTGGGATGGCCACATCTTTATGAGAGTGATTCATAGCACATACCAGACACTCTTGGAAGGTAACCAAGTTCCAAATTTTCACCTCAAGGATGCACTGTTATGCCACTTGGGACACATCTGTGTTCTTTTAAGCGAGTATTCCAAGATGATTTAGGAGGTGCACTATAGTCGGGTCGTTGGACATTTCAGAGTAGAGAAAACAGTGGCAGCACTGCAGAAGTATTTTTATTGGTCAAATCTTCATCATGATGTTGGGAAGTACATTAGATCCTGCACTTCCTTTACCATTACCAAACTAATCATGAATAAATAAGGCCTATATACTCCTCTGCCTACTCCTAGTCGACCTTGGGAATCCATCTCCATGGATTACATGTCGGGACTTCCTTCTACTAAGCACGAAAATGACTGTGTTTTCTTGGACACTACTAATCTCTTCTTTGAGTGAGTGTGGGTACACTTTGGGATCCCGCAGTCCATTTTCTCAGATTAGGACATCAGATTCCTATGTGTATTTTGGTCAAGTCTTTGGTAAATTCTGGATACAAAACTTACTAAGTCCACGACATTCCACCCCTAAACTGATGGCCAAACAATGGTCGTCAATGGGATCATTGTACACATTCTGCGCATGTACAAATCGAAGCATCCATGCACATGGGATGAAATCCTCCCCTATGTCTAGCACAACTACAAGAAAGTTGTCCATAGCTCAACGGGCCACAACCCCTTTCAAGTAGGTTCAGGATATCAACCATTATGTCCCATTGATGTCGCCATACCATTTGTAGCTACTCAGGCATATTTAGCTAACGTCTAGTCCAAATTTGACAGGGCTAACAAATTCATTGGGTACATTCAACACATCTGCTAGCAAATCCATGATATATTGGACAAAGCCAATTCTAAGTACAAACAATGCCATGATCAACAGTGGGTGCCGCACAAGTTCTAGGTGGGCGACAAAGTTTGGCTACATTTGTAGAAGGAGCATCTCGCTGGACCCCACCACAAGCTTCGTCCACTCTGATATGGGCCACACACCTTTACCAAGGCTATAGGGGATAATGTATTTGAGCTCAATTCCACCATTCCTTGGTCTGCACCCCGCATTCAATGTAGACCGCCTTCGACCATACTTTCCACCATTGCTAGATAGATTTGACATTGCAGAACAACTCACTGTTAGGATATTCCGACACATAGGATATAGTTAAGTTCAACTTGGTCTAGTATAGAGTTAGGTTAGAGTTAGGTAAAGTGTGTTTCTTTACCGTTGTACATTTTGTAACTTACAATCCGACGGTCACGATATGTAGTGATCCGACGGTTCACTCTCACCTCGGTATTACCGACACTTGATCCGTGGCTTGACACCCGATTGGTCCATGAGTTCTATTTAAAGCGCATGGAGGGTCATTGTTCGGGTAATCCGTGCATGAGAGAAGCTTATGTAAATTTTCATTCTTTGATTAATAAATTGCCTGTAGTACCCACGTTGGGACAGGCCGTGGACTGTTTCCCTCCTTGCACTCTGAGGGTTTTAACCACGTCAAAAATACTGGTGTATTGATTTGAGATCTGGTTGTGAGCGGTGTCCTTTTGGTATTCTTTCTGTGGAACTTACCCTGTAAATTCCTACATGGTATCAGAGCAATTTGAGGGCCGCGTCCGTTGGTGATCCAAATCTGAAGCCGGTAGAACTGCATGCGGCTGTCGTTTCCTAGATCTGCTGTTTCTGACTGCTTTCGGGCCGAGAGGACTGCTCTGTTGCGTTCGGAGCATCTGTTCCAGTGAGGAACCCCTTTCGTTTCACGCGAAAAGGTTTCCGGTAGCCCTAGCTGCGTCATTTTTCAGATCGGGAGGTATACAGTGTTTTTTTTGCAGTTTACTGTTATTTTCTCTCTGCTTATTTCGGTCTCAGTTTATTTAGCTTTTTTTTTTAACCGGATCTATACCTTTCATTTCTGCGTATGCTCTTTGCCCTGCGACTCTGTGCGATCTGGGCAAATCAGAAACAGAAAGGAAGGATTTTTCTCATGCGTATGCTCTTTTCCCTGCACCTTAGTGTGATCTCGGAAAATCAGAAACATTGAGAAAAATATTTAGATTTTCGGCTAAAGCTAACTTTGAGATTTTAAAATTTCTAGTTTTTTGGCTAAAGCTAACTTCGAGCCGTAAGGTTCGTTTTTCTTTGCATATTCATGTTGGGTTTTGTGTTTTGTGTTTTGTAGGGAAAAAGAGCTTTCTCAAGGCAAGCACGCAAACCAAGGCCCCCCCCCCCTCTCTCTCTCTCTCTCTCTCTCTCTCTCTCTCAAATTTTTTGTATAGATCAATTGGTTCAAAGCTATTTTAAGAGAGTAGAGGTCTTGGGTTCAAGTCTCCATTTTGTGGGGGCGGATTTTTTCATTCCCGCACATTCGCGCACTTTGCCGGCAACGTCAACAATTTTTTTTCAAAAAGCCATAACTTCTTCATCCGGAAGCCTTTTTCAGAGCCGTTTTTTTTAAAACCGCCTATTTTTTCGAGATCTATCCATTGGAACACTTACTTTCAGCATCTTCAGCTTCAGTTTTTTTTTTTTTAAATGGAAAGTCCATGCCAAGTCATTCTTGACAACACTAACTACTTCCAATGGGTAGCCTACATGGGAGATTTACTTAGAAGTAAAGGTCTCTACAGAATAGCCACAGACCAAGAGAAGAAACCCAAAGATGAAGACAAGGCGGCAAAATGGGAAAATAGACAAGATCAAGCACGTGGTTTGATAGGGATGTCTGTTTCTCCTGATCTTAGATTCCACATTGCAGAACTTGAGACTCCTCATGAAGCATTAGAAAAACTTGCTAAAGTTTTTGGAATTAAAAATGAAATTAGAGCCCATCAACTTGAAAATGAGCTGCTTACTTTGGATCCTAATAATTTTTCTTGCATTGAAGATTTCTTGTCCAAATTCAAGACCCTTAGATATCTCTTGGAAGGTGTTAAAGTTAAGAAAGAAGATGGTAACCTCATTTATTCCATCCTTACTAAGTTGGGACCAGCCTACTCTGTATTTGTTTCCACTTTCCATTCTACAAGGGAAGCTTTCATTTGTCAAGGACAAGAATACAAGGCCCCTTCCTTTGACTCCTTTTGTGATTCCTTAATAAGAGAACAAGAAAAAATCTTACACCTTGGTCTTCTTAATCTTGGAAACTCTTCCACGAAAGCGTTAGCCGCCCAGCAGCAACCAAATTCAAAGAATCCTAAGAAGTCATATCCTCAAAAGAATGGTCCTAAACCATCTCAGCCTCAAAATGAAAGATCATTTCAGCAAAATGATAAGACCAATAAAAACAAATGGAAGAAGACTGATAGACATTGTAACTTTTGTAATCGAGATGGCCACTTAGAATCTAAATGCTTTAAGAAGATGGAAGCCTTGGAAGCCGCAATGAAGAAACATAACATCCATGTGGAGCCTACTTCAACTTCAACTTCCGGAATGGCACTTTCTGCATGTCATTGTCAATCATCTCAGTCTGGTTATGCATTAAATGTATCTTCTTCTTCTTCTCATTCTCATGAGTGGCTCATTGATTCTGGAGCCTCTTGTCACATGGCCAAAAACCAAGCCATGTTTTCTTCTTTAAATGATTGTAACACCAAAAATATATATATTGGTGATGATAGATCTCTTAATGTTGTAGGGACTGGAACTGTTCATCTAGACAATGGTCAGTTTAATGATGTATTATGTGTTCCAACCTTATCCTGCAACCTTCTATCTGTCTATCAGATAACTCATTCAGGTGAAGGTAAAATTGTTGAATTTTCACCTCATGATGTTGTAATCAAGGATCTAAAAGATCCTAAACAGATTCTAGCTACTGGTCTTGCTGATGATTCCAAAAGGTTGTATAAGTTTCACAACTTTGGGTCATTCAATCTTCCCTCAGTATTTGTTGCTCATAATGATGAAGTGAGCAAACTTTGGCATGAGCGATTTGGTCACTTAAACTATCGCTCCCTTCAGCATCTATGTAAAGAAAATATGGTGACAGGTCTTCCTATGGTATCTTGCAGAGATGGTGTTTGTTCCGGATGTGTACTCGGAAAACATCATCGGGACAGTTTTGACAAACGTGCCTCTTGGCACGCCTCAGCCCCTTTACAGCTTGTGCACAGTGATTTATGTGGTCCTCTTCCTGTTGCTTCATTCTCTGGCTGCAAGTACTTCTTAACTTTCATTGATGATTTCTCCAGACGCACTTGGGTATACTTCTTAAAACTCAAGAGTGAAGTATTTAACACTTTTTTGGCCTTCAAAGCCTTTGTTGAAAAACAATCTGGACATCAAATTCTTAAGCTAAGAACTGATAATGGTGGAGAATATGTTAAAAACACATTCATCAACTTTTGCACCGAAAATGGAATTCAAATGCAACATACTGTTCCATACACTCCACAACAAAATGGTGTAGCTGAAAGGAAAAATCGCACCTTAAAGGAAATGGCTAATTGTATGCTGCAATCTAAAGGACTCAGTCTTAGTTTTTGGGCCGAAGCAATTAATTGTGCAAATTATATAATCAATCGCACTCCTACTAAGGTTCTAGAGAATATCACTCCAGAAGAAGCTTGGAGTTCCATTAAACCAGATGTAAGTCACTTTCGTGTGTTTGGAAGTGAAGCATGGGCCCATATTCCAGATGAAAAGCATAAAGCTTTAGAACCTAAGAGTGAGAAATGTACTTTTGTTGGATATTCTGAAGATGTAAAAGGTTATAGACTTATTCCATTTAAGTCCAAAAATGTTATCATTAGAAGAGATGTAAAATTTGATGAAAATAAATCGGCCTGCGAGCCTAGTCCGGCGGATGTGCCACCTCTTCCTATCTCTTCTACTTTTGAAAACATTTCTTCTTCAGATGATGAAAGCGAGGATGATAATCCTCCCCCACCTTCTCAGGATCCTCAACTTCCAAGATGGGTCCGTGCTACTCGGGATGCAGCAGGTGATCTTGCCGGTGATCCTACAGATCAGCGACGTACACGTTCTCAGTTTGAAAGAGCCTCTTCTTTACTGGCTCAAGCTCCAGTAAATCATGATCCTGACACTTTTGCAGAAGCTTCAGGCCATCCACATTGGGAAGCAGCTATGAATGAAGAATATCATTCATTGATGACAAATGATACATGGGATCTTGTTCCTCTACCAAAGGGACGCAAACTTGTTAGATGTAAATGGGTTTACAGAACCAAGTATGGACCAGATGGGAAAGTTGATAAACATAAAGCTCGTCTCGTTGCTAAGGGCTTTTCACAGGTTGAAGGCATTGACTACACTGAAACCTTCTCCCCTGTTGCCAAAATGAACTCTATCCGCCTTGTTCTTTCCCTTGCTGCCTCTTTAAAATGGGAAGTCCATCAGATGGATGTTAAATCTGCCTTCTTGCATGGGGACTTGCAGGAAGAAATCTATATGGAACAACCCATTGGCTTCATACAAACAGACTCCAGCCTTGTTTGTCGACTTAAGAAATCCCTTTATGGCCTCAAGCAAGCTCCTCGGGCTTGGTATGCCAAAATGGATAGCTTTCTTTTAGAATCTGGCTTTTCTAGGTGTCATTCTGACAATACTGTCTACACCAAGAAAGTGGGCAACTCTCTTATCATCCTTGTTCTTTATGTTGATGATCTTATTCTTACTGGTAGTGATCCCAACCTTATAAACCATGTGAAGTCCAGCCTTAAAAAGAAATTTGAAATGACAGACTTAGGACACTTACACTATTTTCTCGGTCTTCAAGTCTTGCAATCCCAAGAGGGTATTTTCCTTTCCCAGTCCAAGTATGCTTGTGATATTCTTCGTCATTTTCACATGGAAGACTGTAAGCCAGCCCCTTCTCCCTTTCAGTCTGGAGTCAAACTTTCAGTCTCTTGTACTTCTCCTGAAGTTGATGCTACCTTATACCGTCAACTTGTCGGAAAACTCTTGTATTTAACCCATACTCGTCCTGATCTTTCCTTTGCTGTTGGCCTTGTTGCTCGTTTTATGCAAAACCCCCGTGAAAGTCATTGGAAAGCAGCTAAAAGAATACTTCGTTATGTTCGAGGTACAGTACAGTTTGGGATTCATTACAGTGCCAAAGCAGCTCCTCTGTTAGTTGGTTTCACTGATTCTGATTGGGCTGGTGACCCTGATGATCGGAAGTCTACTGCCGGTTATGTCTTCACTCTTGGTTCAGGACCTATTACATGGGCTTGTAAGAAACAGGCTGCCATTTCTCTTTCGTCAGCAGAAGCAGAGTATCGTGGTGCCGTGGAAGCTAGTAAGGAAGCCTTGTGGCTTCGTCAGATCCTAGAAGAGTTTGGCTTTGAGCAGCAGCATCCAACCACACTTTGGTGTGATAATCAAAGTGCCATTCAGCTATGCAAAGATCCAGTCCAGCATCAGCGCAGCAAACACATTGAACTACACATGCACTTCATCAGAAAGCTCATTCATGACCATGTTCTTGAAGTGCAATATTGTCCAACAGATGATCAGGTTGCAGACATCTTCACAAAGGCTCTCACAGAGGCGAAGTTCACTAAACTTCGATATATGCTTGGAGTTCAGGAAGTTGTCACTAAGGGGGGATAGGCTCTAGTGCCTCCTTCCTTCTCCTATTGTGTCATATTTGTAAATCCTTCAATCCTATCCCAAGTTGTTCTTAAGGGGGGATGTTAGGATATTCCGACACATAGGATATAGTTAAGTTCAACTTGGTCTAGTATAGAGTTAGGTTAGAGTTAGGTAAAGTGTTTTTCTTTACCGTTGTACATTTTGTAACTTACAATCCGACGGTCACGATATGTAGTGATCCGACGGTTCACTCTCACCTCGGTATTACCGACACTTGATCCGTGGCTTGACACCCGATTGGTCCATGAGTTCTATTTAAAGCGCATGGAGGGTCATTGTTCAGGTAATCCGTGCATGAGAGAAGCTTATGTAAATTTTCATTCTTTGATTAATAAATTGCCTGTAGTACCCACGTTGGGACAGGCCATGGACTGTTTCCCTCCTTGCACTCTGAGGGTTTTAACCACGTCAAAAATACTGGTGTATTGATTTGAGATCTGGTTGTGAGCGGTGTCCTTTTGGTATTCTTTCTGTGGAACTTACCCTGTAAATTCCTACACTCACAACAACAGAGCTAAACCTAGACTGCATGGAACATGCCACAACTGATTAGATCATGGACACATAGAACAACAACACTTTCCAACAGAGGATCTAACGATATCGAGTTGTCAAATCAGGGCAACTTCTTCGCCAGGGAAAGTGGTTTACCAGGGACTAGGTTCAACAAAAATTTCCTCACCTCATGGAGGCTCTGCATGCAATGGGAACCATTGCTTACTAAGGAGGGAGGAATTATCCAAGTGGATATTGGTGGCCACCCACCTATTCAACCTAGAACTCCAATTGGTTTCATCCGTTTCCTTGTTTATTACAGCATTAACTATTTTAGCAGTTTTTCGGGTCCTGAACTTCTAAAGCAGTTTTGACCCCCTAAACAACATTTTCTAAGATTCGTAGTAGGCTAATAGCCATAGGAAGGGCCTAATACAAATCCTGTAGTACTCGAAGAGATATTTCCAACAAGGTATTGTATGTGCCAAACATAGATAATATGACCAAGTTACGACCCCAGAAATTTGGCTGCCCAACTAACCCCAACAGGGCCCATAAAATCTTGGCGTTCCATCTTCTGGGGTTAGGGTTTTGGTTGTTTAGGGTTTTCCCTTGTTGTTCAATAATAAATAGGCCCTTGAGCCTCATTGTAACATAGTTTAGAGGCATGTATCCGCCACATCTCTTCTCAGAGATAAACTACCATCACCCGAGCTAGTGTATTTCCAATATGTTTGTAAGCATATTTCAGTATTTGATATTAATGAAATGAAGTGTTATTTCTATTGCATCTCTGTATTTATAGTTATATTTGTAATTTGTTGCACTCCTATTTAAGTTCGGATCACTTTGACATTTAGATTTGGTTGGTAAAACAAGTATCTCAATCCACAGTGATCACTCATATTTACAAACCTCCCACCAAGAAGATAATGCCTCCACATCTTAAATGCATGCATGGTCATTTCCAACTCAAGATCACATGTCACATAGTTATTCTTGTGATTATTCAATTTCCTTGATTCATAGCATACTACCTATCCTTCTTGCATCAGAATCCCACCAATTCCTCTCTTGCAAACACCTGTACACATCACAAACTCTTTGTCTGGAGCTGTGATCTTTAGAACTGGAGCTTTTGTTAACAATTGCTTCAAGTGGTCAAAACTTGGTGCACATTCCTATGTCCATTCAAATTTATTACCTTTCCTTTATAATGATGTAATAAGATAAATAATCTATGAGAATTTTTTGATGAACCTCCTATAATAACCTACCAACCCCATGAATGATCTGACCTCATCCACATTCCTAGGAGTTTCCCGTTCCATAATGGCTTTTATCTTTTCTGGATCTACTGCTATGCCTTCCTTGGAGACAACATGCCCCAAGTAGTTTACCTATGTATAAAAGAAACTGCATTTACTATGCTTGGAATACCACTGATGCTCTCTTAGCAATCTCAATATTGCTACTAAGTTTTTGACATTCTCTTCTTCATTCTTAGAATATATCAATATATCATTAATGAATACAATAAAAAACTATCCAAACAAGGACACAATACATTATTCATCAATCACATAAAAGTAGCTAGAGAATTAGTCAAACCAAAAGTAATACAACAAACTCATAATGCCCATACCTGGTCTGGAAAGATATTTTGTAGATGTCATCTTCTTTACTACATCCCTGATGGTATCCTGATCTCAAATCAATCTACGAGAACACCACTTCTCCCTTCAACTGATAAAAAAAGTCATCAATGTTATCATTATGACAAATGTGTTGTCCTTGATGGAAACCTATTTGATGAAGATTGTCAACATGATGATAATAGGATGATTTTACAAGCTAGTACACGTGACCGAGAGTTTGGATAAAGAAATAGCAGTTCAGAGATAAAGTTAATAAATATGAAGTTTGAATAAGTATACACGGTTTCTGTGAAACAAATACGCGTACATACACATGTATGGTAAAGTAAAACCGTGTACAGTTTCTATACCATGGTATTTTAAAATACTAGGGGTCTTTACCATGGTATTGGCCCATAGTAATGAGCGCGACAATGGATATTTGATCCCGTCCAGGAATACCATTGGCATAACTAAGGGTTTGACCTATGGTATTGACTAAGGCCTAAGCCATATAAGGAGATGGAGATCAAAGTGTTTTGTGTGCAAGTAATGGGATATTGATGAATTGTTTAATCTGAAATAATTTGCACAAGGAATGAGATGTGGGATCAGATATTGTAGATATTGTGGGTTGATTTGTGATATAATGTTCTAATGTATGTTTGTTACTGGGTTTTTTGAGATTTGGGCTTGACTGAAGTTTTATTGTGCAATGAAGGAATAAGTCAATAATTGCAAATCTATATGCAAATTTGTCTCATCAAAGGCACATACATATGTAGGTCTGCCTATAGATAAGTCACGTGTCAATTTTGTAGGATGGACAGATCTATACGCAGGTGTGCTTCACAAAAGGCGCGTACATACACAAAAATATTTTATAAGGGTAGATCTGAAATGAATACATAATTTTCTTATGGGTTGATTTGTGATACAATGTTCTAATGCATGTTTGTTACTGGGTTTGCCGAGATTTGGGTTTGACTGAAGTTCTATTGTGCAGCATAGGAATAAGTCAATAATTACAAATCTATACATAAATTTGTCTCACCAAAGGTGCGTACATATGCGGGTCTACCTATAGATAAGTCGCGTGTCAATTCTGCAGGATGGACAAATCTGTATGTGGGTATGCTTCGTAAAAGCCACATACATATGCTAGGGTTTCTAAAGTATGTGCAATTAATGATGTATGGTCAATTTTGCTACAGTCTGTTGATGATGTCTTCTTCATAATAATATGTATATGATAGTTCTGGTGAAGTTGAATGATTTGTGAATGAAATATTGAACTATATTGATGTTGGTATGTAATCTGTGATAAAGGATATATGTGTCTGTGATTGATTTTAGAAGTGCATTGATTCAATTTTAGGATTCAATGTTTTAAGATATGTACGCGGGTTATAAGAAGAGAAAGCGCGTATATACAAAAGTATTATTCAAAACAATAACGTACACCTTTTGACATAATGTTGATAAGGGTTTGCAGTGATAACAGTTGGCTTCAGTGATAGATAACGTGTATGGATTGATGATTGACAGTGCACTCACATGATCTGTTCTGGTTTAGTTTGATTGGTTGCAATGAGATTTAGTAATTGATTTGTTTTAGTTGATTTAGTGATTTGATGATGGTAGTGGTCCAGTATGAAAATTGATGAAAGGTGGCCTACAGGTTTTAATGTTTTGATCAAGTGGATCTAGTTTGAAACATTTTGAAAAGTGATCCACAAGGAATTGAAGATAAGGGGGTTTTAGCTCCCTTCCAGTAAGTGTTGGAGAATGAGAGAAGGTTGTATCCTTTTGCAAGTAGGTGCCTACGTACTGTTTTGAGTTTGTGCCAGTACAAGATTGTAAATAATATTTTTTAAGAAGAAGACAAAGACGACATATGCGGTGGGTTTTTCCCACATTGGGTTTCAACCTAAAAATCCTGGTGTTCATATGTGTTGACTATGTGCGTTGATTTATTTTGTTCTTACTACACTTTTTTACTATTTAACTAATGCCAAATGAAGGATTAATACACTAGTTCATGTTAAAATGATGAAAAATTAATTGAAAATATAGTTAACGTTTGCATAACAATAGCATACATACGCAAGTTTACTATATTAAATTTGCATACATAAATTTGAATAGGAAAGAAGGTCAAGTAAGTTCTAAAACCCACAACACCATGGCTATCCAGGAAATGGCAAGGAAAGGAAAAACCATTGTCAATTTAGGATATCCTCCATGCCAATGACAAATCATAACCAAATAACCACATGCATATACCATGCATGCAAGAACTAGCAAGGAAATCATACATGCAACTTGGTACCTGCAAAGAAAACCTGATGTAGCTGCTGAACCCATTGTCCTCTTGTGCTTTCCTAATTTTCCTTTACCTTCTTGCTCCAAATCTCAAGTATGCCACTATGCTCCAAAAATTCTCCAAGAAAACTCTAAGTGTCCAAGAGTATGAGAGAGAGAATAGAATGAGAGTGCCAAAGACTGAACTGAAAAAAGCTATGAACTAATGCTCATAAGCCTTTTTATCAATGAGGCCTCTATTTTCTTAATTTTCCATTATTTTCCTCCTCACATGCAACCTGTGACCTTTCACCCTCCTCTTATCCTAATTTCCATTATTTTCATAAATAAGATGCCAATAAATGTCTCATCACCTTTTCAAAGCCTTTGCCAATTTCCATAGCCATTAATTAATCACAAGTGATCCCCATCACTATGTTTTTGCCCAGCATTCAACTTCAATGGAATACGTTTCCCATGACCTTGGTTACAATTTTTCCTTTATTACATGGATTTTTAACCCAGTTCTGTTACATTTTTAATGCAAAAAACACCCTAAGAACAAAAAGTGTTGATGTTGGAATAACGCCTTTTATTTTTATTTTTTTTACGAGGTAAATTTTTAACATTGTTTAGAAATGATGTTAAAGATAAAATATCATGACTCTAAAAAACCTTAAAATTCCAATGATTTTTAGGCATGGAATTAAATATAAAATATCATGTCTCTAAAAAGCCTTAAAATTCCAATGATTTTTAGGCATGGTATTAAAGATAAAATATAATGTCTCCGAAAAGCCTTAAAATTCCAACAGTTTTCAGCCATGGTGTTCAAGAAAAAATACTTATAATTGTTTTCAACCATAACATTAAAGATTAAACATCATGACTTAGAAAAACCTTAAAATTTCGACAGATTTTCAACCATGGAATTAAAACCAAACATAATGACTACAAAAAGGCTCAAGTTTTCAACATATTTCAACCATGGAATTATGGAAAAATTTTATGACAATTTTTTTTTAAATGAACACTTCAATGAAAGAGTCATTATACCAAGAATAATTTCTTTTTTAAATGCTAAAAGTATAGAGATTTTAAAATATTAGCCTAAGACAACTTGACACATTGCATAAAAAATTTAAAAATCAACCATCAAATTGACGCACTGTGTAGGTGAACTTGACCCATTGTAATGAAAACTTAAAGACCAACCATGAAATTGACACCACTACAAGGAAAATACCTTCTAGCAGAGGTTTTTAGTGTTATAAAATTGGAAAAAATTGTCAAAACAAATCCACTAAAACATCTGTTTGTGATAGTGGATGTTTTACCGAAGGTTATAACAGAACTTCATCACAATTGAAAAAATCTGGGCGACCAAAGGTTTTAGTGGATGTTTTTTTTGGTGCACTTCATGGAACAAGTAGCACCGGTGCACTACATATATAAATGCATAGGGATGCATACATAACTAAAAGCATCAAGGCGTTGAATCCAAAGAATACCGATGTCTAATATATAATAGATATAAAAAAGTCTCGGGGTGTTCGTGTAAGGAACGACACTGGGGCACAAAAAAAATAATTGTTGTGCCAGTGTTTTTGTTTAAACTTGTAGTGCTGATGTGTATAGTTTGTATAAATTCCCTGGTGTATTAGTTATATAAAACGATCGATGCTCTTACTTTTCATAATGTACAGGGGCTGTAAATAATATTTTGTAGGACTGGGGTATTATTTCTATGAAAGCACTGGTGCGTTAAGAATTATAATGAATCAGGGCATTAATTGCAAACAATACTAGTGCTTGAAGAAATAAACGCACTGGTGCTGTCGTTTTTCGAAAAGGCACTGGTCATGCAAAATGATAATGTCATGGTTTTTTTTATAACATAATGCACCAGAGCATTTTTATGTTATGGAGCACCAATTTTTTGTACAATATTTTCTCTTTTTTGAAAACATTGACCTGTGACAGTGAAATTATTGTAATTTTTTATATCCGTTATTCATAAAAAAATCGACATGTATCTTATAACAATATTCACATAAATTAAAATTTTATTAGTGCATTTGTTTATGATGTTTGGATTAATTTGTTATATTATCATATTTCACATCTCTTCATTATAATATTAATTAGTGGTATAACATTTCACAATGACATTAGATAGCACAATAAAATAAAATAAATTGTATTTGATTATATATCAATAAGAGGTTCTTTTTCATAAATAACGAGACTATTATTGCTAACTCCTTGTATTTAAATTGGGACACTATGTCCATTACATTAAACAAAATGTTTGATTTTCACACACAATTATTTCAAAAAATACAAGAAGTTGCATAGATATCCAAATATATCATTGTTTTCGCTAGAACTACTATCAGTGCTCAAGCTACTTCCATGATTTGGGTTATTTGGAGGAATTTTTTATTGATTGCATTGAATTTTTTCATCTTCTTGATCTTGTTCCATCTACAAGCATAAAAATAAAGTTTAATGAGTGTATTCACATTGGTGAGAATAATGAAAACTGAAATAAATAATATACATTCCCCCCTCTGTGTATATAAAAATTAATTACTGATTCATTCCCCCCTCAGTAGTTCCTTTTTCCAACACCATTATCAATAGTTAAAGTTGGGGAATGAGGGAAAGAGGAACCTAGATGGTTTTTTTCATCAAAATGAATATCTCGTCGAAAAATAACATCTTTAGAGGTACGATCAAAGAACCGATAAGCCTTCATGTCCTCATAGTAACCAATGAATATCAGTGGCTGACTCTTCTTTTCCATGGTTTTTCACTTTTCATCTGGAATTAATGCCCAAGCAAGGTTACCAAATACTCTAGAAGAAGAGACATCATGCTTCTCATGTCTCCAAGCCTCCACTAGAGTCATATGTTGAGTTGCCTTATGAGGCATATTGCTTTGAATATAATTGTCACAATTAACTGATTCAACCCAGAATGCATGTGCCAAGTTCTTGGATTGAATCATGCAATTATCCATATCTTTGAGTGTTCCATTCTTTCTTTTAAGTATACCCTTTTGTTGAGGAGTGTAGGGAATAGAGTGCTGATGAAGAATTCCATGTTATCTAAGCTCCCTTTTTCTAAACAGTAACTACAATTTAATACTCTTTCCATAAAAAATGTTCAAACATGTTTGCCCAAATCTCTTTTACCCAAGTAAAACATTTTGCCAATAACATATTGTCTATTTTTTTTTTTTCATTTGAAAAAAAATACTTAGCTTGGGTAAATTTAAATTTTGACAAAACCTGGTAAATTGTTACCAATTTTCCCTAACAATGAACAATCTACAATGAACCTGTAATGCAATGACTGGTCGTACTTCTTCAAGATGTAAGCTACGTAGTGGATAGTGCATCGATATAGGAATGAATCCATAATAAGCATCAAAACACTTACTCCATAATACCTCTCACATTTCCCATATTAAAAAAATTCTATAAAAAATAAATATAACTTTAACTTAAATTATTATTATTATTATTAATTATAAAAAGAATTAATATATGAGTTAAAAATATATACATTTTAAAACCTTGTCACAATATTCTTAACCATGTAGATTCACCCATTTATCGTGAAATTATTAGCTTATAAATAACATTTGTAACAATACCATGGGCCAATACCATGACAACATGTTCAATATGATATATTTTTTAATTAATTAATTTGAGATAAATTAATTAAAAAGATATATCCAACTTAGATATAAATAGTAACATTTAATTTATGAATACTACTATGAATATTCTAACGAATTTTATGGAGGTTAAATCTCTACCATCCACCTAATAATTATTTATAAATATATTAAAAATTATGGAAAAACTATTGTGTGATAGAGAAACTTATCAACTTAATTACAATATTTAATGAAAGAGTTTTGAGCTGCTATGTTGAAGCAACATGTATACTTCACAAAGCAATGTATTTCCCATTACACAGTCGAAGAGTATTCAAAATTGCAATCCTGATATGGAACCTCTTTGTAGTCTAAAATTTTGGTGTCATATATATACACCTCTATTCAATGAATTTGATGTCATAGCTTTTTATATTTGTCCAAAGTGGCATTATATCTAAAGAGACAAAGAACTTGCAAGATATTCCCTACCCAACTATATGTGGATCAAATCAAACGGAGACAACTAGGCTAGGAATTGGCGTTAGAAAGTTGGATTAAAGATAAACTAATTCTAACTAAAACATAGCTTCGATGTGTTATCACATTGTTTAGTATGAATTTTTTTAAAAGCGCTGAAAATGGGAGTGTCAACGCAAATTTGTTAAAAGATAGAGTTAAAATACTCACAACGAGAGCATTAGCATTATTGTGTGTTTGAAAATAATTTTTTTTTATTGACAACGACAATGTCAGCATTATTTGAATTTTGAAAATTTAAAATTGTGTTGACAACCATAGTAGGAGCATGAATTTTTGAAGATATTCAATTAAACTTCGACATCTAGAAATCAACGAGCAATGAAAAATTCAAACCTTTTCATGACCAAATAAATGCGCCAATGGAATAACATGTTTAATCTCAAGTGTTTCTAGATGGTGGAAGTACTTATATTACCATGATTTAAAAGTTGTGCAAAGTTAATCATTTGTATTGTTTTATCCACCAAAGTAAAACAATTGTTATCCCACATTCTTGTAATCAAATCCCACTATCATATCCATTGCTTTTGTTTCTGGACGGTGGAAGTTACAACACAAGCTTAGATGTCAGAGGGAAAAGGTGCCAAAGCATATTTGTTTTTACTTGACAAAAACTTTGTTTTTAGACTATTTTTCGTGTAAAAGGAAGTAATTTCGGAAGCAGTTCCGAATAGATGGATTTTTTTTCCAAATATGAAGTAGGTTTTTTTCCAAAACAGAATCATTTAAAAAAACTCTCTTGGTTTTCTAACAGGTGTTATAGTTTGAAATATTTGAAGGCTATTTTTTCAGGATTTTGCAATCATGTTTTGGTAACTGTTTTCAAAATTAGATCCCGAAAAAATGAGAACAAAATTTTCAAAATCGGAAGATGTTTTTATCCGAAACAGACCCATTTAAAAAATCTCTCTCGTTTTTCTAAAAACTCTCATTATTTTGGAGTTTCGAAAGGATCAATGGACCCTATTTTTCAGGAATTCATGAGGAAAAAGCTCATGGACAATTGTTGACTTGGATGCCATCTCATCAAATTCAACTTGCTGATCCTTATCTCCAGCCATGACTCTAGTAATAACATGATCTTTATATGCAGATAGGATTATGAAGTTTTCTATATGCATGTATTTGAGAGATACACTTTATCTCTTTTATTTTTAGCAGATTGTAATTAAGGATAAGTTAGAAAATTGTTTTATCTATTGTACACCCTATATAAACAATTTCTAAAGAAGAATAAAGGGTTGGAACTTATTTGAAAGATAGCCTTTTTTTATGTACCATGTGATCAAATTATAATAAAGAAGTCTATGTGAGAAGTTTGCAAAAATTCCTGTGTTGCAATTCCATGTCTGTCTCTTGGTGTAATATTTTCTTCAATATTTGAATGCTAAGTGGTTGAAATTGGAGTTCATATTGCTATGCTCCATTTTATTTATGTTTTAGATATTTAATACTTGTTTTTTTCACATATATGTCATACTATTTTCCTCCATTTTCCTCCAACTTTCCTGAAAATTGTCAAAGGAATTGTTATTATCTCGCTTTTGTGATGTTTTCTCGTTGAACCTATGATTATATAAGCCTGATTGGGCTAGAATCCATGCCCAATGGTGAAATTTTCCTACATTTCAACCAATCTCATTTTTTCTTAAATAAATCTGGCCATACGACTTATTTGCAAGCCTTTTAACATTGTGACCTTGGGTAGCTGAGTTTAGGGAGAGATCCCTCTCCGGGTTGAAAGGGCCAACTTTTCAACCTCAAAGCAGTTTGAGTTTACCTCAGTTATTTCCTTCCTCAGCCAAGGAAATTTCTGAGTGATAACATTTTAGCGCCGTTGTCGGGGAGCAAAGGTGAAATGTTCCCTGGGAGAATGATAAGATCTAGATCTGATTGTTGATGGTGAATAATTTTTAAGCAAGTTGTGCATCATTCGCCTAACAACTCCAATCAAGCTTTAAATAAAATTCAAAGTCTCCACTAGAGGACGAGCCTTACTGACAGAGACATGAAAGGACAATATGGGAAAACAAGGTATCAAAGCTCGAGGGGTTTTTTTTTTTTTTTTTTTTTAAATTTATTTATTTATTTATTTTTTTCCCTTGGAAAAAAGTTGTAATTTCTATTCATAAAAAGAAATTACATTTTGTAGATGCTAGTGCATATGCATATGGAGGTAGTATTGCCTATCGAGTTCAGTAAAAAGTCAAACAGTTATCAATTGTTCTCCATGCAGGGAGTCTTGGTAATAGCTCATATTATTTCTATGCCAGCTCTCTAATAGAGAGAAAAACTAAATCAAAATTGTATTCTGTCTCTTCTCAGAGAGAGAAACTAAGTATCTAATTCTAGTACCATATGTCCTGTGTAGTACATCAGTGCAGTAAAATAAAGATAACATAGTATATACAATAATTAAGCAAAATAAAGGGCCTATAGCCCATTTCATCTAAGTTCCACAAAAGGTCTGTGATAGTGCTGGTGAAAAGTCCCATCGAGCTCTTCCTGTATCAGCCAGTCATCGCTCTGTCTAAGCGCTGCCTCTTTGGAAAGGAAGTCTGCTGCTGAATTTCGCTCCCTGTAAATGTGGCGACAGGAAAAAGAGTCAAAGGTGGATATCAGTCTACGAGCCTCATATAATATATGCCTCAATGAATATGCATTGTAGTGAGATGCTCTATTTAACCAATTGCAAACTATTTTGGAATCACCAAATAATTGAAGATGCTTGCAATGTTTTTCTAATGCAAAATGGATGAGATGTTTTGCAGTGCATAGTTCGGCATAATTTTTGGTTCCCCTTCCAAGACTCATTTGGAATTTGAAACAATGAGATTCATTGAGATAGAGTATGGCCCCACCGCCACAACCCGCCTCCTGAGCAGAACCATCAAAATATGCCCACGGTAATGTTTTATCTATGGTCTCATGCTTGATAATGCGAGAAGTGGTGTTGGAGTCTTCCTCGAGAAGAAGATCGAAATCAACAATAGTTTTGATAGTAATAGTGGGCCAATGGAGAATCTTGTGATTAAATATAGATTGATTTCTCGCAATCCATAGTGACCAACAAATAATAAGAGGCATGTTCCTGGGTTTTCCATTTTGATTATGACACCAAGAGCTCCAAGCTTCCATAATGTTGTTTCCATGCCAGTTGTTTAAGCTAAGGAAGTGAGCGATAATGGTGTTCCAATATTCCTTGGTGATCGGACAGTTAAGGAAGAGATGTTCTATACTCTCCTCATCATTCCGGCATAGCTGACACTAGAAAGGGCCATGGAAATATCTTTTCATCAGATTAAGACCCGTTGGAATCTTGTCAAATAGAATGTTCCACATAAGTAAATGGGTTCATGGAGCATCTTTGAGCTTCCAGAGTAGTTTCCATATCGTGATGATATCCTGGGGTTTATACGGGTCCATCAATCTAATATAACTCTCCTTAGGAGTGTATGATCTGTGTTTGGCATAAGCCCATATAATCTCATTCGGGCCTTCAATTAGCTGAATATGAGCCTGGGTTAGTGCTTCCGTATAGTCATGCCAATCACTGTGCCATTGTAAAGGAATGTCCAGATCGAGAGCTGTTCTCCAGGCCTACTGTAGAAAGGTGGAGTTGTTGTCATCTCCAATATGCCTGATGTGAGTGATATCCCTGTTGTGTAGGTACCGAACCAACTCTACAGGCAATCTGTGTGCATTGCCACATCCAATCCATGGGTCCATGCTTATACAGAAAACATTTCCCTCCTTGATTCTCCAAGTAATACCCTCCCGGATGAGTGGAATAGCGTTGATTACAACCTTCCAAATATTGGATGCATTATTGTCTACTTTGTGCTGCCGTCTGAGCCAGTCCATGAGATTCAAAGGGTAGATATATTTTGCAAGTGCAACCCTAGTCTAGAGGCTATTTGTGGTGATGAGTTGCCAACTGAGTTTAGCTGCCAAAGCTTTGGAGAATAAGTCTAACCTTTTAATTCCCCATCCTCCCCATTTCTTGGGCTTTGCTATCGTCTCTCATTTGACCCAGGCAAATAACCTGCCTGGTTGGTTGCCTCTCCATAGAAATCTGCAGCATAAATTTTGAAGTCTGCTCAGTATGCCCCTCGGTATCCAGGCAAGGGTCATCCAAAAAACAGGTGTAGCTTCAATCACTGCTTTTATAAGAACCAATCTTCCCGCATGGGAGAGGTATTTATGATACCAAACATGAAGACGCTTTTCCACTTTTGCTATGAGCCAAGTCTAGTCCGCGATTCTGTATCCATGGGGCTTAAGCCTGAAGCCCAGATATTTTAGCCCATTTTCCAAATTCTGTAATGCAAAGGGAAAGCGCTGAGTGGTGTACACAATCTCATGGTGTGTGCAACCAAATGCTGTAAGCGTAGACTTATTGTCATTTATAATCATACTCGTTGCCTGCTGAAAAAAATTGAAAATGTTCTGAAGTCAAAGCTCGAGTTTTATCCAAGATGTAATATTATTTTTTTTCAACTACTTCTTGTCCTTTCTCGAGCATATAAAAATAATTTTTCATTGCTTACTATATTCGAATGCAGACCATAGATCTATACTTGTATATCCTTCTTTATAAATTGTAGATATACCTTCTTCTTTCATTGCTGATCTTGACCAAGTTTTTTCATCCGAGCCATATGATTTCCACGACTAGTCTTGTGAGCCTCAAGTGATCAAGGCTAATATTACACCTCCTGTATATAATCTTATACCTTCAAAGATTCAAGAGAGATATAGGCCCTTAATATTTCCAAATACCTTCATGATTTTCCTCCGAAACATTACAAATACCTTCCTAAGTTTGACAGGGAACTTGACAACTTTGCAACTGGAAAACACATTCAAGCCTTCAAGCCTTTTATAATCCTTTCTAAAGTAGAGAATGATGATGTTTATTTGAGAATTTTTTCTCAATCACTACAAGGGGATGCTAAAGAATGGTTCAGACATTTAGAGCTTGAATCAGTTAGTTCATGGGAGGAACTGATATTTTTTATGAAATTTTGGGGTGAAAGGAAATCCAAGGATCAACATTTTCTAGAGTTTCATATCATAGAGGAAAAAGGGATGAAAATGTCTCTATGTTCAATAGGAAAATTTTATGTCTTTATCACAAGATGCCTAGAAACATTCAACCTCCTCAAGCTCTTCCATGTTGCGTTATGCAACAACCTTTCATTCAGATTTTTATTACCTTCTCATGAATAAGAGATCTATGACCCCACAACAAATGTTTATTGATGCTCAGAAAATAGATGAGAATCATCAAGCATGTGAGAAACTCCCAAAATAGACCCTTGATGAAGTTATACATGAAAATGAAAAAGAGAATGAGCATGTTCAAAAGAGATTTTTTATGAATCTTGATCCATTTCATTATGAGTAGAGGATTGACAATATCATACATTTTCTTGAAAGTCTCAATGATGATGTTTTTGTAGAGAGCAATAATAAGCTTGTTGAAAAACAAGTTGCTGCTTCAAATTTTGATTTTCCTATATATGATGAATATGATGATTATTATGATGATGTTTTTCATGAACAACCAACTGTATTTTCTTCATAATTTTTTTTCATTTTCAACAGTCTAATGAAAACACTCAACCTATATATCACAGTTACAACATTGGACATAAAGAGAGTGATCAATTAGCTAAGGGTAACTCTTTTCCTTTGTGCTTTTCTTCATTCAAGTTGCTAAAAGAGAAATTTAAAATCATAAATGAAGAAGAGGAACTTGAACCGATGAAAAATCACATAGGTTTACTGGAACAAACTGACAACATTATAGATCAACAGGAAGATTTTCATGTTTTTCATGATCTCGTGGCTTTGTATATGGAAATTTTTGTCAGTTCATATTCACAGCCATTAACTTATAAGGATTTTGAAAATGATGATTGTAAGGATGCTAATTCTCAAAAGAAACCAAAGATATTTTATTTATCAGAAAGTATTCCATTGCAATTATCATATGAATATTTTCAGCCTCGTTATGTCAACCATCAGATTGAGATGCATGGAAGCAAATATGCAGTCTTTTTAGAATCATTAAGGAGGCCTGAGTTTTCACATTTTATCAATGATGACTTTATTTTCAACTTTTTAAATAAGTTTCAAGAATGCAGTAAAGTAAAGAGTGATGAATTTATGCCCACTAAAGCTAAGATTAAGAAAGGATAATTTACTGATGTGGAGTAAGGAAAGAGGTACAATCAAGGAGCTACATTATTTGAGCAGCTACTTGATTGGTTGTATTGGCATTTTTGTATTATTTTATTCAACAATTATTTCAGTAGTTTAGAGTAGGTAGTTGTGTGCAATAAGCTTGTTGGGGCAAGCATGAATTTCATTTTGGTTATCAACAATGACTTTTTCAATTTTAGTTTTCAGTTTGCAGTAAGAAGTGTGTGATTTTCAATTATAGAATAAGTGTAGGTTGTAAGTTGCAATTGTTGAGTTGGGATCATCCCAGTGGATCAAGCCTCTTTTCTATGGGGTTTTTTTTGCTATCCGTGATTTCCAACATCCCTGTGAAGCCAACTGTTATCACATTGTTTAGTTTGAAATTTTTAAAATCGCTGGCAACGGCAGTGTCAACACGAATTTGTAAAAATCAGTGTTAAAATGTTGAAAACGGGAGTGTGAGTGTTATTGTTTGTTTGAAAATAAAAAAATTACACTGAAAACGATAGTGTCAACATTATTTGCAGTTTTGAAAATTTAAAATTGTGCTGACAACAAGAGTAGCAGCGCTGAATTTCTAAAGACAGTAAATTAAACTCTTACAAATGGAAAATCAATGCCAAATGAAAGATTCAAAAATTTTCATGACCAAAGAAATGCGTCTATGGAATAGCATGTTAAATCTCAAGTGTTTTCGGATGGTGGAAGTACTTGTATTACCATGAGTTAAAAGTTGTGCAAAGTTAATCATTTTTATTGTTTTATCTGCCGAAGTAAAACAATTGTTATCCAACATTCTTGTAATCAAATCCCACTCCCATATTCATTGCCTGTGTTTCTGGATGGTGGAAGTTATGAAACAAGTTCAACAGTCAAAGGGAAAATGTGCCAAAACATATTTGTTTTTACTTGACAAAAACTTTGTTTTTTAAACTGTTTTTCCTATAAAAGGCAGTAAATTTAGGAGCGGTTTCCGAATATCTAGAAACAAATTTTCCAAATATGAAGGAGGAATTTATCCAAAATGGATCCATTTAAAAATACATCTCTCATTTTTTTAATAGGTGTTACGGTTTGAAATATTTGAAGGATGTTTTTCAGGATTTTGCAATCCTGTTTTAGTAACTGTTTTCAAAATCAGATCCCGAACAAATGAGAATGATTTTTTCAAAACCGAAAGAGGATTTTGTTTAAAAGAGACCCATTTAAATAAAACTATCTCTCTTTTCTAACATATATCACCATTTTGGAGTTTTGAAGGGATCACTTGACCTTATTTTTCAGGAATTCGTGAGGAAAAACCTTATGGATAGTTGTTGACTTGGATGTTAGCTCATCGAATTTGACTTCATGATCCTTATCTCTAGCCATGAATCCACAAACAACATGATATTTAGATGCACATAACATTAAGAAGTTTTCTATATGCAAATATTTGAGAGATACACTTTATCTCTTTTATTTTTAGCAGATTGTAATTAAGGATAACCCAACAAACTATTTTATCTATTGTACTCTTTATATAATTTTTGAAGAAGAAGAAAGGGTTGAAATTTATTCGAAAGATAACTTTTTAATGTACTATGTGATCATATTATAATAAAGTAGTCTATGTGAGCAGTTTGCAGAAATTCCTATGTTGCAATTTCATGTCTGTGTCTTGGTGTAATATTTTCTTCAATGTTTGATTGCTAAGTGGTTGAAATTAGAATTCATATTGTTGTGCTCCATTTTTTTTTGGTTTCAGATATTTAATACTTGTTTTTTTCACATATATATCACATTGTTTTCCTGCATTTTCCTCCAACTTTCTTGAAAATTGTCAAAGGAATTGTTACTATCTCGCTTTTGTGATGTTTTCTCATTGAATCTATCATTAATAAGACTGATTAGACTCCATCCCCAATGGTGAATTTTTTCTACAGTCCAACCAAGCTCAATTTTTCGTAAATAAATCTAGCCATAGAACTTATTTGCAAGCCTTCTACCAATGTGACCTTCGGTAGCTGAGCTAAGGGGGAGATCTCTCTTCGGGTTGAAAGGGCCAACTTTTCAACCTCAAAGCGGTTTGAGGTTCCCTCAGTTATTTCTTTCCACAACTAGAGAAATTTCTGAGTGATAACACTATGGATCGATGCACTGTGTACTGGTATCTATATTGGGAATACTACCTTGATCAGGCAAAACTTGAACCTATAAGAATATTTCAATAAAAGAGACCGTAAATAAACATTAATATGTAATCTTGCATAGTTTTGGTAGTGGATATTCCACCATATTTTCATCATTTTGATCCATTTATTTTTCGTATATTCTAATTATCCATATTTTCATGATATTTTCTTAGTTTTGATCCACTTATTTTTCATGTTTTTTAATTATAAGACTTTTTTGACTTTTTAGACAACAATTTTTCTTGATTAATTTTGTTCCAAATTTAATATAGATTTTTTTTTTAATAATAAAGTTTAATTATATGATCAACATGAGTGTCAAGGTTTTTGTTAAAAATATTCAATTTATTGATATATTAAAAAGAAATTTTAAACATAAAAATATATACAATCTCACTAAATTTTTTATTACCATATTTCAATTAAAAAATATAAACATTTTATGGTTTTTTTAACGTATATTAATTGACTTTTTCATATGGTATATATGAAAATTAAAGAATATTATTTATTTTATTATATGAACACAACTGTGATGGAGTATGGCGTTATTTTATTTATTTTTAATAATATAAAAAAATTAAAATAAATTATTGAATATAATATATACTATTTTAAATTTTTAAACAACCAAAACTTTGTCTCTAAGTGTTATGTTTGTGACCAGCATGAACGTAGCCGGCCTTTTATATGTATATATATAAATGTTAGATCATAATTTTTTATTGAGTAATATTAAGTTATTAGGGATAAATAATTTTTGAGATAATTATTTATTATTTGAACAAATTTATATCTTATTCTTAAGTATCTTTCCTTTGTAAGACATTGTCTTAATTTATATTTTATATCTTATTCTTAAGTTTATTTCCTTTGGTTAATTTATATTTTATTCTTTCATATTGTTCAAATGTAAATATCGAGTTGAAAGAGAGACATCAATGTCACTCGTTGAAAGGATTCAACATTCATTTGCAAACACAGATTGATGCCATGACAAGCAGTCATTAAAGAACATTGTCAAAGCCATAAGAAAGGAGATCGAGTCTTATTAAAAGCGGGATGTCCAAATTAAAAGAGTAGCCATATGAATCAAAGGGAGTCACTATCTATGCTAGAGCAGTCATATGTTGTATCAAAGGATAGAATTATTTTATGTTTAAAAGTACTATTATTTCTTGGGGAGCCCATTGTCAAAGACATCATAATTAGCCAGTAGGTTTTCATTTTTGTCTTTTGTTTGTTATTGGCAAACACTTTCTATCCAATTGCTGGTTTCACTTACCTCCAATCCATTTCATAGTTGGCCTCATTGACGTTACATTGTATGTAGCCAACATTTCCCCTTTTAACTCTTTGATGAACAAGCAAGGGTGAACTAATAAGAGCAGTGATTAGAGCTTGTTTGAATGTGTGGGTCCCATACATGGTTGTTTGATGTTTATTTCATTTAAGAGGCTCTCCCATTAGCTACCCACTATTTTAACAAGTGGAGAGAAGAACAATGGTTAGTTGAGTTTTATAATAATTATTTTATTTATAAAAGGTCAAATGTAGCAATGCACAAATCCTTGTGGGGAATGGTAAAATGGAATATATAAAGTAATGCAAAGATCTAATGGAATAGAAAGCAAATATGATAAATTCAAATCTATCATGAATTACATGTATATTTTGAGACACCATCCAGAAAAGGAACAAAATATAGATTACAGCCCAAATCATGAAGGCCAATCTTTCTTGGAAGTCGTGATTTATTTAGATTTAATATAATAAGTTAAATTATCGTGTATAGTCGCATAAACAATCTCAAATCTATTCTCAAATAACCAACAAATATTAGCACCAAATAAAGAGGATAACAATGTCTATATATTAAATAATTTGTCATTTAATTTTCAAAATCTAGAATATATAACTGTTTAACTTTTTACTAAAGAAAATAGAACCATTGCTCAATATACAGAAGGTGATAATTAATTTAAGATGACATTCTATTAAAGAAACAATTATAACAAACTAATTAAAGAAAAGAGAAAGATATAATATTAATACTAACATAATTATATTTGGTAATAGTTAATTTAAGATGACATTTTATTAAAGAAATAACTATAACAAACCAATTTAAAAAAAGAGAGATTAACATAATCATATTTACTAATATAATTAATATAAGCCAATAGTAAATATACAACCATATTAGTAAATATGGTTGATATAAGTGGTTAGGCTTATATCAACCATATTAATAATTATTAATTTAACCTCAAAGCCACCTTTACACATGATCAATATTAATAATTATATAATAATAACAACCATATAATTATATATTTATTATATTAATATATAATATACCAATAACATATATATTTATATTAATAAATAATTAATATTAATAATATAATATCATTCTAAATCCATGGTGGAGATGGATCTACGCTGGTTTAATTATTAATTATTAATAATTATTTTATTATTATTCTTATTTTTATGTAATTTGATTGGGTCAAAATGTTTAAATGACATAACATAATAAAACAAAACATTATAACATCGACTGTCTCTAGGCTAAAAAATGTAATAAAATTAAATTAGAAAAAAAATGGTTTATAAAATATTTTTATTATGAAATTAGAGATGGTTTTTGGGCATCTGGTAGTGATAATCCATGGTATTGACCCATTATATTGTAACAAAGCCTATTTACAAGTTAATAATATCCATGGTAAAGTAAAGATGAACATCTATGGTTAAAAAACTTGTTATATTGCAAGTATTAAGTTTTTATGTGCTTATTAATGAAATTTAAATATGGTTACAAACTTATTATTTTACTTTCTATAGTAAAATGGATATTAATTTATAGCTACTATTTATATATTATATATTTTAATGTCATAGAGGGTTTATATATATTTCAACAATAATTATATTTTTTTCACTTTTAAATTTGATTAAAAAAAGTTATAAAATTAAATTTAAATAAAATATTTTGATTGTGAAATGAGAAATGGTTTTTGGGCATGTGGTATTGATGTTCCATGGTAGTGTAAAAAAACCTATTTATAAGGTAATAATATATATGGTAAAGTGGGTGTGAATACCCATGGTTAGAAATATAATTATATTGTAAGTTTATTGTAAATATTAAAGTTTTTATGTGCTTATTAATTAAATTTAAATATGGTTACAAAATCATTATTTTAATTTATAGGGTAAAATGGATAACTTATATATGAATTATATTCTATATATTTTAATGTGATATGTGTATTATGATTTTTTTTTTTTTTATACGTAAAAAGTTATTTGTAATTTTATTAATAAGAACACAATTACAATATAAAAACTAAATTTTATTATTTTATTACTTTTAACATTTTACAAACAATACATCTCCCTCATAGTGGACTTTATATTACTTTTAGCCTTTTATTATTATATAATTGAGCCAACATTTCCTTCATAGTGGGCTCTGTATTACTTTTAACCCTTTATTATTATATAATTGAGTCAACATGTAAATGTTTACAAATATTTTACATCTTATAAATTGAACATATTAATATAAATTGAACATATTGAGCCCACATTTTAAAATGTTTACATATTTTCTTATATTACACATATAGATTTCCCTTATACTAGACTGTAGAGCGCTTCTTGACACAATTAATATATATTTATTAGTATATATTATTAATAAATTAATAATTATATATATGGTTAATTAATCATCATTAATATTAAGCACACACCTATAAACTCGATATTATAAAACCTAATATAATAATAAATATATTAAACCCTATATATTAATCTTATATTTTCAAAACCTTATACTGAAAAACCAATATTATAAATCCTAATATTAAACAAATATTATAAAACCTAATATTAAAAAGCCAAATATTATAAACTGCATGTTACAAACACCAAAATTATAAACCAAATGTTATAAAGCTCAATGTTATAAACCAAAATGAAAACCAAATATTGTAAACTCCAAAGTTATAAAATAAATATTATAAAATAATGTTATAAAACCCAAATATTATAAACAAAATGAACCACAAATATTATAAACCCCAATAAACCAAATATCATAAACCCTAAATATTATAAACCCCAATAAACTAAATATTATAAAACCAATGTTATAAGCCAAATAATATACCCAATATTACAAATCAAGTATTATAAACCCTAATGTTATAAACCAAATATTTTAAACTAAATAATTTTTTTTCCAATCGACGAAATAGTGCCTCAAGCATCTCTCAGGCGTACATAGTCCTACCCAAGGTTGGACCATGAAAATTGTGGGGACCAAACTCTATAGGTAGCCATTGTACCACAAGCTCATGACTAATTTTAAACTGAATATTATAAACCCCAATGCTATAAACCAAATATTATAAACTCCAATGTTATAAACCAAATATTATAAATACCAATGGTATAAACCAATGCTATAAACCCAATGTTATAAACCCTAATGTTTTCAACCAAGTGTTACAAAACCCACTATTATAAGGCAAATATTATAAACCCAATATAAACCAAATATTATAAACCCAATATTATAAACTCAATACTAAACCCTAATATTAAACCAAATATTATGAGCCCGAATATTAAACCTTAATTTTGTAATGTTGAAATGCGACGTTGGATAAATCACAATGTAATGTAACATTGTGACAATGATTGTCACATTGCAACAAAGTTTGGTCATGGTTAACAATTTAAACAATGATTATAAAAGTTGACCTTGTTTGACTTTGTTGACTAATGCGGTTGATTATGTTTCACTATTCATATTAATCACTAATAATAATAGGCAATTATATTTGACTAAATTTGAAGAGTGTTGATTGTTGATTGTCAAACATAAGCAACAAACATAGTCAAACATAGCCAACCACATTAGTAAATGTGGTTGAATAATTTTGTAATGTCACAATGCGACATTGGATAATTTGCAATGTAATGTAAGATTGCGACAATGATTGTCACATTGTGACAATGTTTGTCACAATGCAACTTTAGATAGATTTCTTTACCATTCAAACATCGTAACATGTTTGATTAGAAATATTAATACATAATATAATAGGATATTATGTTTGAACAAAGTTCAATATTATCTTCAACTATTTAAACATTGACTATAATGATTGGAATTCTTTGACTATGCTTGACTAATGTGGTTGACTATTAATATTCATCAATAATAATAATAAGCGATTAAAACCCCAATAGAAAACATATTAAAAACAAAAAATAAACCAAATATTATAAACCCTAAAGTTATAAACCAAATAGTATAAACCGCAATGTTATAAACCAAGTATTATAAACCCCAAAGTTATAAACCAAATATTAAAATCCAAATGTTATAAATAAAGGTTATAAACCAAATATTACAAGCCCCAAAATTATAAACCCTAATGTTATAAAGCAAACATTATAAACCAAATGTTATAAACCCCATTGTTATAAACCAAATATTGTAGATCCCATTATAAACAAATGTTATAAACCCAATATTATAAACTCAGTAATAAACCCTAATATTAAACCAAACATTATAAACCTTAACATTAAACCCTAGTTTTGAAATGTCAAAATGTGACATTGGATAAGTTTTATTGTAATGGAACATTGCGACAAAGTTTGATCATGGTCAACAATTTAAACAATGACTATAAAGGTTGACTTTGTTGACTAATGTGGTTGACTATGTTTCACTACTAATATTAATCAATAATAATAATAGAAATTATGTTTGATTGAAGTTGAAGAGTGTTGATTGTAGTTGACTAATTTTGTAATGTCACAATGCAACATTGGATAAATTTCAATGTATGTAAGACTGCGAAAATGATTGTCACATTGCAACATTGTTTGTCACAATGCAATAATGGATAGTTTTTTGTACCATTCGAACATCACAACATGTTTTATTATGAATATTTTTTTTTTGTAATCTATGGCAGGTCCTTTTCTATTAACAATAACCAGCAAAACTATGTACATACACAGGAATCCTCCATCCGCCCCGAAGGGAAACCGGGTAGGAGGGCCACCAAAAGTCAGAAATTGTCAACTTAAAAGCTAAGTACGTGCACAAACCAGTTTAAAACTAAACCGAAAACCTACCAACAAACTAAGGCTATATCCTTAACGACTTTTACATTCCACAAACTGTACAAAAACTGATTCTATTTGTCCTAACAGGTAAAATTGAAAACACAACAAAACGTATCATTCAACCATGATTTCCGGTTTCACCTCTTCCTCCCGGTGCGCCTTGGTTATCAGCTTCAGTATACTTTTGATTTCCTCAAGTTGTCTTTCCTGTTTCAGAAGCGCGGAATGCAAACTCTTCATTTCCTCTTTCAGGCTTGGGTACCCTTGCGCAATCTCCGTCATTTCTTCCGCAATCTGTTCCATTGCTTTAGCAAGCAAACACTTCATCACCCAGTACATATGCAGAGCCTGTTTATACTAGGAGAGGCGACCTCTGGTGTTACCAGGGTCCGGCATAAGAGAGCACCAATCTTCCATCTCAGGGTCAGAGGCCTCCTCTAGGATGCTCTTTTCCAGATTCTCTATAATTCTTCTTATCTCCACATTGGCTTCATTGTTGTACGCGCGCTCAGCATCTCTGGCTATCTGATTCATAGTTCGGCGCCCTCTTTTCCGATGATTGGTTGACTGAGTTTCAATGTCATTGCTCCCAGCTTGCCCGGTTCTTCCTCGTCCCCTGCTACCTCTGCCCTTGCCTCTCCTAGGAGGGCGACCACGGGTATTACCCTGGCTTCCTTGGCCGACCTCGAACCTCCCTCTCCCCCTGCATTCATCCTGCCCATTCCTCATCTCACCTTCTCTGTATATTCCTTCACCTTCCGTCCCCTCCTGTTCCTTCCTCCTGATCCTTTCCTCGCTTTCTTTAACCCTCTGATATTTATCAATTCCCTGAGTGCTGTCGTCCTCCTGAGTCCTCTGCTTAACCGACTTCCTCATCCTTCTGCCACCCTCTTCACTATCGGCTCTTACCTGCCTACCTCCCTCTGCCATAGTTTCTTGCTCTTTTCGGAAACAGTAACCACGAGTGTTACACCAGGTCTCAACTGCCTTCGCCACCTTGCAAGTCCTGAATTTATTAGCATCAGTGTCTTCATCTGCTCCCTTTGATCTATTTCCACCTCGTCTGCCCGCCATCAACTGATCGCCGCCATTTCCCATCCCTCTTATTGCCATAATTAACTTGGTACCTTGTCTTGGGGTACTCTCTTCCCTGTAATCTCTCCTTGCATCCTTTAAAATGATTGCCCAAGAGTGAGGCTTGTGCTGACACTCTCTGCCCTCCATCATTACTCTGCGTATGGTCCTTCTCTCCACTCCTATCAGGGTATATTTGATTATGAATATTAATTAATAATATCAGTAAGAGATTATGTTTGACTGAAGTTGAAGATTTGATGCAATACTCTAACCATAGGTCTTCACAAAAACAATAAAACTAAACTGAAGATCACCCAAGCATATGCACATAAAAATCTTCATTAAATGATTAATTAATCAAGAAAATATTTACAGAAGAACTCATGGCCTATTCATGGCCTCTCACTCACTCTCACACTTCTACATCTTACATGCCTCATAGGCTCTCCTCAATTTATACAAATGGATTAGAACCCAAGTAGGTTCTAGATCCCTCAACAAACTCCAACAATATCTCTCTTGATCCCTAAAATATCTCATCCAAATCCTTATCCCTAGATAAGAGCTAACTAATCCATAATCCTCTCAAACCTTCCACAATACTCTCGAATCTTCTCCTATTTACAATAATCATCATTCTCTCTTAAAAACTATAGAAAAATACATTAATTAATTAAATCCTATCTTTGAGAACTAACTCCTCTAGTAAAGATTTGACCTAGGTTAGATGCACCTGCATCAGACTTCCTAGGTAAAATAAAATCATGGTCTCCCGACCATTAATCTTCAATAGATGATAAAACTCCTCCTGGATCCCAAACTTTAGTTTGTCGCTGATCATGTATTCTGTTATGTTGTTGATGTTCTATGGCTGTCTTTTTCTGGTTTCCAGGCTTCCAAACTTTATGTTGTAGTTGTCCTCCCTCTTTGCTAATGTATAATTGTTCAGTAATTAGTAATATATGGTCATATTTTCTTTTTCTTTCTTCAATGAATATTTCTTGAGATTCTTTCAACATCATCTTCTTCATATTTTCAATTTCAATTTCTAACTTATTTTCTCGTTGGTGTACATTATTGTTTGTTTTTTGAACTTTATTGTCGATCTCTACGCTTTCATTGTGCTAGATTTCTTGATTTGAAGGTCTGTTGTCACACCACGTGTCACACTCTGACTTTGGATTGTCCAACCATTCTTCTATGAACTTTAGTTCTGCTGCAATATCTCTCATGTTGACATTTGACCCATCATTTTCCAATTCATCAACAACTTGCTTCATGTCTGTATTAATTTGTTGTTTAGCAACATATCCTGCATCCACACACCAATGGTCAGATTTAAAAACATGAGGTTTGACAAATGAATTTGTCTTCAGGTCTACATATTGGTCTTCTGAACAATCAGAAGTTATGTCTATGGGAATCGAACCCTTGCTCATATCATCATCTTTGTCACCAAAGCAACGATCCTTGCTCTAGTTCAAAAATATATATGTTTGTCTCAAGTTTCTCTGCTTCCAAAATTTTCAGTCTACGCTTTTGTCGTCTTTCCATTAACTCTTTAATTTTCCATTTAGCTGTTTGCTTTATTACCCATCCGTGTCTCTGTCTTTGTAATAGCTCTAGCAATACGTCACGTCGTACCTTTAATTCATCAATCTCTTTCTCTTCATCAACAATTCCAATTGCTATGACATTATCATGTCCTTTCTCTAGAATCTGCATTTTCTATTGTGAACTTCACCTTGTTCACTATAACCTACAACTGAATCACTTTACTAAGTTATATCCTATGAACTTGGCCAATGGTTCCTTTCACTTGAACCTTACTCTTGAGCACACCTTGCTCTTGTTTTTAATGCAAACAACAACTGTAGTAACTCTTCGAGTTCCTTTACAATGAATAAACTTTTTGGGTGTCAGGATCTGCCAATCATACACCCATTTCATTTAAAGACTCAAACTTTTTAACTTGATTTTATAATTCTTAGTTTCCTTTTGACCCAAACTCTTAATTTAAACTTAAATTTTACATCAATGGATCTTGACTTGAATTTTTTTACATTGAGAAACTCTCAATTTATACAAAGACTTTACTTGACTTGACAAACTCATTTCAATGACTTATTTCTTCAACTTCAACTTTATCAAAAATCTTTGAAATTAACCTTGACATAATGTACTAGACTCTTTTTACTTCGTGACATATAAACCTTTAATTATCCGACTGTAAAAATCCACTTTAATATAATTCAATGTACTTAGTCTCTCTCCTTATTCAATATCCACTTATGAATTATATTCCACCATAAAGCATTAAAATTTTCACTTGTGAAAAATAAGTGAATGGTTTTATGTAAAGTGGATCTCACCCCAATATAAAAGTAGACCATAATTTCATGTAACATTTTTCTTTGGAAATAGAGAACAATCCTCACACCACTCTTGAAATCTTTTTCTCTTTCTGTGGACCTCGACTCTGGACATGTAGGAATCGAGTATTAGAGTTTTGCACGAATCCTGCGGCAGTAATAATGCCATACCACGACAGTCATTACGCTACTCTTCCATAAGTGGCAATGTCATATCAATTCTACGTTCGTCGGGATTAGTTCTAACAAATTTTCCCACATGCCATGTACTAACAGAGCTTAAACTCGCAAGGCCACTTCAACCCAATCATGAAAAACATTTCTGAAACTCAACGGCATATACAAGCCAAATATCTCATGATTTCTTCAAGCAATCCACTGTGTTCTAGACCTCAAACAATATAAATATAGATGTTGCCGTGGCCAACTGCTTAAAGAGGGAAAAACAAGACCTCTATACAAGGATTTTATGGCGAGTCCCCTCCAGCATGGCGGAATGAAGCCCCAGACTTGAATTTCACTTAAAAATAACGAATAAACTCAGTACATTTAACACGTTTTGCACGGTTAGTGGAATGCATTAAGACACTTTTTACAACTGAATATAGGATCAACTGTCAAAAACACTGAAACATTTCAAGGAAATAGAACAAGAATATTATGCAAGTTTCTCAGGGCTTACAGATTACAATATGTCTAGTTTAACATCTTTTGGTCACATTTAACGGTCAAAAACGTTCTAATTTTCATGTGTCCCTCCTTATAAACAAGATTCACAGTAAGAATGCAGTGTACTCAAATTGCTTCATTGACTTGCTATCTTTCCATTATTTCTTCATACATTCGCAATAGGGAGGAAAGAAAAGATAAATTTCATGCTTCCTTCAACTATGTTTAGATCAAACGCAGTGCCAATGGGACTTCACCAAGAAATGTTCGATAAATATAAATGCATACCTTATCCAAGCTTAGTAGATGATTCAGACTAGACCCGCAAAGGAACACCTTCCGAAACTTCTTCGTAGAATTTCAAACAGAACTCTTCCTTTTCGAATAATAAGGACTAGAATATGGCCGATGTGTCTGGCGCGGAGAGATACGACATCAGGATATAAATGCTCTAAATTTCACTGAATCATCAAATGCCTCCACAAAATTGTTGTCGGCCCAACAATCGCACACAATTTTTTCTCTCAACACGAATTGTTCCACCAAACTCTGGTACGACAACACCTACAAGCTCAACCTCAGTAAGAAGTGACTTTCTGAGCTCTATTTCTGTGCGATGGATATGTGGCCACGACTCTCAAACTCCTATGGGACACCTGCACTGTATATGAGAATGGCCTCATATTTAAGCAACGATTCATGACAGCAAACAGTCTTGTCACCTTTGATGTCATGGAAACCAAGGTTTTAACCCCGACCCATTACCAACATACATATAATAGTAGTAGATCGACTCTCGACTTATACAAGTTCGATGCTGCTCCCCTAAACACTTCATCATCGACCAATCTGCGCCACAACTGCTGCAAGATTTAGTTCCAAATCAAATACTATATTACTAGAGCATCATTATAATCAAGCTCTGATACCAAAAATTTTGATGCAGTTAGAATTAACATCTAAACATAGGCCTGCACTCATTAACATTAACTCACAACACTAAACTAAACTGAAAATGACACAATAGATATACACATAAACTGAAAATGACTAATCAAGAAAACAAAATAATTACAGGAGAATTCATGGTCTATTTATGGCTTCTCATTCACTTGCACACTTCTACATATTAAATGCTACATATTAAATGCCTGGTAGGCTCTCCTCAATTTATACAAATGGATTAGAACCCAAGTAGGTTCTAGATCCCTCAACAAATTCCAACAATATCTCTCTTGATCCCTAAAATTTCTGATCTAAATCCTTATCCCTAGATAAGAGCTAACTAAACCATAATCCTCTCAAACCTTCCACAATACTCTCCAATCTTCTCCTATTTACAATAATCATCATTCTCTCTTAAAAACTATAGAAAAATACATTAATTAACTAAATCATATCTTTGAGAACTAACTCCTCTAGTAAATATTTGACTTAGATTAGATGCACCTGCATAAAAATTATTGTCAACTATATAAACATTGAATATAAATGTTTACTTCTATTGAGTATGTTTGACTAAAGTGGTTGAATAGGTTTAATTATTAACATTCATTAATAATAAGAATGAGTGATTAAACATAATGACTGACCATGGTTGACTATGATTTTCCATGTTCATCCTTTTTAAACATCACTGACTATGGTTTTGACTATGAATGACTATGCTTAACATTTGTATGACTATGTTTGACCATGGTTTGACTATGGTTGATCATGATTGACTATGGTTGACCTACATTTCCAATGGTTGAACATGATTTCCCATCATTTCATATATTTGGCCATGGTTTACTGTACTTTTATGTGATAGATTATGGTTGCTGATTTTTACAATGGTTGACCACATTCAATCATAGAGACCTTGTTTGACCATGTTTAACCATTCTAACCTTAGTTGATAGTAGTTGGCCATAAGGAGTGGGTAGAGCAAGGGGTTTTCTAGGTTGAGAGGGATACCAATATTTAACCAATGTTGACTATGGTTGACCAAGGTTTGCCATACTTGACTATGACTAAATAAGGTTTTGTATCGTTGAGCATCACTTACAATGAGTGACAATGATTGATTGTGGTCGATCATGGTTGACCATGGTTGATCATGGTTGACCATGGTTGAACATGGTTGGTCATGGTCAACCTTGGTTGACCATCCTAACCATGTTGATGTAGGATATCTCTGGTTGACTGTGGTTGACCATGGTTGATGATGGTTGACCTTGATTGACCATGGTTGCTCATTATTGACCATTGTTGACCATAGAGACCTTAATAGACCATTATGGTTAAATAAGTTTAACTAATGGTTAACTTTATTTGATTATATTTGATTAATATAGTTGACTATGCATCTTTATTAACAATTATATAATAAACCAATATATGTAAAACTAACTATATATATATCTATATATATATATATATATATATATATATATATATATATATAAACCCTAATATTAAAAGCCTATATCATACCTCTTATATTATAAATCTTATATCTTATAAACCATCAAATTATACATCATAATGGTTGACTTTATTTGACTATCTTTACCTATATTTGAGTAATGTGATTTACTGTGAGCCATTATAATAATTATATAATAAACCTATTTATATATTATAAACCATAAAATTATAAAATCTATATATTAAACCTTATATATTAAAAATTCAATATTATAAACCTTAATATTAAACCTTTTATTATAAATCCAATATTAAAAAACTCTAATATTAAACCAAATATATCCCATATTAGAAATCCTCATATTAAATATAAACCAAATAAAATTTAATAATATATAAACCAAATATAAATAAATATTATATATAATATAAATAAAATATTATTAAACTTTAATATTAAATTTATTAAAATTACCCTTAATATTTTTTTCCTCATATATAATTATTAATAATAATTATTTGATTTTGACTTTTTATTATTATAAAGTTTTAATTTATAATATTATATTATAGATAAATTATTATTAAATTTATTAAAATTAACCTTAATCATTAAAAATAATTAGTGATATATAATTAATAATAATAATCATTTCATTTCGAACTTTTTATTATAATACAATTTCAATTTATCCTAAAAATTTATAGAGTTTACTCTATTTTAAAAATTAATATATTCAATCATATATATATACAATTTTTCTTGTAATTCATTTTACAAGTTTCTTAATATAAATTGAAAGTTTACAAATTATATACATAATGAATTTTTAAGATCGATATCATTTTTATTTTTGAATTTTTAAAATTTTAAAATCATTTTTCTCTCTCGTTTTCATAATGGGTTGTTTTTCAAATTTAATGATTACACTTAAATGTTATTATCTTGAAATCACTGGTTATAAATATTGTTTATATATTAGGTATTTTATTATGTGAAACAATGATTATGTAATGGTTAAATTTAATTGAATATTATTGTTGTAAACTTGTTATTTATTTTTAAAGTATTTTTAAAATTTTAATATTAAATATAAATAAAATATAATTTAATAATATATAAACTAAATATTATAAATATACTATATTATAATATTATAAATCAAATATTATTAAACTTTAATAATAACCTTAATTTTATTATTAAACGTATTAAAATGAACCATCACCATTAAAAATATTAAACTTAAGAACCATTAAAATTATTAATATTAAATCATTAAATTTATTAACCCTATAACATAGTAAGGCATCAAACCCTATGGTTATTTCTTTGAGGTTGCTAAACATATCCACCATTAATTTCAATTCCTCAATTAAAAGGAGATGTTAGATACTTCAATTATGGGAAGTAAACCTATATTTTTTCGATCTCTCTTACCAAGTATGTATAACAATTAAATGTATATAACAACATAAATTTGTTTCCATCTCCCATACCAAGTATGTATAACAATTAAATGTATATAACAACGTAAATTTGTTTCTAATATTTTCATTAGTTAATTTTCATTACAAGTATGTAAATATTTAACTTTCTATAATCATATAAATATATGTTAATATAAATATATGTAATAATAGTGATATTAATTAATATAACCCTATAACATATTAAAGCGGAGAACCCTCTCGTTATTTCTTTCATGTTGCTAAACATAACCACCATTAATTTCAATTTGTTAATTAAAGGAGATCAATTATGAGAAATAAACCTATATTTTGTTGACCTCCCTTACCAAGTATGTATAACAATTGAATGTATATAGCAACATAAATTTGTTTGTAATATTTTCATTACAAGTATGTAAATATTTAACTTTCTATAATAATATAAATATATGTAATAATAGTGATAAAATAAAGCGGTATCTCAAGGTGTAATAACAAATCAATGAAAATAAAGTTGTTAAATAGATATTTTAGTTGGCTTAGTAAAAGATAGAATAATTTAGAGTTTGATATTTCTTTATATACATTTAACATGTGTGGATGAATAATATAAAGATAAATTTTATTAGGAAAAAATATTTCTCCTCTTTTTGGATTATTATATCTATGCAAATAACAATATTATCCATTCACCCTTCACCATCGACAAAATCTCTGATGATATGCAAAATTGTATGGACTTCTTTCGGCTATATCATTTTCAACCATAAAAAAGTATAATTATATTCATACCAAGTAAAATGTTATTTTCATCATTGTATTAGTTTCGTATGGGCGTAGAAGCTTTTTATCATGAATATTTCCACTGAAAATTATGTAATAGATATCTGCGACATTAATTGTTCTGTTCATGTAGGCTAAAGAGAATGACAATCTACATAGATATCTCTATTAAAATAAAACAAAAAAAGGGGACCGTTATTGTGCAGTGAATAACATATTAACTGGCTAACACATCAACTACCATCGTGCGTAGTAAGAGTTAGTAACCCTAATTCTCACAGAAGATAATAGTTTAAATTTCTGATAGTCTTAACGGAATGGTTTAGCAACCTTATCCATCTAAGCAGTTTAGGGGTATTCTCTATCTGAATATATTTCTTGATGATGTATTGCGTCTAAAACATGGTTGGGTTGTATTGCATATGATATCTCCATCATTAAGATATGATTGTGCCATTGTTGAACAAAAATGCTAATACATATTCAAATACAATATATTACTCAAATTTGAGAGCCAAACACTTACCATATATTCAAATACAATATATTACTCAAATTTGAGAGCCAAACACTTACCATATTTTGGTTATGTATAAAACACAGACCCGTGATCTTTCAAAATGATCCAAAATTAAAACCATGATTGTTATACTTAAATTCTGAGGTAAAAAAGATATTGTGGAATATCAATGTGATATCGATACCATCACCTGAAGCATAGGTTTTCAGGTTAATTCATGAAATGCGATCCCAAATGATCATACATCTAATCGAATTGCAATTTGCCGTAAAAAAAACCTTCAAAGAAGAAAAAAAAATTGCATATGAGAGCTAGGGATTACAGTCATAGTGCGGAGCTCAAAAGCTAGTGGAATCATTGAAACTCGAGTATAATCCTATCTTTATTTTACTTATGTCAATGTTCAACCAAATGAACAATAGTGTATTAACTGATATCTTGGTGTATTGTTACTGTGAATTAATAGAAAATGTGGATTATTAACAGTAGTGAGCACCCAACTGGAACGGTTATAATGGTATCATCGATGAGAAGCCAAGGAATTGATCCACCAAGGTATCAATTTCATACTGCTAATTACAACGATATATCAATTTCTTACTACTAATTACCTTTGTTTATATGGTCAGAATTAGTCTTGAATTCTGGTTCAAATGTCTTGATGTGTTGCAGACATCTTTAATTTTCTTTTTTTATCTCGACTTACAAATCTTTAGTGTGTTTTTATTGTCGGTGTAGGTTCTGGTTCCTCCTCCTGCGAGTGAAATTGAAAATCCCATATGCACTGAATGAAGAGCAATGTGAAACACCTATATCAATGCGAAATTGAAAATCCCATCTACATTGGATGAGGAGCAATGAAATCAATAAATATTCATCCCTCGCATCCCTGCAAGTATATCAATTTGCATTGCGGGCATCTTTTCCTCGACTTCCCCACATATACTACCTTAGGTGATGGCGAGCGAAATTGGAACAGTTCGTGATGGCGAGGCTAAATTGAAATGGATGATGATGGAGACTCTCATAGTGTACAAAACTTTTTTTAATCCTTCCACTTCAAGTTGAAACGGATGGTGATGGAAACTCTGATACTTGTACACAATATTTTTAATATTTCCACTTCTTCTCAATCCTTCAAATTAACAAAGTAGATTTTTAATTAGGATTGGTAAATTTTTAATTTAAATATGTTTTAATTATATGATTTCGATATGTAGGGAAGTTACAGCTGTGAATTTCATCCATTGCTGTAGTAAAGATTATTGAGATCTTCAGATTTATAAGGTCATATCAAATTTGTAATTAGTAAAAAAATTAAATAATTAATTTCAATAAAAAAAGGGTCTATCCAGATAACTATGGAAAAATGAGTCAGGTAGAAATTAGTTATGAAACATGTTACTTCAAAAGAAAATTTAAATAATGAGAAAATATATATTTTACAGAAGTTGCATTAGTACTAATAATGAAACAGACTTTGTTGATGAATGCATGTTTTAAAAAGGCTTACCATTTGAATTTGAAAACATAGTGGGAGGTAGTGGAAGATAAAAAGTTATTAAATAGTCCCAAAGTGTTTGTGGATAGGAGAAACTATACCGCATTGGTTCTATGAAACATGCATGTAGAGATTGTTAGAGATTGTTATCCAATTGTTAAGAGAAATCTAGAATGTTGAATGTTAAAATAAGATTGATGTGATATCTTTATAAAAAATTATCATATTTTTTAAATATTAATGCATTTATTAATAAAGTCTAGTAGTATCAGGTTTAAGAGGATATACATTTAGATGGAATAAGAATTAACATGAAGAAATATATTTTAACTTTTGGAATTTAAGGTTTTATCTTTGAGATTTATATATTTCTGTCAGATTAATCTTTTTTCTCATCTGGGTTTTAATGACGAACTTAGATTTGAGTAGATTTGCGTTTGAAACTTCTGTTCTTAATGTGATTTTTCCGAAAAATCTTAACAAAATAGGATTAATCTAAACATTATTTTCAAAAACAATCCTTCAAACAACATTAAATTATATTTTTAATTGTTTTAGTGTGACTTTATTTTTAATAAATAATATGAATTAATAAAAAATATTAAATTACAAAAATCATTTATATAATAATGTGAAGATTTTAATAGTCAATTTTATATATAATGCGAAGATGTTAAGTACTAAATTATTATAAATAATGATTGTGATCATCACTCAACCATCACTTCCTCTTCTATAATTAGTTTAAAATACATATGTTATTAAATCCAATATGAAATATACTCTTTGGATTCTACACTTAAATACATTTAAAAATAGTCATATTTATATCATTAAACTTAATACATCAATGCATATATAAACTTAATACATCAATGCATATATAAATAGTACTGGGAGCCTATGGAATTCTGGTACAAATCGATTAGATCTGCGTGAGAAAATCAAGATTATTTTGCAGAGTGAGAAAATGAAGATCATTGTTAAAATGTTTAGTGATGTTTTAAGTTGATCATTTATGCACTCTTAGGCACAAGCTAAAATTGCCACAGAGGGAGCCAGATGATTTTTTTTATACTGAGTAGAGTTGTAATTCTTACCTGTCCGTAGTGATATGGCCTATGTATTACTACTTCCAAAAACATCCTATTAAATACAAACTTCCCCATGTTGACGGTTTTCGTGGCATTTGTGTTATGTTTAGATTAATTTGTGCATTTACATCACCAATTCCAATTCCAATTCCAAGAATTCCACTAGTGTTTTCCAAGTTTTCCCATTCTATAGATCAGAGATTTCAAAAAAAATAAAAAGCCCTTGCTCATTGGTAACATTACAGTAAATGTAATCAATCGCATTATTGTCCTAAAGATCTAATAATAAAGGCCGGACAGAGATTTTTGTTTGGTACTCTGCCTTTCACTGGTTAAAATAAGTCCATTTGAATTACAGCCCGCCATTTAGTGCATACCCACCTCGTTGTTGTTTAGTTGATAACCTGTTCCAAGAATGCTTCCCCTCACTGAAAGGTAGCATATTGATTTTTTTTTAATCATAAATTTATTATTCTAATTATAGTAGGTAATTAGGGAATGTTAGAATAGTATGTTTAGAATGACATATTTATTAATATAATTATATAGATGAATATGTTTATTTTGGAATTGAGTTTCTAAAATTTTAATTTAATTATTAATAATTATTAGATTTATGGTAGAGATTTAATCTTCATAATATTTTAGATTTTTTTAATAGTATAAAGTAATCAAGATTTATTTCTAAAGTAGTTATGTCTTTTTTCTCTTTTATTTAAATTCATTAATTAAAAAAAAATTATATTAACAAGTTGAGCATGTATTATTGATAAACTATATATGGTATTGTAACAATGTCTATTTGCAAATTAAGAATCTCATAAAGTAGTGGTGAATTTCCATGGTTAAGAATCTTGTTACATGTTTTTTTAAAATGTATATATGTTTAACTTATATATCAATTTAATTTTCATAAGAGTTTGGTTAATTTTTATCATATTCAATGATATATTAACTTGTTAGAGATATGGATATAGGAGGAAATCCTAGCTATGTTAGTGGCGATTTTCAGAGATTCAAGAGGTTAATTTTTTGGGTTTACCATGGTTTTTACTGAGTTTTTGTTTCATCCATCGCTTTGGGGGGTTTGTGGTTTCACCATTTGTCACTTTTTTCTTGCCAACAGTTGACTGGGGTTTCTGTTTTTTTGTGGGTCTAGGCCTTAGGTGTCAATATTCTAATTCCTCGGTAGTTTTGTTTATTTGCATGGAAGCTGAGGAGCTTGTGGATTACAAGCCTGAATATTCCCTTGTTTATGGAATATTCATGACTTTTCTGAGCCATTTGGGAACATACTCTGACCCAACGGGGTCCTCGTCGCTTTCAACAAGTGGTTGCTTTCCACAAATTGTGGTTTTAGATATAGCTCATGAAAATTCTTCGGATGCTATGGAAGCGTTTGTATCATCATCTCAATAGGTTTTGTGCTCCAAGGAGGACACTTGACATCTCTTAGTGGGTTGGAGTTTAGGTTATCTTGGCTTGGTTTGGGGTCCAAGTTCATCAAGACCAATCTCATTATCAAACTGCTTGTTGAATAACCCTCCTTTAGTTGGGTTGGGATCTCAAGAGGCAACAAGTTTTGGTTTTGGCATGGGAGTTTCAAGGGTTTTCACGTCGCAAGAATTTAATCATGCTTTTTTTCTCGTGTCAGATATAAATTATTTTCAATTCACAAACCCTGTTGACACTAGTCTCCATCAACAACACTGTTCATAGTCTACAATTTCTCAAGTTGGGTTGGCATATTCTAGGGGTTTCCCTTTGAAACCCAGTTTGTAGTTTCAACTTAGTAAGAACTTCAACTTCATCAGGTGAGGAACAAAGAAGCCCCATTGTATTCATAATAATAAGTGCTCTAAGGTGGCTCTCGTGTTGGGGGGTGATATTAGAATGGAGAGGGCTTTTTCCTTAACAAAATTGCTGCTCGTCAGGAGGGTTCACGGTCACTGATTCTCTATTCAAACCCTAAGAGAGTGGGTTGCTCAGGATATTGTTCCTTTGGTCTGGGCACAACTTGGGGTGGAGATTCTAGTGAAGGGATGGATCCACTTAAAATTTTTCAATTGAGGGGATACAAAAATTTTCGAATAAAGGGTTTGACACATTGCTTCCTCTCCTATTATTTTTAAGTTCTAGTCACCACATTTTGATGCACGCAGGCAACGATTGGACTTGGTTCCTCTCTAGGTCCGCTTTCTGGGTTTTCCACTAGACTATTGGACCAACAAGATTTTTAAATATATTTGGAACTCAATTGGTACTTATTTGGCTCATGATTTTTCATATCTCACGATGGGGATCCTGATTATGGTTAGAATTCTAGTTAAGATGGATCTTTGGGATGGTCTTCCTAAATAAATTGACTTTGATCGCCAGATGCCATTAATATGGATATGTTGTTAAACACTTCGCATTGGTTCAGTTGGCATCGGTGGTGTTGGAAGTTGCAACTAGTTTCAGTCTTCATAATTGTGTGATGTTATGACTTGATGTAATCATTGTACTTGTCAAAAGAAAAATAATTTATTGAAAATGGGTTTCTTGCCGATGGGTTTGATCCTCAGTTCAAGCACCTCTTGAGTGTTATAGATTTTTTTGTAAATCCAAAGTCAAGGTCATGATGAAGAGATCCCTTGAGGGTTCATGTATCAATGTAAAAGAAATTTATTTTCTATAAAAGTCATGTCTAAAAACCTCCAAGGGTTAGGTCAGCTATCCATGAAAGTCGGCCTAGATGAGGCCCATGCACTCACATGAAATACTATATAAAGAGGAGACTTCATCCCCTACAAGATATAGATAAGAAATTCGATCTCTCTGAAGTGATCTGAGGTAGAAATAAAGGTGTGAAGAAAAGGAAGGTAGCTAGCAAAAGAAAGGGTTCTCTCTCTTGGATGAATTTCTCTCAAGCTTGCTCGTATGTGTGAGTTCTTAAGATCTGAAGGTGTGTTAATTTTCAGATTGTTCTATGTTGTATCAATTACTTTAGCTCAATTCCATGCTTGAATTAACAAATTTTCCAATTACAATTAGTATTTCCATTCTTTAGCAACAATTAGAGATAGAAAAAGAAATGTGATGACAAAGGAGACAATCAACGCATCAACAAGAGACACCAGATTTGGTCAAAGACCAGGGAAAAACCCTACTAGGGGTAAAACCCTTTGAAATTATTCTTCTATCAGATTGTCATAAAATGTTCAACATAAAGTACAATGATCCCAATACAATATCATCAAAAATACAACCCAATAACATTCAAAAACAAGTTTCCAGTGTCAGATTATATCAGAGACAACTTCTCTAGTCTTCAGCCAATTGTAGATAGCTTTGGTCAATGGTCAACTGTAGTCAAACCCCCAGTCGTATGCATGAGGGGCTATGAGATCGACTATATGATCCCAGTCACTCCCTTGATGCATGTGTGCCAATGACTATAGCCAAAATTTCTCAATGACAAGCTTGCGACTATAGACTAGAAACCCTAGATCAACTGCAAGCCTTGGAGCTTGTCTTAGACTTGTGTGAACCAATCAATGAGAAGAGATGAAGATGCTTGGTTGGTGATGTCCAAATGAGCTCTAGGTCTCTTGTATTTATATGCTTCCTTGGGTGTCCAATAATGTCCATTTTAATATTGAGGCAACCTGTCCAAATGTGCATGTGTGGGTACATAATTCAAAATCCAACTTCTGCTTATCCAAATGGGGTGATATTTAGGTCAATTTTTGTATTCTCGAAAAGAGGAATTCAATTCCATCGTCATCTCCATCATATGAGATATCCAAGGTGAAATTTGACCATGGTTGCATATTTTAACAAGGTGAAAATCATTTCTATTGGTGGCTAACATGATCCTTAGTTTGGTGAGTTGATCTTGATTGGTGGTCTTGGAAGTATTCATTGAAATTATATAAGAAGGATTTCTTTGTGATTTCTCCTTTTTGAGGGGTTTTTTCTTGGCTTTGAGCCTATGTCTGGTGTTCTCTTGTTGTTTTGTGATCTTTTGTGTTTGGTATTTATTTGATGATGAAAAGAACATTGTAATGATGTGAATGAAGTAACTAGATGTCACAAATAAACATCATTGTTTAAGAGAAATAATGTAATTAACTTACCCTAATGAAATCCATAGATTTATCAAAATGGTATCAGAGCTATGGTTCATTTACATGAGGGCAAAAGAAGATCATTAAAGGCTTCAAGACAATCAAGGGAAGTCTAGTAGCTAGGACCGAGCTCCTAGAAATAAAAGATTATAATTCTGAAACTCTAATCACAGAGAAAAGACTGAAGTCCTCTTCAAGCAAAGTGAGGGTTCTTGGAAGGCTTAAAGCCTATGATATTTGGGTTTGAGAGGCCTATCTTATAGCCCATGAAAGGCTGAATCCATCAAGCTAGAGATCGAACCTCTAGGCATACTCTAAAAGATCTGAAAATCACCATCATAAGAAGTATGAAATATCTATGGTGCCTCAGAGCCGAGTTTTCATAAGTATGTATTTGCGAAAAAATATCAGTCCTAATAACTAGAAAAGGAGTGTAAAAGGTGTTGAGCATCAACGTAAGATTGAGATCAGAATTTATGGGCATAAGATCTATCACAATATCAGTAACTTTAAAAGAGAGGAACCAAGTATCCTATATTAAAGTTTTGTAATAAATTTTGGACGACTTCAATCACTTGAAAAAGGGATCCAAGACTCCTCATCAATCTTAGGTGTACTATTGAAGGGCTTAGGTATAGCCATTGTCATTTTATGAAAGAGACGAGACCCTTTCCAGATCTGTATATTAAAAGAGATCGAAGAATGAATTGTTTAAGACTTGTCATCCATGTCATCCTGTAAGAAGAGTCAAAATGTTGTATATTTCTTGAAGAGAATCATAACAATACTATACATGTTATAAAGGTATCCAAGGAGATATATGATCTACCCAAGATCGAGTAGCTTTGGTGGATCTGTCTCTCATCTATAATCATCAATCTTGAAGAAAAATATCGCAGTCCTGTACTATGGTATGGAAACTAGGATCTTGTGAAAAGGAAGCACAATTATGTATTATATATATATATATATATATATATATATATATATATATATATATATATATATATATATATATTCTATGCAAGCTATAAAAATAAGAGGAAGCTCTGATTTGTGAAGTCTATACTCCTAGTAATGGTCACCTTACATAAAGATAATTTCGTTGACTTGTATATGTATATCAATTGTTTCACATGACTCTAAGCATATATTTTCCAATGTCTGGATTGTGTGACAAGAAGACTCTTTAGAAATTGAATAAGGAATACACTTGTTCTTGAAGACTTGAAGAAGTTTGACCATTGCACTAAACTGAAACAATTCTAAAAAAATTCTGAGCATATCTAGTGTACACCAGTATTTTGACAAGAGCTATAACCTCATGACAAGTCTTACAATTTATTCATCTACTAAAGGAGAATATTTAGGGATCTTTAGTAAAATCAATTATGATTTTAATCAGTGATAAGAAAGGCATCTCTGAGAAGGAGAAATCTCCTTAAAATCATCTATATAGTGATATGAGAAGCCACATCATATTGAAGACTTGCAACAAAAAATAATCAACATACTACTAAAAGCAGCAACATTGGAAGAAGCTACAACTTTAGCATGGAACTTGGAGAATAGTTAGAAGATTATGGCATCAAACAACAAGCCTTGTAGCAACCTTCATGATCACAGAGTACAAAGGTATGTAATCATGAGGTGTGTATGGAATATTTATTTGTTAAGGGTATATCAAGAAATGATTTAGGGTTAGTTTCCATATGGTTCTAGGGTTTGTTGTTTTCATTTATTAATGTCTAGGAATATAGATCCTAGATAATTCATGAGAAACCCTAGTGACACAAAACTTTAATCCTTAGTTGCTTGTTCCCCCATAAAAACCATATGCCTTTATCTCTAGGGATTGTGAATAGTCTAGGGCATATGATAAACCCTAGTATGAATGGATGAGGATGATGAGTTGTACATGACACCAAGTCCATAAGTCTAGGGTTGGATCTAAAAACCCTAGGGTTCCATCATCCATTGTTACATGAAAACCCTAGATTGACATCATGATTTTGGTATTACATATTCTGCTTCGTTGTACATGCCAATAAGTATTGCATGTGCTTCATGAATAAAAATAAAGATGACTAAGTAAAGCAGAACTGATGTTTTGGAAAGCATGATGGAAGGAGGGAACTATAAGGACCCTGAAAATGGTAGCTTGGTAATCAAATTGGATCCATGAGCACTCTGATATATTGGCCATATTAATGTGGATGGTTAGCTGAGAAAGTAATCATGAGGAGCTGATTAATGATAGGGAAGAATTGATAGCAACACACAAAAAGTTTTGTTATACATAAACCGATGCATTTTGTAGCAGTCATATAGCACTCATAGAAATCATGTTGCAAGCTAAAAAATGTTATGAATGATAATTCAAGGATCATCCTTGGTGATTACATGGAGTGATTTTCTTCATCTTTGGAAGAATGACCATGATGGTATCATTGTTCGTATCTACTCTCTTTGCTTTGGAGCAAGCTTCTTAGGAAGGTTGCTGATATAGTTGCAGCATGATGAGATCTCATCTTGGAGGTGAGGAACTGTTTGAAGAAGAATTAGATTATCGACTGAAAGATTGCAAGAACTAGGATTCATATATTAGATCATGTATTCTTTTTGCAGGAAGAGTAGGTTGTAGGATCTTTACTTGGATACATTGATATGTTTTGAACTCTTCCAAATAGAAGATCATTTGATATGATATCATGAGATGTTCCACTGGAGACTATGATAATAATTGAAGAAAGGACATTGTTTTGATGAAGATAAGAACATGTGACTCTGATAGTTTGATGTGATTCTACATGCTATATGAAGAAGATATGTGACAAACATGAAGTGATGAATCTATTCCACTAAGGTGCTACCTTGAAACTTGGTCCAAGGGAGCTGATGTACACCACATTTACAGATGTGATAGCAGGTTGCAGATGGATTGATTTTCATGTCCTAATAGATCACTTTCTATATGTTTAGAGGGAGCCATGTTCGAAGCTCTATGATGATTGGTTTGTGAAGATGTAGATTGATCATATGGAAAGCGATGGTGTACCCTGCCTTGATAAGTATATGATGAGGACTCTATAAGGTTAACACTCACACATGTGATGATGATAGAAGCCCTGAAAGCTATCATCATAATCTTGGAAATTAAGTAGCTGATGATTGACGCACCTCCCTAGTTGAGAGGGAGATCTTGTTGCATTAACTTGTATGTAAGGAATGGATAAACCCTCTCTAGTTAAGAGAGAGTGATGATGTTGGACACCCCTCGTTTGAGAGGGAGTGGCATATATGGTTCTCTATTTCATGTGTCATGCACTAAAATAGGACCAACAATAGTAAGTATTAGTGAAGGCGATGAAGGGAGAATGGTGTTTGGAGGATTGGGTAAGCATTTGAGACCGATACTCCTTGAGGATTGAGAATCCAAGATAGGTAGTAGTCTTGTGACTGATACTCTTTGAGGATCTCACAGCGTATCCAAGATAAGCATGGGAGAAGATGACTGATATTCTTTGAGGATTGAGAATACAAGATAAGAATAGTCATAAAGGGGTATACCTGGTGACCATCTAGGTGGGGTATGTTCCCTGAGAGGTAGCATGGTGTCCCACGTAAAGCCTCCCAACATTGTGATTTGATCTATTGAGAGATAGAGCTTGTTAGTCAAGGCCTTGCTATGTTAATAATGCTGGTTATGATGAGATTAATCATAATGTTGATGCTTACAAGATGGCTTACTAATTCGGCTATTCTTATGAGAACTTTTCAATGGAAGTACTGTCCTTGTACATGTGTTCAATTATGAATACCTCCCTAGTTAAGAGGGAGTGTTGGAAGTTTTAACTAGTTCCAGTATTCATAATTGTGATGATCTCATGACTTGACATAGTCAATATACTTGTCAAAAGAAAAGAAAAATAAAATATTTATTTTGTAGAAGAAAAATTTATTGTAAATGCGTTTCTTTCCCATGGGTTTGATCCTAAGTTCAAGCACCCATTGAGTGCTATAAAGTTTTTGTGTAAAATCAAAGTTAAGGTCATGATGAAGAGATACCTTGAGGGCTCATGTATCAATATAAAATAAAGTTATTTTCTGTTAAAGTCATGTCTAGAAACCTCCTAGGATCAGGTCAGTTATCCATGAAAGTCGGTCTAGATGAGGCCCATGCAATCACATGAAATACTATATAAACATGATCCTTCATCCCCACAATATACCAATAAGAAGTTCGATGTCTCTAAAGTGATCTGAGGTAGAAATATAGGTGCGAAGAAAAGGAAGGTAACTAACAAAAGAAGGGTTTCTCTCTCTGTTGATGCCCCGAAAATCGTTGTATCAACATTGGGGGATAACCACCTAGTCCAGACCTTAATATAGCTCCTTTTCCGTTTGGGATGCTGGCTCTGACTGGATATAATGGGACCAATTTCCCAATAATGAATAAAAGGGGATGGATGAGTGATTGGTTTTCTAATAAATGATAATGAATGGATGACTTAATCTAATAGCAAAAACATAAGACTATTCTATCCCGGGAGGCTTCTATTCTTTTAAGTGCAACGCTTGATGATCTTTGTTCATTGACAGGCATATAGATGACTCTACACAATAAACATAGACATTCATTCACTTAATGATTTCTTTGTTCAAATAGTTGAACAAAGTGATTAACAAAACATTGTTACACTTATCCTTTTATATTACCGATACATGTATGATAAAAGAAAAGCACGCTGTAAACATCCAGTAGTGGAAATTGTAAAGAATGCTGTTAAAAACACACACATATATCTGATAATAGCAAGAGCGATCAAACAACAATTCACATAAAAAGAATGAACTCAGACATAGATAGTAGTACCATATGAGCTGCAAATCATTCCCAACATCAATCGCTATTTGAATTCCTTCTTCCGACTCAGAAATATTTTTAAATAAAGGCAGTAGTGCACATCCACATAAAAGCTTCGTTATCAAAATTGGAATAATTGGCCCAGTCTTTATAAAAAATATGCCTGAAGTACAGTAGTGCAACTTCAGGTTTAAGTCATATACAAAAACTTACGACCCTTTCCAATGCATTGAAAGGGTCTATAAATACTTGATTAAAACTAACTAACTATGAAGCTAAAATGCTACTTAATTGGTACAACTTGATTTGGAGTATCTTCCTCATAGCAATCTGGCAGTCGGCATCAATGATTCATCACTTTGGCTGTTTGCCTTTCGACCTTAGTTGGCATATTGCTAGCATTGGTTCCACTTCTGGAGGTCGGTTGAGACAAGAATTGAGTTGAGCAGCATAGCTGGCATCTTGTATATCGGGAGTGATACACCCGATTGCATCTGTTAGGCACTTGAGGGCGGCTCTCTGGCTGTATGGTTTTACTAGGAATAATCAATAGGTGTCCCAAGTCAAACTGTTAATACCTGCGATCAATCTCCCATTCTTTTCCAGCTCTTGATAACATGACTGCTCCAATATTTTAGCCGATAATAATTTACCTGGGGTACATTGAGAGATCATGTTAGATAAGTAGAGAGTATCATTAATCAATTCAACCAAATTACTTGTGGTTAATTTGCATATGGAAACTGCTCTCTCTGCCTTCATTAACTGGGACTGCCATTCCATAAATAGGATCTCTTTATGGGATTCTACGATTTTTGGAAAATTAGCTGCCTGTCCCTCATCAGTGTCTTGCCACTCAAGAAAATTGGTCAAGGTCTCATCAGCCTGCTCCAAGTCTGTTCTAGCATCAACTGATTTATCGATTATTGATGCTGTTATGTCACATAGGGGTTCTGCTTGGGTGATTTTCTGACATAATAGTCTTATTTGTGTTACCAATGCTTTGTTTATCTGTAGTGCTTCTGCTCTGAACTCAGCAGGCTACGGAAGATTCTTGGAATTTTCTATTTGGCCTGATAATTGAGCAATTTTCTCATCTTTCGACTTCACCATCTGTTCATTCATTGCTTTTAATTTTTCCAATGCTTCCGACAGCTCTTTCTACTTTTGAATTGCACTTGAATCAATCCTTTGTTTCTCTTCCTGCAGTTGTTTATTCAATTGATTGTTTCATTGTTGCTGCGTAGACAACTGCTGTTCGAGTTGCTCTGCTTTCTACTGTGCCTCTGATAACTGTGCTTGTAGTGAGGCGATTTCTTGGTCCTTTTCTCTTAACAGATTAGTCACTTCTGATGCCTTGTCCATGGTGGCCGCCGAATAGGCTCCAGCATATTGGGACAATTTTGTTAGGTCATCAGAAGGATCAAACTCCTCTTTCCAAACCACATTGGCTGTCACTGTTTGTTCAGGGAATAGGGAAGGTTGATCAATCCTTCTCCTTTTCCGCTGTCGCTTTACTACAACCCTGTGCTTTGGGCTGTAAAAGACATCCAATGGAGGTATATCCTCCACTTGCAAAACGATCTGATCCGAAGGATCTTTTGGAATTATCTCTATTTCTGTAGAAGGGGGTAGGCCGCTGGTTCCACTTGGAACCTCTCTTGATGCTGTATCCTATGTGTCAGCCGCTTTAGATGTATCGACTTCCTTTGAGCTCTCAAGATTGCTTATGATTGAGTCGAATTGCTGCCATTCCTGGAGCAATTTCGGGTCAATCTAGTCATCTACATTCATGTCTGTGCTACTCTGCTCCTGCTCTTTCCTCTGTACTTCCTCCTACTCTTTCCTATGCACTTCCTCCTGCTCTTTCCTCTGCACTTCCTCCTACTCTTTCCTCTTCCTCCCGCTCTTTCCTCTGCACTTCCTCCTGCTCTTTTGTTTGGATTTCTCCAGCAATTTTTTATGTAGCAGGAGGTCGATGTTCAGGCTCACTTGACTGTGTCGTCGGAGCCGTTGCTAACAGATCTAGAGGCAGAGTTTGCAACCTCTGCTCTCTAAGTCTGTTAAATTCAACTAACCCGTTGTCATGATATCTCATTCTGGCTAGTGCTTGAACCTGAAATAGCGACTCGGCTGAGGAGAATAGGTCATCAAACTCATCATCTTTATGTTCAAATTTAGTGAGTTTTTCTTGTTCAAGTGCATTGTAGGCGACTTTGTTTGGATCAAATCGCCTGTTAGGAAGAGTGGTGAGATTCAGTGCATTAATCTTATCTGCTTCTTTCTATGCATGTTTATAGTCATGCAGAGTGTAAACGCCACACCTTAGAGGAAAAGGAGGCCAAAACTGCTTCTTTTTATTCCTTAGAGTCTGTGTAACTCCTTCGGATGTAAGCTGATATGCTACCTCTCGTGCTAACAGTTTGTCGGGTGTATACAAAGGGAGAACATGAGGCTTGGCATGACTGCCAAAAACTCTTATATAGGTGAATTTTTCTTCTCTGAACCATCTCCCTATGGATGTCAAGTCAATCTCTGCTTGTGAGGAAATATTTGGAGCAGGTTTGTCAAAAATGGCATAGTGAATGGGTAACATAAATCCATTGCAAACTTGATATAGGTGGTGTTTATAGTGGGCTTTCCACAACTTCTGATGGTATATATGAATGGGCATGGGGTCCTGTGGAGTCCATCTCCACCCCAGCACAGGAAATTCGGAATTAAAACAGAGGGTATCCAAGATGTAGGCACTATAGTAAAATGGGGGAATGAACCTTTCAGTAACGCGGGATTTATTTCTGAATTCAAGAACAGCTGTTGCTAATTTATCAGACAGTATATTTCCCCAATCCATTATGTCACTATTGCATGCTGCTTCCATTAAAGGTACCATCTCTATAGTGAATTTTGAGGAATCATGTAACCCCCACATCCTACACATCATTACTCCGGCATAACAATAAGGAGAACACAAGGAATCAACAGAGTACTTACCTGAAGACTCATGCTTGTTTTTTGCTGGGTTTTGCCTCCAATTCCGCATGGGTTCTGATTCAATGTCATTTTCATTTTTGAACTTCTCCAGAAATGCTTTGTTGTACTTCTTCTCCGGTGCAGGCAAATGGTACATTTTCCTCAAATCATCGGGTTGAAACGAGCTGAACACTCTCCCGTCCATGGTGCAAAATGTTCTGTTTGTGATCGGGATTTCTTCAATTGCCCATCTTACCGTATATGGGAGAATTTGCTCTCGGGCTGCTATCCGATGAAGGTAAGAGTCGGCTAAATCCTTTAGAGTAGCATCAAACTTCCGGGTCGGGTCTACTGTGGCTTTCACTGTTGTTACCTCAGGCTCTTCAGCCTCAATCAGATTGTAGATGCTTAGCCAAGTAGTTTTACCGAGTCCTAGACATGTGGTGTCTGAGATCAGTCCCTTTTTGCTTGGTCCTGGATCAGCAATGTGTTGTCCTGTTACTGCGGAAGCGGAAGCTGTTCCAGTTTTCTTAGATTTCTTCCCCATTTGGCTTGAAATTGTTGCTTCGGAGGAACTCTATACAGGAGAGAAAATGAACGTAATGCGGAGAATTGGTGGCGCAAACCAAATATGAACGAGATATATTAATCAATGAATAATGGAGGATTGACTTAAGGTGGCCGCAGATACAATCTCTGAAGAGATTTTAGCCTTACTGTTTCATTAAATGGCTGTTTAAACCTGTCAATCCTTTAAATGCTCATCATATCGTTTATTGGCCGAATAATTCATTTAACCGCGGCTTTTATGTTTTGGCGGTTGAGCGTAAGTGAATCACTATCGGGAAGAGAAAGGCCTTTAATACTAATTAACCATAATATATCCCGGCCTTATCAATCTTTTTTGAAATCTACACCTAGCTTTATCGCAATCGGCGATCGGGGGAATGCTTAAGTTGTTATATTGGTGTCCTTTCGGAATTCCGGATCACCGATAGCGATATCGCTAATTCGCATCGGGAGTTTTTAAATGAGGGCTTTAGATGCATGCATGCTACATTCCCTGATCGCCGATAGCGATATCGCATCGGAGAAAGGAGAGGGGCCTTCTGTTATGATCACTCGCCTTCCCGATATCCGATAGTCATTTGTGCATTGTCACATCAGGGAAAACCAATGGGTCTTATGTTGTGCATCCTTTGTTATTGCGATATGCGATCTTGCGATCGCTTTATCGCAATAATAAAGGATTATTCATTTTTTATTATAAGACCGATTATGTGATTTATCAAAAAGGTTTATAATGTTTTATTTCTTTTTGGACCTTTTGAATAATGATAAGTTGATACCAATTTAATCTAAAAGGGACCCATTTCATATTATAGTTTTGAAAATAAAAATTTTATGAAATGGGGGGTTGTTGTACAGCACAACAATTGGCGATTCGTTGGGAGAAACAATTATCTCTGAGAAATATTGAAATACTTAGACTTTCTTTAAATAGGAATCTTATCAAAGAGGAAAATTCTAATATAACTAGGTATATATACATTCCGAATAAAATAAAAGCTATTTTTGCTAATTTCTTCTCTTGTTAAAATTAGATACATTCTAAGTTTTAAATTGGCCTCTATTGGTTGATAATGATAAAACAGAAAACCTTTCCAAATCAACATTTTTAATTGACTCCTTTGTCATAGGTAGAGCCTCTGCTGCCAGCAAACGTTCATAGTTTCGACAGGGATACCTTTTAACCATTTTATTGTCCATTATCCCATCCATTTCAGAGTATGATTAAAAGAATGAATTCAAAACATGCTTTCATATTTTGTATCTCTTTTTACTTTTCTATTATTTTGTAAGATAAAAAGCCATTGTCCTAGTTTGGTGGCAAGCTGATTGACAATGCCATTCACTGGTAGTAATCTAACCGAACAAGCTGGCTCGTGATGAGACCCCATGTCTTATGATTCTAAGCCATTACCCTGTTTTGGTATGCAGTGTTGGTAATGTCGCTTAAACTATTTCCCGATGATCATGGTAAGCAGGCTTGTGATAAGACCCCTTATCTTTTATATCAAATATTTTAGAATTACACTATGAGTAATCACAAACTTTGATGAATGGGATGGACAATTTTCTCCTTAAGAGAGAATGGATGACAGGGTAAGAGTTGAAGATGCTGAAGTTGAATTAATTTCTGTTTTGATATTGATAACCTTTTTGTGACCAATTTAAAAACCATAAAATGATTTACAATACTTCTAAATCTTGAGAAGTTTTCACAAAAATTTAAATGTGGTTTTAGAATGTGAATATACCTAATTTCCTAGAAATTGTCCCTTTTGTTTAAGGCTTCTATTATTTAAAGGTAAATATCAAAACTACTTCTTTGAGCAACTTTTCAATACAGCAAAGGCCAATGGAAGATACCTTACAACTTTATTTCCTAATGGTCCTACAAACTACAAATTCTACTGAACTAAAAAGGGAGAAGGGGTTACCTCCTCAATTGAAGAATTTCTTTAAGATGAGGCCATTAACAGGAAGAGAATCTCTCTTACCTGATAAATCTTGTAATATGAATGTCGAATGGCCTATTTTCTCACAGATCTGAAATGGTCCAAGCCACATCTTCTGGAACTTGATGTGTTTTCCTTTATCCTCATGGGCTTTGTCCCATTTCAGAACAAGATCACCAACTTGCAACTGTTTTGAACTGGATGAAGCTGAATCAAAAGATGACTTGATAATTTGCTGATGTTTTGCATGAGTAATTTTGGCCTTTTCTCTTTCTTCCTCTAATTTTAATATTTGATCATGTCTAAATTGAATTGAAGAAGAAGGGCTTTCTTCAATAAACTGAACTAGGGCTATAGAAGGAAGGACAAGATTCGTTGGTAGCACTGCTTCTTTCCCATATACAAGATTAAATGGAGAAGAACCTATGGAAGCCTTCTGTGTTATCCTATCAGCCCATAGTGTGAATATTAAAGATTTGTGCCAGTTTTTATGATTTTGTTCGATAGTTCGCTTAATAATTTTAACTAGATTTTTATTGGTAGATTCTGCTAAACCATTACCCTGGGGATAGTAATTGGCAGAATATTTCAATTTAAACGCTCTTTAGTAGCGAAATCAAACATAGCATTTCCAGAGAAATAAGACGCATTATCGAAAACAAGAGCATTTGGGACACCAAACCTGGTAATGATGAATTGATCTATGAATTCCATAATTGCCTCAGAAGTTGTTGTCTTTAAAGGAATCGCTTCAACCCACTTAGTAAAATAATCAGTGGCAGTAAGGATATACTTATGTTGTTTGGACGAATGTGGAGTGATTTATCCAATGATGTCCAATCCCCATTGCTCAAATGGTTGTTCAATGTTGACTGGTTGCAAAGGGAAATCTGGCTTTCTTTGTCTTCCACTGGAAGTTTGACAACTTCGACATTTCCTTACATATTCATGAGCATCTCTGAACAAGGTGGGCCAATAGTATCCAGCATGAATAATTTTGTGGGCTGTTGTGTCAGCTCCAAAATTTCCTCCCACTGGTCCATCATGTAGTTCCTGAAAGAACTTTTGTGCTTCAGGTTTTTCTAGGCATCTTAATAAAATTGAATCATAATTTTGCCTAAAAAGTACATCATCAATAATTGTGAAGTTTTTTGCTTTTAACCTAATGGCCCTTTTGTTTTTATAAGACAGTTTAGGAGGTGCATATCCATTTTTCAAATAAAAGATCAAGTCTGCATATTGTGATTCAGAATCAGTAATACTTATCTAGTTGATTTCTTTAGTATGTTCTGTATCACCTGGTTGTTGAATGTTGGATGCTCTTGCTAATAACCTGCAAAAACCTTGGCCTCTAACAATCTTTTCTGGCTTGATTTCCAAGTCATATTCTTGAAGTGCTGTAACCCAATTTGTCCTTTTTTCACCTAATTCCCTTTGAATTAGTAATTGCCTTACTGCAGGAAAAGGAACTATAACTTTTGTATGAGCTTTTAAAAGGAAGGGTCTGTAATGTTTGACAGCTTTATACACAACAAAGGCTTGTTTTTCTACTTCGGAATAATTCAGTTCAGCACCCTGCAGGTTTGAACTGTAAAATGAAATTGGTGCTTCCAAGTTGTGATCATTAATCTGAGTGAGTACCGCTGCATAAGATGAATCGGATGCGATAATGTACAATGTGAAATGATTAGAAAAATTAGGAGTATTTAAAGCGGGGGCATTGATTATTGATTGTTTGATTGAATCAAATGCTTCCTTTTCTGTTGATCCCCATCTAAACACTGAATTTTTCTTAATCATAGTTTGTAGTGGTAAAATGATGTGAGAAAAGTCTGGAACAAATCTCTTGACAAAATTAATTTGGCCTAAAAATGACTGCATGGATTTTTTATTATGAGGAAAAGGAATTTCAGAGATTTCTTTAATCCTATCCGGATCAATATAAATGCCATCTTTGGAAACAATAAAGCCCAAGAGCTTTCCTTGATTAAGAGCGAAGAAGGATTTTTTGGGATTGAGTGAAATACCATACCTTCTGCAGTGTTCAAAGATTTGATTTAAATCATGCAAATGATTGGATCTCTTCTTAGAAATATAGTAATATCATCTAAGTAGACAACTACTGTTTTGTTAATCAATCCTTTGAAAGCTATATCCATCGCTCTTTGGAACATGGCTCCTGCATTAATAAGTCCGAAAGGCATTTTCTGATAAGCATAAGTTCCCCATTTCGTTCTGAAGGTAGTTTTGAGTCTATCATCAGGATGGACCAACATTTGGTTATATCCTGAAAAGCCATCTAAAAAGGACATTAACTCAGAACCTGCTACTGAATGGAGTATCTGCTCCATAGTAGGTAATGGGAAATTATCTTTTTGGCTTGCCTTATTCAGATTTCTGAAATCTATACAAATCTTGATGTCGCCATTTTTCTTCCTAACAGGCACCATATTGGAGACCCAGTTTGAGTGCCGAACGGGAAAAATAATCTTAGCTTTCAAGAGTTTATTGAGTTCTGATTTTATTTGACTCTCTAAGTTTGGATGTATTTTCCTCAACTTTTGTTGAACTGGTTTTTGTTCGGAAAGCATTGGAATGGTATGTTGGTTGATAGATGGATCATATGTTTTTAAATCGTCATATTTCCAAGCGAAGACATGATTATTTTTTCTTAATAGTCTAATGAATGCTATCTTTTCTTCCACAGAAAGTCCTAATCCCAAATTAATGTTTTGAGGATTCTGCTCAGTGCCAAGATTTATCAATTCAAATATTAAGGTGGAACTTTGGAGCTTTGTATTGGTCACTGGTTTAAACCTGTCTTTAATATCGTAAAGATCCTCAAGCTTAACCACAGGCTTTGGAATTGAGTTTTTCTCGTGCTTTTCTTTCATCTGACGATCATGCTCGCTTTCCTCATGATCTGATCATCGTAGGACTTTTCGGAAGTCAAAAGTTGTAAGATGTCTTCATCGTGATTGAACTCTCTCCAATTAGTGACGTTATCAGGAATTGATGGTCTAAAAAGTAACTCTACTGAAAATCTATCTGGGCTATAATCATCGGAAGGTAGGAGTTTGGAAGCAACATTGGCTAGCAAATAAGCTGCTGAATTTTGAGACCTAGGGATGGAAGAAATATTGAATGCTAAAAATTGAGAGGTGAGTTCTTGTACCAACGACTGATAATGTTTAAGGTGGCTAGAAAGACAATGAATCGTGTTTCTCACCTGTTTAATAATAATTTCTGAATCACCAAATACTTTCAAATATTGAACCTTGAGGCCAATCGCTTTGTATAGTCCTTGGACTAAGGCTTCGTACTCAGCTGTATTATTTGTGCATTCAAACTCCAACCTACAGGATAGCATCGTTTTTTCTCCCTGAGGGCTAACCAAAATACATCCTGCTCCCGAGCCTTCACTAGACTTAGACCCATCAAAATATAGTGACCAAAATAAAGAATTATCAACAATTTTATTTACAGTTTCCTCAGTATTGTTAAAACATCTTGACCTATCTGTTTGTGAATAATTTTCGATCTGAGATGTAAAATTGTTTACTGAGAAAGGAGATGGTTGGGCTGTGAAGTTGCCAAAGAATGATTCAGATGAATAATTTCCCAAGATATTGTTATTAAATGCTATTGGTTGATTTTCCTGTTCAAATTCTGTAACAGTGTGGGTCATGTGTTTTTCCTGATTGATTTTTATTTGATTTGGCTTTCCCTTGTAGGTTAGCCACATGTGGGACCAATCGGTAGAAATATACCCATGGAGCTTCTCAGACCAATCCCTACTCAAGATTAAACCATAAAATTCAGGTATATCGATGATTAAGATATCAATTCTTTGAACCACTCGTGGATCAGCGGATAACCTGATAGTTACAGAATTAATTTCTCCTAAAACCTGGACCTTGGTTCTATCTAATTGCACAATGTGAATTGTGGAATTTTGGGGCTCAATGTTAAGTTTGGAACAAACCGAAGCTGGAATTATATTTGACGATGCCCCTAAGTCAATCAAACAATTGTGTAGATTTTGATTACAAATCTCATAGGTTAAGAGGAAAGGAGGAGTATGGGAATTTGATCTGTCTCCAATCAGAATCGTATCAGTAGCTTCAATCCTGCTAGAATGTGGTTGACCTAAATCATTTGCAGCTTTAGCACTGGGAAGAGGTGAAGAAGGAACAACATTCAATTCCTTGAGAAGCAATTTCTGCTGATGTTTTAGTTTACTAAGTTCAAACATGGTAATGTTTGCCTTAGTCTTCTTCATATCATTAACAATATTGTAATCCATGGAATCATATATTATCAATGTTTTAGATGTTGAAGGTATATTTGAGGATGAAGGTTGGTTTTGCGGAACTGTTGCAGCTGGCTTCTTTGTGGATACCTTCTCCTTTGTTGTAGTAGCACTTGCGTTTCTTTTCTTTGAACTTGCTTGAACGGGTTCAGGGGCACCTTTACTCCTAGTAGTGACAGGAAAAGCTTCTTGTTCATTTTTTGTATCGGAGTTAGGCAGTATGAAATCCCACATTCCATGGCATTCAACAACTTCCTCTTCTTCATCAGTTGGTGAGATTGTTTCCTCTTCTTCTTCTTCTTCAGGATCTGAATCTGCATTAGATATAACATTTGGTGGCTTTGATTCGGTTTTCTTGAAATTTCTAAAGGGCCTTTTTGTTGAGGTTTCTGCTACTTGTTTTTTGATTTCAACCATTTCATTCGACAAAGTTTTGAGGACCTTTTGCAGACCCTCCATATCATATGGATCTTTTGGGGTTTTCTTCTTTGAATCATCTTTAAAAGAAACTTTTTTGGATTTTCTATCTTCAAGAGCAACTTTCTTCTCTAGAGCATTAATACGTTTCTCCACAGCAAGTGCTTCTTTCATGTTTTCAGCTAAAGTTGGTTTTCCGGCCCTGTATACAAAAATAGCTATATTGGCAGGTAGGGCAGTTATATACCATTCGCTTCTGATTTGCTCACTTGGTTTGGAGGCCGTTGGGATTTTATTCAAGAGTTTATTGAATCGCGCATTGAATTCTTTAATCGGTTCCCTATGCTCTATCCTAAGATTGGAGAGATCATTTATTAATGTGGCTAAAGATCTATCATCACCATACTTAGTGAGAAACTGTTCTTGGCAAGTGGTCCAACTGGTAATGGATCCAGAAGGCAAGGAAAAATACCAGGATCCTGCTGATCCTTGCAAAGTATAAGGGAAAAGCCTAACGACAACATCTTCCTCTGTTACTCCTTTCAAATTAACTGATAACATGAAGTTATTAATATGTTCCTCAGCTTGTATTCCATCATCTGGGTTAAACTTGGGTAACCATTTTTCAGGAGCATCAGGTAATGCATGTAATGGTGCAGGCATATTGAGCGCACTAGGTCTATTCCATGGTTTTGCCATTGAAACACCAGTAGTGGATGAGATGGCTAATGAAATTCCAAACGTTTGGGAAGGAATTGATATTGAGGATTCAGCCGGTTGGGATGTTGAAGTTCCTAATCCCTGATGAACAATAATGTGTAATGAGGGAGTGGATGGTTGACTTCGCCCTGGGGAAGATGAGATGGAGGATGTGGATGAAAATGCTTCACTGTCAGATCCTTTAGTGTTCTTCTTTTCCCTTTTCCTTTTAGGTAAGGGCAGCTCAGTGGGTTCAATACCGAGCTTTCCACTCTGAAGTCTAGTGAGAGGATGAGGTAGATTGAATTGTGAAGTCTCACTGCTTTGGGATACTTCAGATTTCTGTGGTGATATCGAGAAGCCTTGAAGTTTATGGATGAGTAACTAAACTTCAGGGGACTCAAGACTTAATCATTCTGGAGTGTTGTGGGTTTGAGTAGTGGTAATTGATTCCTCTTCTTCTTGCTTGGATACTGGAGAACCAACATGAAATTGGGAAGTACGAGGTGATGTGGAGGGAGATTTACTCTCAGAATGGTCTGTAGATTTGGATTTGCTCACCATTCATAGTTAGGCCCTCCTTCTAGTGCCAAAAATGTTGATGCCCCGAAAATCATTGTATCAACATTGGGGGATAACCACCCGGTCCGGACCTTAATACAACACCTTTTCTGTTTGGGATGGTGGCTCCGACTGGATATAATGGCACCAGTTTCCCAATAATGAATAAAAGGGGATGGATGAGTGATTGGTTTTCTAATAAATGATAATGAGTGGATGACTTAATCTAACAGCAAAAACATAAATGACTATTCTATCCTGGGAGGCTTCTATTCTTTTAAGTGCAACGCTTGATGATCTGTGTTCATTGATAGGCATATAGATGACTCTACACAATAAACATAGACATTCATTCACTTAATGATTTCTTTGTTCAAATAGTTGAACAAAGCGATTAACAAAACATTGTTACACTTATCTTTTTATATTACCGATACATGTATGATAAAAGAAAAGCATGTTGTAAACATCCAGTAGTGGAAATTGTAAAGAATGTTGTTAAAAACACACACATATATCCGATAATAGCAAGAGCGATCAAACAACAATTCACATAAAAAGAATGAACTCAGACATAGATAGTAGTACCATATGAGCTGCAAATCATTCCCAACATAAATCGCTATTTGAATTCCTTATTCCGACTCAGAAATACTTTTAAATAAAGGTAGTAGTGCACATCCACATAAAAGCTTTGTTATCAAAATTGGAATAATTGGCCCAGTCTTTATAAAAAATATGCCTGAAGTATAGTAGTGCAACTTCAAGTTTAAGTCATATACAAAAACTTACGACCCTTTCCAATGCATTGAAAGGGTCTATAAATACTTGATTAAAACTAACTAACTATGAAATTAAAATGCTACTTAATTGGTACAACTTGATTTGGAGTATCTTCCTCATAGAAATCTGGCAGTCGACAGCAATGATTCATCACTTTGGATGTTTGCCTTTCGACCTTAGTTGGCATATTGCTAGCATTGGTTCCACTTCTGGAGGTCGGTTGAGATGAGAATTGAGTTGAGCAGCATAGGTGGCATCTTGTATATCAGGAATGATACACCTGATTGCATCTGTCAGGCACTTGAGGGCGGCTCTCTGGTTGTATGGTTTTACTAGGAACAACCAATAGGTGTCCCAAGTCAAACTGTTAATACCTGCGATCAATCTCCCATTTTTTTCCAGCTCTTGATAACATGACTGCTCCAATGTTGTAGCCGATAATAATTTACCTGGGGTACATTGAGAGATCATGTTAGATAAGTAGAGAGTATCATTAATCAATTCAACCAAATTACTTGTGGTTAATTTGCATCTGGAAACTGCTCTCTCTGCCTTCATTAACTGGGACTGCCATTCCATAAATAGGATCTCTTTATGGGATTCTAAGATTTTTGGCAAATTAGCTGCCTGTCCCTCATCAGTGTCTTGCCACTCAAGAAAATTGGTCAAGGTCTCATCGACCTGTTCCAAGTCTGTTCTAGCATCAAATGATTTATCGATTATTGATGCTGTTATGTCACATAGGGGTTCTGCTTGAGCGATTTTCTGACATAATAGTCTTATTTGTGTTACCAATGCTTTGTTAATCTGTAGTGCTTCTGCTCTGAACTCAGCAGGCTGCGGAAGATTCTTGGACTTTTCTATTTGGCCTGATAATTGAGCAATTTGCTCATATTTCGACTTCACCATCTGTTCATTCATTGCTTTTAATTTTGCCAATGCTTCCGACAGCTCTTTCTTCTTTTTAATTGCAATTGAATCAATCCTTTGTTTCTCTTCCTGCAGTTGTTTATTCAATTGATTGTTTATTTGTTGCTGCATAGACAACTGCTGTTTGAGTTGCTCTGTTTTCTGCTGTGCCTCTGATAACTGTGCTTGTAGTGAGGCAATTGCTTGGTCCTTTTATCTTAACAGATTAGTCACTTCTGATGCCTTGTCCATGGTGGCCACCGAATAGGCTCCAGCATATTGGGACAATTTTGTTAGGTCATCAGAAGGATCAAACTCCTCTTTCCAAACCACATTGGCTGTCACTGTTTGTTCAGGGAATAGGGAAGGTTGATAAATCTTTCTCCTTTTCTGCTGTCGCTTTACTACAACCCTGTGCTTTGGGCTGTAAAAGACATCCAATGGAGGTATATCCTCCACTTGCAAAATGATATGATCCGAAGGATCTTTTGGAATTATCTCTATTTCTGTAGAAGGGGGTAGGCCGCTGGTTCCACTTGGAACCTCTCTTGATGTTGTATCCTGTGTGTCAGCCGCTTTAGATGTATCGGCTTCCTTTAAGCTCTCAAGATTGCTTATGATTGAGTCGAATTACTGCCATTCCTGGAGCAATTTCGGGTCAATCTGGGCATCTTCATTCACGTTCGTGCTACTCTGCTCCTGCTCTTTCCTCTATACTTCCTCCTACTCTTTCCTCTGGACTTCCTCCTAATCTTTCCTCTGCACTTCCTCTTGCTCTTTCCTCTGCACTTCCTCCTGCTCTTTTGTTTAGATTTCTCCAGCAATTTCTGATGTAGCAGGAGGTCGCTGTTCAGGCTCGCTTGACTGTGTCGTCGGAGCCGTTGCTAACAGATCTAGAGGCAGAGTTTGCAACCTCTGCTCTCTAAGTCTGTTAAATTCAACTAACCCGTCATCATGATATCTCATTCTGGCTAGTGCTTGAACCTGAAATACCGACTCGAGTGAGGAGAACAGGTCATCAAACTCATCATCTTTATGTTCAAAGTGAGTTTTGCTTATTCAAGTGCATTGTAGGTGACTTTGTTTGGATCAAATCGCCTGTTAGGAAGAGTGGCGAGATTCAGTGCATTAATCTTATCTGCTTATGTCTTTTCATGTTTATAGTCATGCAGAGCGTAAACGCCACACCTTAGAGGAAAAGGAGGCCAAACCTGCTTCTTTTTATTCCTTAGAGTCTGTGTAACTCCTTCGGTTGTAAGCTGATATGCTACCTCTCGTGCTAACAGTTTGTCAAGTGTATACAAAGGGAGGACATGAGGCTTGGCATGACTGCCGAAAACTCTTATATAGGTGATTTTTTCTTCTCCGAACCATCTCCCTATGGCTGTCAAGTCAATCTCTGCTTGTGAGGAAATCTTAGGAGCAGGTTTGTCAAAAATGGCATAGTGAATGGGTAACATAAATCCATTGCAAACTTGATATAGGTGGTGTTTATAGTGGGCTTTCCATAATTTCTGATGGTATATATGAATGGGCATGGGGTCCTGTGGAGTCCATCTCCACCCCAGCATAGGAAATTCAGAATTAAAACAGAGGGTATCCAAGATGTAGGCACTATAGTAAAATGGGGGAATGAACCTTTCAGTAACGCGGGATTTATTTCTGAATTCAAGAACAGCTGTTGCTAATTTATCAGATAGTATATTTCCCCAATCCATTATTTCACTATTGCATGCTGCTTCCATTAAAGGTACCATCTCTATAGTGAAGTTTGAGGAATCATGTAACCCCCACATCCTACACATCATTACTCCGACATAACAATAAGGAGAACACAAGGAATCGACAAAGTACCTACCCGAAGACTCATGCTTGTGTTTCGCTGGGTTTTGCCTCCAATCCCATATGGGTTCTTATTCAATGTCATTTTCATTTATGAACTTCTCCAGAAATGCTTTGTTGTACTTCTTCTCCGGTGCAGGCAAATGGTACATTTGCCTCAAATCATCGGGTTGAAACGAGCCGAACACTCTCCCGTCCATGGTGCAAAATGTTCTGTTTGTGATCGAGATTTCTTCAATTGCCCATCTTACCACATCCGTATATGGGAGAATTTGCTCTCGGGCTGCTATCTGATGAAGGTAAGAGTCAGCTAAATCCTTTAGAGTAGCATCAGACTTCCGGGTCGGGTCTGCTGTGGCTTGCACTGTTGTTACCTCAGGCTCTTCGGCCTCAATCAGATTGTAGATGCTCAGCCAAGTAGTTTTACCGAGTCCTAGACATGTGGTGTCTGAGATCAATCCCTTTTTGCTTGGTCCTGGATTGGCAATGTGTTGTCCTGTTACTGCGGAAGCGGAAGCTGTTCCAGTTTTCTTAGATTTCTTCCCCATTTGGCTTGAATTTGCTGCTTCAGAGGAGCTCTGCATAGGAGAGAAAATGAACGTAATGCAGAGAATTGGTGGCGCAAACCAAATATGAACGAGATATATTAATTAATGAATAATGGAGGATTGACTTAAGGTGGCCGCGGATATAATCTCTGAAGAGATTTTAGCCTTAATGTTTCATTAAATGGCCGTTTAAACCTGCCAATCCTTTAAATGCTCATTATATCGTTTATTGGCCAAATAATTCATTTAAGCGTGGCTTTGATGTTTTGGCGGTTGAGCGTAAGTGAATCACTATCAGGAAGAGAAAGGCCTTTAATACTAATTAACCATAATATATCCCGGCCTTATCAATCTTTTTTGAAATCTGCGCCTAGCTTTATCGCAATCGGGGGAATGCTTAAGTTGTTATATTGGTGTCCTTTGGGAATCCCCGATCGCCGATAGCGATATCGCTAATTCGAATCGGGAGTTTTTAAACGAGGGCTTTAGATGCATGCATGCTACATTCCCTGATCGCCGATAGCGATATCACATCGAAGCAAGGAGAGGAGCCTTCTGTTATGATCGCTCGTCTTCCCGATATCCGATATTCATTTGTGCATTGTCGCATCAGGGAAAACCAATGGGTCTTATGTTGTGCATCCTTTTTTATTGCGATATGCGATCTTGCGATCGCTTTATCACAATAATAAAGGATTATTCATTTTTTATTATAAGACCGATTATGTGAAATATCAAAAAGGTTTATAATGTTTTATTTCTTTTTGGACCTTTTGAATAATGATAAGTTGATACCAATTTAATCTAAAAGGGACCCATTTCATATTATAGTTTTGAATTTTTTTTTTTTTTATGAAATGGGGGGTTGTTGTACAGCACAACACTCTCTTAGACAAATTTCTCTCAAGCTTGCTCACATGTGCGAGTTCCTCAGATCTAAAGGTGAAAATCATTTTTATTGCTGGATGATTTGATCCTTGGTTTTATGAGTAGATCTTGATTAGTGGTCTTAGACGTCTTAATTGAAATTATATAAGAAGAATTTCTCTAGCTTTTCCCTGTTTTTTCCTTGGCTTGGAGTCTATCTATGGTGTTCTCTTATTTTTTTGTGACATTCTGTGTTTGAAATTTATTTTATGATGAAAATAAAGCTATAATGATGACAATGAATTAGCTATATGCCAAAAATAATCATCACTACTTAAGAGAAATCATGTAATTAACTTACCTAAATGAAATCCCTAGATTTCTCAAAAGTTGGTGGAGGAGGAATTATTTTGGAAAGATGCAAGCATTTCGAATAGGTTGTCATCTTCAAGTGGGGAGATGGGTGCTCATCCTAAACATTTAGAGGAGTTCGTTTCTATGGTTTTGCCTCCCCATCTGGATCCAATGCATGCCTAGAGTATCATGGTCTAGGTACCCTTCCTGTCTCTTTTTTTTTGTTTTTTCACATGATAGTAGTATGGATGTCTCTTTTAGAATTGATCATGGCCCTACCTCCCCCTCATATTTTCGAACCCCTCCTAGTTCTCTACCTACACCCTCCCTCTCCCCTTCCCACACCCTTTGTTCCTTCTCTATGGCCCAGTGTGATTTATCTTCCCTTGTCACCTCCCCCACAAATAATCTCTTTTCCTTCTGGGAAGATGATTCATCTTCATATAATTTCCACCCCTAATCAAACGGTCATATTCCTAAAACCTCTGATTGAGTGTTATGGTGGATCTAAATCTCTTTCCTAGATTCTAGGTGTTGGTGAAGGAAATCCAATATCACCAAAGCCAAAGAGCATGCCAAGATAGACATGGCCGCAGTAGAAAATATTCAATCTGAGGGGCCCTTAGAGAAATAGAAACCCCCTTGAATGTGCCTTTATGGAAATTATTTCATTCAATTTTCACGGCCTAGTGAGTCTTCCCAAATGAACCACTCTAAAACACCTTATTGAATTTGAATCTCCTAGGGTTATTTTCCTTCAAGAGACCTTGTGTGTCGGTGTTAACATCATTCAAAATCTAGAAATACTCTTGAGTGGATGGATTTTTTTTAGCATAGACATTGCTGGTCATTCAGGGGGTTTGGTAGTGGGTTGGTACACCCAAAGCTTTAAAATTCTCAATACATGGAGCATTGTTGTAGGGATTTGTATAAAATTTTTCTTAGAGGAACTGGCCAACACTTTCTCCTTACTCAATGTATATTGTCCTACTCAAAATAGAAAACCCTTATAGGAGTATTTCTTTAGTAAGTCTTTCTTAAATTGGCCTCCTCTTGTTATTGGTGGAGATATCAATATCTCCATGGGATCTTATGAGTCCTATGGGGATGAGGTGAATATTGATCCTCTCACATATTTTTTCCATGACTACATTGTTAATTAGGCCCTTATTGATGTGGAGCCTCTGAAAATCTGACCCACTTGGAAGAATATGGGGCAGGTATAGACCTAATAGAAAAGAGGTTGGATTGGTTCCTTGTTTCTAACTCTATTATGGACTAATTATTTTTCATCAAATAATGGGTTGGAACTGGTAGGGATTCAGATCACTCCCTTATTTTTTTTGAAATCAAAAGGGACACTCGCAAGCCTTCCTTCCCATTCAAGGAACTCCAACTAGATGAAGGATGGTTCCTTTGTGGATATGCTTAAATAAAAACAATATTATTTCTCACCTGTTTCTGGAATTTCTTCTAGAAACTAGTTTGTCAAAAATATGAAGAATATTAAAAAAAAGAAAAAAGAACGGGCTTTGGAAAAGAAACTAGTGGAATTTCTAGAACTTAGGGAGGTAGATGATAAACTTCAGGAAATTGCATCTCAAGAAGCTGAAGGCTTTGAAATAGATGAATGTAGAGATCTCCTTTTTCAAGTAGAAAAGAGGAAGAAGATTATCCTAGAAAATTGTGAGGCTTAATGATGTTTGAAGAGCATAACGATATGGTTGGAATGTGGGGATAACATCACAAAGTTCTTCTAGGCATTCGCCAAAGGTCGTAATACGGGAAATATGATTTGGTCATTAAAAGATCAATTTGGAAGGGATGTTTCTTTGTTCTTTGACCTGGCCCTACTGTGGGTTTGTCACTTTGAATACCTCTTTAAAGCTTAAGAGGATGTCACAATTGATGAAATCATTCACACTACTCTCCCTTTCCCTTGTTTTTTCAATGAGGAGGATAATCATGAGCTTATGGCCAAAGTTTCTAAGGAAAGATTGAAAATTGTTCTCCACATCTTCCAAAAATACAAGGGTCTTAGCCTGGATGGATGGGTTATTAAATTTTTTCTAGGTCTATATGATATTCTAGGGAATGATTTACTAGTTGTGGTTGAGAAGTCTTGTAGGAACCACTGTATAATTCCTACATTAAACTCTAGATTTATTGCATTGATTCCTAAAGTGGACTCCCTATTTATTTTGATGAATTCAAGCCAATTTCTTTATGTAATTCAATTAAAAAGGTTATAATGAAAGTGATTTCTCTTTGTCTCAGACCAATACTCTCTGCTTCTATTTCTAAACAACAATTTGGTTTTCATGAACTAATTGAGGTGGCACAGGAAAGATTGCACAGTCTTAAGATGATGAATCTTATAGGGGATAATTTCAAACCCAATTTATCAAAGGCATATGATCGTGTTAGTTGGATCTATCTCTGGCTTCTCTTAACCCATGTGGGATTCAATATTGACTTTATAACATGACTTATGAGTTATATTCAAATGGTCTCTTTTGCTGTATTAATCAATGGTGTTGCTTCCCATTTCTTTCATGCTCAGAGGGGTCTTTGTGAGGGGTTCCATCTTTCTCCTTTACTATTTATATTGGTTGCTAAGGGTCTCAGTAGGATTTTGGAGGAAGCAAAAAAAATGGGGATTTCCATGGGTGCTTGGAAACCAAAGCTATGACTACTTCCCATCTTTTATTTATCGATGATATTATTATTTTTTGTAATGGAGATCCTCAGGAGGTGGTAGTGTTGAGGAAAATCCTATAATTATTTGGGAATAGCATTGGTATGTATATAAACTTTTATAAATCCTCCCTTATTATCTCAAACTTGGAGGATGATGAGATTCAACAAATCCATGTTTTGCTTCTGATGGAGATCTCTATCCTTGACGAAGGTCTCGAATAACTAGGCTTTCACATGAAGCCTTATACATATAGGATGATGGACATGCACTGAAGAATCTCTAAGATTGAGAAACCTATTAAATTTTGGTGTCACAGGTGGCTTTCTCCAGTAAGTCGTCTTGTCTTAATCAAATACGTTCTGGAAGCTATTCTTGTGTATTGGTCCTCCCTTGCACAAATTCCAAAAGATGTTTTAGAGTGCATTAGACATTTATGATACAAGTTCTTATGAATTGGGTAAAATTCTAAGGTGACCCCCCAGGGTGGGATGGGATAAAATTGCTAGAAAAAAGACCTTGGGTGGCTGGGGTCTCAAAAATACCTTTCTACTCATCCTTTAGTGGCTAAATGTGGATGACATCTAATTATCACTCAGAGACTTTGGGTATCAATTTTTATTGAAAAATACATCTCTCTACTTTTGGTGGAGGACTGGGTGTGCATGTTGGAGAAACTTTGACATAAGATATCATTTATATGGAGATATATCTTAAATTCTTTTGAAACTATCCATAGTGGTCTTGCTTGGAAAGTTGGTACAGGTTCACGGGTTCGTCTTGGTCAAGACCCTTGGTTTGGATGTCTTCATGATTATTTGCTTCCTTCCCCATTAATTGATTTCCTTCAGGATCAAGGATTTTTGAAGTTGACCCACATTATCAATTTGAATTCCACTTCTATTTAGCGTCAAGGCTAGAAATTTGCATCAGATCTAGAGATTCCAGAACAGTTCACTGATTCTTGGAACAATTACATTAGTTCCTTTTAAATAGATCATGTTTGTATAATATATAGGGATCATGAACTTGTTTGGACGAGGGAAAAGTGTGAAATCTACTCTCCATGATCCAAATTTAAACAAGAACACAACAAATAAATATAGATATGTAGTAGAAATAACACTTCATTTAATTAATATCATATACTGAAATATGCTTATAAACATAATGGAAATAAGACTAGCTCAGGCGATGATAACTTATCTCTAAGAAGAGATGTGGCAGCTACATGCCTTTGAACTATGTTATAATGAGGCTTGAAGCCCTATTTATCATTAAGAAACAATGGAAAACCCCAAATATCCAAAAAACTAACCCTAGGAGATGAAACACAAAACTATGGGCCCGGTTGGGGTAAATTGGTACATCAACTTCCCGGGGTCGTAACTTTGGCATACGATTTCGTTTGATGCACATGATACCTCATTAGAAAGATCTGTCAAGGGACTACAACTACTAACAAAGAATACCAAGTTGAAAACTCATTTTTTCCACCAGTGATTTTCCAAAAAGATGTCGTTTAGGGCCTCAAAACGGCTCCGGAAGTTCATGACCCAAAAAACTACCAAAAATAATAAACTATGCTACAATTAAAGAAAATGAAAAACTAAAAGAAACAATGGTGGGCGTCCAAGTGGAATAGGTGAGTGGAAACCAATATCCACTTGGGTCATTCCTTCCCCCTTAGGAAGAAATGGTCCCAATTGCATTGAGTTCCTCCATGAGATGAAGAAACTTCTGCTGAACTTGGTCCCTGGTGAGCCACTTGCCCTGGTGAAGGAGTTGGCTTGTTTTGACAACTCGATATAGCTTGATCCTTTACTGTCGGGTGTTATTAATATGTGTGTCCATGATCCGATAATTTTTGTCTTATTCCATGTAGTCTGGGTTTAACTATGTTGGTGTGAGTTGTTCTGCAATGTTAAATGTGTCCAACAATGGTGGAAAGTAGGCCCAAAGGCGGTCCACATTGAAAACTGGGTGCAGAACAAAGAATGGTGGAATACTGAGCTTGAAGGCATTGTACCCTACTACCTTGGTGATGGTGTAAGGCCCATATTGGAGAGGGCGAAGCTTGCAGTGGGGCCCAACGAAGCGCTCCTTATGCAAATGTAGCCAAACTTTGTCACTCACTTGGAACTTATGTGGCACTCGATGACAATCATGCCACTACTTGCACTTAGCATTGGCTCTATCCAATATGTCATGGACCTATTGGCAGATGTGCTGAATGTTCTCAATGAAGCTGTTTGCCTTGTCAGCTTCAGACTGGACATGAGCCAAATCTTCCTGAGTAGCTGAAAATGCTATGGCCACATCAATGGGACATAGTGGCTGGAATCCCATGTCCACCTGAAAAGGATGTGGCCAGTCGAGCTGTGGAGAGCCCAATTATAGCTATGATGGACATAGGGGAGGCTCTCATCCCATGTATGTGGATGCTTTGAGTTGTACATTCGTAAAATGTGTACGATCATCCTATTGACGACCTCGTCTGGCCATCAGTTTGGGGATGGAAAGATGTGGACTTAGTGAGCTTAGTGTCCAAAATCGACCAAAGACTGGACCAAAATGTACTGAGGAACTTGTTGTACCGATCTGAGATGATAGATTGTGTGTTAATTTTTGGTATGTTCTTTGCTTAAGAGCAATTTACTTCAATTTGTTTATTAGCCTAATATCAATATCCAATTTAGTAATCACATCAACATGATAGTAAAATGCAGATACAACATAAACATAAATAGTAGAAGACAAGCCAAGACAAGAGGACACAAGATGTGGCACCAGCCAGGGACAAACCCCAATGTGGGGAAACCCTTGATAAATTCTTCTTATATTATTCAATAGTTCAACAGAGAGATAGTACAAATTTACAAATCTGATAATTTATGACAGCAACAGAAAAGCCCTAACCAAAAAAGTCAACGTTGGTCAAACATGGCAGAATTCTTCCTCTAAACATCTCGGTCAAACCTAGTCAACTTAGTCCTTCAACAACAAACCCAAACGGTCCAAAACATTCCAAAAAATTTAGTTAAATTCTGGTCAACTAAAGTCAAATTGCAACTAGCAACTAGGGAAGTCAATGCTGGTAAAACCATAGGTCATATCACCTCAATTTCAGTGCCGAGATCTATAGCGAACTAAGGAGAAGCTACCTCACCCAATCCACAGTCAAAATAGGTCAATATAAGTGGTCAATGTGGCTAAATAATCTCCCTACATCTCAGTCAACGCTGGTCAGCATAGTCAACTCCTTCTTCCTTCGCACGTGTGAGAGATGATTGCCCTAATCTGCGTACCCAATCAAGTGAGAAGAGAGACATGAGTGAAGAGGAGATGATGAAATAATGACTTGAGGTCTCCTCCTTTTATATGCAACGTTGAGGATGAGTTGGGGGTAAAAATGCCTATTTTTCTTGTTGGCCGAGCTTGACAATTTGTCAATAATACAAATCCTACACCTCTCAGAGAGAGGAATCCAAGAAAAGTATTAGCTGTCATAAATAAGATGACCCATGTGGAGTTTGGACCTAGTTTCCAATTTTAACACTCCCTCTCAAAAAGGGATAACTCCATCTGCTAATCCATCTGCTAGTCGGTACTATCTTTGCCATCAATGCACTACTCTGCATTGCTCTATTCTGCTCTACTCTGTTGAACTATAAAGAATAAGAAGTGATCGATAATGTATCATACCATTCTCTACTCAATCGAAGTCAATCCCAAAGAAAAGAGAGTGTCTCATACCACTCTTACTGAATTGAAGTCAGTTCAAAAAGAGAGTGTGTCAGACCACTCTTACTAATCCGAAGTCAGTTCCAAAAGAGAGTGTGTCATACCACTCTTATTGACCCGAAGTCAGTTCCAATTGATCCCAAACCAATATTGGTCATCCTAGCATAGGGAGTATAGTAGTACACGATGTGTCCATCGGTAGTACTATGGTCCCTATCGTCATTTCCCTATTCATTGGCCAGATGAGAGGTACTTCCCATGAGTCCCAGACTACATGGGTAGGATGTCTCAGCAGGATAAGGATGAACAACTCATCCTGCCTACATGTCGCCATGGGGTATCACAGGGAAAGGCTAAACCACTCATCCTGTATACGACAAACCACTAGGGGAAGGCTGAACCACTCACCCTATGGTTTCTCATCACTCCAAGAAGTACCCAAAGCCCCATGGAGCTCCCAAAGCTCAATGTCCATATCATACAGGACCCTTAGAAGAGGGTCTCTCCATGACTCCAAGTCGTTCTCGAAAGGTTAAGAACTTGACCTTCCCTAGGTGCTTTGTCAGAATGTTGGCGACATGCTCATCAGTCCCAATGTGATGGAGCCTTATTACTCCTCGTTGTACCATATCTCAGATAAAGTGGTACTTGATATCTATGTTCTTGGAGCGATCATGAACTACGAGATTCTATGATAGTCGGATCCCACTTTGGTTGTCCCTGAGGATCACAGTGGTATCCAGCAAATGTCCAAACATCTCACTGAAGAGCTTCCTCAACTAGATAGCTTCACAGGAGGCCACACTAGTAGCTATGTATTCGGTCTCATTGGTGCTCAAGGAAACCTATTTTTTCTTCACGCTCATTTAGGATATCGAAGTAGAACCAAGGAAAAACAACACCCATAAGTGCTCTTGCAATCCACCACACTACCAGCCCAATCAACATCCAAATAACCACACAACCTCACATCTCTGACAATGTATCTCAGTCCATGAGTGATTGTGCCCCAAATATATATCAGAAGATTCTTGGTCCCAATCCAATGTATATGATGAGGCTTAACCATATATTGGCTCAACGTATTAACTGCAAAACATATATTCAGATTAGAGTTCACCAAGAACATCAATGCTCCTATGATTTGACAATACTCAGAAGAATTTCCCAATTCAGGTTCGGCAACTCTACCACATAGATTATTGAAATTGAGTTCCATTGGGGTAGTCACAGGCTTGCAGTCTACCATCCCAAATCTTTCCAATATCTTCACAACATATTTTCCTTGAGATAGGAAAATTTCTCTTGGCTTTTGCAAGACCTCCAACCATAGGAAGTAGTGCATAAGTCCTAGGTCCTTCATCTCAAATTCAGAAGCCAACTCCCTCTTACATTTGTGAATGAGAGGGTCTGCACTTGTTAGAAAGAGGTAGTCCACGTAAAGTACTAGAATGAGAGGTTTATCATTTTGAACCTTAAAGTAAAGGTTTAGATCGACTTAACTTCTAGTGAATTTCAGCTTCATCAGATAACTATCAATCCTCTCAGCCCGGGGTGCTTGCTCAAGCCATAGAGATCTTTCTTCAACCTCCATACATCAGATTCCCTGTCATGAACCTCAGACCCCTCGGGTTGTTCCACATAGACTTCCTCTTTAATTGAACCATGTAAGAAAGAAGTCTTGAAATCCATATGATGTAGGTTCCATCCTTACAAGGGAGCAAGGGCTATGATCGAGCAGATGGTGGTGTGTCAGGAAACAGGTGAAAATATCTCATCGTAATCTACACCTTCCTTTTGAAAGAAGCCTCGAGCAACAAAGCAAGCCTTGAACTTTTCTGCACTTCCATCAACTCCATGATTTATTTTTTAGAGCCACTTAGAGGTGACAACTGATTTGTCCTAGGGTCTAGGAACCACATCCCATACATCATTCTTCATAATAGGCTCGTATTCTTCATTCATAGCATCCTTCCATACTTGTGGATTCACGAATTCTTCAAATGATGAAGGCTCATTTTGAATGATAATGCTCATAACGGTCAAGTATCCTTGATACCTGTTCGGCTTCTTTCTCTCAAGGAAAGTCCCCCTTGGTGCAATATGTCTCTTGGCATCTTCGAGAGTCTCCCTAAGCCATGAGGGTCTCCTCGTGGAGGAGGAGGGCTCTTGGGGAGGAGTATCAATAGGATCCATAGGTTCATCAACATCCAACATTGTCTCATCCTGTTTTTCACCCTGATTTCCGGTGTCAGCTTCTTTGTCATTCCTTGGGATAGGAAGGTTGTTGATCTTGTTGAGGGCCATATCTTCGTCAAAGGTGACATCATGAATTATCTCAACTTCCCTCTGACCAACTACATAAATTCTATAGCCCTTATAATTTTCACTATAGCCCACAAAGATTCCTTTCTTCCTTGATGCATCTAGTTTTCTTCTTTTCTCTTTTGGCACATGAAAATATACGGGACTTCCAAAAATTCTAAAATGAGAGACATCGAATTTCTTACCAATGAATATTTCTTCGAGAGTCTTGGAGTCAAATGCTTGATGAGGGCATTAGTTTTGAACATACACAACGATATTTGCAGCTTCAGACCATAGAAACTTCGGAAGCCCTTTATCATGAGGCATGGAATGAACAACTTCTACAATAGTACGATTCTTCCTTTCATCCACACCATTTTTCTCAGGAGTGTATGGTGTTGTGGTATCCCTCTTAATGCCAGATTCTCTGCAATAATCATGGAATTAATTTGATTCGTACTCAATCCCATTATCAGTCCTCAGTATCTTGATTCTATTCTCGGATTGATTTTCGATCATGGCTTTGAAGTGACGAAACTAGGTGAACACTTCATCATTCCTTTTCAAGAAGTAGATCCAGGTCTTACACGAATAGTCATCCGTAAAGGTGAGATAATATAAGTATCCTCCCAAAGAGTTTACGAGCATCATACCAGATATGTCGGAGTGGATCAACTGCAATATATCTGTGGTCTTGCTATTACTAGAGGGGAAGGGTCCCATTGTAAGTTTTCCTTCGGCACATCCTGGACATACACCTTCATGCTCTACTTTGAACTCGAGCATACCTACATCTGTCTCACATCAGGAAGAGCCTTATAATGAAGATGCGCAAACCTCTGGTGCCATAGTTCAGATTGTAGAGATGTGTCACAAGACATGGCTCCCAATGGACTTCCCCAAACTTGATACAAAGTGTCAACCCTGAACCCAAGAGTAAAAACATATTAAAAATTCCTTTTCCAAACATGTAACTTTCCATCGATGAATGCCACCTTGTATCCTTTGTCTTCCATTGCCGAAATGGATGCCAGGTTCTTCTTGAGATCAGGTACATATAGAACTTCTTGTAAATGAATCATGTTACCTTGATTCAATTGAAGGGTAAAATTCTCTACCCCATTCATGGGATAGGTGGCATCGTCTCCAAGAATAATATCCAAGTTTGTCTCCTTCTCTATCATATTAGAGAGAGCTTCTTTGTATCTGGTGAAGTGCCTTGAGGCACCACTATCAATTAGCCAATTCCACAAAGATTTTGGAGGAGAGGTAGTGGAGAGGGTAGATATAAGATAATATTCCTTTTGCTTATTGTTAACAACATTTTATTCTTCATACCTGGAGTTCATTGCTTTCTTGGAGGGTTGACCATTTCCATGATTTCTTGCATTCCTTTTTCCTTTTCCATTGAACCTTCCATTCCTTTGATTGTTGTTGTTGAAGTTTCCCCTAGAATGATTGTGATCATCATCATGTGATGTGTCCCTTCTATTTGGACACTCCCTTGCATAGTGGCCAAACTTATTGCAAAAAAATCACTCACCCTTCCTTCCACCCTTAGATCTAGGATTTCCATTAAAATAACCTTTAGACCCTGCATTATTTCCCCTTTTGGAATGAGTGGAGAAAGAAGTGGGGTTGCTTCTATTAGAAGGAATCTCTTGCTCCATCATTCTTGTTTATTATTGAATGCATCTTGACATCAATTATTCAAACCTTGGAATTCGATCATTATTGAGAATAATGGTTCTAAATATATACCACTCATGTGGGAGTCCTCCAAGGGTAGTGATAGTAAGTTCCTTGTCAGGAATGACATCTCCAATCGGAAGTAGATCATTCTTGATCTTAGTGATCCTTAAGAAGTAGGATTGAATATCCTCATCCTTGCCCTTCTTAATATCCTTCAACTTATTTTTAGAAATAAAATTTGATTTGCATCACTAACCTTGAACATGTTGACGAACCTATCATAGATCTCCTTGGCAGTGTTCAAATCGGAGATGTAGGCCAATAGACGCTTGTTAATGTAATCTATGATAATCTTCTTCACTTTGACTTTAGACTTATTGTACTTGGACTTTGTAGCATCCGATGCATTTGAAGGAGGCTCAGGGATTTTGCCTTTCACATAATCCAACACTTCTTATTCTTCCAAGGTTAGATCAAGGGACCTCTTCCATCCATGATAGTCAGACTTTTCACAGAGCTTGTCTTCAATCGGGAAGTGGGATGAGGAACCCATTAAGCCTTTTGTCCTTGTTCAACTGTCTTCAGTGATTTCTCTTTCACTCTTGCTTGGGCTTTGTCTTCACCTCAGCTTTGATACGATGTTAATTTTTAGTTTGTTCTATGCTTAAGATCAATTTACTTCAATTTCTTTATTAGCCCAATATCAATATCTAGTTTAGTAATCACATAAGCACGATAATAAAATGTAGATAGAATATAAACATAAACAGTAGAAGACAAGCCAAGAAAAGAGGACACAAGAGGTGGCACCAGCCAGGGACAAACCCCAATGTGGGGAAGCCCTTGATCAATTCTTCTTATATTCTTCAATAGTTCAATAAAGAGAGATAGTACAAATTTACAAATCTGATAATTTATGACAACAATAGAAAAGCCCTAACTAGAAAAGTCAATGCTGGTCAAACATGTCAGAATTCTTCCTCTAAATAGCTTGATCAAACCCAATCAACTTCAGCCTTCAACAAGAAACCCAAACAGTCCACAACAGTCCAAAAAATTCAGTCAAAGTCTGGTAAACTGAAGTCAAACTGTAGCAAGCAACTAGGGAAGTCAACGCTGGTCAAACTAGAGGTCAGATCACCTCAGTTTCAGTGCCCAGATCTGCGGCCAGACAAGGAGAAGCTATTCGCAATCAAAATAGGTCAACACAAGTGGTCAATGTAGCCAAACAGTCTCCCTGCAGTTCAAGCAATACTGGTCAACGCAATCGACTCCTCCTTCCTTCGCACGTGTGAGAGATGGCTGCCCTAATATGCGTACTCAATCAAGTGAGGAGAAAGAGATGATTGAAGATGAGATGATGAAATAATGACTTGAGGTCTCCTCCTTTTATTTGCAAGGTTGAGGATGAGATGGGGGTAAAAATACATGTTTTTTTTGCTGGCCGACCTTGACAATTTGTCAGTAATACAAATAAATTCATATCTTCATTTTTACATGACGAAATCAGATGATCTTTAGATAAATCCTACACCTCTCAGAGAGAGGAATCCAAGAAAAATATCAAATGTCATAAATAGATGACCCATGTGGAGTTTGGCCCTAGTTTCCAATTTTAACACTGTGGGATCCCAAAGTGTACCCACACGCATTTAAAGAAGAGTTTAGTAGTGGATTTTGCTGTGATATTCTTCCTATAGGCCACCATAATGGCCATTTTTGAGAATATGTCGATGACCACAAAAACACAGTAGTTTCCGTGCTTAGTATAAGGAAGGCCTGACATGTAATCCATGGAGATGTATTCTCAAGGTTGACTAGGGGTAGGTAGTGGAGTATAGAGGCCTTTCTTCTTGATGGTTAGTTTGGCAATGGCATAGGTAGTGCAGGATCTGATGTACTTCCCGACATTTTGTCAAACATTCGGCCAATAGAAATACTTCTGCATTACCACCATTGTTTTCTCGACCCCAAAATGCCTAGTGACGTGACTATAGTGCGCTTCTTAAATCATCTTGGCACACTTGCTTGAAGGAACACAAAGGTGTCCCAAGTGGCATAAAAATGCATCATGGAGGTGAAAATATGGAACTTGCTGATCCTCCAAGAGAATTTGGTATGTGTGGCCGAATTCTGGGTCTTTTTTGTAGAGAAGTGGCCAATCAAAAGTCTCGTGCACATAAGAGTTGAGCACGGTGGTTAATGCCATGATCGGAGGTCAGCTAAGGCAGTCTGCAACATTATTGGTGCTGACCCTCTTATACTTGATATTCAAATGGAACTGTTGTAGGTATGTGGACAAATTCTGATGGCGATCATTCCAAAAATTCCCTTGCGTCTGTATGAACTGCAGGGGCCGGTGGTCTGTGTGGATGACCATTCCTTCCCTGAAATGTAATGCTTCCATTGTCGGCAGACCTACACAATGGAATACATCTCTTTGTCATAAGTGGGATACTTCCAGACTGTGTCTGAAAGCGTCTCATTGTGATATGCCACTGGATGACCCTATTGAGTAAGGATTGCCCCAATAACATAGTCAGAGGCATTTGTCTCGATCTCAAATGGTTGTTATAAGTATGGTAATGTGAGCACTGGTGTAGAGAAAAGGCGATGTTTCAACTCTACGAATGCCTTATGTTGAGATTTAGACCAAAAGAATTTTTCTTTCGCTCCTCCCTTGGTGACTTGACTCAAGGGCCAAGTGATATGAGAGAACCCCAACACGAACATGCAGTATAAATTGGAAAGACCTAGAAAGTTGAAGAGCTCTATCAGAGTGGTTGGGGCTGGCCAATCCCGAATGACTTGGATCTTGGTTGTATCCACATGCACCCCCCGTTCATCAATAATGTATCCCAGATACTAAACCTAGGTCATGCAAAAAGTGAATTTCTCCAAATTGGCGCACATCATGTGTTGCCGCAGTGCTTGGAGAACCCCTCAGATGTGGTGGAGGTTCTCTTCCCAGCTCTGGTATAAGATTAGGATGTCATCCAAGTATACCACTACAAATGAGTTGGTGAATGACTGAAAGATGTCATCCATCAGCCTCATGAAGGTTGCAGGAGCATTCATCAACCCGAAAGGCATAACTAGCCATTCGAAAAGGCCCTCCTTGGGTTTGAAGGTAGTCTTCCACACATCAAAGGGTTCAATTGGTACCTGGTGATATCTGGACTTCAAGTCGATCTTGATGAAATATCCCCCCCCTTGAGTTAGTCCATAAGGTCATCAATCCATGGGATTGGGTGCCTATTCCCCACAATGATCTTGTTCAATGCCCGATAGTCAATACAGAGTCCTCAAGTCCCATCCTTCTTCTATACCAACATGATTGGGCTCCCACATGGTGATGAAATCGGTCGGATGTGACCTTTTTGCAACAATTCCTAAATCTGCCTCTTGATTTCGTCGTTCTCCAGAATAGAGTGCTGATAGATTGGTCCACTGGGAAACGACGCACTTGGGGCAAGATCAATGGAGTGCTTGACCTGACAGTGGAGATGGACCGTTGCGGGGGAGGTGAAGATGTCCTCATACTCCTCCATGACCTTGTCTATCTATTGTTGTCGTGCGGAGGGGCCCTGTATGGAGGTTGTGTCCACCATCTTCTTCTTTCCCTGAGGGCGTATCATCAGGAAAACAAATTTTCCAGTTTTGGAAATGAGCTTACTGCATTATTTTATAGTAACCAAAGAGATGGCAGTATGCGGTGCTACCTTCGGTATCTTGTACAAATTATTTCCCAAGGTAATAATAACAGTGTGAGGCCTTGACTCATACACAACATGTTGCTTCCACACGTATGGAGGGCCTAATAATACATCACAAATATCAAGAGGAGAAACGTCACATAATACCTCATCCATGAAGGGCTTGATTCTTGTATGGAAGGCGACACTGCTGGCTAATGCGAAGATCCCGTCATTGGTGAGGCCACTCGATGGTGTATGATTGTGGGTGTGTTGTGGTTGGTAAGCCCAACTGATTCACGACATATACTGAAATGAGGTTCTTTTGGCTCCCACTGTCAATAATGAATTGTAGTAGGGAACCCTTTACCCACATATGGGAGTGGAAGAGGCGCTCCTCCTCTGGATCTTCGGGTTCCTCCTTCTAGATCTTTGTGGTGGAAATGGTGGTGTTGGGCTCCACATCGATAATCTACTTTCCTTTGTCATTCCCCTTGTCGGGTTCTGACTTAGAGTCAGAACATGCATCTAATTTAGAAGCCTTCAGCTCAGCCAACAATGAATGCTTGGCCAGACACTCACTTGTGTTGTGAGTGGAGCTCTTATGGAACTCACACCAATTTCCCGTGTCCTTCTTCAGCTTTGCGATGTTGTTATTTTCTTATGGCTTTGGTGGGTTGTCCTGGGCCACCCCTCCTTGGATTCGTCCTTTGTTCTGTGGTTTGGGGGCACCTTTCCCTTGCTTCAAAATCATATATCCAAAGTATCACTTTTTCTGTTTAAGCTTCTGCTCAATCTTGATAGTGTATTGGTACAACGTGCCGAGCAAGGAGATGTCCAGGGACTCCATCTCATCCTGGATGTACCTATGTAGGTAGCCGCGGTACTTGAGTACCAATTTTTTCTCAAAATCCTTAATACCAAACTTTGTGCGAAAGGTATGGAAAACATTGGTAACCTCCAACATGTCTTGGTCCCTTCCCTGCCGCAGCATGGTCCACTTTATGCATTTATCCTCATAGCTCCCGACAGGGTAGTATTTCTCCTTGATGGCATCCCGGAATGAATTCCAAGTGGGTGTGGGTGAAAATAATGAGGGCGTACCTTAATCCTTCTACTCACAATAGGTTTCCCACTAGTCCTTGACGTGGGAGGCGCTCTTAGAAGAGCAAAAGTAATTTTTTCTCAGCTGGAAAAATAATGAACATAAAAATATCCTTCTAGCAGATTTAACCATTTATCTATGGTGTCTACATCTATTTGGCCCTCAAATATAGGAATGTAAAAGTTTACTTGTACCTTAAAAGGAGTGACACCTCCAGAGTGGCTGTTGGAAGTGGATGCGCCATCGGGGGGAAACTGTTGAAGGATCTGGGCAAAGTTATCCATCATCGTGTTCCCTTGTTTCTCGAGGGCCTGCTTGAGTAATATTTTGATAGGATCTCCTGCTCCCTCATCTTTCTTTTCTCCCCCCATGGGTGACCATCGGGGTTTGTGAGGCTGATCTTGCAAAGTTTCAAATAGATTGAGCCCTAATTCCTTATACCTCGACCTCGTTGGGGACATGCAAAGAAGGATCGAGAAAGAGCAGACCACTCCAATAATACTAATTTGAATTTAAATAAGAACACAAAAAGTTACAGATATAACCATAAATATAGAGATGCAGTAGAAATAACACTTCATTTCATTAATATCAGATACTAAAGTATGCTTACAAACAAAATGGAAATAAGACTAGCTCGGGTGATGGTAGCTTATCTTTGAGAAGAGATGTGGCAGCTACATGCCTTTGAACTGTGTTACAATGAGGCTTCAAGACCTATTTATCATTGAGAAACAATGGAAAACCCTATACATCCAAAAACCTAACCCTAGGAGATGAAATGCCAAACTATGGGCCTCGTTGGGGTAAATTGGCACATCAAATTCCCAAGGTCATAACTTTGGCATACGATCTCCATTTGAGGCACATGATACTTTGTTAGAAAGATATATCTGAGGACTAAAACTAATGAAAAAAAATACTAGGTTGAAAGCTTGTATTTGCCACCTATGATTTAAAAAAAAATGTCGTTTAGGGCCTCAAAACGGCTCCGGAAGTTCCGTACCTGGAAAATTGCCAAAAATAGTAAACTATGCTATAATTAAGGAAACTGAAAACTCAAAGAAACAATGGTGGGGGTCCAAGTGGAATATGCAAGTGGCCACCAATATCTACCAGGATCACTCCAAAAGTTAGATATAACTACATATTTTCTAAGTTCCTCCCAATTGTTCCTCAATGGTGGTGGAAGATCATTTGGAAATCAAAATGTCCTCCAATGGCTAATATTCTCATGTGGTGCATATTAAATGGAAAAGTACTTACTTGGGATTTTCTTCAAAGGCATTTCTCTATTGGCCCTGAACGGTGTTCCTTTCTCTAGGATGATAAAGAAACTAACTCACACTTTTTCCTTTCTTATCCCTTCTTCCTTCAAATATGGGATCACTATAGGTTTACTGAAGCTCAAATTGGGCCCTGGAATGGTCCATTTATTGAATTTGCTTGGCTATTCTGGCTCTCTCTCCTATCCTCCCACACCTTCAAATCCCTTTCGCTAATCATTTTCTTGGGAATCTGGATCTCTCGTAATCAAGCTATCTTTCGTTACTCTATCTCCTCTCCTAGGAGCATTGCAACTTAGGTAATGACAATAATTAGTCACTTACCCCAGGAGAAATACACTCACAAGGTACATGAAATTATGGTTATACAACATGACAAAACAAAAAATATGGCCATATTTTGATGGTGAATCTATCAATTCAGATGGTAATTATGGGGGTGGCTTTGTTCTTTATCTCTCAAATGACATTTATTTTCATGTCTCCATGGGTTTGGGTTCTTTATTGAATAACTATGTCGAACTTGTAGCTTGCTGGAACCTACATGCCTATGCTATTGATCGTAGTGCCATTCAAATTTAATTTATGGTGATTCCAAATTAGTGGTCAATTGGATGAATGACACACAAACTTGCAGGAATTTTCAATTATTGCCAATTCTGGACTTTTTTTTTGGTTCAAAAATATGTTCTCATGTTTCTCTTTCCATCACATATACATGGAACTCAACTATGTAGTAGATGGCCTCTCCAAAGAGTCTCTAGAGTTGGACCGGGATTGTTGGAGGATATGTTAGTTTTGTGAGGGCATTGTTTCTTCCTTCACATACAACTGATATTTAGATCCTCTCCATACACATATTATTTCACACAATGCATGTGGATATGATGCAATATTTAGTTTCATTTATTTTTCTTTTTGATTTTTCAGCAGATTACAATTACTAATGGACATTAGACATGAATATTTTTTGTATATATATTGTTTATATATTGCACTCATTAATAGTGAGCTCCGCAGGCTTATGTATTTTGGGGATTGTTAAAAAATTAGAAAAGCAAAAAGATTTTCTCTTGTTGATAATTACTTGTGATTTGTTAGAATTATTATTATCTTTCTTAAGTTCTATTTTAACTTAGTTCATCAAGCAATTACAAAAACCAAAACACAAAGATAAAGGACACCAGATGTTGGTGTAAAGTTAGGTAAACACCCTTATATAGTGTAAAAACCAATCAAGAACTCTTCTTTTAGTAATTCAAATGAGATAGAACAAGAACCTAGACCAATATACCTTCCTCCTCCACCAAGTAAACTTTCCAATATGTTTTAGCACACTTTAGTAGTTTCTTCTTGTCCATCAGCTTCAACCCAAGATCATCTCAGAAATTTCAGCCCCTCCAGCAGCTTCACAATTTCACACATGGGGAAAAGAGAGAGAATTTTCAACTTCTTATTCTTGTGAGAGACATTCTTCTCCTTCACTATCCTTTTCCTTCTTCTTCCTTGGAATTCACACTTTTTCTAGCTCCAGAAGTTGCAGATCAAACTTTTTGTGAGTGAGTGACAAATGAGGTCGAGTCACTGCCTTTATATAGTGATTCTTCTCCCCAATTTAGGCCAACTTGTCCAGTTTGAGGGCGACTTGGTGGAGGAGGCTTAATTGACTTATTTTATAATAAAATAATTTTCTTCTTTGAAAAATAAATCCCAAGAGGGGTCTTTTACAATGTTACATGGACAAGTACACTTGACATAAACCCTAGAAGTCATCAATAAAGAGTTTAACCAAAGAACGTTGACCCAAGCATGAAACCCATGTTTTAATAAGTCAATTTATTTTTCTTTCTTTTGATAAACATATTCAAATACAATTATGAAGAATGACACTAGTTACATTTGTCAACGCTCCCTCTTAGCTAGGGAGGTATTCATCATTACCTATATCTATAGAGGTACATAGAAGATCTTTAAAATGAACTAAGCATATTTCTAGCACACTCAGTGCTGTGGACTATATATTTGACCAGGGTAATCTATCCAGGTGGGACTAAGATGGACTCAATATTTCAGCCAGTCTAGGTACCATCAAGCTTATTTACTAACCATCAACCTAGAGATCTAGGTGCGTATCCAAGGTCAAAGCTCCAATACCATGCCACCCTCCCTCTTTTGGATCTAGACATCAGCACAAAGGCCAACCAAATGTCCTCCCAAGCATCCTCCATTAGATGCTTCATTCTCCCTAATAAAATAGATATATTCATCTCTCCAAGCATGCTTCCCAAGTATTCAAACTGTTTATGGAAATATTTACCTATACAAACACAAACCCCAATCAACAATAAAGTTTTAAATATACATATACATAAACACAAACCTTCAGGGTCCTCATTTATTTTTCCATATCCAATTTGTTGGAAGTGTTCTTCTTCTTTCATTTCTTTAGCAATAATAAATGCATCTTAATATCTTCTTTAGTTTGCAACTTCATGAACACTTATTGATATTACTTTTTCTTACTTCAAGGTATGCACTGTCATAATATTCTCTCCTTCTCAACTGGGAGATATAGTCTTTCTTCTATCTAAGCTCCCTCTTAATTTAGGGAGATCAACCACTTCCTTCTTCTATGACTTCAAAGAACCTTTCATGACTTCATTCCTTCTTATGGTATCAAGGACATCTTGATATATAAATTCATTCATCATGCTTATACAAACATTTTCATCATTTGAAGATTATGTTCCTACAAAGCTTAAATAGCAAGTATAACCAAATACAAATGTACATAAGCGTGAAGTTAACTATATTAGAATCACATTACTACAAAGGAAGCATTTAGACTTTAGATAAACACCTAAACCTAGTTAGGTTCATAATCACCTAGATTCCATCATCACGACTTAAAGCAATTCAATCAAGATATTAATCATAGCACTAGGGTTTCACCAATTTTTAGAATTTACATGTCAGACTCTACCATGATTTAATGCAAACCCTAGATTCCATCTTCGAGACACAAAGCCTTATATATCATCAAATCAAACAATTCTACTATACATATAGGGTTTCAACAAACTCTACTAGGGTTTGTTGCAAACCCTATATTTTACCATAAAACTAAATCATATCGAAAACAATATCATCATATCCTAGAATATCAATCTCTACTAGGGCTTTGTTACAAACCCTAGAATTTACAGACTAAAACATGAGTAACAACAATTAGGTTAGCATACTCGTATATACATATATAGGATGAATTTCTCATCAATATTTACTAGGTAAACCCAAGACACAAACATCAACACATCAAAGCTAGATATACAACAATTTTAATTAGACTAGGGTTTTGGTTATATAAACAAATATACACCTAGGGTTTCATTCCTAGGACCTCACTTTAGCTAATACAAGGGTCTTGTTTATAAAACCTAATTTACCAACCCTAAAGATCTAGAGTTTAAATACATAATATAGACATTACCAACAAACCCTAAAAGAATAGAGTTTCTATAACAATACCAAAACCCTAAACATAAAAAGAATAGGATTTCTAGACTTCATCAATAACCCTAAGTAGACTAGGGTTTCATAAATATTGACATACCCTTAGGTTAGGTTTTTACAGTGAACCTTTTTAGGGTTCCACAAGAATGATAATTTAATTAGGGTAGATTCAATCTAATGATTAATCACCCTAACAAGAATCTTTGTGATTCAAAACCCTAGACATAATGATGTCAGTAATGTAAAGAAAATTTAAAATAGAATGAACATACCTTTATAACAAATCTTATAGTCTAAGACATACCTTGAGTGGTTCCTTACAAACCTTGTAGAACATCAATTCTTGAAGGGTTTCTTTTGCAACTGAAAGTCTATCCTTTGAAGTCTCCTCCATAACCTTAGAGTATTTAGCAAGCTTTCCTAACCAAGGAAAATATAAAGGTTATTAGCACATAATACAAACAAAATCTTAATGTGAGAAGGAAACCAAACATGAAACTATGAACAAAAGAGAACATAATACTTATCCTTTGGTAAAATGGTGGAGGCTCCCTCTTAATCCAAACTTGAGGGAAACCTACAACTTATCAAAGCAAAAAGTTTTATAACAAGACATGTTAGACCTACAAGTTTTATAGATAAAAACACAAAGGAAAAGAATTCAAAACTTAAAAAATAGAAGACTAATAGGGATAAGAGAGAGGGAACTTAGTAGTAAAGGTATTTAACTTATGATTCCTCAGTCTTTCTCTTCTTATGTGGAGCTTCATAAACAATATTCACATGTTCTCTTTCTATCTTCCCATTCGTTGGATTCTCCACACATTGATTTTTAAAATGACCCATCTTATGACAATTGAAACATTCAATATTTATAGGTCTAATTTATTCTTTGGTCCTTTTTACTTCTTGAAGGTTCCATTTTTCTTGTGATGAGTGAAATATGAATTTGAGATGTTATCTTCTTAATCCTCCTTCTTGTTTCTTACCAACAATATTTTGGTTTCTTCTTGACTGCATGCATTCCACATTTGTTTGAATGTTGGGGTATCCTTCCAACTGTTGATTCCCGATGAAAAATCACTCCAAGATTTCGGTAGACCTAGAAGAGGAATGATTAAGAGCTCCTTTTATGAAACAATTTCATCTGTTTCTTAGAGTTCATCTCTGATTCTAGATATCCTTATAAAGAAGGATGCCACATTCGCATCATTTTTCATCTTAATAGTTCTTAATTCATTCTTAAGGCTTCCAATTTGACCAATGTTCTTGATTGTGAATAATTTGGATAGAGCCTCATACATTTCTTGAACATAATATTATATGTTGGGTATATACCGAATGAGGTTGTCCTTTACTCCATCCACTGTTAAGTTCATGGACAAGATTTTAGTTTCTCTAAACTTTGCTTTCTCTGCTTCATCTGTAGGCTTCTTGACTTTTCCTAGAACTAGATCCAAAACTTTGTTCTTCTCAAGGATGAGATCTATCCTCTTTTTCTAGGCTTTGTAGTTGGAGGCTCCTTCTAATTTGTTTTCTCCCTTCATTGAGTTTGACATAGTTCCTATAGATAGTAGACTTCTCCTTTTATATAATCCTTTTCCTTAATGACCTTCTTTCAATCTCCTTTTCTTCAATAGATCTTCAGGCTGCCTTTTTCCTTCTTCTTCACCTTAGCTTTAATACCATGTTAGAAAATTGGAAAGGAAGAAATATTTTCTCTTGTTGATAATTACTTGTGATTTATTTGAATTATTATTATCTTTCTTATGTTATTCTTTTAACTTAGTTCATCAAGCAATTACCAAACCAAAACACGACGACCAGGGACACCAGATGTAGGTGAACAATTAGGGTAAAACCCTTATATAGGGGGAAATATAGTCAATAACTCTTCCTTAAGTAATTCAAATGAGATAGACCAAGACCCTAGACCAAAAAACCTTCCTCCTCCACCAAGTCAACTTTCCAATATGTTTTAGCACACTTCAGTAGTCTCTTCTTGTCATGTAGCTTCAACCTAGCATCAACCCAAAAGTTTTGCTCCCCAACTTCACCAACAACTTCAGAATTTCAACCTCCCAGTAACTACATAATTTTGACCCCTCTAGTAGCTTCAAAAATTCACACGTGTGGGAAAAAGAGAGAGAATTCTCAAATTATTATGCTTGTGAGTGTTGGAATTATGGTGTGATAAGTGATGTTGGCATTGGTTCATGATGACAACTAGCTCATGTTGGTATTGATGTCAACCCCTTGTAGACTAGCTGATGTTCAGATGCCTTCATTGTAGCATGGTTACTACTAGTTGAGTTGGAATTGTGATGATTGTGTTGGCATTGGTTTCAACCTTATGATGTAAACCTTGTGATGTATTTATGGACAAATATAACATTGGTATGGTTTATGATGAGTTGGAAACTAGGTCTTCATCTAGGCTTTCATGCTTATGCTCATGGAGATGACTTGTTGCACTGATAGTTGGGAGTCATGATGATAATGATGCTGCAGAGGTGATACAAAGGTCTATCAGAAGTGTTGTAGATTGTGCATATGTTTGTTGGAGAGTGGAGGACTTGTTGGCACTCTTTCCAACCTTGTTTGTTGGCTTTCTATATCAATTTGACAATGACACTTGGGAGACATGTTTCATCCACTTGCAGATGCATTAGAGGCTATGTCAGAGGTTTGGATTCTTTTACAGATGCTGGAGAAGGTGATCCAATAGATGGTAGAGGTTCTTGGCCGCAGGATTGATGTTTTTATTTATCCTTAGCCCCAGTCGCGTGGAGCCAAGCCTATAGAAGCGACTGAAGGTCTCCAACCATTGGAAGATAGGCATATGGGAGCGAATGAATATTCCAGTCCAGTTCAACTAGTGTCATGCATGTGAATGAGGAATTTTATGAGATTTTCTCTGCATTCCTCGTGCCGTTTGAAAGTAAATTAGCAAGGAAATTCCTAGAGGCTTCCAAAATTAGTTGAAAAGGTTAGAATTTTTTTGAAAAGTTCCTCCAATTATGTGAACAAAATTAGTGCACAAGTAATGGTCTTAGTGGATTGATTTGGTCTAATTTGTGCACCCTTGATCCTAGCCCCAAGTTCAATTTTTCCCTACATGTTTTATATACTTGACCTTGGAGTTAGTTAATTGTTGATTGAGAGTGTATGTGTGTAATGGAAGGTTGCATAGAGTGAATATGATTCAGAACTATTAGATATCATATATGTTTCAGTGTATGAGTGTTAGTGGCTGCATAATGAACATATCTAAAGCATACATGCAGAATAGATCAGATTTGATGCTGCTAGAGTAGAGATTGTTTGAAGAGTTTTTGTATGCTATTGGATAGTGTTTTTGTTGGTGACTCTCACTATTATTTTTGCAGGAGATGTGTATATTTTTACTTGTAGATTCAATAACTTATGTGATATTCTAAAACATAAGACACGGATCTACTCTATTTATCAACAGAAACCAAAATTTATCAATGAGAACACCAAGCAGAAAAGGAGAAATTCAATTGCACATAACACAACAATTTTCTAGGAAAGCAAATGCTCAAAACCCTGAATATCTATATTGCATTAACCAAAATATCTGAGAAGAAAATACAATGCTTGTTCAAACCAAAAAATTCCCGCACAAGTACAATCTATCTCTCTGCTTCACAAACCAGCTAAAGCCAACACTTAGCCAATTATGCTACCTTCCAAGCCCCTACTTCCTTGTGCAATTCTTGAGAGAATTAGCCCATATTTAATTGGGAAAATACCTCACCACAACTACGTAATCCATCATAGGAATTCTACTGATTGCATGCACCAATTTTGCAACTTAGAAAGTTATACAACTAATAATACAATGTCACCGAACTCTAATCTCAACTGGGTCTTCATCTACACTGACATGCATGAGTTATTTATTAGTGAATATTCAGTTAACTAGTGGAGTAGTGAAGCTACACTGAAGCTGATCCCCAATACTAGACCTCCTACTAGTTTCTCCAACTGTTTGAACTAGTTTAACTAACTATAACTCAGTTAGACTGACTTAATTAATTACAACTCAAAAGAACTCAACATGGACCCCTAAAATTTAGGAATCACCCTACATGACTCTAGATAAGCTTCCAAATCAAATTTATTGAGCCAACTAAGTCAAATTAACTTAGTTAACTATTACAAGTTGCAATGAGAATATAATTTTGATTTAATTCCTAATTTAATTCAAGGACAAATTAAATTAGGATTTCTTGTTGCTATTTTTAACATTCCCTCTCAACAAGAAAGGGATTATCTTCTACCCCAATCCTGTATATGTGAAACTCGAATTTGCATCTTGACAAGCCTTTTGTCAAAATATATGCATCCTTCGCCTCCATGGGAACCTACTCCAGCAACATGATTCTCCTCTACACACAATCACGAAGGATGATGAGACCAAATATTAATATGCTTGGATCGATCATCAAAAATTGGATTCTCAAAGAGTTTGATACAAATCTAATTATCATAGTAAATCACTGTTGGATCCATCTAACGACCAAAAAAACCAACAAGAATCTTCCTCATCCAGATAACCTCACAAACTGCTTGTCTAGAAGCCATGTACTCTCATTCTGCTGAATTGAGTGCAACTGATCTCTATTTCTTGTTGTACCAAGAAACAATTGCTAACCCAATAATGAAGATCCCACCTGATGTAATCTTCCTGTTGGATGGAATCCCTACCCAATCTGCATCGGTGAAGCCTTGAAGCTTCACTCCCTCTGTCTGTCTGTACCAAAGAACAAACTAAGTGGTGCCTCTAAGGTATCTCAACACATGTTTGGCTGCCTTCAAATATAGTTTAGTCGACTTAACCATAGCTTGACTAAGTTGGTTAAATGCATAACACATGTCCGGTCATGTGTTCACAAAATACATGAGTGAACCCGCAAGCTGCATATAAATAGTAGCCTCCACGACTTCACCGGAAGTAACATCTTCATTCCTCCAGTTACTAGCTAGAGGAGTCTCCATGGGTTTACTTCTCTCCATTTGGAACTTCTTCAGTATCTCGTTGACATACTTTCCCTGAGAGACAAATAGTTCCTCATCTCCTTGCCATACTTCCATCCAAAGAAAGTAGTGCATGAGCCCCAAGTCCTTCATTTCAAACTCTCTTACAAGATCGTCTTTGCAAGACTTGATCAACTTATCATCACCTGTCAGAATAAAATTGTTGACATATAAAACAATAATCAACGATTTACCTTAAACCACAATATCGTAAAGGTTCACATCTTCTTCACTTTTGGTGAATCCCAACCAAGTAAAATAACTATCAATCTTGGTGTACCAAGCACAAGGTGCTTGTTTAAGTCCATATAGTGCTCACTTGAGTCTGCACACATGTGAATCTCTATTGAAGGCCTCAAATCCTCTAGGATGCTCAACATACACCTCTTCCTTAATCATGCCATTGAGGAATGTTGTCTTTTCATCCATATGATGTATCTTTCTTCCCATCCATGCTGATAGTGCTAGAATGAATCTGACTAATGAATACCTTTCTACAAGAGAAAAAGTCTCATCGTAATCAATCCCCTCCACCTAAGAGAACCCTTTGGCCACAAACCTTCCCTTGTGTTTCTCCACATTACCATCCGCTACTTTATTTACCTTTTAAAGCCATCTGGAACTCACCACTAACTTGCCTACCAGTATTGGGACCACTTCCCAAACACTATTCCTGATAATGGAGTCATACTCCTCAACCATGGCATCAACCCAAACTGGTTGCTAGATTGCTTCCTCAAAAGAGGATGGCTCAATCTATACACTCCCGCTCATCAGAGCCATGTAGCCAGTGTAACTATCTCGTGACCTCCTCTACCTACGTTGTGATGTGGGTGCTCCCACATTCTCTCTAGTATCATGTAATAACCTGTCAGCCTCTCTAGTGTGATTTCTCCCATCTCTGAAGGACTCTGCATGAGTGGGTGTTTACACTCCCTTCTCCTCTACATGTGGCTACTCCACATCATCCCGAGGTTCCTCCTTTGGAGCTAAAATCTCCTCATCGACATGTAGCTGAAGCTCCCTCTTAAGGGAACATCTCATCACCTTCTCTTCATCAAATTTTACATCTCTACGAACCACTATCATCTTTTTGGTTGGTAGGTAGACCCGATAATCATGAGGTGTATCAGTGTACCCCACAAATATTCGAAACTCTATTGTTGGCTCTAGATTTTTATGTGCACATTTTGTAACATGGTAGTAGACTGATGAACCAAAGATCCTGAAGTGTGCCACATTTAGTTTCTTCCCTGAAAAAGCCTCTTTCGGTGTACTCATCCCGAAAATTCGTTGAGGGCTTTTGTTCTATAAATAAATAGTCGTGTTGCATGATTTAACCCACAAGTGTAATGGCAGGCCTTGATCATGCAACATCGCCCATGATGCTCCCACATACTCCTATTATTCCTTTCAACCACCCCATTCTCCTGTGGGTTATGAAGTTCTATCAAATCCAGTCAAATGCCTTCTGATGCACAAAAGTTTTTGAACTCATTGGACACATAGTCTCCAGCGTTATCACTTAGAGCTTTAACTTTCCTGCTAGTATCTTTCTCAAAAAGTGCTTTAATTTCAAAAAAATTTGCAAATGTCTAATCTTTCTTCTACATGAAGAAAATCCAACACTTACGAGAAAAATCATCAACAAATGTAACATAATACTTGTTCTTGGCCATGGATGCTATCAAGAACGGTCCACACACATCTGAGTGAACTCGATCAAGGATCACATGTGCTCAACTATCTTTGTCATGAAAGGAAGCTTTGGTGTACTTCACCAATGTGAACCCTCTGCATGTGTCTCTCTGCTCTCGTGTACTCTTGGGAAGCCCTATAGAATTTTTCTACAAGATCTTCAAAGTGCCATGATGCAAGTGACCCAATCTCTTGTGCCACAACTCACCGATGTCTCAGCTCTGCACCTTCTCTCCTTTAGTGTTCAAAGCAACATAGTCTTCTACCTCCAATTTATAGAGGTTCTTCACTTGAACCCCTATCCACTTCACTTGTCCTGTGGCTATGTGACAAAGGAATTCCTTTCCCTTACTAAATATGATATCATAGCCTCTATCCTCCAACATGGAAACAAAAACTAAGTTCTTCTTCAAACTCGGAAGATACATAATATCTCTCAAGGTGAGGGGAGAACCAAACTCCCTCTGAAAGGTAACTGTACTGATTCCATTTGCACTATACTTCCCATCATCACCAATCTCGATATGCATATGGAGATCCTTATCCTCCAAGTTACTGAAGAGCTCTTTGTTACTGGTAATATGGAATGAAGCTCCACTATCCAGGTACCACACACTACCCATCATTGATGACACCATATAAGTGATGAGGGTAAAATCCAGTTTGAACTGTGAAGCAAGAGCTTCACCAGCCACTCCTCCTGAGAGATTCTAACTGACCTTATCATGTCGACACTTTGTGGAAAAGTGTCCCAGCTCGTGACAGCGAAAACACTTGATTTTCGACATGTCCTTATTCTTGCTACCCTGACAAGAATATGTTTTGGAATGGGATGAATTCCCCTTCCCTTTATTTTATTTATTAGCTAAGGCACAATTCTCCTCATCATCATGCTTTGATGAGGATTTGTCTTTGGTTTTCCACCAAATCTCTTCCTGTACCAAGTCAGACCATAATCGCTCCCACTCTGGTAGCTTCTCCCTCCCATTAACTGAGTCTTGGTAATTGTGCTAGCTCTTGGGAAGTCCTAGAAGTGATAGGCTCACCAGATCATCTTCTGCAATAGTAATCCTGACACTTCCAAGCTCATCCCGAAATTGGATGAACTTGGTCAAGTAATTTGGAATTGAGTTTCCCTTCTCCATCTTGATCTTTCTGAGCTTGTCCTTCAATGCCAGCTTCCTATGGTCACATCTATTTTGAAACAGGTCTGTCAATTCCTTCCACATTGCAAATGGAGTTTCCTTACTGTGGAGATTCAAGATAGCATGATCTCGAACTCCTCTTAGGATAATCCTTCTCACCTTTGCTAGACACTTTCTCCATTCATCCATATCTTTAGCATCAAATACTAGATGCTTCTGAATATCATGATCTATGAATTCCTTTAGCCCATTGTCTTCCAACACTGCCTCCATCATGTCCTTCCAAGCTATGTAATTCAAGCTTCCCTCCAGGGCATACTCAAGTCTCAAACCATAGAATGACATCCTATTGACTCTGAAGTATGAAACTACAAATTTGATTTCACCTGCACAACAAACTCGTATTCTCCTCTTCTATAATTTCTTTAGCTTTGATACCATGTAGATTTTTACTTGTAGATTCAACAACTTATGTGATATGATAAAACATAAGACAAGAATCTACTCTACTCATCGATGGAAACAAAAATTGAATGATGAAAACACTAAGAAGAAAAGGGAGAATTTCAATTGCACATAACACAATATTTTTATGGGGAAAGTAACTACTCAAAACCCTGACTATCTATATTGCATTAACCAGAAGATCTAAGAAGAAAATACAATGCTTTTTCAACCCAAACAATTCCTAGAAAAGTACAATTTATCTCTTTGCTTCACAAACCAACTGAAGCCAACACTTAGCCAATTTTTCTCCCTTCCAAGCACCTACTTCCTTGCACAATTCCTGAGAGAATTAGCCCATATTTAATTGGGAAGATCCCTCACCATAACTGCATAATCCATCATAGGCCTTCTACTGATTGAATGCACCATCTGTACAACTCAGAAAATTATACAACTAATAGTACACTGTCCCTGAACTCTAATCTCAACTAGGTCTTCCTATGAATTGACATGCATGAGTTATTTATGAGTGAATCTTCAATTAACTGGTGGAGCAGTGAAGTTGCACTAAAGCTGATCCCCACTACTAGACCTCCTATTAGTTCCTCCAATTGTTTGAACTAGTTTAACTGACTATAACTCAGTTAGATTGAGTTAATTAATTACAACACAAAAGAACTCAACCTGGAATCCTAAGACTTAGGAATCACTCTACATGATTCTAGATAGACTTCCAACTTGAATTTACTGATCCAACTAAGTCAAATTAACTTAGTTAACTATTACAAGTTTCTATGAGAATATAATTTCGATTTAATTTCTAATTTAATTCAAGGACAAATTAAATTACGATTTCTTGTTGCTATTTTTAACAAGCTGTTGATGCATTTGGCACATAGCCATAATTTTTTATGATGTTATTTGTATTATTAAACATTATATTGATGTGAGGTTTGATATTATTCATATTTGATGTGGCCACTATTTGCTAAAATTGAGAGCACATATTTGTGGTATTATATTGATTGATATGATGATGCCTTGTTGCTAGAGGTCATATTGCAAAGATGAATCAAGTTGAGCAGAAAGTCTTGGGATCTAGTTTGAAAATAGATGAAAGGAGATCCACATAGAGTAGAGGAGTAGTGACTTCATGGATGTGGAGCATTGATTGCGAAGTTTCAGTGAAAGGAACAATTTCTCAATCTAATGGTAGTTGGATAGTCCAATCGGAGTTGGGCAAGGATCGATTGATTGTGGTGGATTTCAATAGATGGTAGTTTGTAGATCCATGGAGAACATAGTCTTCCAAGATCATTAGTATAATTGAATCTCCAGGTTGATTAGAGTCAGCTAATCGTATATGAGGTCGAGTCTCTATGCTGATGGGAGTCAAAATATTTATGTAAAAGACATATTTTTCTTAATAGAAGATTCAGAGCAACACAACAAAAACAAGGGTGACTTTTGTCCTGGTGAAGGGTTTTCCACCAGATATCTTGTGTCTCTTATGTGGATGTTTTTTAATGTGTTTATTATTTTTTATCTCATGGTTATCTTTTTTTAGCTTCCGATATGATTCATATGCATGAGATAATATAATGTGTTGCTCGTTAATATATGTGATTCAATATAGAAGTAAAAAATGGTAAAAATTGACAATAAGTCACATTACTAATTCACACCCCCTCTCAGTTGTGCTCAAAGGTTTCCAACAATTGGTATCAGAGCGGGGCTCTTGGTTATAGCTTGATCACTAAAGACTAGATATGTGGTTTATTGGTGGACAATTTGTTTTTTTTAGAATGGTTGTCCTCACTGCTGCAAATTACAAGGTATGACACCAAAATGTAAAACCTCGATTATTATATTGTGGATCTAACTTTTGGAGAGTAGTATGTGAAGATTGTGTCAAGGATCCAATTGCAGATGATGTTTTGCAACAAGATGCATAATCTACAAGAATCTTCATGATGATGATATGAAGAGACTAGTGGGTTTGAAATGTGCCAAAGAAATGTGGGAAAAGCTAGAATCCATATTTGGTGATGGTACCAACAACAATAAGGAAAATGAGAAGAAGAGCAACAAAAATAAGAACAAGAACAAGGGCCTTCAAAAATAAGAAGCTTAGCCACAAGAGTCTCATTCTTCTAGTGCACATGATTCAACAGATGATGAGAAGAGATTAGAAAATCATGAATCCAAAGGTATAAATATTAATTATTTTCTTTTGAGTTATAATTTTGATGATTCAGATTTAGATCATGCTGAAGCACATAATGAAGATGAGAATGTTATTAAGGGTCTTAGAGTTAAGATTTCTAGACTAACAACTGCATGCAAGGATCAAGAAAAAATATTGCAGATCTGTGATGATAAGGAGGACAAGATCAAGGAAGATATTGTGAGCTTAAAAGTTAAATTGGAAGAAGCAGAAAAAAGTTGAGGAAGGTATGAGGAAGAATACTAAGTGAAGGTATAAGAGGTTGAGAATTTAGAAGATGAAGTGATTTCCTTGAGAAAACGGCAAAGAAGGAGAGAGTACCATAGCCTTAGATAATTTGCTTGAGATCTAAAGATCACCATTAGATAAATCTAGTCTTGTATTTCAAAAGGGTGAATCTAGTTAATATGCAGGAAAGAACACTAAAGTTGAACCAAAATAACTTGCAGCAAAAGTGAGAACCAAGGAAATAAGAAGCAAAACCAGTAGCCAAATAACAAACAAAAGAACTAGCAAGAGAAAAACAAGCAGAACGAACAACAGAGAAGACAATCTCAAGGAGCACCTACATTCACAATATATTTTGCTTCTAGAGATGATCATAGCAACTCCATTAGATTTCAAAGGAAGCAAAATCCTTCTATTCCTTTGATGCATGAGATACAATTCAACAACTGTCACAAGTATGGACATGTTGTAGCTAACTACTGGAGAGGAACATGTAGATCAAATCAAGCAGAGATTACAAAATTATCAGCAACCAAGGAGATTGGCCAACATGTATACTTGTGGTTTTTATGGTTATTTCTATTCATGTAACTTGTTTGGCCATAAGGCATGTGATTCAAGATACAACCAATGGAGGAGAGACACATTTCATGCAAGGTTTAGATCTAGCATGAGTAGAAGGAGATCTGATTGCCTTGGCCATGTGGAGTGCTATATATGTCATAACTTTGGCCATATGGAAAGAGATCATTTGCTGCCCCGTAATACAAGCCAAAATCGACAAAAGTGGCAAAAGAAAAGAGGAGCTACTAGAAAACCAATCAAGGAAGAAAATAAGTAGATGAAGGAAGAAAAGAAGTAGCCAAAAACCATGTGGAGGAAGAAGGAGCAACAACTCTTCAAGTAGTGAAGATAATTTCCTTTTGCAGTCCATGATTAATTCATGCATATTCACATAGGATTGTAGAATTCATGATAGGTGCATAACCTTAGGGGGAGAATATGGTAGAAGTATAATAGCGATTATGATGAGTTCATTGAGCCTCATTCACATTGATGTCCTCATAAGGAAGAATATTATTGGAGGGAGAGTCAAGTGCAACGCTGTAAATGCAATCATAGAGCCACATATTCATATTTATAATGTAATAAAGCTTAAATCCACTATATGTGTATTGTATCTTTGTTGTCCATGATTATAATATTAATATTATAATTTACAATTTATATAATAATTACGAATAGGAAATCTATTATTAGAGATAGAGACAAAACTAAGAGTGATAAATAGGAATTAGAAACACTTTGGATCCTCTTCTGGAACTATTGTAGTTTTCCATGGTGTAAAGGTATTATGTTAAGTTGGATTACAAGTGATATTGATATTATTTTCTTAGTTAAAACATGGGGGCATGATGAATCTAGGGTCCCCCATATAGATGGATTCATTATTTGGTCAACCTAGACCAAGAAATCCTCTTGCAGAGGTTTTGGTGGAATAACTTGCTATATAAAAAATAATATTTCTTTTCACATTCATCTTCATAATATCAACCCCCTAAATTGGTACATTTGGATTGAAATTTATGACTCTAACACCAATAGGATTTATCTCGCAATTTGTTATTTTTCTCCTATCAACTCTACCTCCTATAAGAAAAACAACTTGGATAATAATTTCCCCTTCAATACCTTAGAACAAAATATTCATAGTCTAAGGAATGAAGGTAATATCCTTTTGATTGGGGACTTCAATGTTAGAATTGCTACTCTCCTAAGTAATAACTCCCACCTTCATCTCCTTTGACTAGATGAGGACTTTGACCTAGCTAGTATATTGAAAAGAAATTATGAAGACATAACTGAGAACTTATTTGGTATCGAGATAATCAATCTTTATAGATCCCAAGACCTGATAATTTGTAATGGAATTAATAAGTGGCCAACCTCTAGCCAAATGACTTGTATTCATGGGCTTGGTAGTAGTGTTGTGGATTATGCAATATCTGATACCCATGTTCTCAATCGTATTGTAAATTTTGACCTCCTAAATGACCACATGCCCAATTCTGACCACAAATCCCTATCCTTAACTCTAAACCTTGACATGCATAACAACCATATGCATATGTTTTTTGAAAGACTAAAATCATCTCTTCTTAAAGGATTTAAAAAGGGATTTAGGTTTCTTAACGTATAATGATAACATTGATCACATTTACCACAATTTTACTACAACCCTTTCCACTACCATTAACAAGTTCTCTATCGAGTTGTATTATAAAAGAATAATAGAACTTCTAAATCTTGGCATGATAAGAGATGCTCCTAACGAAATTGTAAAGCTTGAAAAAAATAAGTATATACAAAGCTCTTATCAAAATGAATAAAATGTCCTATATAAATGAGAGGTAAGACCATCTTCTTCACCTTTCTAAATTTGATCCTAGAAAGTTTTGGAGGAAAATATTTGTTTGTGAAACAAAAGAAAATAATTTGATCACCTTAAACTAGGATATCTATCTTAATAATCTTTATGATTCCTTGGACAACATGGGAAACATATTAAACACTCCTATAGAGGAGGATATATTTTCTTAGGAAGACAGGGAGTTCGGGATTAAAAAACTCGCTAATGGGAAAGCTAATGATATTGAAGGTTGCTAAGATGAAATTTTCAAAATGGGAAGATATATCCCAATCCATCATATACAAAAACTCCTCAATCTGGCAATGAAACACAATTTCCCTAAGCCTTGGATGCAAAGCCTTTTGTGCTATCTTTAAAGTGTGGATAAAAGAATTCCCTCTAACTACACGACCGTTATGGTTAGCCACATTTTAGCTAAACTGTATGGGCTCATTTTGGAAAAGAAGATTAGCCTTTGGCTTGAAATCCATGGTAAAAGAGCTAAAGTGCAAGATGGTTTTAGGAAACATCACTCAAATATAGAACATCTTGTTACTCTTAGGATCATTGCAGAGGATTGTCACAATAATAAAATTGATCTCTTTTGTTGTTTTGCTGACTTTAGAAGAGCTTTCGACACATTTTCTTGATATAAGTTATAGTAAAGGCTTGAAGAGATAATGGTCCCTCTCAAGTTGAGGGTTGTTGTGACTAGGCTATAAGAGAATGTTATTTCCAGTTTAAAACCATTGAGGGTTGGTCTGAAGAAATTAAATGCAATAGGAGTTATGTAAGGATGTCCCTATCCCCTACCCTTTTTGGCATTTACATTGATAAGCTAGAAGAGTGTTTTAAAGCTACAAGATGTGATGGCACCAAGCTCGTTAGTATGGTCATTGCTTTTCTCCTTTATGCCAATGATGTTGTTCTTCTCATGAGAAGCCATGGTGATATCAACAAGTAGCTTAGAATCCTCCATGATTACTGCTCGAAGATGGGTATGACTGTTAATACTGACAAGAACAAAATCATGATAATTAAATCCAAAAAGATCAACTATGATAATTTCACTTATGATAACAACTACTTGGAGAAAGTTTTTTCATACAAATATTTTGGTATTAACATTCATCATCAACTCGATTAGATTTATATCATTAAGGAAAGGATAATAGGAGGTTGGAAAGCTTATTATGGTCTTGAAAACAATTGTAAGTTGATGGATATTTGGGTATGGAGTAAAAACAAAAGTTCCTCTTTGAGACTCTCGTAACCCCTATTATTTTATATTGATGTGAGGTTTGGGGTTGCAATATATCTAGAGAATCACAGAGGAAGATCAAGTTAATTCAAAAGCAATTTATAACCCACAACCTTAAGATTAAAAGGAATACTCCCTACTTTATCCTCATGATTGAAGCTAGCCTTTTCCCCATTAAAATCATGGCTATGATTAGGTACCTCATGTATAAGAAGAAACTTTACAACATGGAAGCCAAGAAGTTCCCCAAAATTGCTTCTAACTCTAGCTAAAATCCCTACCTTTGTCTCAAGTGAGGTTGGGGTAAGGATTCCTAGTCTTGGTAAAACCATTAGGGGATAAAGGAGGAGATCATCGTGGAGAATAAGGATAGTATTAAAAATATTATTACTTCCAAATTTAAGGATAAGTCGTGGGACAATAATGACTTAGAGGGAACAATGAAGCTAAGGTATTATAATGAGGTGATAAACCCCAATCTTGCTAACTAGAATTATCTTTTTGTCTTGAACAGTGTAGCTAAGAAGAAAATGAACATCCCTAATAAGAACTAATCCTCATGAGCTTCAAAGTGAAATCAGGCAGTGGTCAATTCCCAAAACACCTTGGGAAAAAAGAGTATATCACCTTTGCAATACTATGAGGGTTGATGATGAAAAACACTTTCAGTTGGATGGATTGCTTAGCTCTTACTCACATCCATTCTCATTTCCAAAGTCTTTGCCACACTACCAACCTTGTTGACTTGTTAAGTCAACAAAACTATGATGATATAGGAAGAATTCTCTCCCTACTTTTCTATCTTAAAAATAAAATATTAAAAAATCTCAATTAATCTCTTACTTCCTTAAGGTCTAATAAACCTTCTTAATCTTAGCGGAAATTAATGATCATATTTTTATACTCATACTATATTAATATATCCATATTATATTGATAGATATATATCTAACACACTAATAATATTTTTTCCTCTAATATGTATTGAAGATATCTCTTTACCTAAATGATACATTTATATTATTAATATGATTATTATTAATTTACAATTTAAATATAATTATAAATTACAAATTATATTTATTTACCTGAATTATAAATAGTTATAACCATTGTTTCTTAAAAGAAAAAATTGAAAACTGAGAGTGATTTTTTTTTTTTTTTGGGAAAGAGTATAAAAATGCAAATATAAATATTTATAATGTTATTTTTATTTCTCAATAATATTGTATCCAATAAGTCTGCTGGAAAAAGTGACTTGTTTGAATTTTATCATTTTCTATTTTTTTTGCTTTGCTAATACATATACTATGGATGCTAGATATCAAGAAATTCTAATGAAGAGTCAAGACTGCTACGAAACTGGAGTATTTTCATTAATATTGAATGTGCTTGGAATCTAGTCACATCTTTAAGTATCTCCATAGATTCACATGCATAAGGTACGATCTGTGCAATTCTGAGATTTTCACCCATATACACAACAGGTTGTTTTATTAACTAGAGGTAAGATATTTCAGACTCTAATATATATTAGTATAGATTTATTTTTATTCTGGATTTACCAAGTGTAGAGAGGGATCAATTTTTTTCATTCTATGCTAGTTTGTAAATCAGGATATTTGGTCCTTCTCGGCGCCTAGTAGATCCATAGTAAAGATAGATCTATGTCGGCTTAATTTCCTCTTTTAAATAGGCTACATACCACATGAATACCATGGGTCAAGACCATGTGCCATCTTTATTTTTATTAATATTAATATTTGGTAATAATCATGCTATGAAGTACCATGTAAATCATGAGATTCAAGATTCAAATCCCCATGGGTCAAACAATCCAAAAAAAATTAATATGAGGGTTAATAATGTTTTTTTGGATGGTATCCATAGGCTTCACCTAAATAAAACTTTTTTTGAGTGTTCGTAAATATAAAGTGGATTATGGAGTAAATATAAAAAAGGGTTTTATTTATTTACCACACCTTTGGTTTATTTATATTTTTATTTATTTATCATATCTCTTTTATAAATATGATATTTGGCCCATGATATTTAGTCCATGGTATTAAAATGGTATTTGGCCTATAGACTTTATCTAAATAAGATCCCTTTTTTGAGTTTTATTTAAATATAAAGAGGTTTATGAAGTAAATATAAAAAGAGATTTTATTTATTTACCATACTTTTAGTTTATTTATATTTTTATTTATTTACCATGCTTCCAATTTATTTAAATTTTTATTTATTTATCATACTTATTTTTTATAAACCTCTTTATATTTTAAATTTATATTATGTTTATACATAATAATAATTAGATTGATTTTTAAAGAAAATAGACATTAGATTAAAAATATTAAACGTTACATGCAAAACATTTATTTTTACATTTACATTTAAGTTTACATGAGATTTATCCCATACTGAACTAACCTGATGCAATAAATTTTTTTGTATTTATTTCTTAACATTATGCCTATGCCTTTGTGTACCCTTAGAATAAGGTAGGTTTTAATTTTTTTTCCTAGAGAATACAATGGAAGGATGCGTGCCATCAAGGAATAAATAGCGATATCAGAAATAATTACTTACAACGTTATAACACAGAAGATTGTATGTATTGGCAGTGGCATTTATTTCCTTTTGTTAGAACACCAATTTAGAAATCACCGGCGAAGAGAAACATAAAATTTTAGAATTTTTTGGTCACATTCATAATAGAATTAATGTGTGAAATGAATAATATTCTGTTCTTAGAGATACTATTCTAAAAATTGCTCATATTCTTACATTACTCGCTAATATAGGTTTCTAGAAGTTTGTTGAATCTAATTTTTATTTCTCATTAGTAATATGATGTGTCTAGTGGCAGGGGTGTGGGTGTGGGTGTGCATTTGGTAAAGTCTCTAATAATCAAGCCAACGTTTATGTAGTGTTAAAAGAAATCAAACAAGCGATCTCATTTAGTATTAATAAATTTGTAACAAATTAATCAATAAAGTAATTTAAAATTTATTATCAAACAACTTTATTTTTGGTATTTCTCTTAGTCTTCAAAAAGATTCAAAGAAATGTAGATTTCATTGAAAAGTTCCAAGCAATTTATGTTCTATGGTATGATAACACCAAAGTGGATTTCTTAGTCAACCTTGCTATTCACAATATAGAGGGAACATTAAGTGTTAATAATTGGGAGTTTCACTACCCGATTATGTGAACATGAAGGCACTTGGTCATGCATGTTGGCATCACTTGGGAGCACTTGATGTCACATTCAGGGCTATGTCAACACAGTGTGGTGACACTTCAATATAACTCAATTATGAAAAAGTTTAGCTTTGTTCTTCGTTTCCCTGTGGTTTGTTAGAGATACTAATTATTTCACGGCTGAAGGGACAACATCACATCCATCACTTCAACCCATCAAACTTAAAAAAGGTAGCACTACCTCAACTTGATCCAAAGGGTAATCACCAGCACAACTCATTGAAACCCGAAGCAGTAATTAACCAACTTAAATTTTTTGTATAGATGGATGAATGAGACAAGAGGATTGATGCGTAGATATAGTAGAATCACATAGTGTTTTATTTTTAGTTGAAGTTAACAGTTGTCAAAACTTAGCTATAGTTAATTGTTCTTGAAACTAGTTGCAAATACTTATCTATTCTAGTGGCAACAAATCCCTCGTTATAGTTGCGGTCAATACCATGTAAAATAAGGCCAAGAAGTAGCTAGAACTTGAGAGGCCATATTGTGTAATTTGTTTGAGTTTAATATGAAGTGTGTGTTCTATGCACTTTCACATTTTGCATGACTTTGAATTCATAGTATATATTTTACAAACTTTTTAAATTTTCATGTGTATGGTTGTTGCGAGTGTTATTGGTGATTGCAGGTGTACCTAGTCACTACAGATTTGAGCTAGAGGCAGTTTCGTTAAAGTTCGACCATTGATTTGGGGGCCTACAAGTTGTATTAGAGCCATTATGTATTAGGGGAATTAAATGTATTAGAGCATGAAAGTGTTCTTAACATGCATATGAATATTTCAGCTGACTATGAGAGATGACGTCGAATATCAATATTGCTTAATAACAGGTTCCTATTCTGATTGAGAAAATATATGACTTGTGGTCTGTTAGAAGGAGAATATCGCTGCATTCTCATGATCTTTAGATATGTTACTAATGTGTATCTAGAGCCTATTGATCAAACAATAGAGATGGCTCTAACAAATACTTAGGGAGCGTTGTTAAAGGAGAACAAAAATAAGGATAGCAAAGCTCTTAGCCTTATTTAGAAAGGCTTAGATGATGTCATATTTCCAAAGGTGTCAAGCACAAAGTATTCAAAGAAGGCACGATACAATCTTGAATCCATTTACCAAAAGTGAATGATGTCAAGTTACGAAATTTTAGAAGAGATTTTGAGAATCTAAAGATAAAAGATAGTGAAACCATGGATAGTTTTATGACTCTGGTCATAAGTATTGTTAATCAATTGAGACACTATGGAGAAGATCTCCCAAATAAGTGAGTGATAGAGAAATTCCTCCATAGTTTTCCAGAGAAATTTGAAGCCATGGTTGTATCCATAGAAGATAATGCCTTCAAAACTCAGTTGCAATTTACTAAACAGAGAAGCAGAAGAAGGTTGAGTAATATAGGAAGAGACGACAAAGTATTTGATCAAAGATGCAAGAGAGATGATTATGTATATGAGGAGAAATCTCAACAACACCCTTCTAATTTAAGGGGGATTAACAACATAACATGGCATCAAGGAAATCAAAGGTATGATAAGTCTAAGGTATAATGTTATTATTGCAAAAGGTATGGTCATTTTGCTAACAAATGTTGGAAGAAGTAGGTAGATGTTGGAATTAGTTTGTACACACCTTAGAAGAGCCTAAAGATAATAAGAAGATGGTTCTTTTGACTGGTAACATGAATTAAGAATGTTCAAATGATATTTGGTTTTTGGACAACATCTGTAGCAATCACATGACTAGAAGTAGAGATTTGTTTTCCATTCTAGAAACTAGTATTCAATTTGAGGTCAAGCTGGGTAATGATAATAAGGTATGCATTAAGGGTAAAGGAGTGATTGTTGTTTATACTAGAAATGGTGAAATAAGAACAATAAATGATGTATATTATGTATCTAGTTTAAAATGAAATTTGTTGAGCATCGGAAAATTGATAGAAAAAAGGTACAAAGTGTTCTTGAAGGACAAGGTATGTATCATCTTTGATAAACATCCAAGTAACAACTACTAACAAGAGTGGAAATGAGAAAGAATATGATGTTTATGCTTATAATGAGAAATGAGTTAACTCCCCCCTTGAATACTTATAAAACTAAGAATTTGGATGAATCTTGGTTATGGCATTTAAGATATTGTCATTTATCTTTTGGTGGTCTAGATTTGTTGTAGAAGAAATAGATGGTGAAAGGGATACCTAATATTCAACAACCAACAAGCTCATGTGAAAGTTGTGTGCTTTCAAAGCATCATAGAGAGAAATTTGTAGCTGGAGTTTTGTTTGGGGCGAAAGCTCCATTAGAGATTGTACACACATATTTGTGTGGAGCGATGCAAACACCCTCATTGGTTGGTAATGTTCACCTTTTAACTTTTATTGATGACTACAGTAAAAAGGCTTGGCTTTATCTTCTGAAACATGGGTATTTATGAAGTTTAAAGATATGGTTGAAAAGGAAAGTGGAAAATATATTAAAATTTTAAGATCAGATAGAGGTGGTGAATAAATGCTAAATGATTTCATTAATTCTTGTGTCTCATGGAATCGAGAGACAATTTAATGCACATTATAATCCACAATGAAATGGAGTGGATGAAAGGAAACATATAACCATTATGAATATGGCTCAGAGCATGATGAAGGAAAAGCATATACCAAATGCATATTGTGGAGAAGCAGTAACTTGTGATGTTTATATTATTAATAGAAGTCCGACTAAGAGTGTGAAACTGAAAAATATAAAGCATGACTTGTAACTTAGGGGTTTAGTCAGCAAGATAGTATTGATTATAATGAAACTTTTGCACCTATAGCTAGACTTGACATAGTAAGGATGGTGTTATTTATTGTTGCACAAAATAAAAGGAAAATGTACTAGATGGATGTTAATTCTATGTTTTTAAATGGATTTTTGGAAGAAGAGGCTTATGTAAAATAGTCTCAAGGATATGAAATTAATGGACAAGAAGATAAAATTTACAACTTAAAGAAGAATTATATGGATTAAAACAAGCACCTCGTTTATACTATAGTATAATTGAAGAATATTTTAGTAACAAAGGATTCAACAAAATTCCATGTGATCTAACTCTTTATACAAAGGTAAAATAGGAAGGTAAAATTTTGATAGTTTTCATGTATGTTGATGATTCGATTTTCACTAGAGATCTTTCAGTAGATTATTTTAGGAAAACCTTGAAAATAGAGTTTGAGATGATTGAATTAAGGTTAATGAAACATTTTCTTGGTATTGAAATGACTAAATCTAAGATGGTAATTTTATTTGTGAACCTAAGTATGCAAAGGATATATTGAAAAGGTTTAGGATGGAGAATTGTAAGAAAATTATAATACCAGTTGCAACTGGTACAGAACTTAGTAATAAGGATCAAGGTTAAAATGTTGATCCAACTTATATAAAAAATTGGTTGGAAGTCTTATGTAATAGAATGAAACAAGGCATGATATAATGTTTGTTGTAATCTAAATTTCTAGATTCATGGAGTCTTCAAAGAGTACCTATTATCTAGTTGGAAAAGGATCATAGGATATGTTATTTTAACAACAAATTAAGGCATCCTATATACATCAGATTTAGATTTTAAATTAACTAGAGCTACTGATTGTGATTTTGCACGCACAATACTGATGACAGGAAGAGCACATTTGGGTATGTGTTTAGTTTTGGATTAGGTGAAACAAAATGGGAATAAAAGAGGCAATCCATTGTGAATTTATCATCTGTTGAGACATAATATGTTGCAACAAAAAAAACAACATGTCAAACTATAGAGATGAGAAGAATTTTGACTGATTTGTTTCATGAATAGAAAGAACCAACCTAGATTTTTTGTGACAACAAACCTGCTATTGCATTATCAAGAAACCATGTTTTTCATAAGAAGAGTAAGCATTTTAATATAATGTATCAATTCATTCGAGAATTAGAAAACAATAATGAAATTTGTACAGAGTTTTGCAGATCAAAAGACTAATTTGTAGATATATTTACAAAACCATTGGAAAAATAATTGTTTCAAACTCACAAGAAAAATATAGGGGTATGTATGGTGTAATAACATTTTTTAGTGTAACACCATATTGATGTAACAACAAAATTTTGTTTTTTGGTGAAATAATTAAGGGGGAGAAAGTTAGAGATACTGATTATTTCATGGATGAAGGGGTAGCACCACCTCCACTGCCTCAGCTCATCAAAATTCAGAAGAGAAACACTGCCTTAGCTTGATCCGAATTGGCAGCCACTACCACAACTTGTTGAAAAATGAAGGGGAAATTAACCAACTTAATTTTTTGTATAAATGGATGAACGAGACAAGTGGATTAATGCACATACATAGTGGCATCATAGAGTGTTTTATATTTAGCTGAAGTTGTCAGTTACTGTAACTCAACTATAGTTGATTGTTATTGAAACTACATTGCAAAAACTTACCTATTCTAGTGGTGGAAATTCCATGGTTATAGTGGTAGCCAACGACATGTAAAATCAAGCTGAGGGGTAGCCATGCCCTGAGAAGCCATATTGTGTAACTTGTTTGAGCTTAATATAAAGTGTGCGTTTTGTGCACTTTTACAATTTGCATGACTTTGAATTCATAGTATATATTTTACAAACCATGTAAAGTGTCATGTGTATGGTTGCTGTGAGTATTATTGGTGATTGTAGATGTCCAAATATATTGCAGATTTGAGCTAGAATCGAGGCAAAATGAAGGAGGAACCACTCCCTACTATCACATTCTATCAATAGAAACATGAAGTTTAAATCATAACCACCGAAGCCTAGGTCAATCATGATCCATTGACTAGTGAAGGAGGGCACCATTTTACAAAGGGAAGAATAAAATCCACAATGAAAAAGTGATCATATTAATGATAAAATAACTTATTTATACATGTGAAATCTAGGTACGAGAAAATTGTGTCTTGGCAACTTATTAACGGTAAAAAAATAATATAAAACTAATTACACAATATACAATAACAATCCCAAAGGATTAGTTAACATCCCCCCTTAATCTAAAGGGACATTTGTCATGCCAAGTAACATTCTAAACTTTTTAAACTTTTCACGTCCCAGTGCCTTTGTAAATATGTCTGCGACTAGCTCTGAAGTAGAACAATGTGGCAGAGGAATAACTTTGGCCTCTACATATTGTCAAATCAAGTGATATTTAGTGTAAATATTTTTCCGTGATCATGAAACTTGGGATTCATGGCCAACTGAATTGCAGAAGAGTTATCAATAAGTAGTGGAGTTGAAGCCTTTTGTTTCTCCTGCAAGTCTTCAAGTATTTTACAAAGCCAAATTATTTCTTTTGTAGCTTGAGCTTCTGCAACATACTTGGCTTCAGTGGTAGAATCAACAGGAACAAATTTCTTGCATGATCCCGAATTGATGGTTATTGATCTAAGATTCATCAAATAACCAGAAGTTGAGACCCCATTCTCTTTATCTCCGTCAAAATCAGAATCTGAATAACTGGTGAGATGGAAATCTACAACTTTGGAATATTTGATGCCATATGTTTGAGTGTGTTTCAAATACTTAAGCACTCACTTTGCTACATTCCATTAAACTTCACATGGCTAATGCATGAACCTAAAAATCATCCCTACAACAAAAGCTATGTCAGGTCGAGTAGTAGTTAGAAATTCAAACTTCCAACAAGTTGCTTGTACTTTTTTGGATCCTTAAATGTAATTCCTTTAGTGGAAGTAAGATTCAAAATTTTTCTCCCATGAAGTAGCAATAGGGTTACAATCCTGCATCTCAAATCTGTCCAATAGTTGTCCAAAATATTTTTTCCAAGAAATAAAAATATATTTGGGTTTCTGATCAACTTCAATCTCCAAATAATAATTCAATAAACCCAAATCTATCATGTCAAAAAACTCTCAATAATTCTCTTTTAATGGATGTTATCTAGTAATCATTATTTCTTGTTATCTTCAAACCATCTACATACACAACCAAATATACAACTGACTTTCCAATCTTCTTAAAAAAAAGAGTTGCATCATCCAAATCAAGTATCTTATAATTCAACTTGAGAAGGCATTCAATTAATTTTTCATAATATGCGCAAGATGCATATTTCAGTTCATACAAAGGTTTCACAAACTTACATACCTTTTGTTCTTTTCCTCTGACAACAAAACCTTCTGGATGAAACATAAAAAACATCCTCCTTCGAATCACCATTTAATTTCTTTTTTTTTTTTAAATCCATATGGTGTATCTTCTAACTATTTTGAGCTGCAAAAGAAAACAAAGTTCTAATGATGCCCCATTCTGTTGTAGGAAAAAATTTCTCTATGTAGTCAACACCTTCCTTCTAAGCATAGCCTTTTTCTACAAGCCTTGCCTTGTATTTATTAAGCGAACCATCTTCCTTGTACTTGATTTTATATACCGATTGGCGACCAATAGGTTTGACGCCAGTAGAAGGATCCACTAACCTCCAAGTTCCATTCTTAATAAGTGCATCATATTCCTTTTTCATTGCATCCTTCTATTCATCGCAATTAGCAGCTTCCTGAAAAAAACTAGGTTCACTAATTGTAGAATGATTAAATTCACCGTCATGAGAAACATTACCTAAATCACCTTTAGAAGAAATTTCTATTTCAAGATAATCATACTTTCTTGGAACTTTTCAAATGTGTGTGGATCTTCGTAAAGGTTGTTGAAGTGGCTGTGAAGGTTGCTCATCCTCAAGTACAGGTTCTTCAGGAACACTTTCTGACCCTATGGAAACAACACTATCCACCAATTTTTCTTCAATAGTAATATTCTCATCATTCTCATGAGTAAAGATGGAAAAACCACATAATTATGAAAAATGGCAACCCCCTTTAGTATGTGGAACATCATTATCATATTCAAAATAGAATGTTTTGGATGCAAATTTCTCAAAATGAGTCAGTTGTCTGTCAACAGTGGTATTCTTTATTCGATTCAAGGGAAATAACACCTCTAGAAAGAATGAACTTCTTATTTTCTTCATCATACAACCTGTATGCTTTGGAAGTATTGGAATAACCCAAAAATATACATTTTCGACTCCTTGCACCTAATTTATTTCGATGTTGCTTAGGAATTAAAACATAACATTTAGATCCAAAAACTCTGAAATGTTGAACAATTGGGAGTCTATCATACCAAATTTCATAACGAGTTTTGTTACTAATAACGGAAGAAGGATGATGATTTCTAATATATGCTACACAAAGCACAACTTCTCCCCAAAACATCATCTTCACATTCTTAAAAAACATCATAGATCTAACTATATTGAGCAAAGTTCTATTCATACGTTATGTAATGATATTCTGTTGCTAATTATTAGGTATGGTAGTCTGATATTTGATGCCATTGTCATTTAAATATTGTTAAGAATAATTAGAAGTATATTCACCATCGTTATCAGTTATGAGAATGCCAATATTCAGTTAAGTTTTATTTTTTATCATTGAATGAAAAGTTTTAAAAAAATCAAACACTTGTCACTTATCTTTCAACAAATACACCCAAAACATTCTCGAGTAATCATCAATAAATTTTAGCACATATTTATTTCCATTGGTAGTTGCAATAGGCATAGGTCCACATAAATCTAAATGTATGAGACCTATTTTTCTGAAAGCTATAGAAGAAGAACTATGAAAAGGTTGCTTACAATTTTTTCCCAAAATATAAGCATCACATGGTGTCATCTTTCACGGAATTGTAGGTAATCCTTTGATATCTTGTTATCTCATTATTCTGATGCTATCATAATTAATGTGACCAAAACGTGCATGCCATAATAAAGTGGAAGAAAGAATATCACTTTTCTATGCTAAAAGAGAAGAATTATCACTTACAATAGGGGATGTGCCATTCAGTTTTAAAAGCGTACCTTCTTCAACACCAGTCATAATGACTACATGATCATATGCTCTACGTATCTTAATGATGCCATCAAATATATGTATAGAATTCCCTTGCTATCAAATATGTAGAAGAAACATTATATTTCTTTGAAATTGTGGAATGTAAAGGACATATTGTAGAACATAATTTGCAATATTTGGTATCTTCAAACGAATAGATCCAATCCCTAAAGGCTTAATTTGAGATTTATTAGCAAAGTAAACGATGTCATCAACTTGATCATTAAATGTTTCAAACAAATCTCTTCTAAAAGCAATATGACATGTGGCCCCTGAATCCAAAATCCAACTATGTTGCCAAGAAGAAAATGTTGTAATTAGAACATCATTAATATTAAAATTGTAAAGGGAAACAATGTAATGTGTAGACTTCGATGATTTTTCCTTATCTCGTGGTGGTTGATCTTTCTTTTCATTTAACTTTTCTCTCCTTTCACTGAATTTCTCCCAAGGAATTCTACAATTAGCAATAATATGACCAATTTTACCACATCTAAAACATTTGATAGTTGGTTTATCATTAAAATTCCTTTGTTGTATATCATTTTGTTGTCTGTCTCCCTGATTTCCCCCCCTGCCTCTATAATTTATTCTACCATGACCTCTAGTACTTTTATCACCTCTAGAAGTTTCACCATGAGACTTCTGATCTTTTTGTGCAAGGCACAAAGTTTCTACATTAGAATTGGGTGGAGCCTCTTTCTTCCCAAAGGCCTTTTCTCTCTCAGCTATGCTTTTCACTAGTTGATCAAATGTAATGTATTTTAACTACCCACTAGCTTGGAGAGATTCCAAGTAGTGTGAATATATAGGGTGAAAGAATTTTATAAAAGTTATAAGTTGTAAATCAACTTCAATTTCAGTGGATTTTATATAATGAAAAATAAATTTTATTTCAGAGGCCATCTTTAAAGGATCATTGTCCTTCATCTCGAAATTAAATAATCTCAACAACAACTGAATAATTTCAAGTTTTGAATACGAATCATAAATTTCTTTCAACTTTAGTAATGATTCAAATGCTTTATTACAAGAAATAATATATTGACTTACCTCCTCTATCATTGATGCAGTGATTAATGCGTATGCCTTGCTATCTTTTGTCTCCTAAATTGCACGTTGCTTTTCACTTTTAGACAACTCCGACACAATTTTTGTTTCGATCATTATATTTCTTTCCTTGACAGAATTCCCGCAAACCATTAAAAATAAGGGCACTCTTAAGTTTCTAAAACCATTCTTGATAATTCTCTTTTCCGTTAAGCACAACTCTAACTTTGGAAACCATTGAAGTCATTATTGTGTTGTAATAAAAAATATTCTTCAAACAAATCCTTTTTAAATTTTCAAATATGTGCAATACTGTTTTAAAAGAAATATAAATCCTTTTCTCCTTTCAAAATAAAAAATTGGCTTGTGGTTCGATGGTGGGCTTCAAAAATAACCTCGAGGAGGGATATGTTAAAACCTCATTATTTTCCATTTTATGAAAAGTTATTTTTAATAAAAAATTAAATTTCAAACCTTGTCTTCCCCTTTATGAAAAGTTCTTTTAAATAAAAACTTGAATAAAACTATTCATGCTTTATCTCCATTTTTTTATATTTTTTTTTTGTGAAAATAATTCTCTAGTGGAATAATTGATGGTTGTTGAGCAAGTCAAGATTGTAAGGTCCCACCTTACCAATCATCAATAATATAGAGAAGTTAAGGTCACATTGAACACTAGTATTCAATCATTTTTTTCCTTTTATATTTTCATAATATGACTAACTTAGTTTTCATGTAATCGTGTTCCTTCCTCTATTTCAACATGAAGAGTCAGGGATAAATTTCCCTTAAAACCAATTCCAAAACACATTTCTCCTCAAGTTTAAATAAGCATGTGCTCTTATCATACTTATACATGAGCTCTAAATAAGAATAGAAATAAATTCCACCATAATTCCATGTGCAAACATTAAGCTAGACAAACCTATTTGATTTCCTAGATTGTGCCAAATAAGCTCCACTTATTAACTCTTTATATCACAACCACAAAAGTGTGCCACAAGAACCCAAAATATTATGCTTATATCACAAAAATGACAATAACGGTATGAATATTAACCTACTTGTAACAAGATAAATAAAGGAGGAACATGCCTCTCTTTATCAGTAAGTCTAATAAATATGATATGTTTATTGTTTCATCAATTAGAAATTTCCAATGGCATTGCTTTAATCATGAGACTCATATAATGAATGTCGCAGTAAGAGCAGCCACTGTTACAAATTCAGAAGCATATTATTCTTCAAAAAGTGACAAATAAAACAATGCACTTGCCAAAATTGGGAACAATAGTTGTTTTCTACAGTCATTAAAGCATAGGACTATACCCATGAATACATGCAACTTAGACAAAACATATTATGCTCACTTGCACAAAATCCTACATAATTGGTTTCTGTAAAATTGTTTCCTACAACAACCCCCCACCTTTTTTAATGAAATATTTAGATAATAAAAGTAAAAACTGTGCTATTCTGTATTCACACTTCAAAAACATATTAAATTAATTTTCACATTCATATAAAAACTTGCAGAAATAGGAAGCTACATCCATTAAATAATTTATTCATAATTTTCCAATACATAAAAGCTATAGTAAGTAAGACACTTACTCTAACAATTTATATGCACAAAAGATACAACAATTGAGGTATTTTGATAAACACTTTTCAAGCATGCAATCTACAACCATTGAGTGCTTTTGACAAACACTTTGCAAGAATGCAATCTACAACCATTGAGGCATTTTGTCAAATACTTTGCAAGCATAATCTATAACCATTGGGATATTTTTTCAAACACTTGGAAACAATGAATTTTGAGATTCTTCTTTAACGTATTTAATTCATAAAATTCATAAATTTAAACTTCAGTGTTGGCATCTTAAAACAGGGACCAAATAATCTTAATCTTTCACCAAAAACTTGACACCAAACAAACATAACTAGCATCGACAATCTGCAAAAATGCCCAGATTTATGATTTAGGTTTTGAAAAACATTTTTGGAATCAAATCGAGGGTTACATGGCCATATGGTATGGATACCCCCGTATGTTGACTTGAATAAGTACCAAACCACCCATGGATGCATTTTTTTAAACTAGAAAATATTTTGACTCCCAGAATCTCATTTATAGATTTTGTCAAATAGATGGCATGCAAGCTTGAATCTGCAACCATGAATAACAAATAGTAACACATAATTAAGTTATAATTACTTAAGTATTTCCTAAATGATTTTCTATATAATTTCATCTACTGTAAATGAATTGAAGGATTTTGAGATTCATTAAGAATTATTTTCATTCAATCATTCCTACAAACACATGGAAAACATCTTGAGTTGTTGTAATACATGTAGAGAATTACTCCAAAATAAGAGTTAACCAGTGATGATTCTTGCAATGAATTATGTATCCTTACTTGTTATCTACATTTTCAAGCATTACAAGTACATAACGACTGACATTACCTTAATTATTTTCTTTGAAAATCTTGGTTGCCATTATTTCTGCATTTTTATTTTAAGGGTTGATCTAGTGATTCCTTCAGGTATGATTTGGATATGTGTATATTTCCTTACTTCTCCGGTAGGTTGCAAGTTAGCACTTATTCATGCATAATTATTTTCATATATAGTAAAAATAATAGCATTTCTCATTCAAAATTTTCTTCAAACACTTGGAAACATATCCTCAAACCCTTTCTAAAACATGCCTCTAATTACATATTTTAATTAAAACAAAACAAAAACAAAACTCACAGAAATATTACCCAAATCCTTTGACAATTCTTTACTGTAATTACCTTTAGCAATATTTGTTTTTTCTTTCTCAAACACTACAATACCAAGGTTAGTACAATAAACTACACCAATAATAATTCCAACTTGAGATCTAAACATCCATACATATAGAACACTCTTAGTCTTGATTTTTAACTAGCCATTAAGATTCTAGATAACATAAGCTTAAACCAAAATTAGATGCTTACAACAATTTCAATTTTTTCTAATTTTTTATGCTAATACTATACTAAAATTCCAAGACAATAAAATTTATACCTGATGAGATATTCAACTCTAATCACTGAGAATAAAATCTGTCTCTGATTCCTTAACCAACTCATTTTAACCATCTCGTTTTCCACCCAACCATATCTAGGGAGAAATTCTTCCCTTGGAACCCACGAGTTATAGGAGCTCACAAGTAGTACCAAAATATAGCAGTAGAGAGATGAGATATACAAGGAAAGCTAAGGAAGATAAGTTTCACTTCCTCTCAATACCACTCATGTTCAAATCCATTGGGTAGAGCTACTTAGTAATTCAGATTAGCATTATGATACTCTCTAGGTCTCTTCTTCTCACAATATTCTTGACATATCTCCAACTCTTGGTATCACAATGCACCTCTATTCCCACCCCCCCAGTGAGAAGACATGATACACATATATATGAGGAGAAAAAAATTCTTGTCATAAAGGAGGAGTAATATGCATGCCTTAAGAAAAAGTAACATATTCCATTTATAGGAGTGTAATTCATTCCATTAAGGATAGGTATGCATGCCTTAGCTAAGGAGAGTGTAACATACGTATTAAGGAGAGCATAAGAGAAAGAGAGAGAGAGAGTTATGTAGAGCCATGAGAGTCATCAAGGAGAGAGGTGTGAAGCGATTGAGGTGATGATGATGACTTGTAATTCGTTTTTAATAATAATATCATAGTCTCATAAAAGATAATAATAATAATAATAATAATATTGATGATTATGTCAATATTGAACTATTATGATTGATTAGTGATAAGTTAAGTGATTTTCCTTCAACTATACTTGATTACTAATTAATGAAAGGTGATCTACTATTTTTGGAAAGTCATACTTGAGATGCTAGACATGACATTATATTTTTAGAAAATCACTCCAGAATTGTCAAAAATGATATTTTTTTAAGGTAATTCATCCCCGCGTTGCCCATGAGTTGTCATAAAGGAGGAGTAATATGTATGCCTTGAGAAAAAGTAACATATTCCATTTATAGGAGTGTAATTCATTCCATTAAGGATAGGTATGCATGCCTTAGCTAAGGAGAGTGTAACATACCTATTAAGGAGAGCATAAGAGAAGGAGAGAGAGAGTTATGTAGAGCCATGAGAGTCATCAAGGAGAGAGGTGTGAAGTGATTGAGGTGATGATGATGACTTGTAATTCCTTTTTAATAATAATATCATAATCTCATAAAAGATAGTAATAATAATAATAATATTGATGATTATGTTAATATTGAACTACTATGATTGATTACTGATAAGTTAAGTGATTTTCCTTCAACTATACTTGATTACTAATTAATGAAAGGTGATCTACTATTTTTGGAAAGTCATACTTGAGATGCTAGACATGACATTATATTTTTAGAAAATCACTCCAGAAGTGTCAAAAATGATATTTTTTTAAGGTAATTCATCCCTGTGTTGCCCATGAGTTGTATTTTTCTTCCGGAGAATAGATATTCCACATCCTTATCGCGGGCATCTTCGTGCCTTAGTAGATTGAGTACTCTGTGCCCTTATCTACTTAAAATATCCAAGATTCCAAACCTTGATTTTTTTAAATATTCAGGACTCCGCACCCTAAAATTTATAGATACAAGACTCCATGTCTTTATCTTTCATATGTTTAGGACTCAACGCACTAATTTCCATTGCTTCTCATCTACTCTGCTTTGAAACTTCATGCTTCACCTTAAGGTATTGATTGTGTGCTCATACTCATATTATGGTTCATTGGTAAGGTCTAGTTCCAAGACCAAGAATTGTGCATGATTTCTGTAGTCATTTTGGTTTTGAAGAAATGACTTCCGCAATCATTTATAATTTGAACATCCTTGTTTGCAAATAACCACGTACCCTACCACATCTTGCTTAGTACAAGATTAGACATATATAATCATACAAATCATGTATCATGACTCCCACAATCATTTATACTTTGAACATCCTTGTTTGAAGATAACTAGGTCCCATGCCACATCCTACTTAGTAAAAAATTATGGATATATAATCATACAAATAATGTATCACGACTTCCACAGTCATTTATAAATTGAGAATCCTTGTTTACAAATAACCAACCCCCCCCCGGCCACATCCTTCTTAGTACAATATTAAGCATATATAATCATATAAACCATGCATCATCCATAAATCATAATTAACCATATGTTCCACATAACCATGATCATCCATGTATCTATGTGTCCTAATCCTGGATCACCATCCATGTCATACACATATGTCCAAACTAGGATATCAAAAGAGAAAACATCGATAATATGTACTTAGCCAAAATCAATATTTATCATTAGCAACCGTGTGATCCTAACCAGGTCTATAGCATACAAGCATATACATATGTCTGACATGCATAATCTTTATATCACCACATCAAAATCACTCTCTCTAAGTTTCACAAAACTAATCTTGCCGAAGTGGGACACTACAAACATACCTTAGCTCATCAAGTGAAGAAAATTAAGCATGTGTTAAAACCCCTTTACCCCTTCACCATATTTGTTTCCCAGTCACTTGCAAATATAATTATAAAGCAGATTATCTCTTGCCAGCAACACAAACACTGGGCCTTCCAGCAAGTATGGGCTCTTGCTGTGGCCTAAAAACAACAATTAGATGATGGCAGGTAGTGGGCATCAATCCGTTTACATGCAATTTTCTTCCGAGACCACCCAACAAAGGCCAAATATGAAAATTTGGGGATTCAAGTCACAATACCACTGTGTAGGCTAGCCCTAAATGACATGGTCAACATACAAGCCAAACACACAAAATCCTCTTTGGTTACAAAATGAGCCACCAAAGATTTCAGATTTAAGAATCTAAAGGGTGTGAGTGCAAGCCACTGATTCGATGATATAAACAGAAAGACAGTCATAGGAAAACCCTTCACTTAATCACACGTCCTCCTTTTCTTGAGTAGGAGAACTTTCAACAACACCAATCATGCATGAATAACCCTTCATTTGGTTTATGACTACAACTAGTCTTTGCAACTTGCTCCTTCAATGATGCTTCCACCTAACAACATCATCTACGGGATCTTCACACAAACGCAGAACAACCTCTACATAGCACAAAATGATCATGGAATTTATGAATACTGAGTGCTCTGATACAACTGTACATAGGGCAAAATAAACTCCAGAATGAAAAAAAGTGATCATATTAATGATAAAATCACTTATTTATACATATGAAATCTAGGTATGAGAGAGTTGTGTCCTCGTAACTTATTAATGATAAAAATGGAATATAAAACTAATTACACGATATACAATAACAAACCCAAATGATTAGTTAACAACCACTGGGGAGTTAATTTTATACCTGATAACATTAACGAGCCCCATGTAAAGTGTTGATTGGGTGAAAAGGGAGATGACCAGAGTCACAACTTGTGGTTTCCCGATGAGGCCATAGTTGTTGGTCCCATTAAATTTCGACTGTTGATTTAGGGGCCCACATGTTTATGGCACTATGCATCCTAAATCATGGAAAATTAAGGAAGGAATTCATTACCATGGTATAGTAGACTACAACCGCGATGCAACCTATCCATTTGATTTTAGTGGCAACTTTGCTTAAGCATCAAGCAACATCGAGCTTGGGCCTTTGTGGTGGCGGATTTAAATATATGTAGTGTTCTCTCTATTTGGCATGAGAGGAAACAATTGTCCTAATACACATTTTGTTAGAAAAAATAGAAGAGAGAGTAGAGACATTACACACAACACAATCTCCCTTGATCTTTTTATTGATCATCACAGGTACAAATATATAAGACACAATTTACTGACTTCGACACAACCACATCACCATTACAACTCACACATTGGAAACAACGACTTCTACACTGACTCCTCGTAAATCCTAAGGACATCTATACATGACATGGAAGCATTACCTCAAAAACCCTCCATTAATTCTTACATGGATAATATTAAAAACACATATTACAACAATAAATAAATCTTTGTCTAACTGGTCTTCATCAACGCCCACATCCACTCTGGAATTTTGCAAACACTGCTCCTTCACCACCACATCTTCGAGCTTATACTTGACCTCCATTTAAAACGTAACTGCCTCTGACCATTGTTGATGAACTTTGTAAGATAAAAAATATTGACACCAAGGCTCGTCAGGGCTTCCACGATAAGAGATGTCAAGCAATGAACCATCCTATGGACCAACCACCATCTGTTGGATATTTCACTTTCGACTATTCGTTAGTTGATAGGATGGTGGTCTAGATACTGAATGTGCTCAAGAGATGATCAAACAACTTGACCTTACACAAGAATTGATGTTTTAGACACCAGGGCTTCCAGTTTAAGAACCACCAACCCTTTTTATAACCAAAATTACTAACATACAATAATTGACGTTTTGAACACTGGGGCTTCAAGTTTAAGAACCATCAATCCAATAAAAAACACACAATATAAAACTTTATCAAATCACACCACACAATAGAAAAACTTAAATCTCTTTTACTTTTAAAATAGTTTAAGAGGTGATTCTGATGACCACTCATCACTATCTGATTCTAACATGTCATCCAAGTTGGCTATGTTTGTAGTTTCCTTTCCATTGAGAATATCCCTTGCATGAGTTCTACAATTCCACGCAGTATGTCCATATTTGTGACAGTAGAAGCATTCTGTTGAACCCTTTGTTTTTTTCATTTTGCCTTTGGAAAATAGTGCAAGTTCATGTTGACCACCAACATCTGAACCCTCTGTATTTGCCCTTTTTTCCTTAGCTAAAAGTGATGATACCATTCCTTCTAATGATTGAGAAGACATTTCGCTTAATGTGAATACAATGTTTCTATACTTGGGAGATAAGCTATTTAATATAATTTCTTTAGAATCATTTGTTTCTACCTTGGCACCAATTTCGGCCAATTCCCGAAAGAGAGACATTAACTCATTTATACGATTACAGAGAGGTGTCTCATCATGAATTTTGAGACTAGAGAGCTGCAATTTTAAAGAGAACTTTGCGTTCATAGCCTTTTCCCCAAATAGCTTACTCAGATGTTCCCAAAATTCATGAGCCGATTTTTCTAAATCAATCATATGCATCTGAGTGTATGAAAGACCCAATCTAATTATGGCCTCAACCTTTTCTTCTTTCTTTTCCCATTTTTCTAAAAGCTTGGCATCAGTAGGAGCATTTTCGGTTCCTTTTACTATACTCCACAGACCTCTATTCATATGATGCATTTGAATTTTAACTTTCCATGTATGGAAATTGATGCCATTAAACTTCTCTAAAGGAATAGAGTCCATGTTACCTCTTTTTCTTCTTTTAGATCTAAGATATGTGAATCTAATTCTTTTCCCACACTACCAACAACAATTTAGCTTGCAACACACTGTCTCTTAAGCCCTCAAGCTATCTGTTGCTTGTCAAATACCCATTGGATTGTATAGACCTTTATGAGGCACATTCACAACAAGGATCTGTGTGTAGGAAATGGTTGGAGACCGACCTTCTGTGCGCAGAAACTAGGGACTACAGTAGAAGAATCTTCCTGTTGTGAAGACACATTAAAAGGCAGTGATGAAAGCATCAAGAATGATTATATTTTGGGGCATCAATGCTTGAGATTTGAGTAGATCAGGTTCAGCTCCCTCGCTAAGGCAACACTCTTCTACAACACTAACTTTCAAACTCATGGTTGCGACATTTTTCACTGGATCCACTCAGCGTGGCCACCACAAAGAAATGCAGTGTCAACAGAGATTGTGGCAACAACAATTGAATTTGAAGAACACTTTTCTTTTCTAGTTCACAAACCTTGACACATGCTCACCTTTTCTCGCTCCCAAGCATGCAATGGTGGATTTCTTCCACCAATTTGACAACATGCTCTGCCTCCTTCAACAATGATACTTTATCCAACTATTCTTGCCATATCTCCAAACTCTGATACCCAAAGTCCTTCAAATGACAACAATGGATCGCTGTCTCTCATGCCCTCACCTTCGACTAGCAAAAGCAACAACTCACAGATCTAATTACAGATTTGACGGATGTCATCTATAGATATCGCAACTTCTATTTGATCTTTGAACTATGCAGATCTTGATTAAAGAAATGCTGGGTGTGAAGATTATAGCGACAACATTATATTGTTTCTGCAATCTGTGCACCGCACACTGGCTTTAAAATAAATAGCTTTCACAAAACCAGATTGCCAAATTGCAAGAGCTTTAACTATCTATCTTGCCTCTCAGATCTTAGCCTTATGGCTCTGATACCATGTTAGAAAAATAGAAGAGAGAGCAAAGCCATTACGCACAACACAATCTCCCTTGATATTTTTATTGATCATCACAGGGACAAATATATAAGACACAATTTACTGACTTCAACACAACTAGATCATCATTACAACTCACACATTGGAAACAACAACTTCTAGACTAACTCCTCGTAACTCCTAATGACAACTACACATGACATGGAAGCATTACTTCCAACACATTTTGGTATTTAGGACTCCAAGGATCATCTAGCTTGTGGAGATTTCTATGGAGTACAAGTGGATGATGGCGACATAGGCCTTGGCATTTAGGACTCGAAGGATCATCTAGCTTGTAGGGATTTCTGTGGAGTACAAGTAAAGGATGCCGACACATACATAAGTTGGTAGGTAGAAAATTCCATGCTTTCTCTCCTCCTACCTTCAAGACAACATGGTTCAACTACAATTGAAGTACCATCAATTAGCTGCACAATGGACATCGACAATGAAACTATTGAACAAAGACAATAGCTGTAAAAATAAAAAATTAAATAAGAAACTTAAGAAATGAAATAAAAAAGAAGAAGGAGGAAAAAAAATTAAAAAATTAATTGGTATGCATGTTACTCTATCTTCTCCTTACTCTACCAAGTCTGCATACTTTCCTCTCTCCTTAACCGAGAGCATGTCGTAATCAATCCCTCATCTGTTTAGGTAACATACAAGTGAAATTTTATTTAATTCTAAATATATATTACGAAGTCTACAACACTAAGACAAATTTTATTTAATTCTAAATATATATTACAAAGTCTACAGCACTAAGACTTTTAGTTATACTTTCATTTTGTTGTTATAGTGTACAAAGTACAGGCTTACTAATCCTATGTTCTATGAACTCTTGAAATTCAGCATCAATATAAAATTTCGAATATGATTTATAAAAAGAAGAAAATATGTGTGTTAGTCAGAAACTTCGTCGTGTTTTCTGATTGTTTTCTGATTTTTTTTTGTTTATGTACATAGAATCCGGTGCATGTCTATTTATAAGAAATGGTTCAGACATAGGAGACAGATAACAGAATCAAATGTGTGGAATTATACGAAAACACTGCATTAACGAGTGGATTTATTAAATAATGACGAACAATTAGTGTATGGAATGGAAAATATGAAATGAACACAAATCTATGCAGTTTCTGTGGGCAATGATTGAATAAAATTAATCGATGTGCCAGAAAAGACGGTAAAGTTATCCCATCGAACTTTGCCTAGATAGCTATTCTAGAGAGCTCAGATTTCAAGTAATTAAACACAGTTTGTAATTTCGAAACTTTGCGGCTGCTTTTTGGAAAAAGAAAACACGCACCCTCGCTAAATCGATTACAGTTCATCATGAAAGTAGAAATCTTTCTCGAGAGTGACTCCATTTCCAATTTCTATATTCCATTCATCACGAAAGTAGAAATGTTACAGGAGAGTGGGTGCCTGCATTTTTATATTGTAGTGGCCACCACTGAATACTAGATTTAATCGCCAATCGAGACTCTTGCTTCACGAAATGACATTGTGATTTGAAAGAGTGGAGAATTATTTAGTTGATGGCGAAGTCTCAGTTGTAATGGCCATCAGTCTATGAAAGCGTGCACATTACCAGTGGCGAACAAACCAACATCCGTATCGTCACGCCGTCTCTTTGAAGGAGGCAAAAGAACAAACGTGGCCTACCATACTGATTCTCCAAACATTGTGCTGCCGTAACACGAATCAGCCTGATCGTCAGCGACGTCCACTGTTTCGTCCTTCCTCTCCGATTAATTCGAATCAGATTTTCCGGTTTTCGGAGAGAAGTTTTAAGTGTGTTGGACAGATTTCTAGTTGTAGCCTTGTGAAAAAATTTGTGGCCAAATCTTATTTTGTGTTGTTTAAATTGTGGTTTTCCTACATATATGGATTCAACACTCTCAAAAACGTCCACTGTTTGGTCCTTCCTCTTCGATTAATTTGAATTAGTTTTTCCCGGAGAGAAGTTTTAAGTGTGTTTTTTAAGAGTGTTTGGTAGATTTCTAGTTGTAGCCTCGTGAAAAAATTTGTGGCCAAATCTTATTTTGTGTTGTTTAAATTGGGGTTTTCACTACATATATGGATTCAACACTCTCAAAAACTCATGGGGCACTTTGATTGTGAAGAGTTCACATGTCAAATTTGTGATTTCAATGAATCTTGTTAGATTCTAATAAATTAGATCGGAAAATAAATTGGAAAACTTTCTATTTAAAGAGTACTTGAAAAAAAAGAATACATATTGCATGAGTCTTCTTCAAAAAGATCATTTTTCTATCACACTACATTATACCATAGTTCCACAATATTATGTGAATGTAAATTTTCCTATATCTGTGAACCAAAAATGGCTATGAGTAGTGCACTCATATTCTAATCAACATTGATATGTCTAGAATATTTTCCCATTTAGCTACATAACACAAAATTAGAGATTCATACAAAATTCTCTTAAAGAACCCATAGGTCAAATACTCTTATATAATGTTAATACTCCCCTACATTTGACACATAATCTTGAACAAAAGCAACAAAATATATGACACCTAGATCTTTGGCGACACCTCTTTTTGATATGAAGTCTGCAACGTGATTTTGTTCTCTGTATATATGCTTGGTGCTTGTAGGATATACGCTAAAATACCTTCGCTATAGTGCGGATGTGACACATCCAATTAGTTAACAAAGGTGGATGGAAATGTGAGTGACCTTTTACCCAATCAATAATTCGCTTGGAATCCCCAAAAACCTATAAATTATTGATTCCAATCCATTTTGCACAGATGAGGATGCCGTAAAGAACAATGATTTCAGCTCGGCTATTGGTACCCTTTCCACCCTCCCACCAGAAATGGTAATATTAACTAGGTTAAGTGACAATGGATGCACCACAACCACACCATCTATTAGAGCAGGTGCCATAAAAAAACCCACTGGTAACTTTTGCCAAATATCCCATTTTTTAATCCTTGTTTTTTTTGGGTTGTGCCATGGGGCAAATTTCTGAAAAATACACCACTTTTATCATCGTGCTCTTCATGTCCACCACTAAATGATAAAAAATCCTTCTATGCCCCATATGATGTAGAAGTGCATAGTGCAAAAGTCCTTTTGTGTCCCAAACTAGTGTTGTAAGCAATCCTTTAGTGAGCTGGTAACCCAAGCAGAAGCAATGTGAAGTGTATGTAAGATGTCTGTAGAAAATGGACAAACCAAGAATAAGTATCAAACATCCTCTATATCATTCATACATAGTGGGCAAATAATAAGGCCAATGAATCCCCTATGAACAAGATTCTCCCAGGTAAGAATTTTGTTATGTAAAGACAATAGACATAAACACTTGAGTTTCTAAGGTATCTCCCAAGTCCAATACTTTTGAAACCAAACTATGTGTACTAGAGATATCGAGGAAGCACAAATAGTTTTGTATATCTCTCTAATCACAATCCGACCCATAGAAATCTATCCGTCGAGCCTAGGTCTAATGAGGCTATAATTTTGTTTGAATGACGAATTTATGTTGGAATTCGGTGAGAATGTTTTTAAGAAATCCAACTATGAAAGTGTTTGAATCATTTTGTCACCGTGGAAATAGATTAACACCATCAAAAACACTTGGAGCACCCAAAACCCTGAATCTTAATAGTTGTAACAAAGATTTCTCAAAAATTCCACCAAATTTTTTCAAAATCATCCCAAATTTCTATTATTTTCAGAAAGAGTCACCTCCTCACACTACTGTTATTATTTGTACCAAGAAACTTTCTTAAACTACTATTAACTTCCTTAAACTACTATTATTATTTGTATTGAGATTTTTATTTATTTTTAATAGAAAGGTTGTGTTGAGATAGAGGTTAGTATATATTGAAAAGTAATTTGAATAATGAAATGCTATATTAGAATTTTACAAAACTATGCTATAATGAGTTTTCAATTCTTTTTAAAAAAATTTTTTATAATTATTTTTAGCTTTCAGCTTTCTTTTCGCTGAAATTTAAATTCAAATAAATAAATTAATTTATATGTTGGAAAACTGCCATGTGTTTAAGAAACTTAAACATATAATTTTGATAGAATGAATCTGGAAACCATTTAACATTCTATATTTACTGGAAACTTAGAAAAGTCATTTTTCCTTTGCCACAATGTAAATAAACCATTGATACCGACAAATCTATCATTATCATGACGTAAAAGTCATTTTTCCTTTGCTACAATATAAATAAACAATTGATACAGACAAATCTATCATTATCATGACGTCAACTAAATTCATCGCTTCACAGCTTTTCTAGAAAAGAGTCCGGGGAGGAAAAAACCATACCTACCTTCCTTTTTAGACATGAGGGCCTTTGAATGTGAATGTAGTTATATCTTCTCTTAAAAATGGTAGGGCCTTCTTATCTAGTTATAAAACTGTTTAATAAAATACATTCAACCATTTTCATATGTGCACGCAAAACATAAGGAGCCACTTTTAGAAACGTGTATAGGTTTATATATATATATATATATATTAAAAGTTAAAGCTTTAGTATTATAGCTTATGAGAATTTTTATTTGTAGTTTGATTGAGCATTTATAAAGAAAAGAGCATATGCTTAACTCTTAAATAAATTTAAATTAGGTTAATATAAAATATAAATTATATATATATTTTTCAGACTAAGCAAAATTTTATTAGAGTAATAGAAATTTATATGTAATATAATTTTGTGAATATATTGATAAATAGTTTTCGAATCGAGTATGTTCACGAAGAAAAAAGACTTGTTTAACTGAGAGTAGGCTTGGGAGTGACCATCTGTTTTTAGGTGGGAAACTAGATGGTCTCCTTGAATGTCATGAGACTAGTTTTTATCAACAAAAAGACTAAATGAGTATGCATGAAAAATAACATAATAACTAGAACTCATAAGGCATTTCCTGAAGAGTGATGGTGAGCCAGGTCATGCTAAGGATTACTTGAAGGGATTATCTTGACCCTCCTACAGCCATGGTGGTGTTTCTTAATCAATGAGTGTCCCTCCATTATTGATGTTGGCATCTTGTTGTTTTTCCTCTGCCATCAGATTGTCTGTTGCGACTATCTTTCTCGCAGTGGCTTGCTCCATTGCCTCATTTCTTGATGTGTCTAGTTTATTTATTTATTTCTCCCTCCTTTACAGAGACGCCAACTTCTCAGGTTTGGGAGGCTTTTCTCCTTGAAAGATTGAGTCCAGGGGACTCAAAGAGGAAGGGTCCAAACTGCTTGGGGAGTTGAGGGAAGCTGGAGACGGGGGAGGAGGAGGGAATTGAATTGCCAGAGCACTAGCTAAAACTCATTGGGTTGACCAAACCTAAACCAGATGGAAATATAAATCAATTATTCTACCATTGAGAACACACAAGACCTCTTCATGGTCCCTTAAGTGCCTACCGATTAGGTTCCTGATTGCCCAATGTCCATTTCATGTGTTTCTTATCTCATCTACCTCCATGGCTGCACTATTCACCTTATGCACTAAGGAAGGTTCTCATCAAACTGGTCATCTCATTGGCCGAGACATGGAGGAGGAGGATGGTAACCTCTTCCTCTCCCTCCTCTCTTAGTGCGACTGCGTTCACATACCATTCCTGTTAGGTGAGATGCGCCACTAATATTAACTTTGAGCTCAGTATCCTTCTTGTCTCTACAAATGTTGGATTGTTTAGCCTTTCGTGGGGCTCTACATGAGAGAATGTTTAGGCACATGAGGAGTAGAGATGAGTTCCACTTCCCAAATACAAAATGAATGCAAGGTTCTCGGTATTTCGCCACCCTATCCATCACATTGAATAAAACTAATAGGAATGGCATATGAGTATCACCACCATTCCTTGACCTTTAATGCACTAAGGCAATCTGTCATGGGCATAATGATTGCCACATTTTGATGGAGCACCTAGATCTAGGGTAAATCTTATAAAAAAATTATTGTATTGAGTGTGGTATTAATTCACAATAATAATAGATTATGGGATTAATTAAATATAATAATAGATTGAACATTTATGGAATGGATTTCATTTTTTCAAAATTGAAGAGAAAAATATACAAGGTATGAAATTAATTTAATAATAACAAACAACATGGAATTAATGATATTTTAAGTAAAAGTTACATCATGTCATGTAAATGTTTAAGAGGGGCAAAAAAAGCTTTGTGTTAAATTATCAATTATTGTAAAGAAAATAGTTGAAATATGTTTAATTTTAGGTGGTTTAGGTTTAAGGCTTAAAATCTATGTAAATTAGATATGGATATTTTCAATGAATATTATGAAATATGTTATATATCTAATCTATTTAGGTTACGTTAAAGAATATGAATCTGCATTGTGAGTCCAAGAGATTATGGAATATGAATTCAATAGTCATAATTTTTATTTTTATTTTTTTATATATAGTTATCTTTTGAATAATATGTAATACATGCTTATCTTTCATTACTATGCATTCTAACAATGGTATTAGAGCTTATCATGTCTTAACTAGGGATAGAATTCCCCAAGTATGTCCACATGGTTGTTTCTTCATCTATGTGTCAAAAAGCCTCATGAGTGCTAGCTACATGCTCGAGCTACATTCACTAAGTATCCCTTCTTATGTTGTAATCCTATGCTCACACATCTTAGTTCAAGGTTTTTTCACCTTAAATAAGTGAACCTACAACCTTTTTTGTTGAATCGAATTATAGTATCTGATGCAATGGGGTTGCAGAATCCTGTAAAAGAAGGAAAATCACTCAAATATATGTGAAGGGAAATTACTAAAATCTCAACAATGGGTATTCAAAATTATGAATATCAATCATACTTATCAAAAAGAAGGGTGATTCACATAGGTTTGACACAAATGGTATCTCACCCAATTCAAATGAGAAAACACATACTCCCTACCACAAATATACTCGTTTCCAAATGGTTAGAAGGAGAAAGTTTTCACTAACAATTGAAAAGAGGGCTCATGCCACATAATTCAAGTCCGCCCATATATCTTTCCATGTGTGTACCGATATGAATGAATGAATTCAAAACACTACTATATGTTTATCCAAAATTTGAAGCTTAAACATGCCTATTATATTTTATGATAACAACACCTTAGACAACATTAAACCAATGGAATATGCACGTTTTTTATAAGTATGAGAACTTTGTTTGAAAAATTACATGAACACTAGAAAATACCATTGACTTAGCCCCAAAGGGAAATATAAAATTATTATGTTTTACCCTACATAATTTATTAGTTTAAAAATAGTGAATGAATAATTGAATATAATGCTTATCTATACACACAAAAATGAAATACTCAATCACAAATACAATATTTACAATATTTAATAAAATGAATACAAATATTTTACCTTGGAAATCCAATGAGAAAACTAGTTTTGAATATTTTATCAGTTCTCATCTTCGTAATGTTTGGTTATCATGCGACGCAATGCTCCCTTGGATAGAAAAATCCTATTGAGAGTGAACGATTATGAACAAATATGGAAAACTAAATTAATAGGAACACCAAAGGAAATGACCTTTCATTTCCCATTCCTTAGTTTATTCTCTCGCATTTTTTTCTTCTTCTTATTCATTATTCCATTTTATGTTTCATTATCTTTTCGATAATTTACTATCCATAATCAAGTATATAATTAAATTGCATGTTCTAAGTGTTACAAGCATTCAATTTAGATCACATAATTTCCTCCAGCTAACTAAATGGACATATTTTTCTTATAAAAATTGGAGAAGGAAAATGCATATCGTTGTCTCCATTATGATTTTCTTCAATTGTGTTTATTTCCTTACCTTGCTTTCAATGTCAATATATTTTATTGTGATACTATCAAGAATTTATGATTTTGCTATTGAACATATTTATTTCTATGGAAAAGGCATGGGAATTTTGGATCATCATGTGAGACTTTATAACATTGTTTGTCTAGGTAGTGAATATCAACATCTATTTGCAAGCATGTCCTAATTCTATTCAAAATGGCTATGAAAATTTGGTTCTCTTTTCTCATAACTCGTTTGAGTTCGTAACATTTTACATTAGCTATCTAAATTTGTAGGGAATCTTTTCACAATAGAAACTTAGTTGTTTAAAGATCGAAGAGTCATATATAAATCATACTTGATAAATGTCATTACAAAAATGATATCAATATATTTTAAAAGTATCGTTAACATGTGGATAATTTTACATAGTCTCCGATAAATATTGTGTAGAATTCATGACCCAATTAGTGATGCTTCTTATAAAAGAAATAAATAAAGTTGCACATATTTATTAGTGAATAGGTATTATGTGAAAGACTTTATAGGAAGCATGTTTTATAAGCCTATAGAAAAGAAATGAAATTAAGTATAATGTCATGCCATTTTTCCTATATGAATCTTTTAACATAAATGCAGCTATGATCCTATTTTATTGGGAGGATCACTTTGGAAAAGTTTATTTTACAAGTGCAACAAACCATATTATATTTCTTATGTTGTAAGTGGATTTTCTTTCTCTATTTGTGTAGTTGAGAATAGTTGAAATGGGATCTTAGATTTTTTTTCTTATTACAATATTTTTGATATCAATTGTTTTTTATTCCCTTCATTGTCAGGGACTATAACACTCAATTTGCGGTAAAAGTGTATTGAATATCTATTATTTTGCTAATATTTTGCAATTTTAACCGAAGTAATAGGAAAATGCTAAATATTTATATTTTCTCATAAATTCAAATTTTTTTTCGAATTTCTAGAAATTTTATTTCTAATTTTCAATTGGCTAAGTGCACCTTGATGTGACATAATTCCCTTGGTGGAGGGAGATTTATTTTTTGTATTTGTAAGTTCATGACAAATCATTTTAAAATAAAAAGGCTAATTGTTTGAGTGGCCATTCCGTTGGTGATTTCTCTGACACTATTATACCTAACTCTTGTATTGCTCTACTCAGTGATACTAAAAATGACGAGCTTTGAGTTTTCTTACGTAAGTGAAAAGTGGGGGATGGGTGGGGGGAGGGCTAAAAAAATATGTGGAGTAAGGAGAAAGGTTGTGCAGAGAAATTGTTTGTGGGGGAGTTTGTTAAAGAGAAAGGAATATATCTAGTCATGCTTTCTTCCTCCGCTCAAGGCTAATTTAATAGGTGGAGTCAAGGCATGGACAAAAAATGACAATTTTGTTGGTGAGTGCTATGCCAAATGATGCTATAACTGAAAAGGTTGTAGGTCCCTTACATAAGCGGGGGGGGGGGGGGGGGGGCGCGGAAAAATATGTGAATGAAAATTTTATATATTAATTTAATATATAACTGCTAATATTTCCTGTGTGGAGAAACAATGTGCGGGAAGTCCAAGAGAAAGGGTGTGCAGAGAAATTGGGTGAGGGGTATATTTTTAAAGAGAAGGGACTATATCGAGTGAGACTTTTTTCCTCCACACTCGACACAATGTATATTTTAAAATTTTAAAAATTGCTCTTCCCATTAGATGGAAACCAATATATCCTAGTGTTTAATAAGATTGTTCATAACAACTGATAGTTAGTTTAATTTACAAATGCTTCCAACATTTTCGAGTGTTCGAGGTTTCCCTTTTCCTAAAAAAGGAACATGAAATTTTCCTGTCTTGCATACTTCTATCATACACCTATCTCTTTGATTGTGTGGAGTGCAGAAGTGAGAGTAATGGTAAAGTTAGAAATCAATTAAAAATTAGCAATATAAGGCAATATAGGTTCAACTAACTATTAAATTCATTCGAACAACATTGTTTTTAAAAAACGTTAGTGTGGAGGTGCGAAAGAATATTTCATTATGCTCATTCCATACTTGCGCACAACTACACCTCTGCACTTAGAGCCACTGAACATAGTTTTGAGAAACCTGCAAAGAAATTTTTCCAGATATCTTATGTGGAGGAAGGAGAAAGGGTGTGCAAAGAAATTGTGTGAAAAGCTCAAAAAATATGCAAATGAAGCTTTTATATATTAATTTAATATGAAACTACTAAAATTTTAATCTATCATGGGTGAACCAAAACAAGTGAGAAATTACATTATGGCATATTAAAGTGGGTTCATTTGATAGGGAGAAGTGAAAATGAGAATATTTGAATAGGTGCTTGATCTAGCGATCAATGAAGAAGTGAAATTCTTGAAAATATGTTCTCTCATTAGGATGGAGGACGTTACGCTCACCAAGAGAACTAATCAAGTGTGTAGGAAGTGTTGGAGAAAGGTTATGTAAAGAAAATGTGTGTGGGGGGGTTTGTTAAAGAGAAGGGACTATATCGACTTAAGATTTTTTCTTCCGCACTTGACATAATGTATATTTACAAATTTTAATAAATTACTATCAAATTCAGTTGAACAACATTTTTTTAAATAATTAATGCGAAGGTGCAGAAGAATCTTTCATTATTCTCCTTTCGTATCTATGCACAACTACACCTCTGCACTCATAGCCATCAAAAATAGTTTTGAGAATCATACATAAAAAACCTGCAAAGCAATTTTGGTAGAGTTCATTTTCATCCCCATATCAAATAAAATGCACCTGCATTGAAATAGTACTGCACATAGTTGATCAACTGCCCTTATTTCAAAGACTAACAGGTTGGACACATTATTGTGAACTAATCTAATTCCTTGATGTTGTTTCTTTATTTTTTGTTGCAAGCGCCTTTTTTACGTTATGATTTATAGGATCTAAATCCTAATCCCCATTGGGGAAAATACATTTACTTTTATGATTTAAGTATCAAAATTTTGATAAGTGCTTTATGCAAAAAAAATATTCTTTGGACCATGGCTTTGTATTCAATCCTCATTCCATTTTTGATTACTATGTGTTCGAATTCTAAGTCTATTTACCAATTCTAAAAAGAATTCTTAAACATTGTGAAAAACATTAATTGAAAGTAAATTTTCGAGAAATTTCCTTGACCTTTTATATATTACCTAATATTTTGTAGATTCCAAATTACAGTAAGTGTGAGGGACCATTTCTATAAGCATGCAAAGGGGAGAAAGTTTTTGTTACTTGCTCCACACACTCGTTCTCCCACACAACACTCCTTTCTCATATGCATTACAAAGAAATTTCATTTAATATTTGATGATAACTATTTAATTGACAAATGTCAAATTTTAAATGCATTTATTCTTTCTGCAAGTGCATTAGTACGATGTTCAAAATAAGATATCATGAATATCATATCATATTTAGTTGGTATCTAATACGTATGTTGAAAATTTAAAAAGTAATGTGATGACTGTAATCACTAGTTCTAGTTATGATGTTTGTAGGAGGATTGGATAGGTGTTTATCATGCAATTTTTATCATACATGTTGCCAATGCATGATTGATTACTTTTTGAGGGAGTTGGTTACAAAAAGATTTATTCTCCGGGTTGTACGGTGGTCGTTTTGGTAGTTGCATGGCATGAGGGATTTTCTTTGCAAGATCATTTCGAACACAGGTGCAAAACATGTAGCATTTTTTTCAGGTAAGTTATGTGTTGTTTGTTCTGCATGCGAGTACTTAGAGCATTTATACAATATATGTTACAACCCTATAGCAATGAGGTGCAAAGTTAAAAAAGTGGGTAATATGAGAGTGCTAAAAACATTTATACATTATATGTTAGCTTCGTCTAGTTGTTAGGGCTGAATGGTTTTCGTGCTATGAAACTAGAACTTTTTTTATTTTTTTATTACTATATATTTTATCTAATTTGTATCTTCAAAACAAGGAAGATGAGCACAAGTAGAATAGATACAATTAAATACAATTGTTATGAAACCAACTCACAAAAAGATAAAAAAGATAGAAAAACACCTTAGAAATAAGCCTCTTCGAGGGGGCAACCTCCTTTACATTATACAAATGAACAATTCTTGGATGATACATATGACAAGACCTCCTTTCTATATATAGAAGTCTAAGGGGTCATAATATAATCAGAGCCGACATAACAATAATAATGTAAGGGCACAATAATAACAATAGTGGGCTTCTATGGGGCACAATAATAACAATATGGGGACTACATGGGCACAACAATATAATAAGGGGGTTGTGCTAATAACAATAAGGGGTTACGCTAGTAGTATAGGGACCTAACATGCCCCTCTCCTTCAAAAAGTGTTGTCATCAATGCTTGAGTAGTTCTTTATGCTTCCGTATAAAATTATTTTCCTCCCATGTGGAATCTTCAGCGGGTAAGTTCTTCCACTTGATGAGATACTCTGAAATTGATAGATTTTGTAGCTGTTGGGTTCTTGTTTCTATGACTGCTCCAAGTTCCAATATGATTTTTCCTTCCTCCTCAAGTTCTAGCAATGTTGTTTGAACTAGGATCTTCTGCAACTTTTGAATGAGTGGCCACACTTCTTCGTCCTTCTTCCATTAATCCCTTGCTTCGTTTATCCAAGCTAGTTGGACAATAGAAATAGGACAAAATAATGATTCCACATCCTCATCCTTTCTTGAAAGTGCATCTGCAACAACATTTTTCTTCCCTTTTTGTAGATGATTTCAAAGTCATCACCCAACATATTTTTAACCCATTTTTTCTATTCTTCTAAAGATATTCTTTGTTCTAAAAAGTATTTAAGACTATCATGATCCATTTTTACCTTGAAGTGTCTTCCCATTAGGTAAGGTCGCCATTTCTTAAGTGCATGTAATATTGCCAACATTTCCTTCTCATAAATAGCTTGCTTGAGATGTAGCCGTAAAAATACCCAATCACCTACATCAAAACTTCTTTCACTGCGATGTTGATCTACTTGTTGTTTCATTCGATTCTACACCAAAGTGGCGTTATCCTTTAAAAGTTGGAGAACTTGTTGTTGATGCTCAATGTGATCTTTCACTACTTGAATCTTTTTCTTCTTGATATGTCCTTCTAGCTTGAGAGTTTGAGGAGTGGCAATTTATTCTAATGCATTACAAGATATGGTCGGATTCATTTCTTGATGCTCGATGTAATCTTCACTTCTTGATCATTTTTCTTCTTGATATGTCCTTCTATGTTGATAGTTTGAGGAGTGGTAATTCCAGCCAACGCATTACAAGATATGGGCAGATTAATTTCTTCTTTATCGATGTGATCTTTCACTTCTTGAACCTTTTTCTTCTTGATATGTACTTCTATCTTGAGAGTTTGAGGAGTGGTAATTGATCTAGGTCCGGGTGTGATGAAGGACCCTTCCAAGACCTTTTACTTTCGTGATGTGTTAAATTGCATTTTTTAAAAGAAACATAAATGAATACATGTGCATGTTGTAAAGAAGAGGAACATGACAATCATCAACAACATAAAAAAATAAGTCGTTGATAACGGAGTTCGTCCAAGAGGGACTATGTCTTTGGGCCCCGGTGTCAAGATGGTGTAGGCCACTGCATTAAGTGCTGTTAATAGTGATGATGTACACAAGAGATGATGTCACGATCATACAAGGAAAAATTCCCTCATGCAGGAGTGGCTCTAAGAGATGTTCTGCTATAGGAACTCTTAGTCAAAAAGCCTCCTATCAGTATGACACAAACTCATGCATGATGAGCATCCCGTCAACATGGCATAAAAGGGATCTCAATGCAAACACGCATGATGAAAACATGAATATCCCATCAACATACAACAAAGGGATCTCAAAACACATGACAAATCATGACAACAAGTACATCACATAGATGATTCCACATCACATCAAGAAGGAATCATGAAAACAAGTAATAAACAAGATCCCTCATCAACATCAAACAGGGATCTGTGCAGCACAATGTATAGCAAAAGAAGTACATGAACACACCACATATACCTCACAACTAAGGGCCATCTAAAGAAGCGAATGTCAAACTGCTGAAGTTGTTTAGACCCTCGATCTCATGGCATCAATCACATGGAAATGATTGCTCGCACATGAATGCTGACACCTGCACTCCACTTAAAAAATTGTCTAAAGAATAGAATGAGAAAATGAAAAATTTGAATGCACCATCAGATTTGTGGCGTTGAATAGTGCAAAATCGACTGTCAAATTTCTGAATTCTGAGAAATTGAGAATCTGGGGCTCAAGGAATCTTTTAGATTCCCCCTAGATTCCTCAAAGATTTTGCTCCATGGGTGGACTGGAAATCTGCAACTCAAAAGGCGACTCTGACCTCACCATTGTGATCCCTACGAAAAACCATGAAAAATGACTATAAACTTGACTATATTCTGACATGGAGAAAATTACCTCATCGGGAAAATTTCAAGGATCATGGTTCCGCTCCCTGTTTCTACAACAGTCATGCTTCCACCTCCTTATTGAAAAATGGCTGAAAAATGTAGAACTATGATGGAGAAACAAACAACGCCATTGCATTCGTGGTGTCGAGAAGTACTAAAACCATATAAAATTCGTCAAAATCTAACAAAGTGAAAATTTGGCCCTCCTGCAAAATGTTGCCTCAAACTGTGTGCGCTGCCTCAAAATGCGTGCCTACCCCTGGTTCCTCCATCTATTGGTGCACTGAACAAATGATGGTTTATAAAAAATCGAGGGTGGATTACCCAAGGAAATTAGTTTGGTGGATTGGTTAGGATTCCACGTTAATTGGAGGAGATCAGGGGGTCAAACCTCACCCCCTCCATGGTTTAAACTTTTCTCATTTTATCATATCTGCATATATTAAATGGTGTTCTCTATTTGAAGATTATGTTTTTTGTGCTTCAGTTCTTTCAGGGCCTCCTCTGTGGCTTGCAACTGAAGCTGTAATCGCTCCATTTCCTCTGTCTCTTTCTGTAGAGTTTCATACATTATTTCCACCCTTTTGGAAATTTTGAGCATGGTATCGTACATCGATTTTTCATCCTCTATCACTGCACATTCCATTGTTCACGATGCAATTCACATAGACCACAATCATACGACTTGATCTAGGTCCGGGTGTGACGAAGGACCCTTCCAAGACCTTTTACTTTCGTGATGTGTTAAATTGCATTTTTTAAAAGAAACATAAATGAATACATGTGCATGCTATAAAGAAGAGGAACATGACAATCATCAACAACATAATAACATAAGCTATTGATAACGGAGTTCGTCCAGGAGGGACTACGTCTCCGGGCCCCGGTGTCAAGATGGTGTAGGCTGATGCATTAAGTGCTATCAATAGTGATGATGTACACAAGAGATGATGTCGCGATCATACAAGGAAAAACACCCTCATGTAGGAGTGGCTCTAAGAGATGTTCCGCTACATTAACTCTCAGTTAAAAAGACTCCTATCAGTATGACACAAACTCATGCATGATGAGCATCCCGCCAAGATGGCATAAAAGGGATCTCAATGAAAACATGCATGATGACAATATGAATATCCCATCAACATACAACAAAGGGATCTCAAACAAATGATGAATCATGACAACAAGTACATCACATAGATGATTCCACATCACATCAAGCAAGAATCATGAAAACAAGTAATAAACAAGATCCCTCATCAACATCAAATAGGGATCTGTGCAACACAATGCATAGCAAAAGAATTACATGAACACACTGCATATACCTCACAACCAAGGGCCATCTGAAGAAGCGGATGTCAAACTGCTGAAACTGTTCGGACCCTCGATCTCAGAGAATCAATAGCATGGAAATGGCTGCTCGCACATGAATGCTGACACCTACACTCCACTTAAAAAAGTGGCTGAAGAATAGAATGAGAAAATGAAAAATATGAATGCACCATCAGATTTGTGGCATTGAATAGTGCAAAATCGACTGTCAAATTTCTGAATTCTAAGAAATTAAGAATCTGGGGCTCAAAGCATCTTTTAGCTTCCCGCTAGATTCCTCAAAGATTATTCTCCATGGGTGGATTGGAAATATGCAATTCAAAAGGCGACTCTGACCTTGCCATTGCGATCCCTACGGAAACCATGAAAAATGACTATAAACTTGACTATATTATGACATGGAGAAAAATTACCCCCTTGGGAAAATTTCAAGGATCATGGTTTCACTCCCTGTTTCTACAACAGTGATGGTTCCACCTCCTTACTAAAAAATGGTTGAAAAATGCAGAACTCTGATGGAGAAATGGACAATGCCATTGCATTCGTGGCAATGAGAAGTGCTGAAACCATATAAATTTGTCAAAATCTGACAAAGTGAAAATTTAGCCCTCCTGCAAAACGCTGCCTTGAACTGCGTGCGCTACCTCCTCTACCTTGAAATGTGTGCATGCTCCTGGTTCCTCCATCTTCTAGCGCACTAAAAAAATGATGGTTTATACAAATTGAGGGCAGATTACCCAAGGAAATCAGTTTGGCAGATTGGTTAGGATTCTGCGTTAGGTGGAGGAGGTCGGGTGGTCAAACCCCACCCCCTCCATGGTTTAACCTTTTCTCGTTTCATCATAACTGCATGTATTAAATGGTGGTCGGGTATGCATTGGGAGGCCCGCACCATGCCTCCCACACTTAAAAATGGCACATTAATTAATTTGGGGGGGTCGTTTGTTTTAATGGATGTACGTGGTTCATGGTGTACGCACCATATATGGGGCTGCCTGGTGGGGGCTGACCCACATTGGCCAGGTGGGTTCAATCCCCGCCGGCCCCACATTAATATAGTGGTTATGATGTTAAATGAGAGGCGTGGGTGGTGGGGGTGGTGGCCCACCACCGCCCTTATATATATATATATATATATTTTAAATAACAAACCACAACTTTTTTGAAAATTTGGATTTTGACCAAAGGAGGAAAATTAACCGGGCCACGAATTCACCCAAAATATGGACCAGGTTTGCCAAATTCTGGTGGCTGGGATCTGTCCAAATTGTGGCCTCTTTAAGCTTGCCCAGTCAGCAAAAAGTCAACCAAACTTTGACTGCTTCTAACTTTCTTATACAGACTTGGATTGATGTACCGTCCACACCACTGCGATCAGGACGAAGAGATCTATGCCCTAGTCCTAGTTCAAAAGCATTTTGATTACTTTGATTTTCGAGCTTTCATAAGCCCTCTTTGTCCTCTGTGTGTCCTTGGAGCCACTTGGATCAGTAATTCTTGCCAATGCTTTACAAGATATGGTTAGATTCATTTCTTCTTTCTCTGGGTTCGATTCCTAGTGTATATCCTCTTCTTTTGATGTTTCTTGATCCTTTTCTTCCTCCTCTTCAGAATCAGTGTAAAATAATTTCTTCTCAGCACATTTATGACCTTTAATGTATTTGTTATCATAATTGTAACAAAGTTCTTTTGCTCTTTTTTCTTCCAATTATTGTGGTGTCAACCTTGTATGTTGTGGAAGGCTAGGAGAAACAACACTTCCATCTTTATAGTTGTGAGGGGTAGAATTCCTTGTTGCCATAATTTTGCTTTCCACTTTTCTTGCCAACCTGAATGCCTTCTCTAATGAATCAGGTTCTGAAAGACGAACCTCATGTTGAATGTTATCCTTTAAAGTCCCTATGGAGACATCAATCTACCGCTTCTCTAGAATATCATTTTACCTTATATTCAATTTTTGAAAGTCTTCAATCTGCTTCACCATTGAGCACTTTTGTTTGAGATTTATCAATTGGATAAAGAAGGTGTTTCTCTTTGTATCCTCATAATGTGCTATCATTTCCTTTGTGAAAATTGACCATGTAACAAGTGGTTTATGAGAACAAAGCCCTTTATACCATAAAAATTGATCCGTTTCTAAATATGAAGATGCAATACGTACCTTTTGTAATAGTTGCACCTCATGTAGATCAAAATATTGCTCCATTTGTAGTATCCAATTTACCGGATCCTTGCCATCAAACTTCCTAATATTTCCTTTTATTGTTTTTAGGAGCTCGATCTTGAAACAACTATAACTCTATAATTTCAGATCTTCTAGTTCTAAAATCGTGACCTGTAGTATCCCTCTGCGTCCTCTTTCCGATGCCACCAGTCTGATCGAAATTGGATTCTCCAAGAAAGAGTTATGCACAATCTCCCAAGATGACCTGCTTATATACCTTTTCAGAAGAGTGAACTTGTATGAAGTCCCATGTGTCAGTATTTTTACCTTTGGATCTGAACAATATACATAGACAACTACAGTCCATCCTCTTTGTGTAACTTCTTGCAAAATTTCAATTTAATTCTCAGAGAGAAAGTTATGATGATTTTCCCAAGGTCACCTTTTTAAGATGTAATTCGAGAGTCTGCAAAAACCCTAACTTCCTCAGATCATATATCTGAAACTATAGCGAGACAAGATTAGAAATTCAAACCTGAGGTTCAAACCACTTTCTTTTCAAATGGGGTTTTGTTTTAGCTTCTGAAACTTCGTAGTGAACAAGTTATAGTGAAACTTCCACAATGACCTCTTTTAGATGAAATTTTGGAGCTTGTAAAAAGCCTAACTTCCTGAGATCATATCTCTAAAAATATAGTGATACAATATCTGAAATTCAGACCTGCGGTTCAGCGAGATTTTGCCTCAAATGGGTTTTTGTTTTAGCTTTTGAAACGTCACAGAACAAAACTTATAGCGAAAATTACATGATGACCTGTTTGGAATAGTGAAACCCTTGAATCCAAAGATCTAATACCAAATGTTATGAAACCAGCTCACAAAAAGATAGAAAAGATAAAAAAACTCCTTAGAAATAACCCTCTTCGAGGGGGCAACCTCCTTTACATTATACAAATGAACAATTCTTGGATGATACAAATGACAAGACCTCCTTTCTGTATATAGGAGTCTAAGGGGTCATAATATAATAAGAGCCGGCATAACAATAATAATGTAAGGGAACAATAATAACAATAGTGGGCTTCTATGGGGCACAATAATAACAATATGGGGACTACATGGGCACAACAATATAATAAGGGGGTTGTACTAATAACAATAAGGGGTTACACTAGTAGTATAGGGACCTAACAACAATAATAACTTTGCTAAGAGGTGTGTTTCTATTCTATTTATTGTCTTTTGTTTATTATATTATATAATTCTCTATTTTTTTGATATATTTTTTATTTACTGTAAATAAAAATGACGCTTTTTAAAATTTTTAGGAAACATGTAACACTTAGAGATTTATATCAAGGTGAACAATTACAAGAAAAAAGCTATTTTGAATATTTCTATAAAACATTTGTGCATTTGTACATTTGTTAATTTTTCATTTTAATATATGTAACATAAAACTTTGAAACTAAAAATATATTAGTATTTTACCTATATGATATATCTGATTCTGTCTTCATGACCAAATTCTTACTTAGAATCAATGTCCTTTTAAGCAATGATTTGGTGCAATATTTGTGAATAGAAAAAAAAATTATATTAGATTATGAACTAGTCTCAAATAAATATATTATCAATGATGTGAAAATAGACATGGAAAAATAAGTAGAGATGGCGATGAGAATAACTATAGAAGCAGATATCGCAGGGGACACAATGAAAGGTATAGAAAATAGATAAGAAATAGAGACCAACATGAAGTTCTTTCTGTGCATTGTGTTAGTTACATATCAAACTTTTTTGGACAAAAAAAATAAGACATAACCAATACTCTATGAAAATGTGGAGCGATAAAAAGGTGTCTTTTGAACTCCTAATTACCTTCACATTAATTATCAACCCAGGGACGACTTTTTATTTCAAGAGTGTACTCAGTCTGAGGCGGCTATTTACTCAAGAGTAATGTTTAGTAGTACAGTGTTCAGAGAACACAAGAGTAGACGAATGCTAAACTATGACTAAATTACTTCAAAAGGATAAAATCACACAAGACAGCTTATCAGTCAAGGGTGCGGAAGCGATAACCCATCCCTCTAGAAACTGATGGAAAGGAAATTAGAGCATGGACCATAGGTCTGGGAGCTAGGCAGTGACTGCTGAGGCTCACTACAGCCTTAGACCTTCTCTCACACCAAAGCAGCAAATGCAAGTAAATGGAACGGCAGAAAGTAAAATAGAACAACAAATAGGAAATGGAAGAGCAAGTCTAAAATGGAACGGCCGTAAATGGAACAGCAAACTGGAATTAAAGGAACCGAACAGCAAAACTAAGTAATTGGAAAGACACAACAAACTATAAATGTAATTGAATCAGCAACCTTAATCCAGCAGCATGAACATTAATCGCAGTTATTGAAGCAATTACAATCGCAGTTATATTTGAGTAGTAACTTAATTGAACAACCATGGCAATTATAAATGAGCAGCAGTTAAATGGACCACGGTTCTTAACTAGACAGCGCAGTATTAGATCAAAATTTTCAGCAGTACATTTCAAGTTATAATTAATAATTCTATCACTCACGCAATCCAATTATGATTTCAATATAACAAAGTAATTTCTGCGAAATGTTCATAAACAAAAGATCGCTGAACAAAACAATTTAAAGAAATGAAAAGGAAAACAAACCGTCACACAGCAGCAATTTTAAATATATGATACACAGCAGCAGCGTACTCCACCAGAGGCTGGGTCCTTAGCCACCAGCGGACGCTGCTGGGTTACTTCAGAAGGAAAAGAGTGAACAGCAACGCCCAAATTATGTATTAATCATTAAATAGTGAAATCATTACAATAGTTGAAGCTTTGAGACTTACAACATAAAACAATCCTTCCTTCCTCCTATCCTATCATGAATCCTTGCTTCTAAATCTCTAATTCAAATCATCAATTCGCCATCATTCGAATCCCCAAAGTCATCCTAAAGTCTCTTCAAATCATCCCCATCTCTGATCTCTGTTTTCATTTAAATAGAGAGAGATCAGAGAGAAGTTACAATAAGGATAAGTACAGCATGATTCCTATTACAAAATTGGTTTTCTTCTAACCATTTGATCAACAAGAACAAGGCAAATTTGGCTTTGCAGCTGAGATTTGGAGGACGGCCGCAACTGCAAATTTGAGAAAATCGTGCTCAAAGAACCCTGCGTTTCTCTCTGTACAAGCCGAATTTGGGCAAACCATTCTTCAAAAAAGTTAATTGGGCCCGTTCTAGACAAAACCCATGTTCCGGATTTCTCAAATTCGTCTTCATTTGCTCACAATCTCAACCGCAAAACTGTCACTCCTTAAACCAGCGAATTTCTGAGTTGGTCGTGCTCAAAGAACCCTACGTTTCTCTCTGTAAAAGCCGAATTTGGGCAAACCGTTCTATATTAAAGTTAATTGGGCCTGTTCTGGACAAAACCCATGTTCCGGATTTCTCAAATTCGTCTTCATTTGCTCAGAATCTCAACCGCAAAACTGTCACTCCTTAAACCAGCGAATTTCTGAGTTGGCAGATTTAAAAATCAAATCTTCAATCTGGAAGTTACCTTGGAGGCTAAAAATGGTGAATAATGTTATAACCAACTTATTAGAACTATCATTGATAAAATAATGCATAATCATCAATTTATTAGAAATAAAGGAGAATAAATAATATTCATCCATGAGAGCATAAATCATTTATAAAATGGATTTAAATGATAAATTATAATAAATGATATGATAAAGAATAATAGAAATGGGTGGAATAAGTGTTCAAAAATAATAATAATAATGGCATATTAACGACCCAACAATGACCAAATTCTTACTTAGAATCAATGTCCTTTTAAGCAATGATTTGGTGCAATATTTGTGAATAGAAAAAAAATTATATTAGATTATGAACTAGTCTCAAATAAATATATTATCAATGATGTGAAAATAGACATGGAAAAATAAGTAGAGATGGCGATGAGAATAACTATAGAAGCAGATATCGCAGGGGACACAATGAAAGGTATAGAAAATAGATAAGAAATAGAGACCAACATGAAGTTCTTTCCGTGCATTGTGTTAGTTACATATCAAACTTTTTTGGACAAAAAAAATAAGACATAACCAATACTCTATGAAAATTTGACGGATAAGAAAGCTGAAATGACAATAACATTACTTGTGTCAATGCCATTTATTGAACATCATGAGGAAAAACTTATTGCAAATGTCAGTGTTTCTATTAGAAATTTTGAAATAATTCCAAAGCACAAATATGATAATGTTGACTGTGAGAAAACTATCACACTAAATAGCTTTAGCATTGTAGAAAACATTTTCCTTTTTTTAGGAGAGTACAGATTTTTGTCGAGTGTCACGATTACAAATTTGTCTCATAGTCAAGATCCATTTACAGTTGGCACAATTGGTGCCATTGCAATTTCCACAACATAGACGAGGATGCGATGTGTACTAGAAATGAAAGAGGGGAATGCATATCAGGACAAGGAATAGCAAGCGTAGATTTATTTGAATGTTTAAATGATAGCAAGTTATTTTCCATCTCTTATACAATTTACATGCATTGATTTAAAAACATTGCATATATGATAGGTTCAAGTACATGGAAAAATTCTTCCAACACATATTTCAATCAAAAGGCAATTACAAGAAATATATTTTTTCGCTCATCTTGCTAAAATAAAATAGTTAGAAAACAAGATTTGTTTCTCCAAACTTCACAATCCACATTCATATGTTCATTGAAAACAAAAAGGAAAGTGGAAAGTCAGAGAAAACTACTTTCTTCAGCAAGTGGATTATGTGCTCTCTCTCTCTCTCTATATATATATATATATATGAAGAATAAAAAATGTTTTGATTTCATGTCGCTAAATCTCAGTTTTCTATATCAATTATGTAGCACTTTCAAGGACTACTGATGGAAACTAGTGCATATACAAACCCGTTGGAGATTTTATGTGGGAAATGTAGTAGTCTAATTATAGTAGCTAGAACTAATGATAAAACTATGGTTTATTGTATGCTTTGCAAGGAAAACTATTTCTTTGTTTATTTCCATCAATTAAACTATATCATACATGCAAATGATAGGACTAAAACATGCTATGTTCTAAGAGGAATGGAACTGGAGAAAGTATTAAACGATATGTGAAATGTTTCCTATTAACAATACTATGCAGACATATCAACTGTTATTTTTTTGTCCAGTTTGGAGATCCACGGCACATTTATAAAAAGCCATAATGTTCTCTTTTCTTGCATTATCAAGCAATATACTATTGGTTTTCTGGAGATGGTATTATTGTCAAGTTGTCAAAATCAAGAATTGTTATGAAAAGTGAAAATATCCCTGTTACAAGTAACTAGTAAGATTAAATTCCCATTGACTATTGGTAAGGGGTGGGGGCATCCACATTTCCACAATTTCACATATCCACACTTCCAATATCAACACCAATATCTACTTTTTGCTTCAAGAATTTGAGCATTGCCAAAGAGTTTTTTCGGTTTATTGGATGGTTGGGATCTGATTTAATCTCATGGTTACATGATCTATAGCTATTAAAATTATACAAAAATGTATTTCAATGAATTTCTTTGTTTAAGTTCCATGTTTTGTACTATGCTATTTACTAACATTATTTACTATGTTTTGTATGTAATGTATAACTAGTTCATTGTGCTATGTCATGTATGGTTTTTAGCAATGTTATTTCCTACATTTTTTTTATTGATTTATTAAATTTACAAATCCTATAATTAGTAAAAAAATATTAGAAAACATATTTACTTAGCCGATGGTTTATGTTTGCATATACTTTTCCATCATATATGACTTTTAAACAAAGAAATAAGACAATTTAATGCTAGCATGTAACTTTTCATAAAGGAAGGAATGATATTCTATTTGTAACTGTTAGCATGCAACTTTTCCTAAATGATACAACAAGATCTGTCTGTTTGAAATTTGTACAATTTGATTAGATTTGAAAACAAAAGCAAACACTTTCACTCATAATATTTACATTACTGTGATGATCCAATTTGGCATAATTTACAAAATTTATGTTCCATGACCATGATCAGAGTATAAGTGATGCAACATTATTAGACTATTCTACTATATGTTTAGAAAAAAATATTTGTTTTACTATGACGAAAAAACTACAATATATTGCCTTTAGCATATAGTGAATTTAAAAATTGGTCGAGCAAGTAGAAATATTTGGTAGCAATTTCTTTATTAATCAACCATAGTTCCTGGAGGTTGACCCTTCTACTGATTTTGCTGCGAGAATGGAATTCTGATTGCTCCATTCATTTTTTGCAAGAGGCCTTCTAATAATGTTCTTATGGTGTCTAGTTCATCTTCCAGTTGCCTAAGCGTTTTCTAAAATTCCAATATGCTATTCATTAGTATTAAAATATCTTGACTCACTACATATAACTCTTCATGTATGCTTATGTCATTGCTTCCTTCGGCCATTTGTCTCATTTTTGGTATTGCAATAGTAATAGCTAAACCATGGTTCTTTGAGTAATAGAGCGTGCTGCCGTGCCTACCACCCTCCCCATCCCCTAATAGAGCGTGCCGCCGCACCCACCACCCCCTCCCCCCGCATCCCGTAATAGAGCATGCCGCCGCGCCCACGCCCCATCCCCCCTCTCCTCCTTCACCACTTGACTTACTAGTTCTTTGAAACCACGACAATAAAATATAGTGCAAGGCCAAATTATTAAAGCCAATAATATTAAACTTGTCTTTCAAATTTTTGGAAAAGTTTCGATTTAAAGTAACCTTGGCTTAAAATAAAAGAAATTTCAGAAGGCTCTTCACTAGAATTTTTTTTGAAAATGATGATACTGACAAGACTTATAAAATTCAAAAAATAATAGACAAATGATAAAAAAAATCTGGATAACAATTCTCAGTTTCAGAAGAAATGAATCAATTCACTTTCCTAGAGCTTTTAGAAACAAGTTTAGTGCTAATGAGCCTACAACAAGATGAAGAATGGAAAATATCTGTCCCAAATCTTTTAGAAACTAGTTCAAAGCCAACAAGCCTACATATAATGCGCTAGAGGTCATAAGTCATCTAAATCATGAATTGACATCAAAATTTTGAAAGCACATTTAATTGTTACTGATTTTAATGGTATTCATTAACCACTTATTGTCATCAATCTAGCTAGTATTGATTTTTCTGATTTGCAATTAGAAAATACTATTTCAGTATCAATTACTCTAAACCATATCCATTTTTCTTAAATTCCCACTGGAGATAGTCCAATTCATATGATTTCTTTCCATGATTACCACATTCGACACACTATAGAAATCGATATCAACATTCTATTTTATTAATATCATAATTCTCATTCTATTTTGATTTATGTAACAACACAATGACAATTAAACATTGATTTTATTGCATTGAGTTAATGCTTCTTTATGGTCGTGTTATTATCGATATTAGTTGAACTCGATGTTCGATCTAGATTAACCCTACGATTAACTAAAGCTACCCTACCAATAAATACAAGTCCTTTCAACATTTTTTCAATGAATCGATGCGTATTCATGACACTTACTCCATTAGCTTTTTTTGTTACCACCCAATTTTTTTACTATCAAAATAGAGTAAGCGAAACTTGGTATTGATATTTCTCGAATACTATGTACATTAGTGATTTCACATTTGTGAATTAAACACATATTATCCAATATTAAATGAAGTGTGTTTTTAATCCATGTGAGGAAGAAGTGTTGTGTGGTAGAATGAATATGCATAGAAAGCAACAAAAACTTTTTTTTTCAATGTTCCACATTTTTGCATACATTATCATTCCACATAGTTCTTCCAGACACTTCCATTCTACATGTACTACACATAAACCAATTAGTTATCAGTTTTCTCTTTTTAAAGTTTGGGGCATGAAAAGTTTTGTTTATGTGGATATTAGATGCGAAATAATTGTAGACAATTAACTATATCTGTAAGCCAATTTTCTATCTTGACTTGATATGGTTTCTAGTGATTCATGTTAAGCTAAAAACTAGCATTTCAAAACTATTATCTTTACAACAAGTTTTTTTATTGGTCTCCAATATATGATTACTATGAGTTAATTTACAGGAGTGATGGGACATATTGAACGATTAGAATGAATTTATCCCCTTCTAGGATGGTAATTTCTCACAATTTTTTTCCAAAGAAATTGCTCACAAATTACAAATCATTTCTAAACATTTATTCTACTTTTAGACACGATGGGCTATATTTATTTTGTTTTGAAATTTGATGGACACAAATCCAAAGATGCCCATTTTAATAACCTTATTGACAATATTATTATAATGATAAATTTGGAACATTAATTTCAATGAAACCAAACATTGATATACAGAGGTGCAAGCGATTCTATGTATATATAAATTATTTTATATATTAATTTGTGCAACACTTTTGATAACAAGCATCAATGTCTAATTTGACAATTATGCATGCAAAACATCCCACTCCTTTTTTTTTTGTTATATACTTCTGTTGAAATTATCATGTAAAATACATACCACATGTTTTAAGTTAACAATGGTAAAATGGCACAAGGTTTTATTTTCATTGTTGTATGCAAAGTGCATAAAGATTTCATTGCGAAAATGTTTCCCTACACCTCCGCATTCCGCAAAATGATAAAAATTCCACACAAGATAATGAGATAAAATATATAGGGTGATATTAATTATTAAAATAACATAAATTATGGAAAAACATAAATTTGAAAATCAAATAGTGAAGGTTTACTGTTCTAAATGGATTAGACATTAACAATTTCCGAGATTGAACATTGCAATTATAATTTACATTGTAACTGATGCGTATTTTCTTGGAGCACAATAATGGGGTTAATCATGCCTAGTCACCCAAAGTGTTTGTAGGAGATATCAATTTGCATGTCAATTTACAAATATAAACCATATAAAAATAAATATTTACACATTTAAACTCTATCAATTTAAGGATTTATATATTTACACATTCAAACCAATTAATTACAAGATTTAAGCATTTATCAAACCTAAAGGATTTTACATATAAAACTTAAAATTTTTATTTACACATATAAATATAAATATTGTTCAGTATCTATGTGTGAGGCTTTTATTTTTTTAGTGCGTAAAAGGTGTGTGGAGAAAGTAACAAAAACCTTCCTCCCTTAGCACGTAAATACCAAATATTTTGGTGTACTGAGAAAAGGTATGTGAAGGAAACATGTGTGGAGGTTTTTCTGTTCGTTTCTCTACAAAAGGATTCTCTGCACACACTTTCTACTACACTTGAAACACAAAGTTTCTATTGCACTCCCCACACAAATTTTTTCTATACACCAAAATAGATCATGTTATCATCATAGTTAGTTTGTTCATATACATTTCTAGAAGTTCATATTCCAAAGAATATAATCAACAACAAGAAAGTGTTGAAGAATGTAATTGATGTCAGTCTTCATAATTATACTTGAGTCCTGATGTAATATATTTGTTGAAAGAATTTTACTTAATGACCTATTCAAGCATGGGTTTCATGCTTGGGTCAATGTTAATAGGTCAAGGCACCCATTGAGTGCTCTAGGATTTTGTTGAGTCAAAGTCAAATTTAATTATCTAAACCTTTCTTGGGATTATCGTATTAAATAGAGAAAATTATTGGAGTCGTGATAACTCCTCGACCATCAAGTCAGACTCAAACTCTTCAAATCTGGATTCAATTTCATATTCTACAAGTCAGATTATCCTACTAGTTATGTTGGCTCATTATATAGGTTGAAACAATTATAAATACCCCAATGAATTCGACCTAATGTAGAAGATGTCAAAATAGTCATATGACCACAAACAATGAAGTTCCGGGCTGAAACTCTCTACAGTTCAGGGTCAAATTTCTCTACATTACAGGGGCCAAAGTTCTCTATCATTGTAGGGCCTAAGTTATAAATAGTTAAAGGACCGAATGTCCTTTCTATAGTTGCAAGAGCCAAAAAATTGTTGAGGTTGAAGAAAGGATGTAACTCTTATTTTCAAGATCAATTTGGAAGAAGAATAATTCAACATAAAGGCTGACTTGATGGATGGAGATAGGTTTTGGTCAAGGGTCTTGGTTGTTTCACTTTGATTTGAATCTACTGAAGTAAGAGTCCTTGACTAGGTTTTCCCCTATCTAGGGGTTTTTCCCTGGATGTGTGCCTACATCTTATGTCTTTCTTTGTTTTTTGATTGGAATTAGTCTTGATGATTAGAGCCAAGATACATTGGAAGAACTAATAATTACATATCACAAGATAATGTCGTAATAAGAGAAATGAATTAAAGTAAAGTTTCTTCCCTAATAGTTTTCTCAACATCATATCAAAGCTTGGTTTATTTGTGTAAGGGAAGGAACAAGGTCAAAAAAATCTTCAATCCATCAAGGAGAATCTAAATATCTAAGACCAAGCTCCTAGAGACATCAAACTAAAAATTTGGGCACATCTAGTCTCTATGTTAAGATCACAGATTTGTGGAGAAAAGTTCAAAGGTTTTTGATAGTCTTATAAGCCTTTTTCTAGATCACCGAAAGACTAGTATAATAGTCTATTGAAGGAGGAATGCATTGACATAAATACTGAAATCATGAGCATATTCCTTAAGGTCTACAATCTCCATTTAGGAACCCAAATTCTTAATGTCTCCTCAGAAATTCAAAATTTTTAGGTTACTTTGCACATATATGGGTGATCGAATTCTATCTTAATGCATCCTAAAAAGTCTTAACATCTCTACCTAAAAGGAACCAAGAACAATCTATGGTAAAAACTTTTTAGGTTTATTTTGGAAATCCTGCTACCAAGACTACAATCATTATTCTTGAAAGAGTTGAGAGTCCTCTGGAAGGAACGAAAATTTTGAGCATATGTATATATGTAGTCTAAGCTTGATCAATGAAATATAAGAAAGGAATATTCAAGTAGAAAGTTGATTAATGAAGCCTATAAGAACTTGTGCATATTTATATAGGAGCATTGAATCCTATGAAGTAGTAGAAAAGTTAACTTCCAGTATAACAAGCCTCTACTATGAGCTGTGATAAACGAAGTATCAAATATATTTTACCAATATATGGAAGAAGATTTGAAGATCAAATCCAAATCAAGATTGAAGTAAATAATTCAAGGACAAAAATTAAAAGGAAACTACAGTTAGGAAATATTGATACCTTTAAAGGTAGCCCTCGACATCGACATCCTTGAAGTATTCATGACATTTTGGAGAAACCTTTGCAATAGACTCATTGTGATCATGAAGGAATGAGGTAATAAATCCTTGAGGTAAGTTTAACTATCCATATAAATATATAATTATTACTAAGTTAAGGGTTTTGAGATATCTTTTAGGATTTATAATGTTGAAAGATCTTGACATCCTAACACTATGTTGTTCTCTCATAAAACCCTAGATTTTGGTTCCTAAGAAGAAATTAAAAACCCTAGCAAGTATATAATTGAATAGAATTGGTATCTTGAAAAATGACTAATGCTTGAAGTTTGTTATCATAATCTTGTACTTGTATACTTTTGGTACATTTCAAGTAATTGTTGCATGTACATATAGGAATATTTATTTGATGGAAAGAAGGGGTCACTCAAGCAAAACTTCCAACAAAAGATAAGTATTATTTTTATTATTCTTTTTTTTAAGGACTAAGCTTGTAGGTATGTAGATTATGACTAGATTTAGAGGGAGGTATCAAAGGAAATACTTGTATCATTAAAGTAAGAAAACTCTACAAGTTTTGTTAAAGAAAACTCAAGGTATGTATAAGGATGTAAATTATGTTGTAAGAAGGTATGATCACCTTTCATTTGCTTTATATTACTAACTCTCTAATGTCTAGGTTTTTGAATCATAAGGATTATTGTAAGGGTGATTAGTCTCTTTATTGAATCTAACCTCATCATATTATCTATTTTGTTTATGAAATCGTAACCTTTATGGTTCACTATAAAACCCTAACTGAAGGGTATGTCGATGAAACCCTAATCTACTTATGGTTTGTTCAATGAAGTTATATCCTTGCTAAGGATATGTTAACAATGATGTTGAAACCCTAATACTCTTAGAGTTGTTAATAAAGAACCAATGATGAAAAGTCGATTCTTGTAATATTTAGGGTTTTTGTATTGTTATGTGTTGCACAAAATATTGTCACCATGACATTCTGTAATCGGTGTGAGTCTATCACCACTCATACTTTCCTCCTTTGCAAGTCTTAAACCTTAGTTCTTCATGTCAATCCTTGAAAAATAAGAGAAATCCCTTAAAAGTCTCTAAAACTTTGGTTCTACACTTTCTCTTAGCATTACTTGCGGTCCCGCACCTATTCGTCATGTCCCCTGCGTACCTGACTGCTCTGTCTCTGTGTAATTGGTGCGAACCCCTATAAAAGTAAAAAAGGCACAAGTACATTCTTAAAAACTCACTTTGAGTCATTTTCGGAAGCTTCTAGAATGAATCTTGAGGTGGCAAGTTCGCTCCTTTAAGGTTCATGCATCCCATACCTTAAGGAGCTAACCCCTTGATGTGAGGAGCTTATCCCTTTGAAGGAGGACTCTATCCCTTCATAGGTGGACCTATAAAATCCTTCCTTTGCAGTATAAAATGAAGCATTGGGCTGGTTACTGAGGAGGTTGAAAGATGAAGATTTTTGAGGTGAAATGCTGCTGGAACTTAGTCTTCCTAATTGAGCTTTTGTGAGGAAAGATTACATACCTTGTTGATCTCATTTGGAAGAGTGTGAGGCTTGTCAAAGTAGAGGAGATTCTTATTTCAGACCCTCGGAGGAGCTTGTACAACATCAAGGCACCAAAGGTTGTAAAGTTCTTCTATTTTCAAAGTTAATACAATCAAGTTTATTTTTCTCAATAAGCTGTGTTTTATGGTTTATTTCATGGATTCCTTGATCACCATGAAGAATATGATTTATTATATTGGCTATGAAGGTGTTATTTGATGTGTGCTTGTTTGTGATTGCAGCTTCTCAAAAGGAAACTTGTTTGGAAGGTCGAAGCGTGGCTGCCACAAACTAGCATTGGACTTAAGGTAGGGTCTAAAACACTTCTTTAGTTTTTATTAATGAATCGCAATATATTTAGAGAAAGGTAGATTTGCTTGTCCTGCTTGTTGCTAGATATCTGTTGATACTAGGGAGATCAGTCTTGTCTGCAAGAATGATTTATCCAGCCGACAAATTGGCGACTCCACTGGGGACTTGAATTTGGTTTTTGCTTTTCCTTTTTCTTTGACTTGAGAAACTTATCCCTGTTTCTGGTTTTTGCTTAATGTGTGTGGGATTGGGTAGTTTTTAGGATTTGGATTCTTTTTGTTTTTTCCGAAGTTTACAGGGAACCACACTTTCTTTTTACAGACAGTGCAGACCTCTCCACATCTTTCCTTTAGTACACAGAGCGGTATCGCATCTGGTTCTACTGGAAGCCTGCAGACCCTTTTAAATTTTTTGAAAAACCTAAATTGTTTTCGTCCAGTTAAGTTAACTTTTTAGTTTCGGCTTTTAGTGTCTACCCAGATCTGCATGTGTTGTGTCAAGAATATTTTGTGAGTGAGTTCCATTGGCATTTTGGTTTTAGGTGATTTTCTAGAAGTTTTGCGTGCTTGGATTGATTTTCGCTTGGTGTTTGTAGTAACTCAGAGATTAGAAGCCTAAGAAACCTTAGATTACCCTGGTCTTTTTGGTCTTCTTGATGAGTCTGACTGATTTGTGAAATATGTTGTTGCTGAGAAATAGATTTCATTTTCTCTTTGCAAATCTTTGAAAGAACTTGTTTGAAAGTTTTGAATTTCATTTTTATAAAATATAACATAGCTGGGTGTTTTTTTGATTGATTTGTTATTCTGAACGAATTAATCCTTAGTTTACTAAATAACTAAGTAAAACTTCCTCAAAATTATTTAAAGCTTTTATTTCAATTAGGTTTTTTAGAAGTTTTTAGATCTCAAGATTGATTTTTATAGTTTTGAGTGTTTTCTAGAAATTGTAGAATCTCTTTTGAAAGAAATTGTTTTTTGTAGTTTTCGATTGTTGAAAAAGAAAGGGATTTTTCGTGAGCATAATTAGTAGTCTCGTTTTGAGTTTATTGAAAAAGACAAAAAGATTTCTTTTCATTTATATGTTGAAAGAAAGAATTGTTTTTCAAAGAATTGCACTCTCAACTCTTTCTTTTAGCTAGAAATTCATTGAAGAAAAAGAATTGTTTATCATCTTAGGTGCATTTTTTAGTGTTTTTGGAGTCGAGTCTTCACACCATCAAAGTTTCATCTCCATTCCTATTGACTTAAGAAACAACCCATAAAAATAATTCTTAAATTAAAATTGATCTAGCAATCTTTTTATTTCTAGGGCTCTTATCACCAATATAGCTTAGGCTAGTATCTTTGAGTAGGGAGTAATTAACTCTCCAAGATAGTTAAGACAAACAAGTAGCTATATCTTGCAGTAGGAAATAAATCCAATTGTAATCGATATAATTTGGGAAGCTCCTCTTAAAGGAGTCAATCACAAGATCATGTTTAAACCTTTGAGACAATCAAGTCTGTCTCATTGGGAAAGATAAAAGAATTATGCGTATTAAAAATGGTAAACCTCAGATTAACCTTTGTCAAGGAGCCTGGGGTCACTTGTTGGTAAACCTCGGATTGATCATGTCGAGGAGCCTTCAAGGGGATTGAGCTTTGTTACTATGCCCTTGCGTGTAGATCGGATCGTAGACTGTTCCCCCAGTTGTATTTGTTACTGTTGGTATCCTTAGTGACCATAATCTTAAGATTCTTTCCTAAGGTGATGGTGAAGGATGGGTCTCACTATACCTGGAGCAGACGTTGACTAGACTCAGTTGGAATCTCTGGGGGGTTCTCTTCACTTGAGATGGTTTTGTGAAGAAACTTGTGCCAGTCTGTTTCACTAAGCAGGTTGTTTGGGTAACTGTTCCAACCACCCTTTCTTTATTGAATTCTGTGATGTTGGATTTCATCACCAACTAGTGTTTTTGGTACAGAAAGTTACTGTTTGTGTGTGGTTTGAACTCTTAGATTTTTTAGGCATGTGTTTCAATTGTTTGGTTCTTTAGAGACTTTAGGTGGTTTTATTGAGATTTTCTTTGTTTGTGTGTGAAGTAATTAAAATATTTAATCGTGGCTGAATTACCGAGACAATCCCATAGACTTCGGGGGCAACCTCCCAAGTATACACCAAGCCAGCTTGAAGGGCTACGAGCTCTTGTATCACCTAGTGACAGTAGAGTTGGGTCACCGGAAGCCAGAGAGTCTTCTTTAATTATTCATCCTGATTATCAAGTTCAAGCAACAGAGTATATTTCTGAACCAATTTCATTTTCTGAAGTTACTGGTAGTATTTCTTCTACTAGTGAATTAGTTGAAGAACTTGAAATTTCTGAGCCTGAAACTAAACCTGCTGCTACTCCATCCTCAGGATTTTCTTCTCCAACTTCTTGTGGTCCTGGTTCACCCAGGGTAGGAAGGATCATTACCCAAAATATTCCTTCTGGACTCATTTCTATTGAAGAACTTGTTAGTTCGGAAGAATATATAACTCTCCATGAAAATCAACCAACTTTAGAACTTAGGGAGCGTGAATCAATTTTCTACAGTCCACCTAGGAGTGATGCTTGGTACATCTCATTGACCAACTTTTTAGAAATTATGGGTCATATTTTTTCACCACCTCGAATTCATTTTCATCCAACACCTAGAGGTTATTATCCTCCTTTGAATATTTCGAGACAATCATCCATGTTTTCCCAATCACCAGAAACATTTTTATATGGCGGTCCTTCTGTTCCTTCTGGGTATCAGTCACTCACTGGTACTTTTTCAGGAGCATCTCCTCAACCCATTGAACATGGGATATCAACTGGTAATAACGGAACTCAACCGTTGAGCGTAGAAGAAATTCTTATGATGTCTGGTAATATTCCAAATCCGCAACCTCAAGGTAGTCAGTTAGCACTTGGGGGGCAACCTCAAGGTACTCAATTACCGCCTGGGGGGAAACCTCAAGGTACTCAATTACCGCCTGGGGGGCAACCCCAAGGTAGTCAGTTACCACCTGGGGGGCAACCTCAAGGACAGTACATACCTTCAGGACAACACATACCTCGACGTCAACCCCAGACTTAGTACATACCTCAAGGTCAACCCCAGTATCAATATATACCTCAAGGTCAACCCCAGTTTCAGTACGTGCCTCAAGGTTATCAACCTCAAGGTCAGTACCCAACCCAAGGTTTCCAACCACCTTTTGGTCAATCATTTGTACAAGGAACTGGAAATGTACCATTTAATTATCAGCCCTATGCTCAACCCGGTTATGGCCTTTCATATGCTCAACCTTCTATGGGTCCATACCCCGGAACAAACATGGTGTGGGATCCATCTCAAACTCAATAGATTTTGCAACCTAATGTGCAGTTGTCATCTCAATCTAGACAACCTTTGGTTTCTGGTTCAACCCAGCAACCTATCCAGCCTACTATTCAAACTTCTGCACCTGGTGTAGCTCATCAGTCTAGGCCTAGTTCGCCTCGAACTCTGCCTCAAACGACTGCTGCAACTAATGCAGCTTCTATTCAATCTACCCCACCTACTTCTGGAGTATCGATAGCTCCGGTTTCTACTGTTCCTGCATCAACTCCTCAAGCCTCTTTACCTCAGTCGGGACCTATAATTCAGACTTCGGTTCAGATGCTTGTAGGACAACTTGGTCCAAGTATGGTTGTCACAAGTCAACCGCAATTCACTTATCAACCGTACCAGGGACAGTACCAATTCGGTCCAACTGTGCAAATCCCAGTTTACCAGTATCAACTGTACCCTAGATATACTTATCAGCGACCCCAACAACCCTAGTTTGGTCTGGTTAATCCTGGTTTTCCGGGAGGATATAATATTCCAAATGAAATTCCAATTCCAAGTTATCTTGGATATCCTCCTCCTGGGGCAGGTCTTATGACCCAAGGTTTTCGTGACCCTAACCGTCAGTTACTGTTTATTGCAACTTTGGACTTGCCTGATTTGTCACGCCTTATGAATGATCTGATTAATTATCTTCTGTTTTGGCTGCCAATGCCGAATAAGTTGCCCAGTGATATCCCAAAGTTTGAAGGTAAATAAGGAGAGGATCCATCAAACCACGTGATGACTTATCACCTCTGGTGTGCATCTAATTCCATTATTGATGATTCAATTCGCTTACATCTTTTTCAGCGCACTCTAATTGGTCTTGCGGCCAAGTGGTACATTGAGTTACCACGAGCTTCTTTTCATAATTTTAGTTAGTTAGCCACTTCTTTCTTAACTCATTTTCAGTTGCCTATCGGATATGACAACGACATGGAATTATTAACTTCATTAAAACAATAAATGTCCACATATATTTCAGATCATATTCATGAATGGCGACGTAGGCGACATTTAGTGAAAGTTTTTATTCCGGATCAAATTTTAGCAGAATGGTTTGTTAAATCATTATTACCTAAAATCACTGAGGATGTAGCTAAGGCAGGAGTTGTTACTAAAGAGAAAGTAATTGCTCAATCTCAGTACCTTGACCTCGTTCATACGTAGTTGGGTACTTTAAAAGAAAAAATGCCCGACCTTCCAAAAGAAAATCAAATAATTGCAGCTCCTTCAGGGTCTCATGCTGCTGATGGTATGATTGGTTCAGTTAGCACCAAAAGCAAGAAGAAATATTCAAAGAATTCTTCTCCTATTATAACTTTATCAGATTCCCCGACAGGAGACTCTTCCGCTGAAATTCTTGCCGATATTCATGTCGTAGAATCATCTACAGCCAAATCAAGATCCGGTGGTAAAAAAAAGGGAAGAAGAAAAATAAACAAAACTCAAAAGAGAAATTAGATAAAACTGAATCTACTGATGAGAAACGTAAACCTCGCTATCCTTGTCTCATTTGTGACGAGGAACATTTTACAAGAGATTGCCCACATCGATCTAAGGTTGCAAAAATCGTCAAAGGTTCTCAAACTCTTGCTGTCTTGAAGGATCCTTTTTCTAGTCAAGATAGTAAAATGATTGGTTCTTCCTCAAATGCCTCAGAAGAACCCATAATGATGATGTCTCATGTCAGGATTACGACGCGATCACAAGATTATGGTAGTAAAAGTCCTGTTGGTGGTAAGGAAGCAGAATCTTCTAATTCAAACCCATCAACTTCAACTCCTTCTGGTTCTGATCCGCTACAGATCGAGAAACCTAATCCAGACTTAGTAATCAAACCACCTGCTAAAGGTATACTTCGGAAGTCAGCTTTCAATCCGCATGCGAGAGCTACTCAGAATTATAACATTGTTGAAGACTTAGCTATTTCCCCTTTAGCAATGTCGGCTTTGGAGGTGCTGCAATCATGCCCAACACAGCGTAAATTACTATTGTCGGCTATAGGAGCTGTTGATATTCAGGATTCGAACCTTATAATCTTCGATTTAGAGAATAGTACACCTTGCCTACCTCATCAAATGGCTTTCCAGATTCCAGTGTTAGTCAAAAATAGACCTTGCTTTAGGACTGTAATTGATGAGGGAGCTTCTACGTGTATTATGTCGATCCAGTGTTGGAGATCGCTTGGTTCTCCTACACTTAATCAATCCCCGATGATTCTAAAGGCTTTTGATGGCCATGATTTCCATCCTTTTGGCATTCTATAGGATTTACCTATAGGGATTGAAGGAAAAACTATTAATCAAGGAAAATTTTAAGGATGGAAATTTTTCTTGAAGTTTAAAAACATGGCGAATCTCACTAATCCCTAATATGAAAACTATAAAATGTTTATTGATATATTTGTAAAATTATTCAAATTTATAATGATGTTATATATAGTCTCTATATAACGTTGGCAATTTTTAACGTAAAATAATTTTATATTCTAAAATTTGGGCAAATCGTCTTTTATAAAATTGGAAATTGACGAATCTTTTTTGTGGAAAAATCATGAAAAATTAGCCCACTGGGCGAACATTAGCCCATAAAATTTTCCATGCTATTAATCTATATGTGGAAGTGGTTGATGCCCCTCTTGATTACAACCTTCTCTTGGGTCACAGCTGGTCTTATGCTATGACTGCTGTTGTTTCATCGGTCTTTCGACTTATCAAGTTTCCTCATAATGGAAAGATCATTACAATAGACTAGCTGACTTATTTTTCATCCGACCCAACCTCTTCTGAAAGTATCCAACATGTCGGTAAAACAACTATCCCTTACAAGGATGTTGGGGTAGGATTGATTAAAGATTCTGGTTTACTAGGAAATTTTTCCTTTCCTCCTCCTAACGTATCGCCTCCTACTGCAACTATTCATATGATTTCATCAAACACTATTGATTTTGATGATCCTTGGATCGTACCTTCCGAGTCTGAGGTGGATTCATTTGGTGATGCGATGCCTTTGAGTCCCTATGAAATTGCATATCAGGCTGTACAGTTGTTTTCTGACCCTTGTTCAACCAAAATTGATCTAATGAATGTGGTCCATGGAGAATCACTTTCAATATCGACCTTAGATTCAACAACTTTTTCCGAGCTTGTTCATACTGATGAGCAGATTCGTGAACTTTTCTTTGTTGATGATTTACCATGGGAATATCTTCATCATCGATCTTCGTTTTACCTGAGCTTGATCATTTTGAAAATGATTTTTCATCTATTTTTACTACTGATTATGTCAAAGAACCACAGAATCCATTGCAACATCCTGATTCTGAGTTAAATTTGGGAAATATCTCTCGAACGGTTCCTATTGAAATTTCAGTTAAACTAGGAATTATTGAAAACATTCATATAGGTGCTTCCTGTACGGACAATGAACTCCAAACTTATAAAGCCCTATTTTAAGAATTTTTTGACGTGTTTGCCTGGTCATATGAAGAAATTCCAGGCATAAATCCATCAATTGTTGTACATGAAATTAAAACTTACCCGGATGCTAAACTTGTCCAACAACGTTTGCATCATATACATCCGAGAAAAGCTGCTGCTATTAAAGCTGAAGTTGAGAAATTATTTCAAGCAGGTTTCATTTATCCAATTCCCTTAACGGATTGGGTATCAAATATTGTTCCTATTAACAAAAAGCAAGGAACGATAAGAATATGTATCGATTATAGGGATGTTAATCGAGCTTGTCCTAAAGACAATTATCCAACCCCCTATATCGATCAAATCATTGCTGATTGTGCCGGTAGTGAAATTTTCTCCTTTATGGATGGTTTTTTCGGTTACAATCAAATCAACATACTCCCTGCTGATCAACCAAAAATGGCTTTCATTTGTCCATGGGGGACATTGCTTACTGTAAATTGCCTTTTGGATTGAAGAATGCCGGAGAAACTTTTCAAAGGGCTATGTCTTACGCATTTCATGACATCAAGCACATTGTGCAACCATATCTCAATGATTTACCTGCCCATTCATTACGTAGAGACGATCATCTCACTCATTTACGAGCAATCTTTATGAGATGTAGGCACTTTCGAATTAGGTTGAATCCACACAAATGTGTTTTTTGTATAGAAACAGGTCGTTTACTAGGATTTGTTGTTTCAAAAGTTAGCATTCATGTCGATCCCTCGAAGGTTGAAGCTATTATCAAATTGCCTCCTCCTTCGACTCTTTGCCAACTCCAAAGTTTGCAAGGGAAAGCAAACTTTTTACGTTGTTTCATTCCTAACTACGCTGAGATAACAAAGGGTTTTACCAGGTTGTTGAAACAGAATACTCCATTCTCTTGGGATGAGATAGCTGACAAATCTTTTGATGCACTTAAACACACGTTGAACCATGCACCGTTATTGCATCCTCCCAACTACAACCAAGATTACTTCTTGTACCTCGCCGCTTCTCATTCCACCATTGGGATGGTTTTAGTTCAGGAAGATGAATTCAGCAGTGAACATGTGATGTACTATCTTAGTCAAACTCTGAATCCGACTAAGCTTAAATATTCGCATGTGGAGAAATTGGCCTTGGCAGCTGTTCAAGCTATCCAAAGATTTCGTCATTACATCTTACTATGCAAAACTATAGTAATTTCTGACTGTAACCCTATGATCTATATTTTGACCAAACAATTGCTAGGGGGAAAGTATTCCAAATGGATAGTTATCCTGCAGGAATTTGACTTGGAATTTGAAAAATCCAAGGCAAAGAAATCTTTGGTATTTGCAGAACTGATGTGTGATTTCCCGCGTGCTGATATTGAAACTGTGGCGGAAGAACCCATTGCGGACGAATACTTGTTTCTTATTAGTACTCTTGATCCATAGTATGGAGATATCATTGTTTATCTCCAAACCCAATCTTTTTGGCCTGAAATTTCATGATCTTAGCGATGGAAAATGCGTTTCCAATCCCAACAATACAATATTATTAGAGATACACTCTATTGTCGTGGGGCAGATTTTGTTTTCTGACGTTGTTTAACTCATGAAGAAGCTCAAAAGGTTCTAAATGACTGTCACTCTAGAGCATGTGGCCGTCATATGTTTGGGTATGCCACAACCCAAAAGATATTGCGTGCTAGTTATTTCTGGCCGTCTTTATTTAAAGATTGTATCTATGCGGTCCAAAAATGCCATAATTGTCAATTTTTTGATCGTAAGATGCGTGTTCCACCTACTCCTCTCCACCCTATAATTGCCGTCGGTCCTTTTGCAAAGTGGGGTATTGACTTTATTACATGAAACCCTCACTCAGCCGGGGGGCATGTGTATATCATCCTTGCGGTAGATTATTTTACTGAGTGGGTCGAGGCGATGCCTACATTTTCGGCAAACTGCAAAACTGCAACAATTTTCATTTTCAATCATATAATTACTAGATTTGGTGTTCCTCTGAAAGTGATTATTACTGATCATGTGAGTCATTTTCCAAACATCATGATGATTGAACTAATAGATCAACTTGGCCTATGTCACGATAGTTCTACTTCGTATTGCCCACAAGCTAATGGTCTGGTTGAAGCTATCAACAAATTTCTAGTCACTATGATCCGACGAATCATTGGCATTCATAGGTCGAATTGGCATAACATGTTATTTTCAACACTTTGGGTGTATCGAACCTCAGTAAAAACATCAACTGGTTTCACTCCTTTTCAACTGGTTTATGGTTTGGAAGCTGTGTTACACATTGAATGTGAAATTCCATCATTGCAAATAGTCATAGAATTACTCCTAGCCACTTCCGAAGAGGAGAAATGTTTGTTGTACTTAGCTCAACTAGATGAGAATCGACATGATGCTGCATTACCAATCAAAACTCATGCCAAAATAATTAAATCTCAGTACGATCGAAATGTTACACCTCGTAATTTTTCGGAAGGAGACCTAGTCTTACTATACAATCAAGCAAATGATAAGCTAGGGGCTGGAAAATTTGTACCTATGTGGCATGGTCCTTATGTTGTTAAGTGAAAGCTGGAAAAAGGGGTAGATTTTGATGGTGTCTCTTTGGCTAAACCAAGAAATGGTCTTTATCTGAAGAGATATTATGCTTAAATCTGAGTGTGGAGATTTTAGTTAGATTAGTTTCTTTCTAGCTGGTGTGTTTCAAATTAGAAAAGTGTGCCTAGTTTAGAGAGTGTTTTTATCATTATTCCTGCTTATCTTGATTTTACTCTTGATATTGCAGATGTCGACGTCTCTTCAAACATACACTAGTTTTGCTGATGGTGCTTATCGTAATACACAAAACATTTCTTCCACAGCTTGGGTTATCTATTCACCCTCTGATGAGTTGGTATCTATGCATGGGGTAAGCCTCGGTCAAACAACGAACAACATTGCAGAGTATAGTGCAGTGATTGAGTTATTATCTGAATCCATCTCATTCGGGATTCAGAGTTTGATTGTTAGGTTAGATTCTGAACTCGTTGTATTGTAGCTTAATAGAGTTTATGCCATTAGAAATCCAGTGTTATTAAGATTATTTTTGAGAGTTCGTCTCTTGGAACGTGAATTTGACTATATTGAATATCAACATATTCCAAGATATTTAAATACATTAGCAGATGCAATTGCTTCTCGAATGTTAAATAGACATTTGCAATAATCAAACAGTAAATTTAAAAACATTCCATAACATGTTATACAAGATAGCCAGTAATAGTGATATAGCATAGTATAGAAGTGTGTCAAATATACATCGTCTTCAATCATAGGTTGAAAAACACCTTATGATCGGAAAAAATGATAGTACAAAAAGCAAAACTGTCGTATGAGTCTACAAAGGCGATCATCCTATCACTGGTGATGATCACGATTAGAAACCACTACTCGGGCCACCCTACAAAGGAACCTATTGAAAGGTCCTGGGACCTCAATCACATAGTGCTGTAACCTAAGTGGAATATCATCTATGCTAGTCTCTGGAATATCTGCTGTCAAACGCTCTAGATGATTTTCCAATTCAGTCAGGGTCTTTGTAGATTCGTCCCGTGGGGCCGGTACTGCTGTAGCTGGGTGTTTCCTCTCATAGGGCTGGAGAGCGGCTGGTCACCATGGACCCACATCTGCATTTGGAACTTTTTATTATCAGTTTTGGACGATTTAAAAACAAAAAAAAATTAGTTAAAACTTAGAAAATATTGAGAATGATTTTACCTAAATCATCCCACTGCTCTCCTGGTGGAAGATTCATGTCTGGGTCACCACGATAATCCATCCCAGCATATGGAAAATCCTGAATCACAAAAATTTTGTTCTCCAACCAATGAAAATACTCAGGCGGAAATCAAACAACCTCTGAACCCTCATCAGGATGACGGGCCATAACTGCAACCCAACGCATTAGCTTAGGCTCTCAGGGAAGTCCAACTCCAATGGAAAGCTGTTATGGGACCAACATCGAAACCCTCTCTAGACCAAAACTCACAACTAGGAAACCATATCCAAAGTTTTTTAGTTGTCCTTTCTTTGCTCTAGTTAGTTGGCCTTTACATTCGCCAACACAGCTTCACACTAGTTGAAGATGGTACCTCGATAACAGTCTACTGCCATTCGAATTTAGGATCTGGTAGCTACATGTAGTGTTTCGCTTCTGCAGAGTCTGGTGACAGTAAATGCAATCACTTTAAGTTCAGGATGGGAGATAGTTTTGATATCGATCCCTTTGTCCTTTGTTTGGTCATTACAAAACTCTAGTCGGAGACTATCGATAGACTGGCCACTTGGCCTAGTCCCGAATAGAGATAATCGTTCACCTCTCTTGGGCAAACCAGTCAAGAAATAAATGTCCTCTAGCTCGATTTCGAGCCAGTGGCCACCAATAATGAAACACTGGTCTTGTATGTTCCACCTGTCTACCAGCCATTGCAAAAAGTCTACTTGGGCCCTCATGCCGGGTATGGCCTAGAATTCAAATAGTCCGCATGCTCTCAATGCATCCAATGAGGGTTGATGATTTATTATGGAAAGGTCCACATCGTCGTGCTCGCGTTCTCGCCAAATAAGCATTTTTTATGTCCTACATTACGAAAAAAAGACGTATTCGAACATTTTAGTTTGAAAATTTTAGGGCGAAAATGGAGAAATTTGAAGTTTTAAAACCTATTTGGTGGGGTCCGCACTTGCTAGTTAGGGACAGTGCGTAGGTCCGCACTCTTCCCAAACAACAGGTGCGGAACTCTAGCTCTTTCCTTTGTAGAAAAAAGTCGGGGTCCACAGGTTTTGCATGTTGTGCCTACGGACCCTCGCGAGTGGATTTCTAAACTAATTTTTCCCTTAAAAATCAAAATTGAAGCCTAAAAACGAAATGCAAACTGTTGAAATGCAAGATAAAGATGATGTGGATTACTTGGAGCTGACGGTTTTCGATTCCAACAGACGGATTTTCCGTAATATTCACAGGAAGTTTCTTACCCAAAAGCTCTCTCTTCTCACTCTGAAGTCAAATGGTAAAAATGAATTTACAAAAGCCCTTTTTATAAGCTTTTTTGAATAAATGAATTTTCAATTTGTTTATTTTTCACTTTAAAAAGGTAACTTTTTGATGCATTTTTATTTATTTTAAACATGTATGAGTAATGTTTGAGTTTTTGTGCAAAATATTGGATTTTTCAGTTAAAATTGATCGTTTTCAACAAAAAAACATTGGAGTCCTCTTTAAGCTCTTTTCTGACTCGTAAAATATGAAAAGATTGCTGAGTTTTTCTTTTTAAGCTCGTTAAAACATAATTGAAAGGATGGTCCACTTACAACTCTTTTCTGATCGTATAAACATGAAAATATTGCCGGGCTTTTGTTGTTTCAAGTTCGATATTGGTTATAAAACGACGTGTCATTGATCACTTTTTTACATTTTTGGATCAGAGACACTAATTATGAAAAGTACTCATTGATCGTAATGGTCAAGCGGTTCTCTCAAGCATTATTTTATACTTTTTCAGGCCTGGGAGACACAAATTTATGAAAAAGGACAACCATGGAGTTTTCTTAAGTTTTTCTTCTGACTCCCTAAAATTGAAAACACTGAGTTTCTCCTATACTGGACTCGTTAAACTTTAACAGTAAAGGACCTGTTGAATTTTAAATAGGAACAAACCACTCCTTCTTAGGGTTTGAATTTTAAACTAAGTTGGACTCATCCGAAGGATGAGATTATAACCAAGCAAATGTTATCCTCCTCAAGCTTGTCAAAAATAAAGAGGTACTTGCCAAAAATGATGGGGGAAAAGAGAGAAAAATGAACCTGTTTGTTATACTTTGTGTTTTAGAAAAGCATTTAACCACTCTTGAACACGACACTTTTTGTTCACCTGGGTTGGGAAATCCTTTGCCTAACAGTTAATCAAACCATATTGAAAGTCTTCAGCCGGTTTCTGGGTATTAGCTTTGGGTCAATTGTCACCAAACCATCTGTAGTGTCGTTATGTGTTCAAGAGGTCAGTTCAAATAAACCATTCATTTGCAAAATATATGTCATCCATCTTGACCATCCCTGAGTTAGTCCTTGCCAAATATATTTCTTCAAACTTGATCTATGATTTCGTGTTGTGGGCTTGCCTACGACGGATCGCTTTCTATAGACTTCAGCTCATTATCTAGAAAGATGATCTAGAAATCGTCAGTACCTTGGAATTTGCATGCCTCAATGGTAGGTTTCTCACCTTCGATGACAGGTTGCATCATTGACCTTCGATCAAAGGATTCTATGACATGTTCGACATCAGCTCATCTATTCACATTTCATGGATTGTACTGAGTACTTTGAGAGCCATTGACATTACTGGTGGTTTCTCTCACACTTGTTAACAGTTCACATCATTGACTGGTAATCAAGTGGTTTCTACCATGTTTGACTTCGACACATTCATTCACATGGATAGAATCGTACTAGTTCGGGAAGCAGAAATCAAGACCCTGGATCTAGTTTCCACCATCCAGGCTACGAGGAATTTTGTTATTCATTATACAATGGACTATTCATAAACAGATGGTTGCACCCATACTGTGTCTACATATGTCTATACTTGTGATGTATTACAAAATCATTCCTATATCAGAGTAGTTTAGTTAGTTTTCTAGTCAGTTTTGATTTGAGTATGGGAATGCCTACCTCAGCGATGATATGTTCACATATATATATTTTGTATTTAATGTTTTTACAGGTTCTAACCAGGGTGCCCACAGGATGATCCTTGAAATGATAAATTACTTCACTCTTCTTAGATGACAAATGCTATCCTCATCTATTACAGACTTCGCACTTTAGGGGGAAATCTGTTGCATAAAATATTGTCACCATGACATTCTGCAATCGGTGTGAGTCTATCACCACTCATACTTTCCTCCTTTGTAAGTCTTAAACCTTAGTTCTTCATGTCAAGCCTTGAAAAATAAGAGAAAGCCATTAAAAGTCTCTAAAACTCTGGTTCCGCACTTTCTCTTAGCATTACCTATGGTCCCGCACCCACTAGTCATGTCCCCTACGTACATGAACACTCTGTCTCTGTGTAATGGGTGCGGACCCCTGTAAAAGTCAAACAGGCGCAAGTACATTCTTAAAAATTCACTTTGAGTCATTTCTGGAAGCTTCTAGAAGGAATCTTGAGGTGGCAAGTTCGCTCCTTTAAGGTTCATGCATCCCATACCTTAAGGAGCTAACCCATTAATGTGAGGAGCTTATCTCTTTGAAGGAGGACTCTATCCCTTCATAGGTGGACCTGTAACCTCCTTCCTTTGCACTATAAAATGAAGGATTGGGTTGGTTACTGAGGAGGTTGAAAGCTGAATATTTTTGAGGTGAAATGCTGCTGGAACTTAGTCTTCCTAATTAAGATTTTATGAGGAAAGATTACATACCTTGTTGATCTCATTTGGAAGAGTGTGAGGCTTGTCAAAGTAGAGGAGATTCCTGTTTTAGACCCTGGGAGGAGCTTGTACAACATCAAGGCACCAAAGGTTGTAAAGTTATTCTATTTTTAAAGTTAATACAATCAAGTTTATTTTTCTCAATAAGCTGTGTTTTATGGTTTATTTCATGGATTCCTTGATCACCATGAAGAATATGATTTATTATATTGGCTATGCAGGTGTTATTTGATGTGTGCTTGTTTGTGATTGCAAGTTCTCAAAAGGAAACTCGTTCGGATGGTCAAAGCGTGGCTACCACAAAATAGCGTTGGACTTAAGGTAGGACCTAAAACACCTCTTTAGTTTTTATTAATGAATCGCAATATATTTAGAGAAAGGTAGATTTGCTTGTCCTGCTTGTTTCTAGATATCTGTTGATACTATGGAGATCGGTCTTGTCCACAAGAACGATTTATCCGGCTGACATTATGACAAAATACTAGTCTTTTAGGGTTTGCTCTTATTATCCTAGTAATAAACCAAAACCTTAGATACGTTAGGGTTTTCCACTAATGGATAGAAAAATAATATTCTTAGGGTTTGGTAAATTAGTGTTTATAAATAGAACCCTTGTGAGGTCCTAGGAATGAAACCCTTTGTGTGCATTCTTTCGTATAATTGAAACCATAGCTTGGTTAAAAGTATTGTATATCTAGCTTTGATATTTTTGTTTAGGGTTTACCAAAGTAAATTTTGATATATTGATACCTTAGATATGCATATATTAGCATGCTAACTTAATTATTAATGTTTTGAGTTGTGTTTAAGGTATATAACAAACCCCTAGTAGAAATTGATACCTGAGGGTTTGCAATAAACCCTAGTAACATATGACATGAAAAAGTATATTGTTGAAACCCTAGGTGTATAATACTATGATTGACTTGATTTGGTTACTGATAGTTAAGAAGATGAAGTCTAGGGCTTATGACAAATCCCTATCAAGAATTTGAATTCTAGTATGAAAAAGATGTGTTTCTTGTCGATTATGAACCTAACTAGGTTTAGGTATTTAATAGTTTTAAAGCTTCCATTGTAATAATATGACATAGTTAACTTCATGCTTCTATATATTTGTTTTTGGTTGTACTTGCTATTAAAGTCTTGCAGGCACATAATCTTCAAAATGTTGAGGATGTTCATAATTAAAGATGATAATATTGGTAAGCATGATAACCTTGATGTCATAAGAATGAATGAAGCCTTGAAAGGATGAAGTTTCTTCGATGTTATGAAGATGTTGAATTCCCTAGATTAAGAGGGAGATTGGCGGAAGAAAGGGTATATCTCCCCAGTTGAGAGGGAGGGTATATTATGTCAGTGAATTCCTTGAAGTAAGAATGAATCCAAAAGAATGAAACAACTATCAATAAACGTCTGGGAAGTTGGAAACAAAAGACTTGAGGAAATCTAAAGATGTATTTGGTGTTGCTGAAGAAATGAAAGAAGAAGAAAGCTTCTGACAAATTGTATATAGATAACTTAATGATAGTAGCATTAGAGGACCCCCAAACTTTTGTGTTTACTTATATTTGAAAGTTTATTATTGATTGGGGTTTTGTTTGTATAGGTAAATATCTCCATAAAAATGTTGAACACTCTAGAAGCACGCTTGGAAAAATGGGTATATCTAGTTTGATAGGGAGAGTTGAAGCATTTAATGGTGGATTCTTGGGAGGACATTTGGTCAGCATATGTGTTGATGTTTAGATCCTGAAGAGGGAGGGTGGCATTGGTCAAGGAGCTCCAACCTTAGATACACACCTATATCCATGGGTTGATGGTTAGCAAGTAAGCCTGATGGTACCTAGAGTCAATGAAAGCTTTAATCCATCTTAACCCCACTCAGATAGATTACCCTCGTAAGGAATCTAGTCTGTAGCATCGAGTGTGCTCAAAATATTTAGTTCATTGTGAGATCTTCCATGTACATCTATATATGTGTAATTATGAATACCTGCCTAGTTAAGAGGGAGTGTTGAGGAATGTAACTAGTGTCAATATTCATAATTATGCTTGAGAAATGATGTAACATATTTGAATAAGAAATTTTATTATTGACTTATTAAAGCATGGGTTTCATGCTCGGGTCAATGTCAATAGGTTAAAGCACCCATTGGGTGCTCTAGGATTTTGTTGAGTAAAAGTCAAATTTAATTATGTAAACCCTTCTTGGGATTATTGTATTAAAGAAGAAAATTATTTGAGTCATGATAACTCCTCCACCATCAAGTTGGCATGAAGCTCTTCAAATCTAGCTTCAATTTCATATTCTACAAGTCCACTTATCCTACTAGTCATGTTAAATCATTATACAGGCAGAAACAACTATAAATACCCCAATGAGTTTGACCTAATGCAGAAGATGTCAACAAGGTCGTATTAACATAGACAATAAAGTTCAGGGCTGAAATTCTCTATAGTTCAGGTTCAAAGTTGTCTACATTATAGGGGCCGAAGTTCTCTATCATTGCAGGGACTAAGTTATAAATAATTACAAGACCGAATTTTCTTTCTATAGTTGCAGGAGCCAAAGTTGTTTTGTGGTTGAAGAAGGGTCGTAACTCTTATTTTGAAGATCAATTTGGAAGAAGACTACTTCAACGGAAAGGTTGACTTGATGGATGGAGAGAGGTTTAGGTCAAGAGTCTTGGTTGTCTCACTGTGATTTGAATCTACTGAAGGAAGAGTTCTTGACTGGGTTTTCCCCTATCTAGGGGTTTTCCTTAGTTGTGTGCCTACATATTATGTCCTTCTTTTGTTTATTGATTGGCATTAGTATTGATGATTAGAACAAGATAAATTGGAAGAACTAATAATTACATATCACAAGATAATGTCATAATAAGAGAAATCAATTAAAGTAAATTTGCTTCCTTGATGGATTTCTCAAAAGATAGACAACTTGATATTGCTAATGGATAGGTCAAAGCATTGTGTAGGGAAATATATTGCATATTAATCTAAGAATGATCAATAAGAGTTCAACCGCAGAATCAATATTTATTACTAAAGGAGATAAAAGTCCTGGTTTGGGCATGCTTACTAACACCATTTTATCAATTAATGTAAATATTTGACCTTTTGAATTTCCAAGGATTCTGGGAGAGGAGGCTTGCTATATTAGTCCACAAAGAGGGTTAGTTAAACAATTAATCCATCAACATAAGTTTCCCACACACAGGAATTCATTGAGCATACAGTCATTGAAATGAATGAAGCATTAAAATGAAGTGTTTGAGCTTGAAAATTTTTTAGGAAACAAATTAGTCAACTAATTTGCAATTTTTGCTTATTAATTCATGTAAGGAAGAAATGTTGTGCGGAAAAATGGGTGTGCAAAGCAATGAACAAAAAATTTCTTCCATAATGTCTTGTATCTCCACATACATTTCTACACATTACATATTAATCAATTAATTAGTAGCTTGGGCTTATTAAATTTTGTCACATAAAAGTTTGGGTTACATAAATACAACGTACATTTGTGATTTCAGATTTGTCAATTGAAAAATAATATTAATTAAAGTCTCTTTTTAATGCGTAAGAGGAATAAGTGTTGTGCGGGAAAACAAATATTCGGAGAAAGGAACAAAAATTTTCTTTGGAAATGCTCTTTGCCTCCCATACATTCCCGCAAGCTACATATTAATGAATTAATTAATGGTTTTTGATGTAAAGAAGGAATTGCTCGAATGATTAATAACATTTACCTTGAAGCATTATGCAATGTTCACTGGTTTATCAGGCTTCATAGATAGTATCCATTCTAACAAATTCAAATTATATGCACAAGAGGGATATGTGTAGGATAAAATTTATTCACCTACATTAGCGGTTTCACACAAGCTCCCCCCCTTCCCACTTTTTCTGGATGTTGTAAAATGTCAACTTCCAAATATTTGACACACATATTTTCCCATTTTGCAGTAAAATTTCTAATAAATGCCACATAAGCTTAGTCAACCTATCGCGATCTGCACATATTCCCCTTCCATACAATTCTTTCTAAACACTAGAAATCATCATTTTTTATGGTTTTTGAGACTCATATTTTCTCATTCTACAAAAACCATTTTATTTGTAAAACAAATCTAGCAATTACTTTATCTTCACAACCTGCTTCTGTAATTGTGCTCACATTATTTTAATAATTAAATGGTTAAGCTTCACATTGCAATTTTAAGAATGCAAACATGTGGGAGCGTGGAGGAAGAATAATAAAGGCTTCCTCCACACTTTGCATATATTGTTTAGATGTTTTTAGTTTTTCCCAAATTTAATAATACAATTTATCAAACTATTTATTTCCTTAATTAAATAAATTGATTTAAGATAACCACATAAACATGTTTTTAAAAATATTTGTCCATTCATTCATGCATTTTGATATTCCTTTCAATTCACCAAAAGGTAGGGATTTTTTTAGTAAACCTCAGGACAACACTCTAAATTCGATCATGGTGTTGTGAAATATGCTAAATAAAAATATTTTTAATTCATCCAAGCATTCACTAAAGATAAATAAAGCATAAATCATAAGATATTAAGGACTAAAAATGAAGTCCAACATACAAGGATTGGATACCTCGTCCTAAAGAAACAAAATGATCATCTCATAAAAAATTAAATAAAAATAAATCCAAATAAAGAACAAAGAATATGTGGATACCATAGCAGGAAAAGGGAAACCTTGAACAATTGACAATTTTAGAAGCTTTTGTAAATGAAAATAAGTATCAGTTTATGCAAAAAAATATCACAATGGCAAGAATAACTTGAAAAAATATTACCAACCTCACTCTTACTAGATTTATTGGCCAGTAGCTAATTAGCAAAAAAAAAAATGTACAAATTGTGAAAGATTGCTTCACTGCTAAAAAATGAAAATAAACATAGATCCAAAAAACTTTTAGGATTCGTAAAAAACCAAAATATATTAAATATGAGGGGTATTTATTGAACAAGATTCTCTAGTTTTGAACCCTGTGATGACAAATGTGAAACTCTTAGTGTACATGTTTCTCCATGTAAACCAATATTCCTTCAAAGTGATCTAGTTTTTCCTGTAGATGCCCTTGGCCACTTTGCAAATTTGCTAATTTTTCCTACATCTTCCACTGTTTGCATTCGATATCATTTATGAATGAGATGTTCATATTCTCGTCATCATTTTTGTCTCTTATGAGATGTTCCAGAAATATCTTGAGATATGAAAGGTCATTTCCAATTTTTTGTTGATTATATGTAGGGTTGTTAAATCAGGTATGTTGTTAGGGCTAGGATCTATAGCTTCCCTTTATCAATTCTATCCAAGTGACATTGGCTTGAATCTCCCCATTCACCAACTCCATGCCTTACTCTTCCTCGTTCACGTGGAATAATTTATTTCACTAAAACAAAGGGCTTAAATACAATAATTCTATGGATGGGATAAACTAACAAAACCTCTTACACTAAATAGAACTGCAACTCAGCTGAGAACGACAACAACCCAACTAGAATTTATTGTAATGTACTGAGACTTATTCCTAAAACAAACTATCTAAATGAATAGTCAAAACAAAGATACAAAAAATTCAAACAAAAACAAAAATATGTAAACCGTTATACTAGCCAATAATAACAAAAAATAGTAAAACAACACAAAAAAAAACAAAAAAAAGAAGCAAAATATAACAACAGTGATCAAATGAAACTGGTTCATAGAAGCGTTCCACCTTGCCTTGTTATTGAGTTAGGAAACAAAATAATAACATGTTATCAGACTTTCCAAATAAATAACATTTATTCCCATGGGTAACATGAATCTACATACCTCTCTTTAGTTCACTAGCTATACCCTATGTCAATGTAGATTTCCACTGATTTAGTAATTTCCTTGCTCGAGTCGTAAAAACTTATTTTCCCCATCATTCCACAAACCAGAAGATATTTCCCTAATTTTAAAATATTTACATAATTTAATTTTCATATTTATCTATTTCCCTTTCTGGTTAACGTCTACATTTATAAGGCGAATTGACATGCAATCAAGATATTGTTTCAAACATGGCTCCACAACTAGTATATGTTACATCAGACTAGAATGATGTGCGTAAGAATGATATGTGTTGAAAAATTTGTTCCATTTTTTTGTACACCTTCGTATAAATTACCCATCTGCACATATAAACTTTTTGGAGTGTTGACTAGCATATATTAAAAAATTAATTAAGGATTAATCCTATGATTAACATATATCTTTTTAGATATTAATGGCTAATAATGAAATGGTTATTACCCGAATTGTAATTTGTAGAGTGCAGAGATATGGGATTAATTGATTGAAGCAATGTGGGGTCCTCGTTTTGTCATTGTTCAAGAATGCTTCTTTTTGACCATTGTGTCCACCATCTGTTGCTATTCCCACGTCCCCACCTTCACACCATGCACCATAAATGAGATTTATACACCCCTACACTCATGTGGCCACCCAAAAATATGTCTTAGAATTATAATAAAATATTAATATTTACATATTTTCTCTTGCCACTACTACTACTGAAACATTCTGAAAAAAGAAGAGGTGCAGATTCATACATTATTTGGAGCCCAGAAATTCACATTGAGCAACACATATCCCCACTCCACATAATGAAAAATTCATGCTCACAATGAAATATTCCTTTGAACAATCAAAGCTTCTTTCGCATATCCGAACTTTGCCTAATTAAAGCATTTGTGTATTTCTCTTATTCTTGCCTAATTTTTGCTCCTTTCTATATGTCTTCTGCAATATACGATTCTATAATTGTGGTCACATTACTTTAATAATTAAATGGTTATGCATCACATAGAAATTTGTGAACTATAGAGTGTCTCACATATCATTTATATGTTTTGGATTTTTCGCAAAGTTTAATAATACAATTTATCAAACTATTTATTTCTTTAATTAAATAAATTGATTTAAGATATCAAAATAAAGATATTTTTAAAACTATTTATGCATTCTTTCCTACATTTCAACATTCCTTTAAATTTTCCAAAATCTAATAACAAAACTAAACTTTCTTTTCTCAATTTTCTATTTCTAGGCCCAAATATGCATGATAAATCTACATGCTGTGCTAGTTGCATTTCTTTCAATAGTTATGGAAACAATTGCAACAAAAAAAGCTCAATTAATTCATAATTATTATATTTGTATAATCATTTCATACTTCAATATTGACACAAATATAGATAGAAAAATTAGTAAGACGTAAATAGATTACATGCAATCAAAATAATGCCCATAATTCATGTAATGTGGACAAATAATAATTGATGCTTTAGTATATTCAATTTTGTTTTTCTAAGTAATCAATGCAGCAAATAGAGATCTACCTACATGGATTATAAGGCAATATTTCTAAAGCGATGACCATGGAACACTTTCACGAGAATTTCCCATGAAAAATTTGTTATCAATGGGTTACATTTTCACCAGAATTGCCCTCGAAAAATTTGTGATCTCACTTTTTTCGTTGAACTATTCAATTTTTTGGTTGAAATATTTAATTTTTTCAGATGAATAATTAAATCTAACTTTTGGCCAAAATTTTGGTCATTTAAGTTAACAATAATCTCAAATCTCGTGTAATGGATTTTTGGTTGGAGGGGAGAAATACAACCACCAATATTTTCATCCAAAAACACCTTTTGGTCGAAAAATGTTTTTTGGCCAAAAAAATTTATTTTACATATACAAGTCGTGAGCTTTGTTCAAGTTTTTCGCATTTTAAACAGTTTTATGTTTAGAATTATCATTTGGCACTATTGTGAATTCGTTGCACTGTTGTGAATTCATCATTGTTCTAGGTGTCTTTAGCACTGGAGGTAATGTTTCATGTCTATTGAGGTTCAAATTTTTCCCATTGTGTTTTGGTGTTGTTGCATTGTATACATTTTTGTGCTTCAAATTATTAGTTGACACTGTTGTGAATTCATTGCATTATTGTAAATTTATCGTTGTTGCAGGTGTCTCTAGCATTGGAGATAATGTTTCATCTGAGTTGAGGTCCAAATTTTTCCCATTGTGTTTTGGTGTCATTGCATTGTATACAAATTTTTTGTTTTGAATTATCGGTTGACATTTTTGTGAATTCATTGCAATGCTTTGAATTCATTGTTGTTGTAGGAGTCTTTGGAGCTGGAGTTAATGTTTCATTTCTATTGAGGTTCAAATTTTTTCCATTTTGTTCTTTCTATGGAATTTTGACATTGTTGCATTGTTGCATACAATTTTGTGTTTCGAATTATCAGTTGGAACTGTTGTGAATTCGTTGCACTATTGTGAATTTGTCGTTGTTGTAGGTTTTTTTGGAGACGGAGGTAATGTTTCATGTCTCTTGAGGTTCATTTTTTTCCCATTGTGTCTTTGGTGCTGGAGGTAATATTTCATATTTTTTGAGTTTTAAATTTTTCCCATTGTGTTTTAGTGCTATTGCATTGTTGTTATGGGATAAAACACCCTAGGGTTTGGGTTCAGAACCCCAATAGATTGAAGGGCATACACCAACAAGAAGCAAGCGAACAAATAGTCCTAATGCTTAAACTACTAAAGTGGGATGAAGAGACAGTACCCATAGGTGCTATGTTTGAGGATTTTCCCATAGTGTCCAAACCCTTTTCTTCCTCCAATGTGTTAGCACCTAAATCCGCCTTAGGCTGAAGAAAGGAAAAATCAGGGTAACCACAAACCACGCTCAGTTTGGTAGCTAGCCCTACTAGAACAGGAGAGGGCTCTCTCTGAGTCACGCTTAGTGAATAGGTAAGAAAAAAAGGTCTGAGATGACTTACAATGAAATATTGATCTTAGGCTAGTAAGTGAATATGGGTACAAGAAACAAATTTTATGAATGACCGAGCTTCTGGGATGGTATGGGACCAACGCTTAGCAAAGAATAGAGAATTTAATACAAAGGCACAGATTATTCCGTGAGGCAAGGTAGGCGGAAAATGTAACAATTTAGTTTGAGGTAACGCAGCATGAATAGATTTATGAAGAAAGTGAAAAGGGCATAGTTACATGAATCCTTTTCAACAGAAGAAAAACACTGAACATGAAATTTTCCTGAAGGCAGAGCAATAAAATTGAATTTTACCTAATCTCACTCAGAAAATTTCACTGGAAATGAACATGAATTGAATTATGAAACATAACGAAATACATATGAAAACATAAGAGACACATTTGCTACACTCACAACCACAAGAATCTCATGAAACAGAGCCGCTGCCTTTCATTAATTCTCTGTCAAAAATACACAGTGAAGAAACAGAGTTTCTTTCCCATAGTCTCCCAGAAGTTACAAGCCAACCAACCCTTTGCAAATAACTTTCATAAAATATATAGAATGTGTAAGGAAGAGATAGAACGGCCAAGGGTTGGGGAGTTACTCGAATCATTGCAAAATGGAGATGGAGAGCCAACCATCAGCTACAGGTGCAGCGCTACAAACTTGACATTTGGCTTGGGTGACCATTTGCCTTCCTTCGCCACTTGGATAGAAGAAAATTTGGAGAAAAAACACTTTAAATGCTGCCTTTGGTGCCAAAAAACTGAAGTGTAGATGAGCGGGCCCACTTGGAGAAGTCGCGACCCGAAATTTTGCAAAACGGAAGCAAATTGGGCAATTTTTCCTCTATGCGCCGCGCCATTTTTCCTGTGCACCGCGCTACTTAGGGGCCTGTTTTGGGGCACTTGCAAGTGTCCAAAATGTGCCCAAGTGGGCTTGTTGGAAAGCCTGTCCTGTCTAATTTCTAACCCCACTAGAATTTTTGAGTTTGGTGCTCATTTTCCCCTCCAAATATTCCTTCTCCCAAGATTGCTTCCTGTGTGTCAAAAAGTGGCAGAGAGGCCATTTTTGGGTGTTTTTTGACCTTTTGGAGACTCATACCTTGCCAAAATTTCTTGTCCGGACACCAGTAGTCATAATTTTCCATGCTGAATCCAAAAATGCAAACCATTCCTCATTTGGAGCTCTAGAATTTTAGCGCCGCGCCACTGGGAGAAAAACCCTGTTTTTTGCCCAAAAATTTGTGAAGTGACCAAAAATTCCCCAAATTTCTTGAAATTTGGGCTGGAGGTTCCCTATGGGGTGTTATGATGGGCCAAGGAAGCCTCAGCCAATATTTGAAGCCGATCTTTCTCTTTTTCCTCTTTTTCCTTTCTTGTTGCTTTCCTCAATTTCGCCTTCAAGCTCCTTATCCGGGCCCTTGCACTCATGTTTCGTGTCCTGTAACGATAAGCCATGTGTCTCAGTAAGGCAAGGTCCTGATTGGCCTTGCCCAACAGCCTCTCTAAGTGCATGTTGACCCTCTCAAGGTTGGCCTCCCGATCCTCATTGATTTCTGGCTCCAAAGATGTGAGTTCAACCCTTCTTCTTTGAGCAGATTGGCGATGCTCACGAATGTTTTGCAGCTCCATGATCACCCGTTGGTCCTCAAGCTGCTTGTTTCTCTACTCCAGGTACTTCATGTTCCACTTGGCCCTCTCAAAGTCAAGGGATAAGGAATCAGTCACTGATTGCTATTCCTGGATGATCTTTGTAAGCTCTGCATTTGCTGGTTCTGCATCTGTCTCATCATCATGGAGGAGAATGAATTCAGTCTCTCGTTCACTTGATGGCCCTTCCTCCTGTACTGGCTCCTTACCCTTGCCCTACTCCTGTGATGCTGATGTTGGAAGCGAGGCCCCTTCCAACCCGGGTGGAGATAACACTCGCTTTGCTGCTGCAAATAAGGGTCTACTGCCTCTCTGATAGGTGATGTATACTGGCATAGTAGTAGTCTCATGTCGCTCATACTGATGAGATGGGCCACCTATCTCATGCTCTACCTCTGATACTACCTGTGGAGTGCTAAAGAAGTCACGGGAGATGAAGTCCTCCCAAGCAATACCCTGCAATCCCAACTGATGGTCCACCAAAATCTGGATAAGAGCAAAGTGATAAACACTGTTGAGCTGCTGTCGAGGGGTCTTGTGCTGCATGAAATTTTTCATCCTCTCTATGTTCCCGCAAATGAAAAATGGGAGGTTCATCATTCTCACCCTGGTAAAGTGCATGAGCAACCTGATGTGATAGGCATAAAGGCGAGAAAACCTCCCCTCACAACTGAAGTATTTCATCATCAGTTTCATGAGCTGAGCATACTCATCTCTCAAAAATCTGAACGGGAAAGCTCTCGTGAGCTGACTCAAACAACTGGCCTTAATGTAAGGCTCATAATGATGCCTCTCCACCTTCTTATTCTTATGCCACTATTCTCTAATGTTTGGTATGCCTGTTACCACTAATATGGCCTCGGGTGTCAATGTGAAAGTGACCCTAGCCAAAATAGACTGTCCTCCATGTAGGTGAAGTGAAAAAAGACGGGCCAACTCATGATGAACTCTGACATTTGCCACCCTCTGACAAAATTCAAAACATGCTAAGTGCTAGAAACATGACATAGCAAGAGGGCATGCCTGCAACTCGATGAGGGTGTTTGGCTCATCTCTAACATGCTTGCCACTCCGGTGATGTCTCTTGGGGGCCTGTTCTCCTGAAGCTTTATCACTATGAGTCTCCTCCTCATATTCTGATGAATCCTCGGATGCCATGACTACTGTTTGGAAACTGAATTTAGGCTGCCCTTTGATTATAGTGAAGCTGGAGTTTGCTTTGACAATCTGCCACCAAGGGGACAATTAAAAAGGGAGTATTAGGAGGGGGATAATATAATGGGGAATAGGGGTTTATAGGAGAATTTTGATAGGGTAGGTTTTGTGTTTTGGGCCAGGTAAGGTTTTAGGGTTTGTAAGGTAGGGTTTGGGATTTATTTAGCAATAGGAAGAGGGGAAAGGGAGTATGATTTTTGTAGTGTTAGGGTTGTGATTATGGGGACAATGGCATAGGGGAATGAGTAATAGGGGTAGGGTAGGAAGAACACCTTGGCAGCAATATCACTGTAGCACAAACCCTAGCATCATGGTTTTCTTGATGTCTTCTTGTGTTTGTTTTATAATTTTTTTTGCATTTGATTATAATCATAAAACCATCATATCTCTTTCAAATTTGATGCACAAGTGGAGGTAGGTTTCCTACCTTGCAATTGGATGAGCTCCACAAAAATGTTTGAGTGAAATTGGTAGGTTCTGGGCGCTTTGCCCCTGTGCGCCGCGCGCAAAGCCTAGTGCGCCGTACGTTCTGAGTGCGCCGCGCGCTCTGAGTACGTCGCGCCAGTGGTGATTTTGAACAGTGGGTAGGCTCTGTGTGTGCCGCGCCTGGTGAGTGCACCGCGCTCCTGTCTGTGCGCGCCGCACACCCAGAAATCGCCCCAAGCTGCTCCAAATCGCTCCAACCTTCAACTCACAACCTTGCAACCTTCCTTCAACACCTTTCTTGCACAATGAGTTTGTTTTATGATGATATTTGTGTATATAGGCTTGAAGGTCATATTTTTAAATTAACTTTTAAAAAAAAACCCACTTTTCTAATGTCTTGTTCAACACCTTTCATTGACGTTAATATAACCTTGATTTTCACCTTTTCTCTGAATTTTGGGCTCAAATGATGAAATTTTCGACACTTTTCGTAGGGATTGCATGACAGAGCACTTTGGCCACAGAAACCATGCCTGCACATGAAGAAATCAATTGTCTACCCTTTTTTGAAAATTTTGTCACGAATAGCACTGTTGGACTTTTCTTCAAAACAAAGTTTTGAAGAACCGTCGATTTTTGTCAATAAGATGATGGAGAGCTGTGGATCATTACTTTGCAAGAGCATCACTCTGGCCTGCATGGCTTTACTGGGCATATTTCGAGACCAAACTGATCAATTCCCAGACCTAATGACCAAAAATGACTTTTGTCCATTGAAGGACCAGACCTTGACTGTTATGGACTTTTTTGATTATTTGACACAAAGACTTAAGCCAGCAGGAACCAGACATGAGGGGAAATGACTAGCATGACCTTCTCCATCAGATTATGGCATGCCCCTAGCGAAATGCAGCTGAGTGAATGGAGCGGGACACCTAAAAATGAAATGCATAAAGAGTTTTGATCTCTGACGGAGGGCTGACCAGACTGACTATAACATTGGCTCCAATGGGGGATGGTAGCTCCTTGTAGGTGCCAAGAATAGTAGATCTATGGAGGAGCTAGACAATGCCTTTTGTCCATTGGGCTGTGGAGTCATCATTTCAACTACAACAAAGGACTCTGACTTATTTATGAAACTGAAATGACCAAGACATCGACTCAAACTTGACATTGAAATGACTCAAAAACTAACTTGACAGACTGAAACCACACTGAAATAAAAATGGTATTTATAATGACAGTGGAAGCAACATTAATAAATCAGCAGTGGTACCTCTTGAGCAACTGACCATTGATTGGCCCTCCAGGACAATCTTCCCCGTTCATTTCTTTCAGAAGAAAGGCATTCTGACCCCTATATGATGCAATCTTGAAAGGACCTTTCCAAATATTCTCAAACTTGCCATGCTTACCTTTCTCTTCATTCCTTGCATCCCACTTTAGCACCACATCATCCAACTGAAATTTATCTGCCTTTGCTTTTCTGTCATAAATTTTCTTTATCTTTTCTTGCAATTTGGATGTGTTCTTGAAAACTTCTTCTCTTATCTGCTGCAAGTGGACCATTTGATTCAACCTTCTCTGGATGGGATCTTCTTCACTGCCGGCCTCCTGAAGAAGTCTGACTACCAGGGCATGACAGAGGTGGGAAATACTGTGTCAACTCCATAAACAAGCTCAAACGATGACATACCAATGGATTTTTTCTGACTGATCCGATCTGCCCAAAGCGCATGGACCAACCTCTCATTCCAGCTCTTTTTATTTATTTCTAGCAGCTTCTTGATGATGTTGACCAATTATTTATTCGAAGATTCCACCAATCCATTGCCTTGTGGATGATAGGCAGTTGAGTGACCCAAAATGATGTGATATTTATGACAAAATTCTACCTTCCTTTTTTATTTGAAAGCTGCTGCATTATCGGTGATTAACTTATTTGGACAACCAAAGCGAGACAAGATGTTATTTTCAAGAAATGAAATGATTACTGTATCTGTAGCTTGTCTAGTGGGAGCTGCCTCAATCCATTTTGTGAAATAGTCTGTCGCTGTAAGGATCCATATATGCTGTCCGGAAGAAGCGGGATGAATTTCCCCAATGAAATCCAACCCCCACTGCTAGAAAGGAGCGCTCACCTCAATAGGTTTAAGTGGCAAAGGCTGTAATTTCTGTTTTCCTTCGAAAATATGACATTTATGACAGCGCTTGACCATCTTGTACACATCAGCAAACAATGTAGGCCAATAATATCCTGCTCTCAAAATTTTGTTCGCTGTTGAATTCCAAAAAAGGTGACCACCACACTCTCCTTCGTGGAAATCTTCCATGACTTTCTTTGCCTCCTCTTCCACCAAACAATTTAACAAAATGCCACCGAGATCTTTCCAATACAACGCAAAATTTAGAATGCAAAACTTGGCAGCCTTCAACTTGAGTGTTCTCGCTTTATTTCTAGTCATGCCGGGCGGTGGTGATAGATTTTTTATCACATATATTATATCTGAATACCATGGGGACAGAGCAAACATTTCAGATACCTAAATGGATGATATTTCCTCGTTCTCATCAGACATAGCAGCGATCAGATTTATGTCCAAGGCATGCAAGTTTGATTCGGCCATTAACTTTGCCAACCCCTGTCCTTTGACCAGCTTTGTGGGCTTTATTTCCACATCATATTCCAGCAAGGCTGCAATCCATTTGCCTCTTCTTCCTTCCGGATCGGTCTACACTAAAAAATCTTTTACAACAGCATTGGGAACATAGGCCAAAATGTGAGAATGTAGAATATATACCCGGAAATCCTTCAATGCCTTCACCAGTTCCAGGGCTTGCTTCTCAATGATGTTGTACTTTAACGCTGCATCTCTTATAGCTCTACTGAAGAATGCAATGGGTCTTTCATGATCATCTCTTTTCTGCAATAATACTGCTGCCATAGTGTGCTCCAAAGCAAATGAAAACAATATGAAATCTTGAGTGTAGTCCGGGCTGACTAGAACGGGAGCTGAAGAAAGGGCCAATTTTACCAAGTTGAAAGATTTTACAGCCTCCTCTTTCCATTTCACTTGGTTGTCCTTCTTGAGCATGTTGGTCATCTCTCTTAAGTGTTCAATGAGATTAGGCACAAAGCGATGCATAAAATTCATCTTACCATTGAACGATTGTATCTCTTTTTTATTCCAGGGCAGATCGATTTGCTGAATTTCTTGCACACGTGCTGGGTCAATGCGAATGCCATCCTTTGAAATGATGTGCCCAAGTAATTTTCCTTCCTCCATGGCGAACAAGCTCTTCTTGGGATTCAACGATAAACCATATTTTCTGCACTTTTGAAAGACAGTTTTTAGATGATGCATGTGCTCTTCATAAGATTTGGAAAATACTGTCAAATCATCCAGGTACACCACCAAAAACACATCCTTCTCATTCACAAAAGCCAAGTCCATTGCATGCTGAAATGTGGCACCTGCATTTTTTAAACCGAAAGGCATTTTGGCATAATGAAAGGTTCCCCATGGAGTGGTGAATGCTGTCTTGTCTCGGTCATCCTCATGGACAGAAATTTGGTTATATCTGGAATACCTATCAAGCAGTGACATACGAGATGCCCCCACTACTTGCTGAAGTATATGGTCCATCTTGGGCAGTGGATAGTTGTCCTTCAATGAGACTTTATTTAGATTTCTGAAATCAATGCATAGGCGGATCTCACCAGTCTTCTTTCATATGGGCACTAAGTTAGAGATCCAATCTGAAAACTTGATGGGCACAATGATACCTGACTTGTACAACCTGTTTACCTCCTTTTCAATAAATGGCAGCAATTTTGGATTTATCCTTCTCAGTTTCTGTCTAAATGGTTTTTGATTGGGCTTGATGGGTATTGTGTGCTGAATAATATTGGTATCATAGGTCTTTAAATCAGAATAGGCCCAAGCAAACACATCTGCAAATGAGGCCATCAAACTGATATATTTGTCCCTGATCTTTGGCGGCAATGCTTTAGACAATTTTACCAACTTAGGATTGGCAGCTGTTCCGATGTTGACCTCTTCTACACCCTTCTCTGTTGGCTGTAATGTTGACTTGCGGGCTACATCATCCTAATCAAAAAGTTCTTCTAGAGGTATCAAGCCTTTAGGAATAATGTTATTCTTTCGCTGCAACACGTCCATTTCATTGATCTACACTTCATCTGTACCATTCCCTTTGCCATCATCGTTTTCTACATCAATTGAGGTTTCTTTGAACTTGCCTTTGTTTAGCAGAAAATCCTTAATCTCCTCATCATCTTGAAACACTTGCCAATATCGTTGATTGTCTGGAATGGTTGGACGATGCTTGACATGGATTTCAAATTTATTGCTGGAGTTCATGGGGATCTTCAAATTGCTTGCTGCCTTGGCAAGAGAATCAACAATACTATTTTGTATACGAGGCACACATTTCAAGGTGTATTATGAAAATAACTTTAAGATGTCTAAAACTGCATTACGATAGGCCTGCATCCTAGGATGTTTTGCTTGATACTCACCTTTGACCTGCTTTATTACCAATTCGGAGTCACCATATACCGAAATCCTTTTTGCATTCATCTTTTTAAGAATCTTCAGGCCAGCAATTAGAGCTTCATACTCAGCTTCATTGTTTGAACACTCAAAGGCCAGCTTGTAAGAGCAAACCCTCATGCTGCTAGGCACTTTGTTTGGGGCAGAGAAAGGATTGCGTACCAAAATTCCAATTCTAGTGCCATCATTTCCTACTGCTCCATCAAAATCCAAGGTCCACAAGCCTTCTTCCTCCTCTTGTAAGTGCTGGAAATCTATTTGCTGTGCCTTGTTTGCTTGCTGTCCATTACTTTCAGCTGATTGCCCAACATTTTTCTACTTTTCTTGTCCTTCTTTCTTCAAAATTTCTCTGAAATTTTCTGTTATTTCTGGAATATCATCTGCTTCTATTATCTGACTATCTATATCATTTAAACTATTTGAAAACAAAAAAAAAGACTCTAAATCTGTATGTACATAGTTAATTGGATGATTTATAGGTTTCTCCTTGCTTGTGATCATATATTTCATTTTTTGTTCCCGATATAATTTCCTCATTTGTCCAAAGACCGGGATTGTTTCATAGGAGAAATCCAGTTGTAATGTCCCTTTCAATTTCGCTACCCAAGACCTGGAAAGAAGCATGCCAAACCTTGGAGGAATATCTGCTACCACCACATCCATCAAAACATTTTTCATGGGAAGCTGATCCAAACTCACAACCAAGTCTTTGATGAATCCTATACACCTCACTCTGCTGGAATCAAATGAATAGAGATCGTGGTACTGTCAGGTGATGTCCAGATTGAGCTTATCCATAATAGCCTTGGGCATGAGATTGTGAGAAGCTCCGGAATCGAACATGGCATTATGTAACACAAAATCATGCAATCTTAAACTGATATAAAAGGGTGGCACATCGCTGTCAGGAGACTCACCATTCGATGCTGGCCCAAAAATCATTTCAGGCTGATCATCTTCTACATTTACCATGTCGGACATTGGGTCCAAATTCAACATCTTAGATATTTTTCCTCTATAACTGCTGTTCTTCATTATTTCAGTCAAGGGGATGGATACCTTTAACTTAGAAATCTCATTCTCTAAGCTAAAAGCGGGAGTCTTTTCTACCTCTTTGACTGGGATCTCTTTCTTTTCTTTTTCCTTTGATGTAGCTTGCTGCTGTGATTGTTCTGCTGATTTTGATTTGCTGCTCTCCAGACCAACTGCCTCCTTTCCTTTTCTTTGTATAGCTGATGAATCATTCTTTGCTGTTTCAACCTCCTTCTTTTTCTGAATTGGTTTGGCCGGCACATCTCTATTTCTAAGTGAATATCGCTGCTACTGTGCGGACAGAGCATTCATATACCCCCTTTGATACTCCTCTGATTCTTCTTCTAGAACAATGTCACTAGCTAGAATGAAATCTGTGTCTTTGTGTGCAGCTAAACTCACCGCACACTCTTCTTCTTCGGTAATGTAAGTAGGTAGCTCATTTGGAGGAAAGAGGTGGTTTTCTTTGCCTATTACATTCTCGTCCTCATCTGACTCTGGTCCATGCACAAAATTCTGCTGCAAAGGTGTTTGTACCGGTTGTTGTGCTGTCTGCTCTTGGGGTCGTTGATATCTCTGTCTTATTCTATATTGTGGTTGTTGTTGGCCACAGAAGTTAGGATTTCTAACTTGTGGCTCAGGCTTGTCGAGCTTCACCCTTTCAAGCATCTGCTCTACCTTTTTGAGTAGTTGATCCATTGAAGAAGACTCTTCTTTCACAGTGATTTTCTTTTTTGCTTTTGCTCTATCTCTTTTGGACATCAAGTTTGCTTCAATGCTGCCCGCAATTTTCTGCATGTCTTCCATTATGGCTGGTTCTCTCTCTCTTAATTGGTAGGCCATGTCAGCATCAAAACCATCCAGAAATTTCATCATAGCTAGTCCCACAGGTGGCTTTAGATGATCTAGAATCTTGTTATAAATTGAATTGAATTTGACACAATAATCTTGGACTGACTCACCAGCATTTCGTTTGATTTGTTCATATTCAGCCAAAATTTGAAGGGGATTCTTTTTCACTTCCCATCGATTTAAAAATTGTCTTTATAGTTCAGCCAAGGTAGTGATACTTGCTGCCGACAAACCTCTGAACCATTTCCTCACATCACCTGCAAATGTCTGTACAAAGAGTCTCATCGCCACGTTCTCTGCATCAATCTCATGGAGTTCATAGAAGTCTGCCATTTTGTCTACATGTTACTGAGCAATAATGTTGTTAGGAGTGCCATCAAAAAATGGGATTTTACTTTTATAATCCATTGGCATATCATCTAGAACTTGGGGCAGAACAAGGGGTGTGAAACGGGCAGCCATCATTCTCGGTGGATTTGGCCTTGGAGGTGTTGGACGGGTGTGCACAGTTTGCAAGGGGATAGCAATTGGAGTTTGGGGCTGTGTTGCAATATAATTATCAATTAACCTATTAACTCTTTTTGTTTCGAGGTCTACAAGAAATTGTGGATTGGGGACAGTATAATCAACAACCCTTTCGGATTTAGACTCAAACAATGATATCGCAAACCGTTCGTCAAACTCAAGCTCTTCAAGATACTCAAAAATGTCGGTACATGAATGGGATTTGAACACGGGAGTGACGGTGCTTTCTTGATGAAGGAGTCTTGGGATCAAATTGGTGTTTTCGTAGATATGAGGAGGATCCAGGTCTGGATTGGCTCTGGTATATCGTCTCGAAGCCAGCGTGCTATTGAGAAAAATCACAGGACACAACCAACTTACTCAGCCTTTCCAATCCTAAGCTCATCATCCGAAAGCTTAGAATTATTGTTAAACAAGGGGATTTGATTTCAGTTTGTTCCCCAGTGGAGTTGCCACTATGTTAGCACCTAAATCTGCCTTAGGCTGAAGGAAGGTAAAATTAGGGTAACCACAAACCACGCTCAGTCTAGTAGCTAACCCTACCAGAACAGGAGAGGGCTCTCTCCAAGTCACGCTCAGTGAACAGGTAAGCAAAAAATGGTCTGAGATGACTTACAATGAAATATTGATCTTAGGCTAGTAAGTGAATATGGGTATAAGAAACAAATTTTATGAATGACCGAGCTTCTGGGATGGTATGGGACCAACGCTCAGCAAAGAACAAAGAATTTAATACAAAGGAACAGAATATTCTGTGAGGCAAGGTAGGCGAAAAATGTAAAAATTTAGTTTGAGGTAACGTGGCATGAATAGATTGCTGAAGAAAGTAAAAAGGGCATAGTTACATGAATTCTTTTCAACAGAAGAAAAACACTGAACATGAAATTTTCCCACAAGCAGAGCAATAAAATTGAATTTTACCTAATCTCGCTCAGAAAATTTCACTGGCAATGAACATGAATTGAATTATGAAACATAACGAAATACATATGAAAACATAAGAGACACATTTGCTACACTCACAACCACAAGAATCTCATGAAACATAGCCGCTGCCTTTCATTAATTCTCTGTCAAAAATACACAGTGAAGAAACATAGTTTCTTTCCCACAGTCTCCCAGAAGTTACAAGCCAACCAACCCTTTGCAAATAACTTGCATACAATATATAGAAGGTCTAAGGAAGAGATAGAATGCCCAAGGGTTGGGGAGTTACTCGAATCATTGCAAAATGGAGATGGAGAGCCAACCATCAGCTATAGGTGCAGCACTACAAACATGACATTTGGCTTGGGTGACCGTTTGCCTTCCTTCGCCACTTGGATAGAAGCCAATCTGGAGAAAAAACACTTTAAATGCCACCTTTTGTGCCAAAAAACTGAAGTGTAGATGATCAAGCCCACTTGGAGAAGTCGCGACCCGAAATTTCGCGAAACGGAAGCAAATTGGGCAATTTTTCCTCTATGCGCCGTGCCATTTTTCCTGTGCGCCGCGCTAGTTTGGGGCCTATTTTGGGGCACTTGCAGGTGTCCAAAATGTTCCCAAGTGGGCTTGTTGGAAAGCCTGTCCTATCTAATTTCTAACCCCACTAGAATTTTTTAATTTGGTGCTCATTTTCCCCTCCAAATCGTCATTCTCCCAAGACTACTTCTTGTGTGTCAAAAAAGTGGCAGAGAGGCCATTTTTGGGTGTTTTTTGACCTTTTGGAGACTCATACATTTCCAAAGTTTCTTGTCCAGACACCAGTAGTCGTAATTTTCCATGCTAAATCCAAAAATGCAAACCATTCGTCATTTGGAGCTCTAGAATTTTAGTGCCACGCCACTGGGAGAAAAACCTTGTTTTTTGCTCAAAAATTTGTGAAGTGACCAAAAATTCCCCAAATTTCTTGAAATTTGGGCTGGAGGTTCCCTATGGGGTGTTATGATGGGCCAAGGAAGCCTTAGCCAAGATTCAAAGCCGATCTTGCTCTTTTTTCTCTTTTGCCTTTCTTGTTGCTTTCCTCAATTTCGCCTTCAAGCTCCTTATCCGGGCCCTTGCACTCATGTTTCGTGTCCTGTAACAATAAGCCATGTGTCTCGGTAAGGCAAGTTCCTGATTGGCCTTGTCCAGTAGCCTCTCCAAGTGCATGTTGACCCTCTCAAGGTTGGCCTCCCGATCCTCATTGATTTCTTGCTCCAAAGATGTGAGTTCAACCCTTCTTCTTTGAGCAGCTTGGCGATGCTCACGAATGTTTTGCAGCTCCATGATCGCCCGCTGGTCCTCAAGCTACTTGTTTATCTACTCCAGGTACTTCATGTTCCACTTGGCCCTCTCCAAGTCAAGGGATAAGGACTCAATCACTGATTGCTGCTCCGGGATGATCTCTGTAAGCTCCGCATTTGTTGGTTCTGCATCTGTCTCATCATCATGGAGGAGAACGAATTCAGTCTCTTGTTCACCTGATGGCCCTTCCTCCTATACTAGCTCCTTACCCTTGCCTTGCTCCTATGATTCTGATGTCAGAAGCGAGGCCCCTTCCACCCATGGTGGAGATAACACTCGCTTTGTCGCTGTAAATAAGGGTCTACTGCCTCTCTGATAGGTGATGTATATTGGCATAGTAGCAGTCTCATGTCACTCATACTGATGAGATGGGCCACCTATCTCATGCTTTGCCTCTGATACTACCTGTGGAGCACTGAAGAAGTCATGGGAGATGAAGTCCTCCCAAGCAATACCCTGTAATCCCAACTGATGGTCCACCAAAATCCGGATAAGAGCAAAGTGATAAACACTGTTGAGTTGCTGTCGAGGGGTCTTGTGCTGCATGCAATTTTTCATCCTCTCTATGTTCCCGCAAATGAAAAATGGGAGGTTCATCATTCACACCCTGGTAAAGTGCATGAGAAACCTAATGTGATAGGCATAAAGGCGAGGAAACCTCCCCTCACAAATGAAGTATTTCATCATTAGTTTCATGAGCTGAGCATACTCATCTCTCAAAAATCTGAATGGGAAAAATCTCGTGAGCTGACTCAAACAACTGGCCTTAATGAAAGGCTCATAATGATGCCTCTCCACCTTCTTCTTCTTATTCCACTGTTCTCCAATGTTTGGTATGCCTGTTGCCACTGATATGGTTTCGAGTGTCAATGTGAAAGTGACCCGAACCAAAATAGACTGTCCTCCATGTAGGTGAAGTGCAAAAAGACGGGCCAACTCATGATGAACTCTGACATTTGCCACCCTCTGACAAAATTCAAAACATGCTAAGTGCTGGAAACATGACATAGCAAGAGGGCATACCTGAAACTTGGTGAGGGTGTTTGGCTCATCTCTAACATGCTTGCCACTCCGGTGATGTCTCCTGGGGGCCTGTTCTCTTGAAGTTGTATCATTGTGGGTCTCCTCCTCATATTCGGATGAAACCTCGGATGCCATGACTACTGTTTGTAAACTGAATTTAGGCTGCCCTTTGATTATAGTGACGCTGGAGTTTGCTTTGACAATCTGCCACCAAGGGGACAATTAAAAAGGGAGTATTAGGAGGGGGATAATATAATGGGGAATAGGGGTTTATAGGAGAATTTTGATAGGGTAGGTTTTGTGTTTTGGGCCAGGTAAGGTTTTAGGGTTTGTAAGGTAGGGTTTGGGATTTATTTCGCAATAGGAAGAGGGGAAAGGGAGTATGATTTTGGTAGTGTTAGGGTAGTGATTATGGGGACAATGGCATAGGGGAATGAGTAATAGGGGTAGGGTAGGAAGAACACCTTGGCAGCAATATCACTGTAGCACAAACCCTAGCATCATGGTTTTCTTGATGTCTTCTTGTGTTTGTTTTATAATTTTTTTTTGCATTTGATTATAATCATAAAACCATCATATCTCTTTCAAATTTGATGCACAAGTGGAGGTAGGTTGCCTACCTTGCAATTGGATGAACTCCACAAAATTTTTTGAGTGAAATTGGTAAGTTCTAGGCGCTTTGCCCCTGTGCGCCGCACGCAAAGCCCAGTGCGCTGCGCCAATGGTGATTTTGAATGGTGGGTAGGCTCTGTGTGCAGCGCGCCCGATGAGTGCACCGCACTCCGTCTGTGCACGCTGCGTGCCTAGAAATCGCCCCAAGCTGCTCCAAATCGCTCCAACCTTCAACTCATGACCTTGCAACCTTCCTCCAATGCCTTTCTTGCACAATGAGTTTGTTTTGTGATGACATTTGTGTATATAGGCTTGGAGGTCATATTTTTAAATTAACTTTTAAAAAAAACCCACTTTTCTAATGTCTTGTTCAACACCTTTCACTGACTTTAATATAACCCTGATTTTCACCTTTTCTCTGAGTTTTGGGCTCAAATGACGACACTTTTCGCAGGGATTGCATGACAGAGCACTTTGGCCACAGAAACCATGACTGAACCTGAAGAAATCAATTGTTGACCCTTTTTTGAAAATTTTGTCACCAATAGCACTGTTGGACTTTTCTTCAAAACAGAGTTTTGAAGAACCATCGATTTTTGTCAATAAGATGATGGAGAGCTGCGGATCATTACTTTGCAAGAGCATCACTCTGGCCTGCATGGCTTTACTGGGCATATTTCGAGACCAAACTGATCAATTCCCAGACCTAATGACCAAAAATGACTTTTGCCCGTTGAAGGACCAGACCTTGACTGTTATGGACTTTTTAGTTTATTTGACACAAAGACTTAAGCCAGCAGGAACTAGAAATGGGGGAAAATGACTAGCATGACCTTCTCCGTCAGATTATGGCATGCCCCTAGAAAAATGCAGCTAAGTGAATGGAGCGGGACACCTAAAAATGAAATGCATAAAGAGTTTTGATCTCTGACAGAGGGCTGACCAAGCTGACTCTAACACAATGCTTTAAAACCTGCAACTCATTCCAGAAGAAACATATATACTAGCAGTAGTTCGAAGCATGTTCAAGATATGCATGTTAGATCATATAAGCATATCAATATAAAACATGAGATCATACATAATTAGATTATAACATGAATTAAAGCATAAATATCATCACGTCAGGAACAAGACAAAGCTTGTTTATTAATGTATGCAAAGAATGTGGAAGAATATAACCTGATTCGACCATGACTCCAAGCGAAAACTTCCTCTGGATTAGTCCAACCCAAGCCTCAACAATCCTCTTTAAAATGTATACACATAGATTCCATATAAAGGAGATGGACATCTCTATGAGGAAATAAGGGTTTTCTATAGTTGGGAGTGCAAGAGGCACATGGATAAATCAGACTTTATCAGGGACCAATTGGATATAATATCAATATCCTATCTTTCGTTATCCCTTAGGCCTTCCCATGAGGTGTATTTATATCACCCCAAAACAATTGTTTCAGTTGGGATATAGTTAGGCCACAGGCTCCTATAGGTGGGATTCCAGTGTAACCCGTAAACCCTGCCCATAAAATAGGGATTTATATTTTTTTAATATTTTAAATTATATACATGGGTTGGGTATAGTTGGACCGACGTGTGTACACACTTTTTGAAGGGCAGAGTTATGTATGGAATTTAAAATAATGTTTTTTAGTAAATGGACCAAGTCTGAAGGGAAAGGGTTGCCCAAGGCCATGACTCAGAGCATCAAGTATGGAAGGGTGATAAATGATGTTATAACAACTGTATACAATTTTGTGTTTCAAATTATCAGTTGGCACTGTTTTGAATTTTTTGCACTATTGTGAATTCGTCATTGTTGTAGGTGTCTTTGGCGCTGGTGTTAATGTTTCATTTTTGTTGAGGTTCAAATTTTTCCCATTGTGTTATTTCTACTAACATTTGGCATTGTTGCATTGTATACAATTTTGTGTTTCAAATTATCGGTTAGTACTGTTGCAAATTAGTTGCACTATTGTGAATTTGTCATTATTGCAAGTGTCTTTGGTACTGGAGGTAATTTTTCGTGTCTGATGAGGTTCAAATTTTTCCTATTGTGTTCTTTCTACTAACTTTTGGCATTGTTTTATTCTTTTTTTCATGTCTCTATGGTGTGGGAGGAATTCTTGCAGGTTTGTTTAGTGGTGGAGGTTTGCTTCTATAGGCATTTTTTGCGTTGGAGGTAATGTTGCATGTTTGTTGCATAGTGGTGGTTCATTTTTGCAGGTTTGTTTGCCATTGCAGGTATTTTTACAGGTTTGTTGAGGTTCAATTTTTTCACACTAAATGGAGTTTCATATTGAATTTGGTCATGAATTTTTTTTTGAATGTCTGCATGGTGCTGAAGGAATTATTCCAAGTCTGTCAGGTAGTGTAGGTCTTTTGGCTGTGTCTAGGTGTCAACCGGAACCCACTACATAAAAAGTTAGGTATAAAACATGCAACCAATGTTTATTTAGAAATTAGATTAAATGAGTAGTTGAAATATTTCTAATAAGGTTCCTTATGATGTTTATTTGATTTTTTTCCTTTTTTGTTTAAAAAAACAGAGTTTTTCAATTAATAAAGTATTTTTTTTTTGTTAAAAACATCACAGTTTTTCTCTAGATTTTCCTTATCAATAAGGTATAAGAAATTTATACTATGGTTCCAATAGAGAAAATAATTTCTTTCCTTTTATTAGTATTTTTTCATTGTTTAGTTATCTCGTACATATCAGGACATTTATAATAGAAGAATGCAACATATGTATTTACATATTACTATATGCTACTATATTTAGTCTAGAAAACCTTGTTGGACCTATCATGGGACCTGATGGGCCTCACAAACCAATAATATTGTGGATTACTGATTGACCTTTCTCCCTGAATGAACATCTTGAGATTGACCTCATATTGAACTTGCTTCAACTCTGCACATTGACAAGCTCCATCCTTTTGAAAAGATTATTGATGAGAATGAATGTACAGGAAAAATAACCTAAAATCCAAACCTGTAGAGTTAGTGGCAGACTATATCATATTTCATTTAACACTTACCTGCATCCACTTGTGCTCAATTATTTTTACATAATTTTACCTTGTCCACTATGGACAGTCAAAGGTTAGAACATATACAATCTATATCCATTAATACTCTATAGATTTACTTTTCCACAACAAATCATAGATACAATTTAAATTATCGACCCTATGGCTTCATTCATTTTCATTTAACAGTAATTTAAGTTAATTAAATACTTATTTACTTGTATCTAGGAATTAATGTCTTTCTCTAACATCAATATAGTTTCAATCATGATGATGGCTATAAAATTATCCAATATTGGAAGCCTATTTTTGATCACCTCAATCACTAACCCTTTCGTTCATGGCCTCTCCCACCCCTCACCACCTTCCTCTAATTCTTTAATTATTAAATTTTGATTTCCTTTATCATAGTATCTCTGATTATTTATAAGCATTTGCATCATGAATTCACCCTTACTAAGCTTGCATTATAGTTTTAATATATGCCCCTCTAAATAAATCTATTTCTCCTCAATTCTATTTCAAGATTACATTACATATTAAGAATATAATCATATTTAATACTAATACCATTTTATTTCATTAGTATTAATATCCCCTTTTTATTGTATTTCAAATTTTACTTTTTCTCAATATTCATTCTTTATATATCCTTTCTTAACTAAATTTTCTCCTAGTGGTTATTTTTATTAACTTTTAATTTTTGATTTTTTTAATTATTACTAGCTTTGAACATATAATTTTACTCTTCAAGGTTATCCTCTATATGTTTCCTTTATACTTTTTCATCCACTTCCAACATCAAAGATTATGTCCTTTATAATAGTTGGAGTGTTCAATAAAAAAATGGATATTTCTATACCTCAAACACAATTTAATTCCAAAAGAATCTTTAAACATTATGATTAACTATGAAAATATGCATATTTGAAATTATCTGCCACTAGGTTATAATATTTGTGTTCCTTGGAGTAATCATTGTACCTAATAATGATGCACTTTTAACTTTTATCATCTAGCTTCCTTCTCAACTCTTTAGGCACATGAGCATATGCCACATAACCAAATATTCTTATGTGTGCTAAAGTGCAACTCGTACCTATCCATGATTCCTTTCAAACTTTGTGCTTCACACTTTAGTGGAATTTCTACTCAAAACATAAACTTAGCAATCTACTTCTTCTCTCCAAAAATCATTTGATAGATGTTTTGTCTTCAACATACTTCTATCTATATTCATGTTGGTTTTCTTTCTTTCTTTCAACTACACCATTTTGATGAGGTGTGTACCTTATTGTGAATTGTATTTGAATCCCATGCTACTTGTAGAAGTTATGTAAATCTTTTGAATCATACTCACCTCTTCTATTTGATCTTAACACTTTAATCTGATGACCACTTTACTTCTCTACAATTTCCTTGAATTATCAACACTTATCAAATGTTTCTTATTTTCTTGTGACTAAATACACCCAAGTATTTCTCTATAATCATCTACGATGGTTAGGAAATAGTAACTCCCTCTTATTACTGGATTTTTGTTAGACCACATAGATCTGTATGAACCAACTCCAATGGTGCATTTGTTTTATAAGACACTCCCTTAAGAAAAATTTCCCTATGTTGCTTTTCTAGAATGCAAATCTCACATGAGCTAGATGGATCTTGAATGGGAGGAAACAATTCAACCATCTTCTTCAACTACAATATTCTTAGGCTAACAAAATGTACATGACTAAATCTAAAATTCCATAACTAAAAATGATCTAGATAAGTTACTTTTAGGCACAATATTCACACACACAATGTTGTGCAACCAACTCACAAATAGATAGATAAAAGACTTAGAAATTATTCTCTTCAAGGGGGAATCCTCCTTTACATTATATAAATGAATAATTTTTGGATGATCCAAATGAAAAAACCTCATTTATATATATAGGAGTTTAAGGGGTCACAATATAATCAGAGCCTACATAACAATAATAATCTAAGGGAACAACAATAACAATAGTGGGTTTCTATGGGGTACAATAATAACAATATAGGGACTACATGGGAAAATTAACAACAATAAGGGGATACACTATATTATAGGGACCTAACATGCCCCTCTCCTTCAAAAAAATGTTGTCCTCAATGCTTGAGTAGTTATGGATGCTTCTATATAATATGCTCATCCTCCCATGTGGAACCTTCAACAGGTAATTTCTTCCACTTGATGAGATACTCTGAAATTGATCGATTTCGTAGCTGTCGATTTCTTGTTTCCATGAATGCTTCAGGTTCCAATATGATTTTTCTTTCCTCGTCAAGGTCTAGAAATATTGTTTGAATTGGGAGCTTGTCACCTATAACCTTCTTGAAGCATGAAACATGGAAAACTGGGTGCACTCGGGAAGTTGCAGGAAGCTCCAATTTGTATGCCATAGTACCAATATTTTGCAACTCCTTGTAAGGAACATAATACTTTGGTGATAATATATTATCCTTCTCAGCTTGCTTGAGGGACATTTGTTTGTATGGTTGTAGCTGTAAAAAAACCTAGTCACCTACATCATAACTTCTTTCACTATGATGTTGATCTTCCTGTTGTTTCATTCGATTCTGTGCCAATGTGAGGTTATCCTTTAAGAGTTGGAGAACTTATTGTTGATGATCAATGTGATCTTCCACTGCTTGAACCTTATAATTTTCTCTTAAAGATGATGTGATGGATGGTGAATGATATCCATAAAGAGCCATAAATGGAGTCATTTTTGCTACAATATGGAAGGAAGTGTTATACCACCATTTAGCCAGAGGTAACCACTTGACCTGTTGTGTTTGTTTATCAGATACAAAGCAACGAAGATACCCTTCCAAACATTTGTTTTCTATCTTAGTTTTCCCATTACATTGAGGATGATAAGATGAGCTATGAGCTAATTGAGTACCCATACAAGAAAATAATTCCGTCCAAAAATTTCTAGTGAAAATGAGATCTCTGTCACTTACAATAATCTTTGGATTTACATGTAGCTTTTCAATTATTTCCATAAATGTAGTAGAAAATGTACTATATTTAAATGGATGAGATAATGCACAAAAGTGTGAATACTTGGTAAGTCTATCAACTACCACCATGATGCCACTTTTTCATTTGGACTTGGGTAAACCTGTGATAAAATATAGTGAAGTAAATTGCTCCATGCAATTCATCCGATAATTCATCAATGAAAGGAATGGGGAATTTATATTTAATAATGATCTATTTGAGCCCCCTATAATCTGGAAACATTCGCCATGATCCATCCTTCTTGTGAACCAATACTACTAGAGTAGAGAAAGAATTTTGACTAGGTTGAATTATATCGACCTCTAGCTTTTCTGCAACCATACATTTAATTTCACTCTTTTGGGCATAGGGATATCTGTAAAGCCTAATGTTTGGAGGAACACTTACTAGAATTAAATATATAGCATGATCATGATCATATTCAATACATATTCCCCCATGGTTAGCTTAATCTTATGGCACTTTCTAGATAAATTTATAGTTCCTCCATTTGCAACCATCACTTGACACTCTGGTTCTAGATATAGGAATCAATTCAATTCCTTGGCTATCTTACAATGAATACAATTATGGGTACTACCCAAATCAATAATCACTATTACATTTTTCTTCCTAATATTTCCTTCTATCTTGAGATTTTGAGTAGTGGTAATTCTTGCCAATTAATTACAAGATATGGTTGGATTCATTTATTCTTTATATAGGGTTCATTCTTGGTGTATATCCTTTTATTTTGAAGTTTCTTGTTCATTTTATTCCTCCTCTTCACAATCTATGTAAAATAATATCTTCTCAGCACATTTATGACCTTTAGTGTATTTTCTATCACAACTATAACAAATCCCTTTTTCTCTTTTTTCTTCCAATTGTTGTGGTGTCAACCTTGTAGGTTGTGGAAGGCTAAGAGTAGAAACACTTCCATTTTTATAGTTGTAATGGGTAGGCTTCCTTGTTGCCATAATTTTTCTTTTAATTTCTTTTTCCAATCTAAATGCCTTCTCCAATGAATCAGGTTCCCAAAGGCGAACCTCATGTTGTATTTAATACTTTAAAGTCCCTATGAAAACATCAATCCTATGCTCCTTTGGAATATCATTTACCCTTACATTCAATTTTTGAAAGTCCTCAATGTGCTTCGCCATTGAACCCTTTTGTTTGATATTGATCAATTAGCTAAAGGTGGTGTTTCTCTTTGTATCCTCATAATGAGTTATCATTTCCTCCGTAAAAATTGACTAAGTGACAAGTGGTTTACGAGAAAAAGCCATCTATACCATACAAACTGATTGGGTTCTAAATATAAAGTTGCAATGCGTACCTTTAATGTGTGTTGGACATTATGGTTACTAAAATATTTCTCCATCTAAAGTATCTATGTTACTAGATACTTGCCATGAAACTTCCTCATATCAATGTTTGGAATATGGCAGGTATTCAATCCAACATTAGATTCTATGAAATCATGATTAAAATTTCTTTTGTTATCATGAATAGTTTCATGTAATACCTTTATTCCATTAGGAAGCATTTCTTGTAGAAACTTTGTCAAAACTTCCTTCAAACCTTCCATGTCTACTTTTAAACCATTCTTTAAATATTCCATGTTTCCTTTCAATTTTGCTTCTATACCATCCATATTAGTTTCCATGACATCCTTCAAACATTTCATGTCTGATTTTAAACCATCCATCTTAGCTTCCATTTCATTTTTGGTTACTCTTTGTGAGAGAGAAACTTGTTGCACTTGGTCTCATAATTTTGATATATCATGCTGCATTTCTTCCTTTTCTTCATGTATCATAGAAGTGCTTTCTGGTTTATTACTAGGTGTTTCCATTTTTTTGTTTCAAGGTATTTTGAAATCAAACAAGGATATCTATGCTTCACTATGCCCTTTGAATCACTTGAAACTGATTTTTCAAACAAAAGTTATGAAATTTTTTAAAAATACACACCTTTTTATTTTGTTTTAGGAGCTAGATATTGTAGTTGTTGTATCTATGTAATAGTGAATCAAAAAGATCTGAAATTTTGTTTTGTAGTAGCCATTTGAGTCTTATTTCCAACCCAACAAGTCATACTAACATTAGATTATTCAAGGAAGGGTTATGCCCAATCTTCCACGATCGTCTAATTATAGTCTGGTTCAGTAGAGAGAAATTGTACGGAGTTCCACGTGTCACTGTTTTGACCTTTGTCGCTAAAACTGATATCCAAATTACAGTCCGTCCTATTTCTGTCGATTTTGATGAAATTCAAATCTGATGCTAAGAGAGAAAGTTGTGATAATTTTCCCTAGGTCACCTATTTGAGATGGAATTCTGTAGCCTACAAAAACCCTATCTTCCTCAGATCATATCTCCAAAAATATAGTGAGACAAGATCTGCAATTTGTACATTAAGTTAACAAAGATTTCGTCTCCACATAGTTGTGATTTCAGATTTTTAATATTTGTATAAAAAATGTTATAGTGAAAATCCCACGATGGCCTGTTTGAAGCAATGAAACCCTAGAATCCAAAGCTCTGATACCAAATGTTACGCAACCAGTTCACAAATAGATAGATCAACGAATTAGAAATTATCCTCTTCGAGGGGTAAACCTACTTTAAATTACATAAATGAACAATTCTTAGAAGATCCAAATGAAAAAACATCCTTTCCATATATAGGAGTCTAAGGGGTCACAATATAATCAAAGTCTACATAACAATAATAATGTAAGGGCACAACAATAACAATAGTGGGATTTATGGGGTACAACAATAACAATGGGGACTACATGGGCACATCAATAATAATAAGGGGTTATTGGGTATGTGTTATATTATTTCCATGACTAGCCCCACGCGCTACCTATGGTTTTGTGCATGAGTTTCGCACATGGTTTTGGGCATGACGGTTTTCTATCCATGGTAGCTTGCATAGATCCGGTCAAGGGAAATATGGTTATATTCTAATTCAGGGTTAATGGATTGGGGTTATGAATGCTTCAACATGTGTGTGTGTGTGTGTGTATATATATATATATATATATATATATAGATATAGTAACATTGAAAGAAACATAATGAAAAATCAAACTGGTGGTCCCGGTTTTTGGATCCAGGGGAAAATCTCTGTGTATTTATTTTTTGTTTCTTGCCATTGTATATTTTTTGTTTTGTAAGAATTAATTTGTAGGTAATTTCTATATAGGGTTAAAACCTACAGTTGGTATCACAACTGTTTCAGCTTCAATGGGACGCCTTTGTTGCTGAGGGGTTTTGCTTAGGCTTGTGATAGAACCTGTTTAGTGGGAGATATGCGAGATTGATTCTAGCGGTGAAAGATGATGGCGAATAGTGGAAAGATAGAGATCATGTAATTTAATGGTTAGAGTTTTGAGTTGTGGAAACTCAAGATGGAGGATTTGCTAGTGGATAAATATCAGTGAATCGCAGTATATTTGGGTACTAAACCAATAGAAATGTCATATGAAGACTGGGGGAAGTTGGATCAGAAAGCAAAGAGCACAATATGGTTATGTATCTCAAATTTAGTATTGTTGAATGCATTATGGGAAGCTACGACGAAGGCTTTGTGGGAGACGTTCGACACTTTGTACCAATCTAAGTCTCTGGTGAATAAACTATTCCTAGGGAAAAAGTGGTATAACCTAAGGATTAAGGATGGAGACTTGGTGGCAGAGCATATGAACGCCTTGAATACTGTGGTAGGCGAATTTTTATATGTCGATATTAAAATTTCAGATGAAGATAAGTGCATCAGTTTGCTGTGTTTTTTACGAGATTCATGGTATAGTTTGGTTGCTACAATAAGTAGCAATACAACTACCTTGAAGTTTGATGAAATAGAATCATCCTTGTTGTCAGAGGAGATGAGATGGAAAAAATGGAGGGCCAAAATGGAGATGCTTTGTCTATACCAGGACGGTCATATAATAGAAACAAAAATAATTCATCGAGTGGGAGATCTAAATCTAGAGGGATATCTAAATCTCTAGGAAAACCTGTAAAGGTATGTTGGAGATGCGGAAAAGGACACTTCAAAAAGGACTGTAGATCTAAAGCTCTTGGGAAAGGAATGGGATTTGGTGATGCTCCTTCTGCAGAGGTGAAAGCCACCTTAGATGAAGGTGGGGATGTGTACTTGGATTCTTCTTCAAGTACACATGTAGATCATGAGGCATGGTTGATTGACTCAGGTGCATCCTTTCACTTCACTCCCCATAGAGAATGGTTATGCGAGTATGAGAAATATAATGGTGGTGATGTATTATTAAGGGATGATAGGAAGGATAAAATCATTGGATGTTGAAAATTCGAGCTAAAGTTGCAAAGTGGAAGGATTAGAACATTTTCAGGTGTTTTTCATATTCCAACATTGGCTAAAAATCTGATTTATACAAGAAAGATGGATGATGCAGGTGTAAAAACAGTGTTCAAGAAAGATACCTGCAAGATGGTTTGGGGAGCACTGATATTGATGTAGGGAGTTAAGATTGGAACTCTGTACAAGCTTTTGGGTAGCAATGTTATTGATGGGTGCAACAGTTATCGGGTTCCTGAAAGTGGAGCAGAAAATCTAGTGGTCCCTAGAGAAAAGACTATGCTATGGCATCAAAGGCTTGGACATATTGGAGAGAAGGGCCTTTGAATACTTCATGGTAACGGTATGGTAGAAGGTATGTCTAATTTTTCTCTAGATTTTGATTTCTGTGAAAACTGTATATATGGGAAGCAAAATTGGGTGAGCTTCCCCTCTGGTGCTAAGAGGGTAAACGGGATATTAGAGCTTGTTCAGAGTGATGTGTTTGTACCTCAGTCGGTTCAATCACTAGGTAAGTTTGTGTACTATGTATAATTTATAGATGACTTATAAAGGAATACATGGATATATGTCCTTAGGAAGAAATCTGAAGTCTTTGACATGTTTAAATAATTTAAGGCTCTTGTGAAAAACTAGACAAAGAAGAGGATAAAGGTGTTGAGGACAGATAATGGTGGAGAGTTTTGCAAGAAGGAATTTGAAGAGTTACGTAAGTGTTATAGATATATTTGGGCACTGCAACCCCAATCACATATGTCCATAAACCAAGGGCTTCTAAATCCATAAAAGTGTTGTTTCATACCTTAAAGGAGCAAGGTCAGCTGATTACATCATCTCCCAGAAGTTCTCCATGAAAAGCTACTCAGAACTGGTCAAAGTAGGACCATACAGACTGCCCAGTGCTAAAGGTGCAATGCATCTCACCTGCCACATGCAAAAAGTGTGATGCATAATGGAAAGCCCTTCTATAGGGTGCGATGAGTGAGAGAAGACAAATGGCACACGCAGTTTGCTGGGTGGAAACCCAGAGAATCTTCTAGAAACTGCTCATTTGACACTTGCCTCTCTGAGTTCACCCAGGGATGAGTAAGAGATCTAAAATCTCCATGTGGAACTAAGAACCATCAGAGAGATGAAACTAATCAAAATCCCAGAAGCTAACTCACCCCCCTGCAAATATCTATAAATGGATCCCTCATCCAAGAGATCCAAAGGTTGGAATTTGGTAATTTGCAAAGAGGTGTTGTTGGTTTCTCTTTGAAGACATTGTTGGGTGATCTTGCTTTGTGTGAGGTGAACACGGCTTTCAAGCTGGGAGGATGGCACTGGGTCATACCAAGTGGTTGTAATCCTCTGTTCTACAACTTTTACTAATAAAGCTATTTGAGTTTTCCTCCATATTCTTGTGTATCTCTGAATATTGTGTTGTTATATGCATTTATATGGTCAATATATATCTGATCCTATATTGTTTACAGTGAAAGATCTCTATTCTTTGATGGTATTATGCTGCTGTGAATCTATAGGTGTTATTTGAAGCTGGACAAGTAAGGAAGCAGTGGCGGGATTCTGTCAAAGGGGAAAGGAAACAAGCAAGGAGCCAAGCGGAAGACTGAGGTTGGTACTCTTTGCTTCTTTCTCATCTCTCTCTCGTAAAGGAAAAACTAGTGACTTTAATCTGTTTGTTTCTAAGATAGCTACCCATCTTAGTGGGACTAGCAGCTCTAAATAGACACTAGATTTCCCGATAACAAAATGGCGACTCCGCTGGGAACCGATTAGTTTGATTGCTTGTCTCTATTTGTTTGATTCATAAACGACAGATGAAGCCTGAAGTCAAGCCAGCTAGCCTTCGAACTGCATTTTCTATGCAAGTGCAAAGTAGATCAACACTGCTCAGTAAATCTCCAGGTTTGTTTATGAACTGAACAATTGATTTGCAAACATCCTAAGTTCCATAGAGGTAGCTTGAGTAACCTCATTAGATCAGCCCTATACTTTGTAGTTACTGACTATCATTTGCTCGGCCTAAATCCCTGAACTAAACTGCAAACTGTGACCAAAAACCAAGTTAAAGTCTCATCCCTGGACCATCGCACCCTGTCTTCTTAGCAATCTGGATGCATCACACCTCCCGTGTGCAGTAGGTGGGATGCATCCCTGTTTCCCTATGTTACAGGTGCGATGATTAGACAAGACTAAATCTGCCTCTAGATTTTGGTTTTTCTTCATTGTCTTCAGTTTTATTCAGGAGTTTTGCCGTCTGTGATCAGTAGACCACTGTTGAAACCCCCTTCTTTGCAGCATCCAACCTCTATTGTACAAAGAATTGTGAATGCTTTTATGTATTGTGCACCATTTATAGTTCTCTTTTACAAAGAAGTAGCTTAATCAAACTGTCGTCTTTTGATTTGGAAGTGTCGCAAGTGTCATTTTCAGTCAAAGAAAAGAATCCCATTGTTCTTGATAGTTGATTATACTATTACTCTTGTATTTGATCTGAATTTATAAGTATTTCAAGTGTCGAAAGTAGTTTTCAATTCAAAATCGCAAAGTGTCGTCTTGCCTTCCTATCGTTTTTGAAAAGAAAATAGTTAGTACTGTCGCTTTGAAAGAAGAGATAATTTAGATTTGTATTTTGCATTCTTTTTGTCATTCACACATTAAGAAAGTGGAAAACAAATACATGCATGTGCATTTTCATTTAGACTGCTTGTTGATTGTGATTTAGGACAGTGCATCTGGTGTGTGCTCTCTACTCTATGTTGAAAGAATTTCATTTCTCTTTCCTTAGTAGCTAGGATTTTCATTGCAAAAAGAAGATTAAACGACTGTTTATCATCTTAAATTGCATTTTAGGAATTGTATATCTACATCACGCGGTGAACCTGAAAGGAAAATTTCTTAAGAAAGATCAACTGTAAAATAAATTCAATGAACATAAAAACGCTTTGGAACCTAACGCAAAACATCTAGAAGTCTAGGCTAGAGATGTATTTCAGCGTCGTAAAGCCTGGTAATTGTTGCTTTCAACATAGGTTGGGTGATTCCTCCTCTTTGAGATGACAAGTGCTAGTACGGACTTGTGTTCCCACGTATCATCGAGTAATATTGGGGGACCATAATAGGCTATATCCTTTATCCTTAGAAAGCCGTGTTTTCCACCCTATCGATCGCAATGCATTGAACACAACATTCAGGAAGATTGACTACCATACTGTAAAAAGTATTCTGCAGTTTTGTGATTGGTTTGGTAATCCCTCTGTCTAGATTTCCAGAGTAGTCTCTTTCATTCCTTTTCAGACTCCTTAAAGGAAAAGGTCCATCTGAGCACTTGTCACTTCAGGCTCATTAAAAATCGAAGGCGACTAGAGTCATCTTTAGCTTTTTCTCGACTCTTAAAAATTGAAAAGGCAAGTTGTGTCAAAGCGTCTAAAATTTATTTGAATCAGAATAACGTCACTGTTCCTTGGTTGATCTTAGGTTGAGAAAATGGAGTCCACTAACCAAGGATTTCCCCTTGGGGGAAGTCCTAGTCCTTTCTCCTCTTGGGGAGATGTTGGTGCACCTCATATGGCCACATTGTCCCTTCTAGGACTGACAATTGGCTTACCGGTATGGCTTTTCTCGACCTTTGTCGTTCAAAGCACCGTGATTCTTGAACAATCGAATTAGCAACTAGATGATACCAGAGGTCCCCCCCGACCTTCTACTTCGTTTGTATCTCACTCTCCTTCTTCCTCTTTGCTTGGTGAAGATAGTAAAACTAAAAACCAAGTAACTGAGAAGAAGAAGAAGGGGAAGGAGAGGAAGAAGAAGAAGCCAATGGAAAAAAGGGGCAACCGTGCATCATCTAGTGAAAATCCACACACTGCACCATCCAAACCTAAATCTCCATGTGTCATCTACAAAGGAGACCACTATCATCGAGATTGTCCTTGCATCCCACGGATCCTAAGGGATTGGTCTCCCCGCTTGCACAATCCAGTGTCGTCAACCTCTGACGATCATGTTGAAAGTACACCGTCAACTAGTGAAACCAAAGTCACCAGACAAAAAGGGAAATCTAAATTTCCCTATAGGGTGTGTGAAGGCGATCATGCCCTTCACCGTTGTCCCTTCCTAGACGAAGCTAAAAGAGTCTTGGATAATCGTCTTGCATCACCGTAGCGACTCCCTCCTGGGTACAAGAAACTCTTGCCAAATCCATTGCTAGTTGAAAATCCGACTGACCCACCTTTGGAGTCGGTCGAAGCACCTATCATTGAAGATAAACCCTCTGAGTCCACATCGGACCAAAGTCAACAGGTCGAGATGGTAGTCGACCCCATCTTGACTTCAGAAGATTTACCTTCAGATGATACAGTCACTGAAGAGAATGAGAACAACACCATTCAAATTCTTTTCGTAAACACAGACTCCGATGAACATGGGGGAAATCTGCCCATTCCTTTACCGCAGGAAGGAAATTCGTCAGAGTTGTATCTGGCCATTTATTCAGTCCCACCTCCAAGCAACCTAGTCGTTTCCTTCGATTGGAATCTACTAGGCAGACCCTGTTTACCATCTAATGTACCATTTCGAATCATAGTGCAAACTTACAAAATGGTCATGGTTGGTACCATCATAGATGAAGGGGCTTCTGTGAGTATCCTTTCCTCGACTACTTGGAAAGCGCTTGGTTCACCATTGCTTTTGCCTGAGATGTGATATCTGATAGGCTTCGATAAAGGAACCAATCGACCATTAGGGATCCTTCCGAGTTTGCCTATATTTTAAGAAGTAAAACCGTTTATCTGAATGTAATGGTAGTCCAAGGACCTTTAGATTACAATCTACTCCTTGGGCATGACTACATTTATAGCATGGGAGCCATCATCTCCCCACTCTTTCGAGTAATGTGTTTTCCGCATGAAGGCGGAGTGGTCCAGCTCGTAGACCAGCTTTCATTCCCCGGTTCACACATAGCTAATAGTCAAATATCATCCTTAACAAGTCTTTTTGCACAAGGAATGTCTCATCAATCTCCAGTTTGTCCACCTGATAAGCACGAGTGATTCAGTGGTCAAGATTGAAACCCACGGGGCATGCACCCTGGTCTGCTTCGGTAGGAGAACTTCAGGCGTAGGGTAGGTTTCCACAGAGGATATATGACTGGTCTGACACACTTGTCCATTTAGGAAAATGGGATTATACCAGAATAAGATACCTCTGTTAGAAGGTAGGCCTTTCCCGATAGAACAAATGTTTTGTCTGCAAATTGAAGGGTAACTTTGAAAAGGTAGGCCTTTCCCGATAGAACAAATGTTTTTTCTGCAAATTGAGGGGTGACCTGGGAAACTCTACTTCGTTATACCTGGGGGCATGCAAACCTTTTTGCGTGAAAGTGAAAAACGACCATTTATTTTCTTAGTTTGTAGGTTCTTAACTCTTTAAACTCGTAGGATTGGTCGTTCCTAGCTTACATAATGAAAGGAGTTGGAGCATAATTTCGAATGGTGCAAGCTCCCTAAAAAATGAACCTATCGATGAGACATCCTTATTATACGACTGGCACGAGCAGTTTTACGCGAAGTTCAAGCTCGTTAAAAATTAAAAGTAGCAATGAGCATATGTTCCACCAGAGTTTAAGCTCATTAAAAAATGAACCAACCTCCGGTAAATAGCCATTGTGAATGCATTATCATCATCTTTTGAGCCTTGGTCGTGTTCTTACCATCACCTCCACTCTGTTGTTGTCGATCATTCAACTCCATTTGATTGTTTACCCTTTTTGAGGAACAACTGCGACGAGTGATCCTATTAGCCACCCTTTTACACTGCCATGATTGGAAAGTTCCAAACCTTACCTGGAACTAGCTACTATCTGAAAACATCACTCGTTCCTCAAAAAACGAGTCTCCTTTAAACTCTTTTCATCTGACTCGTAAAATATGAAAAGATTTCCGAGCGATTGGCATCTCCAGCTCGTGAAAGTGATTGGAAGTGCTATCCCTCCTCTAGATTTTAATATTTTTGGACCTGAGGGATTTTTACACAAAAAGATTGAGCGTTTATCTTGTTCGGCTCGTTAAAACTATTGAAAAGTCAACCCTTTCGCATTGTTTTATACTTTTTCAGACTTAAGGGATTATGTTACAAAAAAGGAATATTGGAGTCTTATTTCCATCTCTTTTTAGACTCTCTAAAATTGAAAAGAACCGAGTTATCCTTGTCATTAAACTCGTTAAAACAATAGCGACAAACTTGTCCATTCAAACAAGAGCGAGTTTCACTGTCGCTAGGCTCGTTAAAACATAGCAATGGGTTTTCCTGAAGGAAAAATTATAGAACAAGCATATGTTATCCTCCTCAAGCTTGACAAGAATAAAGAGGTACTGGTCAAAAATGATTGGGGAAAATTGGGAAGAAAATTTAAAGAAACTTTATTGGTAGCAAGTCGCTCTTGAACATGACACTTTCACTCCATCACCATGATTGAGTCGGGTTGGGTTATTTCGTTCACCGGTCATATCACCATTGGTCCACCATACCATCCACTCTTGGGGTTAACGCTACCAATCCATTTCAGGGTTGCTGATATGTTCAAGAGAAGTCACTCAGAGAATTCACCTACCCAGCTTGTGTCTCATCCTCTACAATACCTTCACACTTCATTCTTTCATGACCGCCACCCTGAACCTTGTATCATCAGATCGTTTTCACCTCCACAAAATCATTTGCTATGTTACGTGTTGTAGTTGTGGGATCCATTAATTCCCTCCTATGATCAGTCACTTCTTGTCGACATCAACTCATTATCTAAGAAGCCAACCTAGGGACAACCCTTCCAGTACTTTGAAGCTTGCATGCCTCAATGGCAAGTTTCTCACTTCCGGCTATAGGTTTACATTAATTACCTTCGACTGAAAGACTTCGCGTGGTGTTCGACATCAACTCATGTATTCACACCATGTGAATTGTACTGTAGTACCTTGAGGGTCATCATCATTATTGGTGATTCCTCTCGTGCCTGTTAACAGCTCACATCATTGGCTGGTAATCAGGCGATGTCCTTCCATGTTCAACATTAGAACATCTTTTCACATGGATCGACTTGTACTTTCGGGCGAAGATTGGATGAGTTTTGAAGACCCCAGATCTAGTTTCATCCATCCGGGCTGCGATATATTCAGGAAAATAAAAACATCAAATGTACATCATTGCTGCACAGATAATAATCCAAACTAAGGGATGATGGCTCTACTAGAATCATCAGTATGCACATAGACGGTTGTCTGTCCTATGTACATGAAAATGAATTTATCAAAGTTGAGCATGGGAATGCCCGCCTCAGCTAGATCATGAAAATATTATGAAGATAATGTATTGTATTGTATCTTATTATAGGTCACCTTCCAGTGCGAAAAACCTCGGATCCTCATTATAAAGCATTTCACCTGACATTAAAATATTTACGACCTCATGCTTTAGGGGGCAATTGTTATAGACATATTTGGGCACTGCAACCCCAATCACATATGTCCATAAACCAAGGGCTTCTAAATCCCTAAAAGTGTTGTTTCATACCCTAAAGGAGCAAGGTCAGCTGATTACATCATCTCCCAGAAGTTCTCCATGAAAAGCTACTCAGAACTAGTCAAAGCAGGACCATACAAACTGCCCAGTGCTAAAGGTGTGATGCATCTCACCTGCCACATGCAAGAAGTGTGATGCATACTGGAAAGCCCTTCTATAGGGTGCAATGAGCGAGGGCAGAAAAATGGCACAAGCAGTTTGCTAGGTGGAAACCCAGAGAATCTTCTAGAAACTACTCATTTGACACTTGCCTCTCTGAGTTCGCCTAGGGATGAGTAAAAGATCTAAAATCTCCATGTGGAACTAAGAACTATCAGAGAGATGACACTAATCAAAATCCCAGAAGCTGATTCACCCCCCTACAAATATCTATAAATGGATTCCTCATCCAAGAGATCCAAAGGTTGGAATTTGGTAATTTGCAAAGAGGTGTTGCTGGTTTCTCTTTGAAGACATTGTTGGGTGATCTTGCTTTGTGTGAGGTGAAGAGGGCTTTCAAGCTGGGAGGATGGCATTGGGTCAGACCAAGTGGTTGTAATCCTCTCTTCTACGACTTTTACTAATAAAGCTATTTGAGTTTTCCTCCATATTCTTGTGTATCTCTGAATATTGTGTTGTTATATGCATTTATATGGTCAATATATATCTGATCCTATATTGTTTACAGTGAAAGATCTCTATGCTTTGATGGTATTATGCTGCTGTGAATCTACAGGTGCTCTTTGAAGTTGGACAAGTAAGGAAGCAGTGGCGAGATTCTGTCAAAGGGGAAAGGAAACAAGCAAGGAGCCAAGAAGAAGACTGAGGTTGGTACTCTTTGCTTCTTTCTCATCTCTCTCTCGTAAAGGAAAAAAAAGTGACTTTAATCTGTTTGTTTCTAAGATAGCTACCCGTCTTAGTGGGACTGGCAGCTCTGAATAGACACTAGATTTCTCGATAACAGTAAGAAGTGTGGTATAGCATGGTAGAAGAATACTCCATACACACATCAACACAATGGAGCTAAAGAAAGAATGGATAGGATGTTGATGGAAAAGGAAAGAAGCATGCTTAGTGGGGCAGGGTTAGGACATGAATTATGGGTAGAGGTGGTGGAGACTACATGTTACCTGGTTAATAGATCACCTTCATCAACATTTGAGGATAAGTCTCCACATGAGGTATGGAATGGTAAGAAACCATCTCTTTCACATCTAAGGTTATTTGGTTGTGATGTATATGTACATGTTCCAAAGGAGAAAAAAAACCAAGTTGGATAGTAAATCTAAAAGGTGCATCTTTATTGGGTATAAGGATGGTTTAAAAAGTTATAATGTTTGGAATCCAAAAACAAGGAAGGCTTTGTACATCCAAGATGTGGTGTTTAGAGAGGTGATAAATGTTATTGAACATGAAGTCCTACCAAAGGAACCCAAGAAGATAGAGTTTGAGCTAAAGGAGGAAGAATTAGACTCTACAACATAAGAGGAATCAGAAGATGAAGAGCGACAAATTCCAGGCATGAGAAGATCAGTTCGAGAAAGAAGGCAACTAGAAAGGTATAGTCCATTTGCTTTTTGTTCAAATTTTGCTTTATCTATTACTAATGATGATCCTATAACTGTCATGGAGGCAGTAAATTCAAAGGATGACAAACTCTAGAAAGAGGCCATGGTTGATGAAATGGAATCTTTGGACAAAAATGAGGCATGGGATCTGGTGGAGTTTTCAGCTGGAAGGAAACCCAATGGAAGAAAATGAGTGTTTAAGAAGAAGATGAATGCAGAAGGAAAGGTGGATAAATACAAAGCTCAGTTGGTAGTAAAAGGTTGTTCGCAGGTGTTAGGAATTGATTTTGGTTATATTTTTTCTCCTATTCCAAAGGTAGCTTCTATTAGATTACTTTTATCTGTTGTCACTTCTTTTGATTTTGAGGTAGCATAGATGGATGTGAAGACAACATTTATTCATGGGGATTTGGAAGAAGAGATATACATGAAGCAACCTAAAGGCTTTATGGTGAAGGGGAAGAAAGAATTGATATGCAGATTTAAAAAGTCTATGTATGGGTTAAAATAATCACCAAGGATTTGGTATCAGAGATTTGATAAATTTATATGTGGACTTGGCTTCACTAGGAGAAAAGTGATCACTGTGTGTATTTTAAATTAATTGGCGATCGTGTTATTTATATGGTGTTGTATGTGGATGATATGTTGCTGATTGGAAATGACAAAGAAATTATCCATGATTTGTAGATCTAATTATCCTCCAAATTCAACATGAAGGATATCAATGTTGCAAACTATATTTTGGGCATGGAAATTAAACGAGATCAGGAAAAGAGGAATCTCTGGTTAAACCAGAGGAAGTATGTCGATACAATATTGTATAGGTTTAATATGGAAGATAATAAACCGGTGAAGGTTCCTATTCATGTAGGTGTAAAGTTATCTCCTGAACAGTGTCCCAAGACACACGAAGAGGAAGAGGACATGTCTCATGTTCCATATGAAAGTGCAGTCAATAGCCTAATGTATGCAATGGTCTATACTAGACTAGGCATTACACATGCAATGGGAGTGTTGTGGAGGTTTATGTCAAAACCAGGGAAGGATCATTGGACAATAATGAAGTGGGTTTTCAAGTATTTGTGTGGAACTAGTGATTATGGTTTGTGCTACCAAGGAACACTAGGATTTGACAGAGTTTTGGACATTTGTGGCTTTGTTGATGCAGACTGGTTTAGAGATCTAGATCAAAGAAGATATCCAAGTGGGTATATGTTTAACCTATTTGGAGGTGCAATTAGTTTGATGAGAAAGAGACTGTCTGTAGTGTCACTTTCAACTATAGAGTTGTAATACATGGCAGTCACTCATGCAAGTAAGGAAGCAATTTGGTTGCAGAGATTGTGTTCAAGTATGAGGTTAGTAAAATGATCTATAAGGATAGACTTTGACAACCAAAATACAATTTTCTTGGCAAAGAACCCTGCTTATCATTCAATGACAAAGAACATTGATGTTCAGTATCACTTTGTGAGGGATATGGTTGAGGACAAAAAGGTGTTGCTGGTAAAGGTGGACACTTTGAAGAATGTTGAAGATGAATTGACGAAGTCTGTGAGCACTGAGAATTTTTCTTGGTGTAAAGAAATAATGGGCGTTGCAGGGTTGGACCAATGACTAAGCTCTCCTGTGACCCCCCGTGTGGAAAGAAAACAACAAGTGGGAGAATGTTGGGTATGTTTTATATTCTTTCCACGACTATACCCATGTGCTACCTATGGTTTTTGGCATGGGTTTTTCACATGGTTTTGTGCATGATGGTTTTCTTCCCATGGTATCTTGTAGATCTGGTCAAGGGAACTATAGTTATTTTCTAATCCAGGGTTAATGGATTGGAGTTTATGAATGCTTTGGCATGTATATATATTTATTGTAACATTAAAAGGAATATAATGGAAAATCAATATGGCAGTCCCGATTTTGGGATCCAGGGGAAAATATCTATGTATTTTTTTTTCTTGCCATTGTATATTTTCTATTTTGTAAGAATTCATTTGCAGGTAATTTATGTACAAGGTTAAAACCTACATGGGTTACACTAGTATTATAAGGACCTAACACACAACCAATTTCATGGAATTTATCTCAAACCATTTTTTTTCTAGTATGTCTTTACCTATTCCATTCATAATCCTTGGCAAAAGGATATTTTTTCTATTTTGTTTCGGCCCCTTCTTGGGCATAACCAATTCCAACTGTTTCTTCCCCCCAAAATAAATACTAATATAATTTTATTAGCAAAAATAACCCAATGGAAAAAATTTGAACCTCAACAGACATGACACATTACCTCTAGCACAAAAGGCACCTACAACAATGATAAATTCACAAGAGTGTAATGAACTCGCAACAGTTCCAAATGATAATTCAAAACACAAAATTGTATATAACGCGGAAAATTTGCATAGAGCTCATGGATAACATATATATAGTAAGGGGGTATTAAATAAAATGATATTAGTATTAAATATGATTATAAAATTCATGAGTAATAAAACTAAAAATTGTGGGATTTTATTGATTGGTTCTCTGCATGGTTATAAAAAAAACTAAATTTGAACTTTACAATACTAAAAATTGACAAGTTCTATCTCTCCACTTGAAACAAACAATCGACAATAAAGTTTCCACTGGAAGTAAAATTGGACTCCTCCTTGTTAAAGTTGGATTACTTTCTCATATGTCTCTATACAAGAATAAACCAAAATCTATGCTGGTAACAATCATCTTGGATGATGTTTCATATTTGGAGAGAGTAATTAAATCTCCTCTCCTTTGACACAAGGATCTTCCCCCAATCAAACCAAGAACCTCTCCCCACTTTCCATGCTAACCATCTGCCCAGTACTTAGAATGCATTCAATGATAGAAATTGATTTTATATACTTATTTTTTCATCATTCTTCCCTAAATTTATTGACCAAATAATGTCCTATGCAAACTTTTTATAACGAAGGCATTTTCAAAATGAAATATATTATTTATTTTATTGATTTTTTTTTTTTACAGGCATCAAAAAACCCATAAACATGGTTGAAAAATTGATATTATGCATTGAATTTTCTTGTTACCCCAATCTAGGAAAAGTAGTGGTTACGTATGTGATATACAATATTTTGACGAACAAAGTCCTCCAAAGGAAAAGGGATGTTCTTGGAAGGAAAATAAACAATGAAGCATATTATATTACACTTATAAAAGTCTTAGGAACAACTAGGGACTATGGATTGAATGGAATTGTAGTATTCACCAATTCCAAACTTGTGTGCAACCAGATGGAAAGTGTGTACCAAGTGAAAAAGGAGAAGTTAAAACAATTTTTTTTTTTTTCCCATAAGGAAAATATCTTAACTTCTATTAATGGAGAAATTACATTTTACAGATGCTGTTGCATTCAATATTGTGGAACGGTTACCGTCTGGTATGGAGTCTTAACAGCTAATGTTGTAATATGCCTGTATAGGACTTTCACATTCCGGCTCTGCGCAGAGAGCCCAGCAGTTCTGGTACAGCTACAAAAATGTTGTACAAAAAAAAAAGTATAACAGCTGATCATGTAAGCTACAAAATAACATAGATTATGTGTGGGACCAAACCCAGACCTATGGTATTTCGTGAAATGGTCTGTGGTAGTATTGATGGGATGATCCATCAATGTCCTCTTGAATTATCCAGCCGTCCCTTTGTATTTGAGTTGCTGCTTTGGAAAGCTGGTCCGCCTCAGTGTTCTGTTCCCTGTATATGTGGCTGCAATTGAAGGATTCAAATGATGCTATCAGCCTTTTTGTCTCTAGGAGAATGTGGCTCAGAGAGTATGTATGGCAGTGTGCTGTATCGTTCAACCAATTGCAGACAATTTGTGAATCTCCGAATAACTGAAGATGGCTGCAATGTTTCTGTATGGCAAAGTGGATGATATGCTTTGCTGAACATAATTCAGCAAAGTTGTTGGTACCACAACCCGGATTTATCTGAATTTTATAGAAATGGGTATCGCTGAGATAAAGGAGCGCTCCTCCACCACAGCCTATTTCTTGTGCAGAGCCGTCGAAAAAATCCCAGGGCTTCGATTTATCCAGGTTGATTTGTCTGAAGGTACGCCTGGTATTTTTTGGTACAGCTGTGGGAAGTAAATCAAAATCTGCTATAGTGTGTCTCAGAATGACAGGCCACTGTGGCTCCCTGTTTTGAAAAATAACCTAGTTTCGGGCAATCCATATAGCCCAGCAAACAAGTAAGGGCATGTTGACGGATTTGCCTGTGTGGGATCGACACCAATCGCTCCATGTATCCATGAGATTCTGTCCCTGCCAGGTATTGAGGGATGGATAATGTGTAATGATGCTCTGCCAGAATGCTAATGTGGCCTGACAAAAGAGGAACAAATGTGCAGTGCTTTCCTCACCTGAATGGCACAAATGACATCTGAACGGCCCGTGGAAAGCACGCTTCATGAGGTTGGTACCAGTTGGTATTTTATCAGCAAGGATGTTCCACATAAGGAGGCGAGTACGGGGAGCCGCGTCCAATTTCCAGAGCGCTTTCCAAACAGGGAGAATAATCGTGGGCTTATATGGCTCCATTAGAGTAATATATCCCAGCTTGGGCGAATAGGTGCCATGGGGTGCGATTGCCCAGATCAATTCATCGTGGCCTTCAGTTAGTCGAATATGGGCCTGCGACAGAGCGTCGGTATAGGCACGCCATACTAGATGCCATTGATCAGGTAATTCTAATGAACGGGGAGAAGCCCACGCTTGATGCAGGAGGGTGGTGTTCGCCCTGTCCCCAATTTGCCTGATATGTGAGATGCCATTGGCATGGAGGTGCGCTAATAGCTCGTTTGGTAACCTGTGCGAATTACCGCACCCGACCCACGGATCCACTCCGATCCTGACACTGTTACCCTCTTTGATGCGCCAGGTGATTCCATCCCTCAACAGCGGCAACGAATGGAGGACTGCTTTCCAGATATTTGAAGTATTTCTGCCCGGGATGTGTTGTAGACGTAACCAGTCCATGAGGTGCATTGGTTTAATGTATTTTGCCTGAGCGACTCGAGCCCATAGGCTGTCCGTGGTCAAGAGGCACCACCCAAGTTTGGCAGCCAACGCCTTTGCAAAGTAATCGAGGTTTTTAATGCCCCAGCCTCCCCAGCGCTTGGGTTTTGCTATGGTAGCCCAATTCACCCAGGCAAAATGCTTCCCTGTATGATGCCCATTCCATAAAAATTTTGCACATATGGTTTGTAATCTATTCAGGATCCCCCGAGGTATCCATGCCAAGGTCATCCAGTATACAGGGGTGGCCTCAATGACTGCTTTGATAAGAGTCAATCTACCGGCTCTGGAAAGATATCGGTGATACCAAACCTGTAATATTTTCTCCACCTTCGCTATTAACCACGACCAATCTGCAATCCGATAGCCAACAGGTTTTAATCTGTACCCTAGGTATTTGATGCCTTCAGATAATGATAAATAGATGAAGGGGAAGCGCTGAAGAGAAAAGGTATATTCATGTTGTGAGCAGCCAACCACCGTAATTGTGGACTTGGTCTCATTGATCTGCATGCCTGTGGCCTGTTGAAAGAGAGCAAAAATGTTCTGGAGAGTTGTGGTGTCACCTGTGCAACCATTAAGAAAGATGAGTATGTCATCGACAAACAAGAGGTGCGTAAGATGAAAATACTCTAAGATGTTGATGCCATTGAGTTGATTCTTGTCTCGGGCAGATATGATAAGCCGACTCAAACCTTCCATGATGAGGAGGAAAAGAAGTGGTGATAATGGGCATCCTTGCCTGAGCCCTCGTTCAGAGGTAAAGAAGGATGTGGCTTCACCATTAAGAAGAATGTTGTAGGGCACATCAGAGATGCAACCCATTATCCATTTTGTGTAGCTATAGGGAAAGCCGAGATGAGTCAGGAGAAGCCTGATGAAGAGCCAGTTGGCTCTATCGAATGCTTTTGACAGGTCAACCTTTAAAATCAGGCCCTTTTGTTTTTTTGTATGGAGAGTATGTAGGAGCTCTTGTGTGGTGGCGATGGCCTCATGAATATGCCAATGATGGAGGAATGCAAACTGTTCAGGGGATATGTGGCGAGATAAAATGGGCTTAAGACGATTGGCGATGATCTTAGCGATGATTTTGTATAGGCAGTTGTAGAGGGAGATGGGGCGGAAGTCGTTGTAGGATGAAGGGAGATTGGCTTTCGGGATGAGAGCGATGAAGGTGGATTTAATAGCTGATGAAATCCTGCCAGATCTTCTACTTTGCTCAATAATATTGAGGAGATCATTGCCCAGCAGATCAAGGAATGCAATGTAGAATTCGATGGTCCAGCCATCAGGACCGGGGCTTCTATCCTTCTTGAACCACTTAATGGTGGATTCTAGCTCCTCCATGGTGACTGCCTTAGTGAGCTCCTCTGTATCATCTTGAAGGACATATCTGGGAAAATGCTCTGCCACTCGCATGATCTCCAGGATGTTTGCCACTCTGGGGGCCTTATAAATGCCTTTAAAGTGATTGATCGCTAAGCTGGCCAGGTTCCTCTGAGATGTAATTGACTGATTTTGTTCATCCTTGAGCTCCCAAATAGAATTGATAGCTTTTCGACCATTGGCGAACTTGTGATAGAAAGTGGTGTTAGCATCTCCCTCGTTAAGCCAAATGGCCCTGCTGCGCAGCCGCCAGCTTTCCTCTCTGCATTTCAGAATCTGTGTGCGCTCGGTAACGAGGGAATTGAACTGTTCTTTGCTTCCTGTAGTAGTGTAGATGCCATCAGTAGAGATCTCATATGTTGCAATGGCTTTTTCAGCTTCTTTTAAAGTGTGATCATCCCGGACCCGCTTCTGGTGTGCCCATTGCTTGGATAAGCGCTTTAATTCAGCTAGTTTCCTCACAAATCCGGCCAAGAGCTCCTCCTGATCACGAATTGGATTGTTCTGCCAATATTCGGTGACCAAGTGTATATAGGAGGGATCCTTTAACCAAGTAGAATTGAATTTAAAAGGGCTCTTGATTTTGTCATAGAAGTCAGTTGTCTCTAGTAAGATAGGGCGATGATCGGAGATGTCGCCGGTGCCGACCCACTGCCTAGTGCGCGGGAGATGGTTATAGAGGGTTTCTTTAAGCAGGAACCTATCTAATCTTCTAGCCAAGCTCTGATTCCCACTTCTGTTATTCGTCCAGGTGTGCTGTAGTCTGGCAGAGGGTATGTCTACCCAGTGATGCTCCTCCAACAGATTGGATATGGTGTCCGAGAAAGGGTCTGTCAGGTCAGAGTGACCCCATGACTCACACTGACCCATTGTGAAGTTTAAGTCGCCACCAAGCATAATATTGTCCTCCTTCAATAGGTCAGATTCAAGTAGCGCACTCCAGAAAGGAGCCCTGCTAGAACATGGACCATAAACGTTGACAATGTGCAGGTTCATTTCCATGGAGAGAACATAGATGTCCAAGCCTATGAAGCCCCTGCCGCCCCAAATGTTACAGATCTTGATGGATTTGTTGAGGATCCCAATAGCTAATCCGCCCGATCTCCCTGATGCGTCAATAGCATGAAATGTCCAGTATGGCATCCAAGATTTGAAGGACTGGATGAGAGTGTCTGCAGGACAGAGGGTCTCTTGTAGTAGTATGATATCTGGTTGAGATATGGAGAGCAATCTCCTGAGCGCTAATTTTTTGGGGGAACTAGCAAACCCCCTGCAGTTGAAAGAGAGTACCTTCATGAGGGAAGAGGGACAGGGCCATGCTTTGCTCTAAGGGCCCAGGGGATGGTTTGTTGTCGCCCAATGGCAACTTCAGCATCGGCAGTGTGTCTGGCTTTAGAAATACGCGATGGTCGACCACGAGATTGCTTAAAAGGAGCTGATATAATGTCAAGGCTGAAAGCATCGCCGCCTCTGTCTTTAGATCTGGATCTGAGGGCATATCGAGGGGAAATTGGGGGGGATGGAGCAAGGGAGGTGGATATGGATGGAGTGATCAAGGAGGGCAAAATTGGGGGAAAAGCGGGAGCTAGAGGCGGAATGGGGCAATGGAGGGAGGGAGGGGGAACCCCCGAAAGAGGGTTAGATCCATGAGGGCAAGGGTTCAGATGCGGAGCAGTATCTACAGAGGGAGATGTATGAACCGGAGGGGAGGAGGGATGAGGGATCGATGAACTATCACCCATCTGCTGAGGAAACTCTTGTGCTTGGTCAGGCAATGGACAAGAAGTGGGATCAATAGCGCAGCCTGGAGGGTCATGTGTACCATCAGTAGCCTGGTTATGCTCCGATGAAGGCGCCTCCGATCCTTGCAGATCAGGGAAGTGAGGGGGAAGTTCAGTAGCCTCATCCTGTGGTCGCTGCTTACCCTTGTGAAGGAGAGGGCAGTCCCGGTATAGATGTCCAACTTGGTGACATCAGCGACATCTATACGGGATCCCTTCATAATCAATAATCTGTTTACGTGCCAAGTCCAGCCAGTGAATAGTAAGGTGTTCTTGAAGGCCACCCCTGGTGTCCAGATTGATGAGAAGACGAGCATAAGTCATCACACCTGTATGGAGGAAGGATCGATCATAATCCAAGTAAGAGCCCAATGCATTCCCAATTCTTCTGAAGATGTCTTCAGACCAATACTGTATAGGGAGGCCTGGGAGCCGAATCCATATAGGCCCAGTGCCGATCAGCTTCGATTCGGGGTCAAACATGGGAGTCCAACGTTTAAGGAGGACTAGGGCATGTTGAAAATGCCAATGAGCAGATAAGACCCAGTCTGTGTGTTCGGCAAGGACAAATTTTATTGCAAACCATCCTCTAGCTAATATCTGTACTAAGGGGGGATCCCTCAGATGGTGTCCCCAAATATCAGATATCCAGGCCTTCAATCGAGAAACCGAGTATTTCCGACCCCTTATTCGGCCCACCAAGACTTTGTCGGAATGATCCATTATCTCACCCCACTGGACATCCTCCTCAAGTCTGAGAAATACTTCCTCTGCTTTGGATTTAAAACATATGTTATTCCTTTTTGGTTTTGGATCCAGAGGTGAACTCCGCGCTCGATGCGGTGGCGAGGGGGCTCCTGAGCCAGAAGGAGGGACAGAGGAGGATGTGGGGATAGCGAGGCCGCCGGAAGAGCAAATCGGATCAGAGGGAGAAGGTTGACAAGGGTGACCTCCATGGAGGGGATCTGAAGACAGTGAAACGGAGAAAGTGATGGGAGGTGGTTCAGTATGAGCGAGATCCGGGACTGAAGTAGAGAAGGAAGGGGGGTGAGGGAAAGGGGGAGCGCATTCCCCCTCAGATCCGAGGGTCGCCGGAGAAAAGAGGTCATGCCGGGAAGGTGTAAGGATCAGATGAGCTGCCGGACGAGAGAGCGATGGATCCCCATTAGAAAAAGAAGCTTGGTTATACATACCTCGTAAAGCATTTGGGGTACGCCAGATAGGTACGCCTTCCAGAGGGCCGGCAATGTAATCTACATCTTCATAATCTCCCATGAGAACAGCAGGTTCCAGTGACAATAGAGCAGAGAGCAAGTGTCAGGGGACTGTAGTTACAGGACGAGATCGTCCACCAGAGGTAAGGGCAGATGCGTCCAGTTGGTGACGGGTCAGGGATATCTCGCAGGCTCAGAAACCTGCAGAAAATGTCAAACCCTAGCTAGCCGTATCCATCGTCATCGATGCCCCCGAGAAGTTAAAACAATTACATAGAGAAGCAAAACTTATTTCTAGTCAATTTCAATTGTTTGGCATAAGTCATTGTGAAAATGTTAATAGGATGTATAGTGATATATTGTATGGGGCAATTCCATCTCAATATTGTGTGTGAAAGATGAATTGGTATCAAGAACCACTCCATCAATATTTATTGATGGACATTGTAAGACATGCAATATATCTCTGATATGTGTACAGTTTTTAGTTATAAATGTGGTGTATTTAATGACCATGTGGTTATTTCAATACTATAATAAGTGTGCCCCAACTCAAATATTGAGTATTTACTTGTTGTTTATATTTATATCAGGCCAAAGAGAATTATACCTTAAAGAATTTTGAGGAAATCCTTAAATAGTTAACTTTACGTCTTATTAAGTTTTTAATTCTTGATATATTTAAATAGTAGTTTTAAAGATTTTTAAATGCATGAGGTGACTTGGGTTTTTTGAAATATCATATCCATATATATATATATATATATATATATGGATCGAGGGTCTACATCATCACATGAGTAGTCACCACCAAATTCTTCAAGTCGTAAATGAGATAGAACATCAAATGAGTCTTGAGCATCAACTCGAGCACGAATTTCTATGCATGCCAAAGAGATTGGTGGTCATGGATCAAGGAGAGCATTAGATGAATTAAGGGAGGAAAATAATTTGTTTCCTCATCATTGTATGTTTATGTCCAAACTTACTTAAATGATATTGGTAGAATCATATGTACATACACATTGAATTCATTTTTGTCAATTTATCTTTATTATTTATAAATCCATCTTTTTTAGAAGGATCTGCCACTAAGTCAAGGACAGTATCAAATGAATCAATGGAGGACCATTGTTAATTACATAATCAACATGGTATATACATGTTTATGTGCAAATACTTAAATGATAAATTGGTAGAATCATATGTACATACATATTAAATTGATTTTTGTCAATTTAACCTTATTAATTTATAATTTCCATATTTTTTAGAAGCATCTCTCACTAGGTCATTGCATGAGGGTGCTCAACCTTCTCTCGATGGTCAAAAAGATCAATCAACTCATGTACTTGGGCATGATGGTGCTCAACCATCTCAGGGTGGTCATGAATCTCAATCAAATCATGTACGTCCATTTGGTAAACTAAATAATTTAAATTTATTTATGTTATTCGTATGTGAATAAATTGCATGTATGTTTATTTTTCATGTATATAAATACATTTAAATGTTTTAATATTTATGTAATTATATTGAGGTAGGGGGTGAAAATGTAGAAGAAATTCAACGTAGGGGAAGGATGGAATTTCAAGAAAAAGACTATATGCCAATTACCACATATCCATTAGATATTCTTAATGACATTCCTTGGGAGAGAAATATCCAACAGTGTAAGTTACAGAGGTGCACAACTCATTATTCAAAATTGATGGATGATATTGGGAGGTTGGAGATTCCTATAGAGAGTTGGCAAATATTAGAAATAGTTTTGCACTCTGTAAGTACATTTCTTGATATTTACAATGACATTGGGCCAATAACTAATGGATTTATAGATATGATGAGGTGTCATAAGGAAACAATGATGAGTTCTAATAAATGGGCTGAGGTAAATAGGAGGGTTACAAAAGTACATGCCAAATCTATGTTTAATTTTAAAGAATGGTTGGAAAGAAAGATGTTGAAGGTGCAATATGTCAAGCAACTTGAAATAACCCACCATTTGTATGATAGGTTTCTTGTGACATATGGAAAGATACCATGGAATGATGAGGTTCCACGTGTTTTCACGATTATTGTATGCATATTTTTTTGAGGTTCCATCCAAATATTATGGTACTATAAAAGATCAGACATATGATCGAAATGGTGCATTTAGGGATACTACATTTCCTTGTCCTTCACCTCCTTTGGTACCTGAACCACCATGTCTAGTAACTCTATGGTCAAACATGGATGCCACTTCTGAGATTGATCAAGAAGAAAGGGATGCCATTCTAGACAACATAGAGACTACATTAACTAGAATTGATGTCAGGCTAAATTGACAAAGAGCATGAGCTAATGAACATGCTTATTTTATTTTTAAATTAGTTGTGCAAATAAATAATATGAATAATCAAGAGGTTAGAGCGTATGCAAAGGCTTTCCCTAATGGATGGCAAGACCTAATTTTTCATGAGGAAGATGACATGGGATCAATATGCATTAATGTTTAGGGTTCATACTTTAATGTAATGTAATGTATGTGATAATGTTTAGAAGAGATGTTTTAATGTTAATGTTTATAAGAGGGAATTAGATTCACATATATTTTGTAAATATTTTTAGATATAATCTAACACAAATGTTTCATATGTTCACCATTTGCAGTTAAATCATTTGTTGAATGAAAATTTTGATAACATAACATTGCTGGGTTTGGGTTCAAATGAAGATATGTTGAGAGATATTAGTTTTTTTGAAGAACATTCCCATAATATTAATTTAATTTTATTATATTGGTATTATGAATAATTTTTTGTAAAAGACATAATTGCATAGTTGAATGTTAACAAATTTCCATTCCATCTAGCATTTTTGGCACTACATGACTCTCTTCCTCTATTTTAGGAGATGTACCAAAGATTGGCTTGTCACAAGTATTACATATTTCAACCTTATTTTGTTATACATTGAAGAAAATTTTGTTAAAAATCAAGAGCTATATTACAGTTTTAAAATTTTAAAATTTTAGGTTGTGAAGGCAATTTTCCTTCTCTAGGGACATTAGTGATGGAGTCAACTATGAGTGTTGTGTCATCTAGAAAATTTAAAGAAATTGTTACAATCTTTTCAATATTACGAGTTCATGCATTTTCATATGAAATTTTAAACTTTTAATATATACACGTACATGTGTTGTACAGGGAATCCATCAGGGCACAATGCAAGGTGGACACCACGAGGTATTGCGTCGAATTTGAAACCTTTTATAATTTTTTTTGATGATAAAATTCTAATTTAATTTTACCTTGGATCTAGGTGACCTGAGATAGACCAAATAATGGCATTTGACATGGTTAGTCTATCCCTCAATAGATGGAAACCTCATGAATTCAATTCCATATTCACTCCCTCACCTTGAAATGCGCAACCCACCTTGTTGCCTCCAACTTTATAATCTGTAGTAGCCTGGCCTCCCCGTTGTTTATCTCCTGGTTACCTTCCTCTATGCTCTACTCCACTCCTTCTTACCTCAATTCTACAATAGCCAATCTTTGAAACTTAATTATGAGTAGTGAAAAAGGGAGGGGATGTTGCCCTGGCTAGTGTAGAGGTCATGGACAACCCTCAACCACTCTGTACAAAGATTCTATCACCACCTTCCTCGACCACAACATACTTGTGCACATTCGAAGGAAAGTGGTGGCCATGGAGGAAGAAGAGACCCACATGGGACACTCGTCCCTTTGGGTGATCCATAATCTCTCGACCAATCATCTGATGGATAAAGAGAAGGATAAGACGAAGACTACCAATTGGATTGTGGAGCTCCCCGTACACTTCAACCACTTTTCCTCCTCACCCAAAATACTAGCCAGAGATCTCAACATTTCTTATTCCCCCAACCTTCCTTCCCATACTATGTCTCCCGCATGCTCCCCTCTACTTAGTTAATCCTCTCCCTCCACCCGCATAGCTCCTCCTCCTCGTCCTTCAGTGAACAAAGCTCCACCTCCCTCCCCCGTTTGGCCCAACCCATTCCTATGTTATATGTTGGAGGAGGTCCCTAGGGATCACAACTTAGTGCAAGCTCATGAAAACACCCAGGCTCGAGGAGGCACCATCTCAACAATGATGAGGTTCCAATGTAGTGCTCATTATACACCGATGCAATGACAAGAAAAAGATTGGTGACTTCACTCTCATTTTTTCTTTTGGATATTAGAGCAACCTTATTTTGACTCCATGAATGCCAGCATGTCCACAACCTTTCGTCTCAACCCAAGTGCACCCAGTTGGAGACTAAGAATCTCATTGTGATGGTGTAGTTTTCCACTACCCTCATTCATCAATATGTGATCAATGTGTAGAGAGGCTCAACCCTCTGTAATTCGTATAGCTTCATTTTTCATATATCAAATTTTTTGGACATTGTGAACTTTGGTTTCCCCACCCAAGGGCAAATATTTTTGAACTACACTATCTAGGTTCCTCACATTGAGGCAGAGATGGAACTCATGATTGTATAATGTGTAAATTTTGTTTAGCTAATATAATTTAAAAATGCTTGCTTATAAAACAAATCTCGTTTAATTTTAATATGTTAAAATTTAATTTAAACGTACAAAATCTTATGTATATATGCATAATACACATGTTGTGCAAGGCACCCATGAGGATGAAGATGATGATAGATAATAGATGTGAGTGAGATTCTCCTTGATGAATATTTATATTTGACATTCTTTTTATTATATTTAATTTTATCATGATATAAATATTGGACATATTTTTCATGGAACTATTTGTTATGAACTGATCTTTAATATAAAATTTTGGAGTTTACACATTTTTCATGATTAATCTTATAATGTTGTAGACGATACTAAGGATGTGGGTTGATACTTAGGTTTTTTCAAGTTGGTCAATGAATATTCAAAGCAATCATATATATATATATATATATATATATATATATATATATATATATATATATATATTAAAATTGCAAATTATAAAACATGGTACATTTTGAATTCATGAATAGATTATCAAATTATATAGAAGAGCTACTATGGATGTAGGTTGATACTTAAGTTTTTAAATCAAGTTGTACAAAACAAACATACTATACAATTGGATCATAAAACATGGTACATTGTGCATGATGCATGGTTTGATACTTAAAAGGTTTTAGATTTAAGATGTTCATGAATGAGAAGCAATGAAAGTAAATTTACATTCAATGGGTCATGGTACACATTTTGCATGATGAATCTTATAATGTTGTAGAAAATATACTATGGATATGGGTTGAAACTTAGGTTTTATCAAGTGAAATGGATAAATTCAAAGCAATCATTTTACATTCATGAATCAAGTATCATGAACTGTGGAAGTATAAAGCTACTATGGATGTGGGTTGATACTTGGGTTTTTATCATGTTCATTGAATAAATTCAAAGAAATCATTTTACATTCGTGAATAAAGTATCATGTTATAGAAGTCTGGAAAAACTATGGATGTGGGTTGATACTTGGGTTTTATCAAGCCGTTGTTGAATATTGAAAGTAATCATAACTTAAAATTGCATTATAAAACATGCTATACATGTTGCATTCATGAATAGATTATCATCCTGTATATAAGAGCTACTATGGATGTGGGTTGATACTTAAATTTTAAAATAAAGTTGTTCAAATAAAACATACTATAAAATTGCATAATAAAACATGGTCCATTTTGCATGATGCATGGTTTGATACTTAAAGGTTTTACAATTAAGTTGATGAAAATGAAGCAATGAAAGTGAAATTGCATTTAGTTGGTACTTTGTATGGCTCACATATGTAGAGCTTTAGAACCCAACTTTTGATATCCTTTTTAATAATTATAGTTTCCCCATACCAACTTTGAGTGATGTATGTTTGAAGTTAAATGATAAGTAGAATGCATCAAGTGATAAGTAGAATGAATATAGTTAAAATGTGGATGAGTAGAATGCATCAAAATGTCAAAAAATGTAGTCACATATAGGTCATATTTTGGATGCCATTATTACCCACCAACGTTCTCATTGATCAACCTTTGCTTGATTTTTCTAGTTAATTTCCAACTCTTTGTTTGATTTTAGGTTTCAAGTTATAGTTTGTGAGTTTAATCATTTTCTTTTCTTAATTTTCCTATAAAAATTTTCGAAATAAAGCTATGCCCCAATCCTATCCATTCCATTGATATACATCCTTGATCTAAATCTCATTCCTGATATCGATGCCATTTGAAGTATGCACCATCCTAATTATCTGATCTCCTATCCATATCACCTATTTAACATAAACCCATCACAATCCTATCAAGGTCTTATTATTAGTACATGAAAATACATTCATTTTCTAAGGTTTCTAGATCATAAATGCATGCCAACCCCCATTTGCATTAATGTGGAGTCATGAAAATGTTTCTATCGTCTAACCCCTAAAGTGAGGTATTCAAATGCTTATTTTTCCCTCTCAATCAACCTTGACCCTATGAGACTTGATTATTTATTAATGTGATTACACGATATAATCTCCTTTTTAACCAAAAATTAAAGACATGTATACGCCCTTTTATGACACGTGCCCTTTTTCAATCATTTACTTAACAAAACTTGCAAAAAAAAATAAACTTGGTTTTAATAAAAGATTTGAATTATTTAATAACCAAATTTTCTCACCCTTTGAAACTTTCAATATAGTATTCTACCAAATATAGTTGACACATCAGATTCTCATTATCCTCCTCCTTCTGTTGGAGGTAATGTTATATTAATTTAGTTTATTTGCACGCAGATGTATGAAAGGTTTTTTTAGCCTAAGACTAGAAAAGTGTTGAAAAGTAGAGTTTTTGTGATTAAAAGCATGGCCAAAGTCTTGAGCTATTCCATAGAATATCTGGAAGAAATTCTATTATAGCCTCATGAAATTCTATTTATACGCAGATTTGGAGTAGTAAGTGCCCCATTTATAATAGATCATTACACTTTCTCTCTCTTTTTATGAGATTTATGGTACATATATATGAGATATGTGTTTTGTACAAAAGGACATTCCATTAAGTTTGTTAAATATGAAAATTCTAAAGTTAAGTACCTTCTTTTTCTTAAAGTATTTTTCTACTGTATTTTTCATGAAATTTGAGAAAGCATAGAGATTGGGAATTAAATATTGCAACGTTGAATCAACTAAAGTTGTATTAATTTGAAAATTTGCATTAATATCAACATGGGCCTAACTTTTGTCTTAGTAAATGAATTTTTTAAATGTTAAATACTATGTGTGAAACATGAATTGTTAGTTAATAGGTTCATACAATGGAGATTATACAATGCACATATAGATGGTGTATGCACTTCATGTATAGGACAAACACACAATAAAATGCATTTTTTCTACCTACTTAGGAAACTAATTTGATTCTATCAAGATATACAAGAGATATAAAACATTTGAAATTGATGGTAATGAGATTTTAATAAAGTAAATAATGTCACTAAGATAACAATACAAATATTTGGAAAGACACAAAAATGGCATAAAGAAGAAAAATGCATCATAAACATGATAGAAGTATGATCAACAAAAAAAAAAATATTGTGATGCTACCTCCTTAAATTGTAGTAGTATTTGGGATATTTGAAGTTCCTTTTAACTTAACAACAAAGGCGACCCACTTTAATGAAAATAATTCTGTAATGCCTAGTAGTAGCTAGAATGAACAACTTAAGAGTGAAAAAAAAGGAAGGCTAACAATCTACTAGAACTCTTTCTAAGAGATGAATACAAGGAGAAGATATTGTTGGCTAGTTCAATTAAAAATATTCTAATGGAATGCCATCCTAAATGATTCATTCATGGTTGGATTTTGACATTCTTCATTTTTAAAATTTTATTTTTTTCTTGATTGAACTTCTACCAACTTTATGCATATTTCACACACCAAATGACTATATTGACAACTTATGGCATCAGGTTGATAGTCTTGAAAGAAAACATGACTCGTGGTTTGATGAGTTTCTTGGAAAAAATATCCTTTCAGTATTATATGCCCCCTTTCATATATAAAACCACCATTATCATCATAGTCCTCCAATAACTTCATCTTTCGTTTAGTGTACTGAATCAAATAATACTTGACATTTTCTATGGTGTTGATGGGTGAACCTACAATAAAAACATCTTATGCACAATAAAAAGCAATGCACAAATTCAAATTATCATTAACAAGAAATTATTTATCAACATGTACAATTTTATTAGATCTAGATCTATATTTTAACTATTATCTATACACAATGATTACACACACACACACACACACACACACACACACACACATATCCTTTGAAAGAAATTGGAATGTTACCTTCTCTAACAAGATCATAAACTCTATCACCCTTGGATGACTCTATAACCTCCTCTAATTCCATCTCTCCCAAGCTTGTAAGTGACATTTTCCCCTTTGTATTAAGTTTTGTATGTTCCCAAGCTTTCACATACATATTGTTTTCACAAGAATCATTGAATGTTGTGTCCTTTATTCAAATTGGAAAAGAAAATTATTCTTTTCTTTTATCAAATTCAAATACATTTCTGTACTCTTTTGCTTTAATTGAATGCAATTTTCAAGTCCCTTTTATTATTTTAACGTCATATGGAATTGATCTATCTACATGTTGGACTCCAATATGCCAAAAGAACCTATATTAAATTCAAACAAGAATATAATTGTTATTTAAAACAAAATTTATATATCAAATATAATCATCAATAAATTATTTAAACTATAATTTTTAAATTTTTAAAAAATTTAAATTTTATAAAAATGATCATATATTAAAAATATATACAAGTTCATATATATACATAGCTATGTACCTCCCTTGATGGGTTAGTCTCATGGATTAGTGTAACAATGCACCATTGAAAAACTTAATCAGTTGAGACAAGTCGGTTGGCAGAGTGGTCCATCTGATATCTTCGAAGTACTCCTTTTCTACATGCCCATGTCATCATGTTCTCCTTTTCCATGACTAGTCTTAAAGAAATTCCAATAATTTTTAATGTTGGTTTTCATATGAAGACGACACAATTAAAAGAATGATCATGAAGATTTTAATTGACCGGCACATCCATTTGACAATATCCAATGTTCATTTAATTTTATTCCATGAGCTTTCAATGAATCAAAAATCTTATCAAAACAATGTTGTACAAAATGTATATCATATGTATGATCATCACTGATATAAAAATGTCATTCTTTAATAACATTTTCATTTTCATTTGTGCTTTCTATATGATCAACATTTTTTTTAGCATGTGTATATAGAACGTGGACAAGCATAAAGATTTGGTCAAAATGATAATATTCACTCTGTTTTTCATTTTGTGCAACAAATGTGTAATTTTCTACAAAATGAACTATCAACAAAATCGTCCATGGTGGAAAAATTTCATGTGATTTTTTTAATTGCAGGTCTTGCCATCAATCTCTATCAGAATTCTTGGTGTATTTATAAATTTATTTTTCAAGCTTCTTCAAAAAATCTATCACAAAAATTTCATCTTCTTGTAAATCAATACTTCTAACATTTGTACTACCACTTGCACCTATCGTTGTATGGATTTATTCATATATCTTCCATTCCACTTTTATGTTGGACAGTAATTGATCATTCATATCAATAGGATATTTGTTGAAAAAAAGTCAAATTTCCACAATTATCACATTTTTTTACCACCAACACATTTCTTTTGGTAAAATAATTCATGATTTTCTCTTCCACATAGAATCTGGGATATGAAATCATGGATAGTGGAAGGAGGAGGTGAATTTCTCCTTTCCACAATTATCACATTTTTTACCACCAACACATTTATTTTGGTAAAATAATTCATGATTTTCTCTTCCACATAGAATCTGGGATATGAAATCATGGATAGTGGAAGGAGGAGGTGAATTTCTCCAAAATGTTTTACCAAAATTAAGGAAGGTGTCATAATATAATTCAAATTCCACATGATAACAACAATGAAAAGTGCCTTGTACAGTGGTAGGATTACCATACCATGATTTTTGTTAAAAAGTACTAATTGAGATATTAATTCCACGATTCTCTTTTTTGAACCTATTGAACAAATATATCTGAGTGGTGTCCAAGATATGTTTTGGATGTTATTCATATTGATTCCATGCTATTATTCATCACATCACATCCCTTTCTTTTGGTGAAACACATGATTTTTTCATCCAATATTCACATATCATAGTTTTAACATTTTCTCTAAATCTATCTTTGTATGGTTTCCAACAAATAATTGTCTAGCAAGCAAGCTCATCATTTGCATCTATTTGCAATCAAAATTTCCTATTCTTATGCGATTTTGGGTCCCTATAATACTAGTGATTAACCCATTAATTAGTTGTATCCCTTATTAATATTTTTGTGCCCCTATTGTCCCCATATTGTTATTACTGTGCCCCATAGAATCCATCTATTGTTATTTTTGTGGCTTTATATTATTATTGTTAGGTCGGCTGGGTTATATTGTGACTCCTTAGACTCCTATATATAGAAAGGAGGTTTTGTCATTTGAATCATCCAAGAATTGTTCATTTATGTAATGTAAAGGAGGCTGCCCCCTCGAAGAGGTTGAATTCTAAGGCGTTGAGCTATCTTTTCTATCTTTTTTTTGAGTTGGTTTCATAACATCTGGTATCAAAGCTTTGGATTCTAGGGTTTTGCTGCTCCAAATAAGTCATCACGGAATTTTCGCTATAACTTTTTTTTTGCGATGTTTTAGAAGCTAAAAAAAAAAACCGTTTGAGAAGAAATCGCGCTGAACCTCGGGTCCGAATTTCAGAACATTTTGAGCTATATTTACGGAGATATGATCTGAGGAAGTTGGTCATTTTGCAGTGTCCTGAATTACATTCTAAACAAGTGAATTGGGGAAAATCATAATAACTTTCTCTCTGAGCATCGGATTGAAATTTCATAAGAAGGTACAGAAAGAGGACAAACTGTAGTTTCTTGTATATATTTTTCAAAGCCAAAGGTTGAAACAGTGACCCATGGCACGTCGTCCAATTTCACTCTACTGAACTAGTCTATAATCAGGTCACTGTGGGAGATTTCGCATAACTCTTTCTTGGAGAATATAATTTGGATCAGACTAGTGGAATTGGAAAGAGGACACAGAGGGCTACTGCAGATCACAATTTTAGAACTGGATGATCTGAAAGTATAGAGATACATTAGAGGCAATATCGAGCTCCTACAAAGTGAAAAAGGTGTGTATATTTTTTTAAATTTTTTCTTCTTGGTTTGAAAATTTATTTTGAAGGAATTCAAAGGGAATAGTAGAGCATTATTATTGGTAACTGATGCCCCAAGGAAAGAAAATGAAAACACCTAGTAAGCAACCTGAAAGCTCTAGCATGACTCATGAGGAAGAGGAAGAAATGCTACATGATATATCAAAATTACAAGACCAAGTGAAACAAATGTCACTCTCACAAAAGCTATCAGAAGCTAAGATAAATGGCGTGTAATCTAAGATAAAGGGCATGGAAGCTAAGATGGATGATTTGAATATAGATTTGAAGACAGATTTGAAGAGAGACATGGCAGATTTGAAGACAGATTTGAAGGCAGACATGGCAGATTTGAAGACAGATTTAACAAATTTTCTACAAGAAATACTTACTAATGGTGAAAAGGTAGTAAAGGAAACTCATGATGCGAACAAAAAAAATGTTTATCATGATTTCATAGACTCTAATGTGGGATCGAAGACCCACCATATTCCAAAAATCGATATGAGGAAGTTTGCTGGCAAGGATCCCGCAATATGGATATTACAGATGGAGCAATTTTCCAATCTCAATAATGTGCAAAACACACAAACGGTACGTATTGCAACTTTATATTTGGAACCAAATCAGTTTGTATGGTATCAATGGCTTTGCTCTCGTAAAAAAATTATCACTTGGGCAATTTTAAAGGAAGAATTGACAGCACATTATGAGGATACAAAAAGCAACACTTTTTTTAGCCAATTGATAAGTCTAAAAAAAAAGGGTTCAACAATGGAGCACATTGAGGAGTTCCAAAAATTGAACATAAGGGTAAAAAATATTCTAGAGGAGCATAGGATTGATGTGTTCATAAGGAATTTAAAGGATAATATTGAACATGATGTTCGCCTTTGGGAACCTGATTCATTAGAGAAGGCATTCAGGTTAGCAAGAAAAATGGAAAGCAAAATTATGGTAACCAAGAAGCATACCACTCACAACTATAAATATGGAAGTGTTGTTGCCCCTATTCTTCCACAACCTATAAGGTTGACACCACAACAATTGGAAGAAAAAAGTGCAAAAGGGATTTTTTATAGTTTTGATAGCAAATACATTAAAGGTCATAAGTGTGCTAAGAATAAATTATTCTACATAGATTGTGAAGAGGAAGAAGAAAAGGAGCAAGAAAGGTCAAAAGAAGAGGATATACTCTAGGAACAAAGCCTAGATAAAGAAGAAATGAATCCGACCATATCTTGTAATGCATTGGTGGGAATTACCACTCCTCAAACCATCAAGATAGAAGGACAAATCAAGAAGAAAAAGGTAATAGTGTTGATTGATTCAGGAAGTACCCACAATTTTATTCATTGTAAGGTAGCAAAAGAATTGAATTGCTTCTTATATCCAGCACCAGAGTGTCAAGTGATGGTTGCAAATGGAGGAACAATAAATTTCTCAGGAAAGTGCCATAATATCAAGCTGTCCATGGGAGAATATGTATTGACTAGCCCAATGCTTTCCATTCTAATGGGAGGTGCTGATGTTGTATTAGGAGTCCAATGGCTACAATCCTTGGGTACAATAGCTTTTAATTTTCAAGAACTTTTCATGAAATTTTCTGTGGAAGGAAAGGAGGTTGAATTAAGGGGTACTACAGGGAAATCGGGAAAGATAATAATCTCTAACGGTATGACAAAGCTTCTAAACAAGTAACAAAGAGGTGTAATTGCACAATTATGTTCACTAGATGTTTCCACATTGGAATCATCTATTTCTCCAGATCTCCAAAAAGTCTTGGACAATCATTCCAAGGTATTTGAGACTCGCAAAGGTCTCCCACCTATTCGTGATCATGATCATGCTATTCATCTGATTCCAGGTAGTGTTCCTCCAAAAATCAGGCTGTACAGATATCCTTGTGCCCAAAAGAGTGAAATTGAATGTATGGTTGTAGAAATGCTAGAGGCTGGTATAATTCAATCGAGTCAAAGTTCTTTCTCTACTCCAGTAGTATTGGTGCACAAGAAGGATGGATCATGGCACATGTGTCCGGATTATAGGGAGCTCAACAAGCTAACTATTAAAGATAAGTTTCCCATTCCTGTCATTAATGAATTACTGGATGAATTGCATGGATCAATTTACTTCACCAAGTTGGATCTTTCTTCAGGATATCATCAAATCAGAATGAAGACTGAAGACATTTTGAAAACAACATTTAGAACTCATGAGGGTCATTATGAATTTTTGGTCATGCCATTTGGCCTTACCAATGCACCTTAAACATTTCAAGGTTTGATGAATTCCATTTTCAAACCATTTCTTAGAAAATTTGTGTTAGTATTTTTTGATGATATACTAATCTACAACAAGTCTTGGAAGGATCATGTTGAACATGTTGACAGGGTGCTACAACTATTGGAGGAGTAACAATTATACGCAAAAGGATCCAAATGTTTCTTTGGAGTACAAGAGGTGGAATATCTAGGTCATATTGTATCTCATGAAGGAGTTAAGGTAGACCCTAGCAGAATTAAAACCATTAAGGAATGGAAAATCCCCACATCCATAAAGCATCTATGAGGATTTCTTGGGTTGACAGGGTATTATTGCAAGTTTGTTAAGAATTATGGGAGAATAGCAGCACCTCTAACAACATTATTGAAGAAAGATGCATTTTCATGGACTCCAGAAGCAATAAAGGCCTTTGAACATCTTAAAGAGGAAATGTGCCAAGCACCAGTCTTAGCTACACCAGACTTCACAAAAACCTTTATTGTGGAATGTGATGCTTCAGGAAATGGAATTGGTGCTGTTTTAATGCAAGATGAAAGACACGTTGCTTTTGAAAGTCATCCAATCAAGGGAAAGTTTTTACACAAAGCTATTTATGAGAAGGAAATGTTGGCAATACTCCATGCACTTAAGAAATGGTGACCCTACCTAATGGGAAGACACTTCAAGGTAAAAACAGATCATGATAGCCTTAAATACTTTTTGGAACAAAGATTATCCTCTAAAGAGCAATAAAAGTGGGTCACAAAGATGTTGGGTTATAAATTTGAAATCATCCACAAAAAAGGGAAGCAAAATGTGGTGGCAGATGCACTCTCAAGAAAGGATGAGGATGTGGAAGCATTGTTGTGCACAATTTCTATTATCCAACTCGATTGGATAAACGAAGAAAGGGAGGAATGGAAGAATGACGAAGAAGTGTGGGCACTTATTCTAAAGTTACAACAAGATTCCAGTATGTCTAATACATTTAGCTGGAAAAATGATTCGTTATGGTACAAATATCGCTTATACCTCTGTAAGAATTCCCAACAAAAACAAAAGATTCTTATGGAATTGCACACTTCTCCCTTAGGAGGGCACTCAGGATTTTTAAAAGCTTACCATAGGGTTAAGAAGGAATTTTTTTGGGATGGCCTTAAATTGGATATTCAAAAGTTTGTGGCGGAATGTTTGGTTTGCCAACAAAATAAATTTGAAACAATTAAGACACCGGGTCTATTACAACCTTTATCCATTCCAAGCCAACGTTAGGAGGAGATTTCAATGGATTTCATCACAGGTTTACCCAAGTCTAAGGGAAAGAGTGTCATCATGGTGGTAGTTGATAGACTTACCAAGTATGCACACTTTTGTGCACTATCACATCCATTTAAAGCTAGTAAATTTTCTACTACATTTATGGAAAAAATTCAAAAGCTACATGGAAACCCAAAGATTATTGTAAGTGACAGAGATCCCATTTTCACAGGAAATTTTTGGAAAAAAATATTTTCTTGTCTTGGTACTCAGTTAGCTCATAGCTCATCTTATCATCCTCAATTTGATGGGCAAACTAAGATAGTAAACAAATGTTTGGAAGGATATCTTTGTTGCTCTGTATTTGATAAACAGACACAATGGGTCAAATGGTTGCCTCTGGCTGAATGGTGGTATAACACTTCCTTCCATACAACAACAAAAATGACCCCATTTATGGCACTTTATGGATATCAGTCACCATCCATCATATCATATTTAAGAGAAAATTCTAAGGTTCAAGCAGTGGAACATCACATCGAACATCAACAACAAGTCCTCCAACTCTTAAAGGATAACCTCATGTTAGCACAGAATAGAATGAAACAACAAGCAGATCAATATCAGAATGAAAGAAGCTTTGATGTAGGTGATTGGGTATTCCTACGGCTACAACCATATAAGCAAATGTCCCTCAAGCACGCTAAGAAGGATAATAAATTATCACCAAAGTATTATGGTCCATACAAGGTGTTGCAAAATATTGGTACTATGGAATACAAATTGGAGCTTCCTCCAGCTTCTCAATTGCACCTAGTTTTCCATGTTTCATGTTTAAAGAAGGTTATAGGCGAAAAGCTCCTAGTTCAAACAATATTGCCAGAACTTGACGAGGAAGGAAAAATTATATTGGAACTAGAAGCAGTCACAGAAACAAGAACTCGATAGGTACGAAATCGATCAATTTCGTAGTATCTTATCAAGTGGAAGAACTTATCCGCTGAAGATTCCACATGGGAGGATGAGAATTTTATACAGAAGTATCCAGAACTACTCAAGCATTGAGGACAACACTTTTTTGAAGGAGAGGGGCATGTTGGGTCCCTATAATACTAGTGATTACCCCATTACTATTGTAGTTGTATCCCTTATTAATATTGTTCTGCCCCTATTGTCCCCATATTGTTATTATTGTGCCCCATCGAATCCCTCTATTGTTATTTTTGTGGCTTTATATTATTATTGTTAGGTCGGCTGGGTTATATTGTGACTCCTTAGACTCCTATATATAGAAAGGAGGTTTTGTCATTTGAATCATCCAATAATTGCTCATTTATGTAATGTAAAGGAGGTTGCTCCCTCGAAGAGGCTGAATTCTAAGGCATTGATCTATCTTTTATATCTTTCTTTTTGAGCTGGTTTGATAACATGCGATGATTTTCGTGAGGTTCCTAATGCTTCTGACATAGATTTTATCAAACAATTTTCATGAGTAGTTGATGAAACCACTAATGTTTGTATTGCTCCATGTGCATCTAGATTACTTTTCTTTCTAGATCTTCCAATTTATTTTAGAGCACTATTTATATTTTCTACCACATTATCCTTCACCTTTTTATATTTTATTGGTTTTCAAATTCCCAATAGTGTTGTAGCCTCTTTTAGTTTCTTTGGTGTTAATAGATCTCTCAAAATTTGAGCTTGAAATGTCACATTTTCATCTTTGAAGAAATTATCAATAATCAACTTAACACAATATCATCTAACATGGGAAACATTTTTATCTCCATATGTGCCAGTGTCAACATTTTCTAACATCTCATCATCAATATTGATTTCACTTGTACATATGGGAATTTAATGTAAATGAGTATAAATACACATTAAATAATTAAATTAAAAATTAGAGAATAAAAGTGAAACTAGTAAAAATGTATAATTTTGATAATACATGGCATATATATATATATATATGGGCAGTGCAACTTCTTCTTCACTTGAATCTCCTTCAACATCTTCAACAACTTCATCAATGTCAGGTGCATTTTCTTCTTCACTTTCTCTTTCAACATTTTGAATCTCATTATCAATGTTATGAGGCAAATCTCTTTGTTTACATTGCAAACTATTTTTCAAATTATTTCACCAAATAAAAATTAAATTGCATAATACACTATGAAATTTTAAATATCATTTATGATATGGACATTTACATACCTGGGTCAACTTCTTCTTGTTGAGATTGATTTTCCCTTTCAATATTTAAATGCTCTTCCTTATTTATTCCATAAAAGTTTCTTGAATATTTTCTATAAACATCAATATCTCTAATTCGATCATATTTTCTCTTGCAATCTCTTATATTCCCCATGAGAATCAAATCTATATAGATTTTAAAACAATTAATGAAATTTTTATATTAAGAAATATAATTTCAAAGCAAAAATTGTATATTTTAAAAATAAATTAAAAAAATTTACAATCATGGAGAAGAAAATGGGCAATAAACATTTTCATTAAAAGAAAAATTTGAAAAAAAACTTTAATACTAAAACCTTAAAAAATATTACTTATGCTCTTTGCAATCTTATTTACCTAATCAAGAAGTTTGTTACTAAAAAAAGTTTACTATGTAAAAGATAACCCAAAAAAGTTCACTATCTAAAAGCTAGATCCAAAAATGTTTGTTATCCATCTAGCATATAAATGAAAACCCTATCGTCTTCTTCAACCTTATCAACCCTCAAAGATAAGTGAACAATCAACCCTACTCAACAAAAATAATCAAGCCAAACCCTAACTGTACAATCCAATACACTCAATGCTCTTGCTGTAATACAAATATTAAACCTTGATTCATGTATGTCAACAAGATAATCCCTGACACATCAACCAACTCCAGTTAAATCTGCTTAACACTGTCAAACTTAGTACCTTCAATAGTAAACCCTTGTGACTGCTAACATTAATAAACCTAAATAATAATTTGATCTAATACATCCTAAATATCCATACAACCAAACCATAAATCAAGAACTTGACAAGCTCAGGTTAAACCAACAATTCAACATTCTTCAACAAGAAACTCAATGAAAGATATGATAAAATTGTTCTGGTAAAAAGAGTTGCATAAGAAAATATGCTATCCAAAATCTTATTTAGCTATTCAAGAAATTTGTTACTGAAAAAAGTTAACTATTCAAAATCTAGCTCAAAAATGTTTAAGGTAGATCGAAAAAAGTTTTCTATCCAAAAGTTACATATGGAAAATCTGGGATGAGAGTGAGGAAACAATGTTTTAGCCGAGTTTATTTATAGGTTTTGGCTGAAATGGTCATATCCTTTAGTTTGACATGTTAACCCTGTGTTATTTTTGTGGTCGAAGGAAAAAATGAAAAATGTTCTCGACTGAAAGTACTAGCTTTTCGACTGGATTTTTTTATCTATTAACTTTAAATTTTGCAATAAATTTTTTAATTTTAGATGAAAAAAGGTTACTTTCATTCAATTTTTTTTTTTGGCTGAAAACCTGCAACTCTGAACAAGCGAGAGTTGGCTCACATATATTCACCCTTTTCCAATTTCAGAATGGTTAAACTCCATCAAATATAGTGTATTTACTTTCAGAACCAACACAAACATTTGAAAAATTGAATCTATTGTCACTAGATATAAATTTTATGGAATTTCATAGGTATTTGCTAATCTTAACTAATTTTCTAGTAAAATGTGTGCACAATTTTTCTGAAGGTCATTATAATTTAGTGAAATCAAAATTTTGTATCTTCCAAAATACACTGTGAAAAAATATGAAAATTTGATGGTGCATTACATTGGTCCGTCCTCTTTAATAGGTAGCTTTTATATTTTTTAGTTTTAGACTAATATGACAAGAAACATGGTGCTTTGTTAAACATCTTCAAAATATGTATTTTTTTCATATTGGTTCAATTCAAACAATTCTAGTAATTATGATATGCATCTGTTGGCATCGTAAATATAGCCATGCCAAAGTGGAGTCTATCTAGATTGTTGCAACACACTTTTTAAAAAAAAACAAAAGGTTAAGAAGGATTACATTGGAGACAAAAAACATGACTTTTTATCGATCCCTTGATTTTTAATGAATACACAACCAAAAAATTTCTAAGTTGACATATCAAATTTGAATAAAAAAAATTCTAAAAAATAAGAAATAGAAAGCTAATAAATTTTTTGACAAGTTTTATTTTATTGTAAAATGAAATTCTAAGTAGAAATATCTCTTTTGCTTACCAAAATTTGAAAAACTTCTAAAAATGATATTTTTTTTTCTCAAGACCAAAAGTGTAACCCAACTTCACATTTTCACATTTTTTTAGGAATCTCTCTCCATATGTACATAACTTAAGTAAACACAAATATCACACCGACTCCTTTACACATATTTAAATATTTTTCACAACAAATCTTGGAGTTGTTTCACAACATTCTCTAATTTATTATCTTTAATTGCTATTATCTTTTAGCATTGAAAAAATTTCAATTAGTAACTATTTCCTCTTTCTTTATTGCATTACCAAGGCCTCTCATCTTCTTCATTATCATCATTCTCAACAAGATGATAGCTAAGTAGAGAAGAAAAACAACATTATAAATTTTCTACCATAAAGAGTGCATCTATAAGCTATGAGTTTCCCAAAAATGTCAATTGGATTTGTTGCTTCATTCCTTCTCGTGTTTTGAACTTTGACCTTGATATAGTAAATATTATGGGTTCACTGGGTGATGCATAATGTGTCATGTTTCTTTTAACAACACTGAAACATGAATACTTAAACTTCATCCTCCATTTCATTTCTAGATTTTGAACAAGGGTCGATATTTCATTCATCTATGTTCCCTTATGCATTCTGACCTGGAAAACCCTTAGATGAGACGAAGCCATTACAATTTCTTTTTACTATAAACAATGTAAAACCATGACAAGTTTATAGCATGAATATACAATAACCACTAGTAAAATTCAACGGGCTTGAATTTGCATAAGCTATAAATATATAATGAATTTGTCGTTACTTTTCAATGAACGCTTATGATTTCAATAGTACTTTCCATTAAGATCTAAAAATATATTTGTTTATCATAGGATTAATACTTAGTTAAGTTTTTAATATCTACAAATGTGCATTGTGGGAAGTTGATATGTATGGAGGAGTAATGTATGCAGAGGTATTAAAAAAAGAGGGAACAAAGGTTCTGTCACACTTATCATTCTTCCACGCATCCTTCCAATCTGCTAGAATGGATATTGGTTACGAAGCATGTTTATATGTGGATTCCCTGAATAATTGTCGAAAACACTATTTTATAATATTGATGGATACAATATTCTTGATTTGTTAAAAAGCAGTAATCATTACACATTTCATTAGGCTAAATTATATTAAGCATTGGAACAATGTTTTGATTGCATGTCGCTTTACCAAGTAAAGGTTTACATTAGTCAGGAAGGGACCTTTGGTTCATCATAGGATTAAACCTTAACTATTATTTTAATATGCCCTTAAGTACTTGAAGGATGTCCTCATTATGCGTTGATTATTCTTTTACATCTGGTAATCTATGCCATAGGAGGATAATTGAATATATGTAACATTTTGCCAAAATGTTACCAGTAAACGAGGCAATGTGTACAAGAAGTGTGTGAAGAGTATCATTTCAATTTTATATAATGGATACTAGATGTAGAGCCTTGTGTATCTTATTAACTTGTTTACAAGTAGTAAATTCTATTAAGCACTTGAACGATGTGCTAATTATGCATCAATTTTCTAAAAAATGTCGAAAACTCTATTTTATAATATTGATAAATATAATTTTATTGATATGTTTACAATGAATAATGATTACATGATGTGTTAAATTAAATTCTATTAAGTAGTCAAAGGATGTAATTTCTTTGTGTGGACTGCGAAGGTGCATAGGAAGCTTCCATTTTGTGGAAGAAATATGTGAATCGAAAATGTGTGCAAAGGATTTTCGCACATCATTTTAATTTTCTATGACAGATACTGGCTATAGAGACATGCACATATTATTTATTTGTTTACAAACAATAAATCCTATTAAGCACTCGAACAATGTGCCAATTACATTTTGATTCATTGAATAAAAGCTGAAAACACTATTTTATAATATTAATAGGTACACTTTTATTGATATGTTTACAACTAGTAATCATTACACAATGCATCTGAGTAAATGGTATTAAGAAATTGAGTGATGGCTTGATTACATGTCAATTTGTTGAATAGATATTAATAGTAATGCTAAGCCTTAATTAGTTTCTCAATGCTAAGTGTGGAGTCATTTGCACCACAGTTAATATCCATCACTACATGTTCCCACATCGTTGTAAAGATTTCCACACAGAAACATTTTCCTACATCTTTAGGCTCTCTACATGCCTTAAGAAGGCATCAATCCCACCAACGTAGAAGCACAACTTCCTCAAAATCCTCTTGACATATTCTAGCGATGCAAATATGTTGTGCTTTTCAACTTGTTTTCCTCTAAGAACTAATCCAAACAGTGTATTCATTTGCCAATAAAGGGCCATTGAGTTTAAGAATTATTTCTTTCTACATCTCGAGTATCTAGGATCTAGAAAACACCCCCCAAATCCTTGAGCAATTCTGAATAAGATAACAAATTCCTCTCTTCTCCCACTTTTGTCTCTAATTCTCTTATTTCCATATTCACCTCAGGCAGAAATGCGTTGAAATAGTATGTCACCGACTCATGAGAAAAAAACCCCACGCCCCTCTAACCAGGTTGAGTAGTGCCCCCTCCACCTATTCTTCTTCTATGTTGTTGCCTTAGAGGAATATCAGAGTCATCAAGAGATTGATTTGAATATCTATGGGAATTACTTTACTTGCAAAAGGATAGAAAAATCTGACTCTTTCCCCCTCGATTAGGTGATGACACCAACATACCCAATTGTCACAATAACCCCATATGAGGAGATTAAATTTAGAAAGAAAGCCACCTAAACAGGCAGGGGAAAACACAAATTTCACAACAGGCTTTAATTCCTTAGCCATTTGACCAAGACAACACCACCCCATGACAACATACCAATAACAATAAAAAATCCATAGACCCATGACACAATCCCTCTCCTAGAGCCTCACACTATAGGAAGAAAGAAAAACCATCAGTGAAACATTCCTACACACAACACTACGAATACCCATGATGCGACATAGAGAGTGCAGAGTTGAAAAATCCAAGACCAAAGATTGAGCAAGAGAAAAACTCACAAACTAGAGACACTTGACAAGCCAAGGATGAAAAGGACATGCTATTGAATTCAAAATCACCAAGAATTCAAGACAAATAACTAACCTAGCCTGACATAAAGGGAGAAAACATTAAGAACTTACAAGCCCAATTCTCCAACCCACATAGATGGGCCAACCACTTAGTCAACTAGCATAAAACACGGGCCTAGAGCAACACCTTCACAAACCAACTAGAGGCTAAATTCAATTCCTTAGTCCACCTTAAAAAAAACTCTAGATAAATCCACACTAGGGGGCTCCATCATTCTCTTGCTCAGAAACTATGCTCCACGAGGCTAAGGAATAAACCTTGGCTCTCACATTCCCATCAACACTACATGCCATGGCTTGATACTTGCTCCTATGTTTTAGTTGCATGATCATGAATGTGAATGAAATTCTACATACCTCTCGCATTAATTGGGAGCATGAATTCCCAAGGGTGGTGGGCACAATAACCCAACCCCATCCTTTCTACATTAACACCCCCATTAGGGGAATAATGTTTTATAATTCAAATAAATGGTTGTCAAATAATATAAATGACATTAGTAGATTGAGGTTGCTTTTGTATAAATACAAAATTTTCAATTAAATCATTTAGTATGTTCTAATTTTCAAGTGAGGGTTAATTGGTATGTGATTAAATCAAGGCTAAAATCCAAATATGTGCTTATATCTAGTTACAATAATTTCAAAAGCAATGCAATATCACATGATATTATAGTTTTAGCTTGAAATATTTGTTTAGCAATATTTATTAGAAATTTTTTTAACATGCATGATTCGAAAAAAAATATGGGTCCTTTTGTTGATTTTTTATAATGTTGCATCTCATATATTAACACTTCCTTTTCTTACCAATTACATTTTCATTAGATTACCATGTAGTATATTTTGTTGGAAATGTATTCACTACTGGGAGGGGGGTGAATAAGCAGTGATGGCCTTTAGATCAATTCTTAAAATTTTTGACCACAATATAAAATAACCATACATATCCCCCATATTAGTCTATCCAATATGAAATAAATGGTAACTCATAGAATAATAAACATGTTAAACATCAACACAATAATTCACACATAAGAACACAACTATTTCTGATGGAAACCGTTTTGGGAGAAAATCACCTTGCTGTTGTTGTGCTTCTCAATTCTTTTATTAATCTTCTGAATAAATTTTACATGGATTAGCTTACACCCATAAGCTGAAAGACTCGTCTTCCTTCATAGTATGCTGGCATGTATCAGACAGGAAATTTGTTTCTCTCATGGATCTATGAACTACCATCTGCTGGAATCTTCCATGACCAATGATCCTTTCCCAACTACCATTGGACTATCCAACACCTATTGGATGGAGAAATATCTTCCTTCTACTAAATCTAGCAAATCATTGTCTACTATGAAGCCTTCATGCCTTCACTTCCTCCATACAAACCACATTTTATAAATGTTTCATACTCGGTTCTCAATTCCCTCAACAGGGGCAACCCAACAACTCCATCATTTTGCACATAACATATGGAACAAAAATATGACATGGAGGAGGGAAATTATTCATTACTTCACACACCAAAACAACGCTCTAAAACACACCACATGTTGCCAATTTTCCGCCTAAAACTACAAACAAATTTTGAATCTTCTTCTCAACTCTATTCTGATTTCTTCTCACAATAATTTGATATAACTCTGCAAAAATATGTGAGAAACTACTGCATTCTCTACTCACTCACAATGGCCTCACAATGGCATCCTCACTCACTCTCCGAATTAACTGACCAAATAGGCTCAATGCCTTGATTTATTTATCAATGTTTTCTGTTGAGTAACTTAGTAAATGCTACAAGTTTTGAATCACTCAACAATTCTTTTCACATGCTTAAAATTTGGTTGAGATTAGATATTAAACCAAATCCACCACTAAATCCACTAGGCCTTTTATATCTTCAACCTTGATAAACTTATATAGGGTCCATGAAATTTTCCGACCATATGCCGAAAAATTCAGAATAAGAATGTCACCATAATACAAAAATTAGTTGAGCAACATAAGGAATGTGGAGAAAAAATTGTGAAAAATCTCAGTCACACCCACAATAAAGGCTCCATGGGACTAGAGCACCTCAGTCACTCCCACAGGCCTACGTGCTAGTGACTTGATCTTTCGAGTTGCTCCCTGAATCAACATCCATGCGACTGGGACAGGGGATGAAGGAAAACATCTTTCCTCATTTCAGAAATTGCTCCCCCTTCTTCTAGACCTGTAGAGGCCTTTGTAGGACCTATGGAAGCCACTGTCACCTTTTTAACACTTCACCTAATCAATTCCACATCACTATCATCATCATGAGTCAAAATAGATTGAATTGGATGCCAACTAGCAACCATACTAGCACTTGGGCCATCAAATTGCTCCACAACAACTCTGCCATCAATATGTAGCTCCAGAACATGTCAGACATCCTCCAACACATGTACAACCATATCAAGCATTCACTAACACTTGTAGATCCTCTCCAAGTCTAATGTATAACATCATCAACATGAGATACCTAATCTGGGACATGGAGACCTAATCAACAAGGCTCCTCAACTCTAACTCTTGTAGCAACCACCAACACCTGTATGCAGCAACATGATCAAGAATATCATCACATATTCCAAGCTAGTAAAATCTAGTAGACATGCCAAGGTTCATATACACATCATCCATACACAAGCCACCTGCAACCACACATACACATGCATAACTAATTTACCTGCAACTCAAACAACCAGGTTGACATGAATGCCAACCAACAACACACCTGCAACAATGCAATGCACATCAATGCCAACAATATCCCCCTTTAGCATTGATGGAAACACTAGCTGAAACAACCATCTACAACTGTCCTCTAAAAACTGATTCTCATCCTCACATTCTCCCCCTTTGACATCAATGGAAAAGGGCTAAACATGTCAAAGGTCGAATGCTATATACTCCTCTACATGAAATGGGCTCCATTAGCAAAGCAATATACTCCACTCAATATCATATGGATGTGATGAAAAAGGGAGTGCAAGAATGAAAGATAACAAAAACACTCCCCCACATAGCTGAAAAATATGTGTAACAAACTCCCCTTGGACACAAGCTATGTCCAAAAAACAACATAAAGGTGAAACAACATATATCTCCCATGGCAGCATGATAATAAGAAACAACAAAAATAACTAGAACACATGCTCTCTCCCTTGAAGCAACTGTAGCATAATCCATATCATAATGATAGCAGTAGACCAAATCATCAACACATAGAAGCAACAACATAATATGACCAACTAGTAGAAACAAATCTAATAAAATCTATAGCAACAACAACATATATCCAACCAACTTTGAAGCAAGAACATCAAATATATCCTCTCCACAATGTAATATCCAGAAACATAAAAACTCATACCAAGAATAACAATGACAGTCTAGAAGCATCATCTCTCTTAAGTAGACATGGTAGCAAAAAATCATGATGATAGGTCACAATAGTATGACCAACCATACTCCACTGAATACAAGAATCTCTATGGATGAATGTAAATTGATGTACATAACTGTCAATGCCTCCTTTCCATATGCAAGAGGCTACTCCACATGGACCAATGACTATGACCAAATGATATGCATCAAAGTACAGTGCTTCATAGGCCTATTACATGCTTCTAAAATGATTATACATGATTGTACAAGTACATCAATAAGCTCATACATATGGCTAAACCATGACTCACATGATCCTCTCTCAATGCATACATGAATTTAGATAGCCTTTCCATGACAAGTATGAGAGTATACGTGAATGATACATTAATTACATGGCTGTACTGACACAACTAACAACCAATACATAGTTGAACCAACTCACATAACTCAATACACAACATATGATAAACATGGCTCTCAATACTAAGCATGAAATATACAAGAATAAGACCCTCTCTTACGTGGCTATCATAAAAATCCTCTCGTCAATGCTTAATAAATTTCACAATGTAAGTACACAAAGCATATGATTAGCCACATGTCCTCTTTATGGAAGCAAGATAATGTCAATGTTGATCACATAAGAGACATGTATCAACCTCTCCAAATCATCAACCATGAATCAATATTCCAACAACAGTAACTGGTAGTCCATAACAATACATAGTGGCCCAATAATTAACATATATAAGTAACATCATAAAGCAACAACATATCACATCAATCAACCCAATATATCAACTCTCTATAGCTATAGATGGAACCAACAATAACAATCATATGGAGCATGAACCTCTACAAGATAAGAAAAACTGGTAGCAACAATAAGCAAATGAAGTAATGACAACAACAACATCACATCAATAATTATAAAAATCATCCACCATCATACCATTTCATAGTAGCAACACATGCAAAATATCATCAAACTAAGATGCCTAATATATGCCAACTGCATATCAACTCATATAGGTAGCATATAATCCATGCATAATCAAAACATAAACATATGCAATGGATTAGCACATAGCATGAGATGCATAACCAACTCCTCCAAGAAAACATGATGCCATCGAAATATTGGAAGCATATAAAGTGCTCCCCCTGAACATGTGGCATCCTTCTCCCTGATCACACCTTATCAAGGACAACATCAGTAGCAAAAATACATCATCAAGAAATCATAAACAAAGAGAAAAGAATCAATATCATCATAAACTAACTGAATGTAAAAATAAGATATGCCATATACTCCCCCTGAGCCTATGAAGGCCTGACACCCACTTTGTAGTCTAAAATATCTATCATGCAAGAGCAGACTACAATATGTGCTGGTCTCTTCTACTCTAGATCTGAAGATGAAGAGTACTTGTTTGATCTCCTTTTTTTTCTTACTCTTCCATTCAACACATAAACAATGTATGATGTCTTAACTCCTTTCAAAATTACCCTCTTTGATCTTTCTTTCTTGATGAAGAAACCTTTGGGCTTGAAGACCGCTTCCTTACCTCCATCCACCATTTGGATCACACTTAGAATATTTGGATTAAGACCCTTAATAAGCCATACATATTCAACATTAGTCCTCTTTTTACCAAGGTTGGCCTTGCCACTTCCCAATACTCTTGTTGGTTCATTTCCTTCAAAAGCAACCTGACTGCTTTTGAATTTCTTTAAGAAGTGAATTTTTCTCCTATATACTGACATGTGATGTGAACATCTGCTACCAATATACCATTTATCATCCTCATCATGTGAACAAATAGAAATACCACACTTTCCGAACTATTCCTCCTTTTTCTTCCACATAGCTCATGGTTGCTTCCTTGGTTCTGCATGCTTCTTTGGTTGTTGCTTTTGTACCGAAGGTCTCATGGATCTAGGAATCTATAAATCCTTGGCCATGTGTCTAAAGTTGTGACATATATAACATTATACATGACCAAGATAAGAAGCCAAAGATTCTGATCTTTTGTTGCTCATGCTAGATTTCCATCTTCTCATACTAGATCCACAATCAATGGCCTTATGGACAAAAAGGTTACAAGCATAACTTAAACCATTAAAAATACTTTTATACCTGAAGGAAGATCCCATTCTTTGCTGTCCAAAATTCTGTATATATGTATCCAATTTTATCTTACAATAGGTTGCCACATGTCCAAACTGGTGACAATTGAAACACTCAATTTCGTTCATCAAGGGAGCAAATGAATTTTGATTTCTTCTTTGAATTTTTCTACTATCAACTTTAGGAGTGAATATTTTCTTGGCATAGAAATTCCTTTCAAATATTTTCTTTGCTTTTGATGATTTTTTTGCCTCTTTTCTCCAACATTTGTTGAAAATAGCAACAAGAAATGTTAAAAATAGAATTCTAAAAATAGAAAACAAACAATGGCGAGAGCATACAACGTAAAGCATATATACACAGATATTTTCCTGTGGATCCCAAAATCGGGACAACCAGATTGATTTTCCATTATATTCCTTTCAATGTTACAATACATATATATACATGTTGAAGCATCCATAAACCCCAATCCATTAATTGTGGATTAGAACATAACCATAGTTCCCTTGACCTAATATAAAAAATACCATGGGTAGAAAATCATCATTCCCAAAACCATGTGTGAAAACCATGCATAAAACCATAGGTAGGTTCACCCACCTAATATAGGGTCCAATTTTTTTTCCCCAGGGCACTAGCCAAGACCTCGTAGAGGGGGTTACTACCCCCTTTAAACCCCCTGACAGAGGGGGCTACCTCCCCACCGCCCATGACCCCCCCGCTGCATCCGACGCAATGAAGGGGAAGCTTACCACCCCCCCCTAACCCCCTGGCTTCACTACTAGGGCTAGTCATAGAAATAATATAAAACACACTCAACATTTTCGAGTTGAGGTCTAACTAGAGTCATGTAGAGTGTCTACTAATTTTTAGAAGCCCTAGTTGAGTTTATTTTGAGTTGTAATTATTTAATTCAGTGTAACTGAGTTAAATTCAGGTAAACTAGTTCCAAATGATGGAGGAATTAGTGGCAGATCCAGTAGTGGGGTGTAACCTACAGTAGTGGGGTGTAACTAGCACTGATCAACCAGCAAAGTAAATATTAACTCATAATTAATTCATTCATGTCAAATCGGAGAAAGACCCAGTTGAGATTGAAGTTCAAGGACAATGTACTATCAGTTGTATAATCATCCAAATTGTATAGATGGTGCATGTAGTCAGAAGAAGATCAGAAAGGAACTACGCAATCCAATGGAGAAAAATTACTATTAAATAGAGGCTTAATTCCTCATTGAAAAACGTAAGTAAACAACAGCTTGGAAGGAAAATGATTTGGCTAAGTATTGGCTAGTGCTTGTTTGTGAAGTAACGAGATAGATTGAGATAGTGTAGAGGTTTCTCGGGCTTAAGAAAATCATTGTAATATTCTCATATTTTATGATTAATTCAATACATAGATAGCAAGGGTTTTTAGTTGTGTCTTTCCCCATAAAATTATTGTGTTATGTGTGATTTAATTCTTTCTTTTTTATGCTTTGTGATTTCATAGATCATTTATTGTTTTTGATGATGAGCAAAGTAGATTCAAGTTAATTATTTTAGCATATTACAATCTATAGTTTGAATCTACAAGGAATTTCTACATGGTATCAGAGTTGAAATCACTGTAGAAGAGAAGAATATGAGTTTGTCTTTTGCTAGAGAAATCGAATTTGCAACATCTTACTTCAGAGCCAACAGTATGTCGTTCTATGGATTGAGACTCAAATATGCCCTTGAGTGTAGTTCAAACTATATTGCTTGGAGGGATACGATGGAGAAAATGTTAGAAGAAAACATGCTTAAGGAATTCATAGACAAATATATTTCTAAGCCAACTAGTGCTCAGGATCTGGTAGAGTGGAGAAAGTATGTGGTAAAGGTGAGAAGGATTATCCTTGAAGGAGTTTGAGATCATATTGTCTTGAACCTCCATAGTAAGGAAAATCCATTTGCAATGTGGAAGGCCTTGAAAAAACTGTTTCAAAATAAAAGTGACCACAGGAAGCTGGCACTGAAGGACAAGCTCAGAAAGATTGAGATGGAGAAGGGTGACTCAATACCGAAGTACTTGAACAAGTTCACCCAATGTGAGGATGAGCTTGGAAGTGTCAGTGTTAAGGTTGTTTAAGAATATATGGTGAGCCTAGCACTTATAGGCCTTCCCAAGAGATGGCACAGTTACCAGGACTCAGTTAATGGGAGGGAGAAGCTAACATAGTGGAATCATTTATGGTTTGACTTCGTGCAAGAATAGATTCAATAGAACACCAAGATGGGACTTCATCCAAAGAAGTGGAAGAGGATTTTGCATTAGTCATCAAAGAAAATAAATCCAAGGGAAAGAAATCCCAAAGCAAGGAGGGTGGCACGAAGTACTTGTCAAACATCAAGTGTTTTCATTGTCACAAGTTCGGGCACTATGCCAAGAAATTCCCATAGAAGAAGGAAAGAAAGAAGGATCCCATAGTAGCAACAATAGGTGAAGCTTTAGCTTCACAATTCGAACTTGATTTCACTCTCATTGCATGCATGCCAAGCACTGTAATTGGAAGAATTTGGTATCTCGCTAGCGGTGCCTTGTTCCATATGACAGGGAATAGAGATCTCTTCAGTGACTTGGAGGAGAAAGACCTCAAGCAGAACATAGAGTTTGGAGGTGATGATAGGTATCACACAACCAAAATCGATACTATTACTTTTCAGAGGGGTTTTGGCTCCCCTGTCAGACTCATATCTGTGATGTATGTTCTAGGACTAAAGAAGAATCTTGTTTCCTTCACGGTATCCAGAGACTGTGGCTACGATGTGATTTTTAGAAAAGGAAAATTTTTCCTTAGACACATCATCACAGGATAGGTGAAACAGATCAATGTCCAAGTTAAGAATATGTATGCACTTGAGGTACAAGATGAATGAAAATCATTGAGGATCAAGGAAGATATTAGAGACTTGGTGGTTGAGAGGGAGCATGAATTACCTCTCAACATGCAGCCTCATATGTAGCCTCAGAAGCAGCCTTAGTAGTTGTGGAGCAACCACAATTGGAGAATCATAGAGGAGACTGAGTGGATACATCCACTCAAGTAGAGACCTCGAGTAGGGGGAAATTTCAAGTCAATTGGGCAGAAAGAGCACATGCATCTATACCTCTAGGTGTGAGGTTAGGCGATGTGAAACCTTAGTCCAAGAGTTTTAGAAATTTGGGGAGGATCCATTGAGGTGTGTTTGACTCACAAATGATTACCTTTCTATGGGGGCCCACAATATTCACTAGCAGGAGGATCAGTGTCAGTCAATATTGAGGAGTGAAAATAAGAGTTGACAATAGAGCATGAGGCTCAATAGTAGAGTTAATAGTAGCATAGTTTTCCAAGTAAACAGTTGCAGACAAAGTTGATTCAATTTATTTTGTTTGGATTCTTTTCAGTTGCAGATGTTGCATTAGTAATAAAAATAGTGACAAGAGTTGCATGCAGAACATTCCAAAGGTACCATATTAGGATGGAGTTGAATTCCTTTCTTTTTGAGAGGGAGTGTTGAAAATAGAAGAAAAATGTTAAAAATAGCATCAAGGAAAAAAAATCCTAATTTAATTTGTCCTTGAAATAAATTGTAATACCAATTCTCATAGAAACTTGTAATAGTTAAATAAGTTAATTTGACTTAATTGGCTCAGTTAATTCAAGTTCAGGGTCTAAATAGAGTCATGTAGAGTGTCTCCTACTTTTTAGGAGCCCTCGTTGAGTTTATTTTGAGTTGTAATTATTTAATTCAGTTTAACTAAGTTAAATTCAGTTAAGCTAGTTCCAACTGATGGAGGAATTAGTGGGAGATCCAGTAGTGGGATGTAACCTACAGTAGTGGGGTGTAACAAGGACTGATCAACCAGTAAATTGAAGATTCAATCATAATTAAATCATGCATGTAAGATCAGAGAAAGACCTAGTTGAGATTGGAATTTAGGGAAAATGTACTATCAGTTGTATAATCATTTTAATTGTACAAATGGTGCATGTAGTCAAAAGAAGAGCCTAAAGGAACCACACAATCCAATTGAGGAAAAATCCTATTAAATAGACACCTAATTCCTCATTGAACAATGCAAGGAAATAAGAGCTTAGTAGGAAGCATATTTGGCTAAGTATTTGTTGAATATTGTTTGTGAAGCTACGAGATAGATTGAGATAGTGCAGAGGTTGCTCAGACTTGAGTAAACCATTGTAATATTCTCGTATTTTCTGATTAATGCAATATACATATAGCAGGGGTTTTTAGCTATGGATTTCCCCAGAAAATTGTTATGTTATGTGTGATTGAATTCTTTCTCTTTTATGCTTCGTGGTTTCATTCATCGTTTATTGTTTCCGCTGATTAGTAGAGTATATTCAAGTGAATTATTTTAGCATATTAGAATCTGTAGTTTGAATCTACAAGGAATTTCTACAAAATTTTCATGGTTACTCACAATTTTCATTGTAGGACTCATTGTATCTATTTTGTTAATGTTTTCTACATCCTAACTTGCATCTCCTCTTTGAAGATTAGTGTTATATTTTCTCACTGCTATTTTGGTCTTAGTTTTTTCGAGATGTTGGTGTTTTTCTTCAATTTGATTTCTCATTTTTTTACTGCATTTTCGAGTGCTTCTACATAATATTTATTTTCTTTTGCTTGCTTCACATTACTTTTTTTTTTTTTTTTTGAATCTCCCAATTGAGTTCTCAAGGGAGAGAGCTTCTCCTTGAGGTTTTTCTCCTTCTCATCACAAATCTACAACACTTTCTTATGATCTCTACATTCATATGTTAGTTTTTCCATTTGAAAAGCTAATTCTTTGATCAAAACCATTTCCAATTCATATTCAGCGTTAACAATAGAAATATCCTTCTTATCTTCACTAAGTGGCTCTACAAAATCATTATAATCATAATTCAAAAATTCCTTCAAAATATTACCTCGTGAGACATATGATTTGGCTAAGATTTTACCATTTGTAAATTCTATTGCAATCAGTTGATTTTGTTCCTTCTCCAAACTCTTTATCTTTTGACACATCCTCATCTTGCTTCTAGCCATGATCCAAAATCTACTCTCCAAGCGGTCAAGTTTCACTGAAGAGAACTTGATTCTGATACCAATTGTTGGAAATGTATTCACTACTGAGAGGGGCCGGGGGTGAATAAAAATTGATGGAATTTATATCAATTCTTAATTTTTTTACTACAATATAAAATAGCCATACATATCCACCATATTAGTCTATCAAAATATGAAAGCAACAATAAATCATAAAATAATAAACATGAGAAACATCAACACAGACATGCACACATAAGAACAAAAGTATTTATAGTGGAAACCCTTTCGGGAGAAATCCACCCTCCTGCTGTTGCACTACTCAATTATTTTATTAATCTTCTAAACAAATTTTAAATGGATTATCTTACATCCATAAGCCGGAAGACTCAAATTTCTTCACTATATGTTGGCACCTATCAGACAAGAAATCTGTTTCTCTCTCGGATCTACGAACTACCATCCACTGAAAGCTCCCAAGACCAATGTTCCTCACCCAAATACCATTGGAATATACAACTAATTTAATGGAGAAATATATTACTTCTACTGAATCTGCCAAATCATTGTCTACTATGAAGCCTCCACGCCTTCACTTCCTCCATGCGAACCACATTTCATAAATTTTTCATACTGGGTTCTCAGTTTGCTCAACATGAGCAACCCACAGCTCCATTGTTTTGCACATAAAATATGAAACAAAAATCTGAACTAGAGGAGGGAAATTATTCACTACTTCACACACCAAAACATTTAACTCAAACACACCACATGCTACCATTTTATGCCTCAAACTACACACAAATTTTGAATCTTCTTCCCAACTCTATTTTGATTTATGCTTACAATAATCTGATATAACTTTCCAAAACTATGTGACCAATTGTTGCATTATCTACTCCCTCACAATGGCCTCACAATGGAATACTCACTCACTCTCCAAATTAACCAACCAAATAGATTCAATGGCTTCCTATATTTACCATTTTTCTATGTTGAGTAACTTAGTAAATACTATAGGTTACGGATCACTCAACAATTGTTTTCACACACTTCAGATTTGGCTGAGATAGGATTTTTGACCAAATGAACCACTAAATCCACTATCCCTTTGCTATGTTCAATGTTGATCAACTTCTAGAGGGCCCAGGAACTTTTTCAACCATATGCTGAAAAATTCTGAACAAGAATGTCACCACAATACAAAAATTATCTGAATAGCACGATGAATGTGGAGAAAAACTCATGAAAAACTTCGGTTGCACCCACAACATAGGATCCATGCAACTAGAGAAATGGTATGGTGTTATTCAATATTGTTTTCTTTCAATTTGAATACAAAGACAAAGAGAGAACAATATGCATATCCAATTGGGTAGACATTTTATTTTTGCATATTAATGGTTAATTTCCAAACATTTAAATAGTTTTACCATCATTATTAAAAAATAACTTCTCTCTATTTTTTTTTTAAAGTAGTTGACATCATACATTTCATTTTAGGATGCAAAAGGTGCAATATATGGATACAAAATAAGTGTCCTCGTAAAATTGTGCATCTATATTCACATGTCAAATCTCATAATCATTTTTTGCAAATCCTTTTATCCACATGTCTAATGGATCTCTTTTCAACACCAAGATATATTATAAAAGAGAAATTGTAAGAGAATAATGTATCAATTTCTAGTCACATTGAGATCAAACAAGAACATATGAATGAAGCATCCTTATGGTAATTGTATTTCTTTAGAATATGGAATACTTTTTTTTATATTTTATTGCTAATATTATTATCATGCTCTATGAATGTAGAATGAGAATTTTTTCTATTGGAAGAAGAGGTAAACTTAATATGTAACTTGAATTTTGATAATTCATAAAAGTTTTATTGTGATTATGTGCTTGAATCTTATGAAGCTTCTCAATACGAAGTGCTGAAGCCAAAGATATATATGACCAACAATTTTTGCAATGTCATCACTGGAATCATGTTTATAAATAAGACTTTTTTTTATATAGAGAAGACCTTATACATTTGAGCTACATATATATTAGAATTTTGTGATGAAGAAAATATTCAAAATGCTTCAAATAATTTAGTGATTTTTGAAGTTAATCTTGAAGAGAATTCCATTTTATGTATGTATTAGTGACTACAAATGATAGGATTCTCTCCCATCAATGAATCTATATTTTCAGCATGTGTGACTATGCACACATTCCTAGATTATTATAATACATGGTGTGTGACTATGGACACATTCCTAGATTATTATAATGCATTTCGTGTGAGAGCCAAACATGTTTTGCATCATTGAAGACCACATAATATGTAGTAAGTAAATGTATTTTTATCGTTGAAAAACGATATTTCATAACACTTTTGAGATATTCAATCTAGGTATATCTACTTTTAAGAGAGTGATACACAATTGGTGATATCAATATTTGATAAAGGTTGTCTTTTAGTATAACATCCTTTTCTATTAATAATTTCCCTTCATTCTCGCATATATGGATAAGGATCTAAGTAGAGTTCAAAAATTGGTTTATACGAATTTGGATTTTTTTTTAAGAATATGTTTGTGGAGTTTTTCAAAGTCATCATTCCCAAGTAATATCTCTTATTGATCTAACTATTAAGAATACTAATGGTTCAGAATGTTTTCTAGCCAACTACATTGATAAAATAGCGTTGGGAAATTTAGCCCTTTAAAGAACTTGTCCTTGAAAATCTAGAATGGTTTGAGTCTTTTAAAGGAAGAAATTTGTGTCATTTTTAAATCTATGTTATCAATTATATGTGCTTGACCACAAACATGCCCTATAATCTAAAATGCATATTCTAGATCACAACTTTGTTAATAGAATTTAGAGTTTTTATGTTTAATAGGTAAAAAAAATTGTCCTTTAATGTCTTCGTTCACCATTTCTTTCCATTCAACATTCAATATTGATACAGGCACCTACATTTTTGTAGTGTGATATGTTTCATAGGTCATTTTTCATCACATTTTTTGTTCAAATATTACTGGATAAATCAACATTTTTCTATTCAAATTTTATTTTAGGAGTATTGCAATTATTGTTGAGTAATTTATGTTTTTAGGGATTGACATTTACTTTATCCAATTTTGCAAGGAAATTTATAATTATCCTTTTAAGTCTAATTTGATCCCTTTTGTAGTTAAGTTCCCTTATTTATGCAAATACCATATTTGGAGACACCATACCTTCTCCCAAAGTTGTCAACATTTCATAGATGTTAACTCATTATTACACCAAATCTATGAAAACGATGAAAAAGCAGGAAATTATTCATTTCTAATTGTTTTTTTCCGTACTATTGTCATATTTTTCATTGATTTGAGTGGCTTTTGATGTTCATATTTTTCTTTTTTAAATTTTAAATTTTTCTTTTTCACATTTGTAAAAAAAGTACTTTTATTTCAAAACGATTAGTAAATGCAATTCTTAAGTTTTTATGCACATACAATCTATACCTATTTTTATATGGCATGCATGACCACTATCGATATATTTTTCATAAGTTGTCTCACAAATTAAAAAAAAATAGAAAATATAACAGATTATAAGACCTTGAGGAAACTAGAAGTCCCTCAGTAAATTCATTTATGACCAGAAAACCATCATCTAAATCCAAATCTTCCTTACATAGTGACTTATAAAACTATTAGGTTCTCGATATGCTAGTTAAAGTAATCATCTTAAAGATAATATAGATGTTAAAATTGATTATAGGATCTAATACATAGGTTTTCCTTACTAGTGAAATAATGGTCCTCAATAGTAAATGACACAAAACCAACAGTGTAGAAGTGTTTTGGACCTTGGCAGGGTCAATCAAATAAGCTCCACACATGATCCTATTTCATAATCACCTCTCTAGTCACGTGAACATGTTTTTTCTTTATACTAGGATTATAAGAAAAAAAGTAGGGAAAATATTGTAATTTAACTTTAAATGGGGAAGCTTTAACATTATCAAATAGCCTAGCAATCCTCTCCAACAAAATTCCTCAAGTAATAAAATATGGAATTGTTATACATTCCTTTGAGTCTCTTCTAATAAAGTATTCATGAAATCAATCCTTGAGGATCATGTTTGATATTTAACCTCTTTCCATACCTATCTTGAGTAAGGGAATTCTAAAAGTAAATATAAGGAACTCTCTTAATTACTTATATAGATGATGAAAATGTGTGGACTTACTTTATTTCTCTTTTGAAGTCTATTCCAAGTTTAAACCTTCTTCTTGACAACAAGCCTAGCGAATAGACTACACTTTGGAGGTGCTTTAACATTCTATAAATTCTTCCAGTATCAATAAATTTATTCAACATTAGGTGTATGTAAAGTTGTGTATCCAATTTTAGTGATATAGAAACCTTAGTTACAAAAGGAAATGGATATTATGTTGTGATTAACATAAAAAATGTCCTTCTATAATTGCATACTTTCAAAAATCACACATACACATGTTGTGATGTCTTTGGTTGACTCTTGATATGCTTCACATTCTATATTAGTTTTTATGCATTTGTAATACCCCTATTGTAATTACTTTTGCAAGGCATGATTACTTATGTCTATTTGCAATCATTAAGTTAGAAATTCTAGCTATGGAGTCAAGTCTAAATTTGAACATTTGAATGAAAAATGTAAATGTTTGTGTGCAATAATAAATACTTTTTTATTATAAATATTATGGGAACCAACACATGAGTAGTTGGACTTCTTTATTGTCAGAGAAATATTAAATTGGTTGAGTCCCAAGTAGTGGACAAGTAAAAGGTGATAGTTGTCATAAATTTAACCTCCAAGGATTCCCTAAGATTTTAGGAGGAATAACTACCACTAAGAGACAATGTACTTGAAGAGAAGTGTTATGCCAAGCAGGGGAAGAGGATAAGCATAGATGGAGAGAAATTCATCCTATGGAAAGGAAGGAGAAATCTTTTCTATAAAAAAATAATATGTACAAAAAAGAGAGAGTGCAGTCATTAAAGTAGGACACTGCTAGAGTTTGCATGGGGAAGGAGGAAATATATTGTTAAATGAAGACAATTTACTGACACCAAAGAAGCCTTAGGCTTGGGGGGAGTTATTGTGTGCAATTCATTGGCTCGGAGGAACATGCTTGTTCCTACTATATTTCCAACGGTTTAAATAGGTAAAAGTTATTGTAACTGTTGGTTATAAAAAATGTTTCAAGATATAGCATGTAGTAGAAATTATATAGTAATTTTCATATTTTCACGTCAATATGAATGATGAGTAAAGTATAGTTACATGTATGTTTCATACTAAATAAAGAAATGTTACTACTTATTGTTAGGATTACAATAACCCTCCTTTTTATTTCTATTTTCATTTTTCTACAAGAAAGAAAAATGGACCCTATATAAAATTTTATTTTATTCCCTAAAAAAATAATTAAATTTGTAAAATAATAATAAAAAAATACTAAGCCTAAAGTCAGAGATCAAAGCATGTTCTAGTGTGAAAATAATAAAAAATAAACTCCCAACCTCATCCTCCCAACTAAACAGTTGATCCGACTAGATCCTATCTAACTCAATTTTTGATTTCGAACTTTGGTTTCTATATGACCTTCTGACTCTGGTCACCATACAAGTTCTCAACCTAAAATCTCATCCGACATCATTGTTGTCTGGGTCAGAGGTAATAAACATTCCAGGATCATCAAACCACCACCCGACTTCCCGACCATCAAAATTTCCGATTAGCAATTAAAATAAAAATATTTTTCTTCTTCGATATGCATGAATTTTTAATTTTAGTTATTGTTAATAAATTGATTTGAAATCTCCTTTTTCCTCCTTTACAAGCTTAAATTCTTTTTTCCAATCCCAACATTCAAACTTTCCATATTTGTCTCTATTTTTGAAGGATATAGTTGGGTTACATTACAAGAAATTGATTTTCAAGTCATATGAATTAAATCACCTATTCTTGGGGTTTTCTACCAAACTTCAGAGATTTTTAACGCAATTTTAGTTTGTATGCTAGCTGAAAATGTTAGACCAATTTAGAGTAACTTAAATTGTGGAAGGAAAAAGATTAATTTTCAATGACTACAGTTAGGTAATTTGTGTCATTTAAGGATTTTATCATAGAAAACTCATTATTTCCATTTTGTTTATGGACCATAAGATGGGAAATAAGGGAAAATCGGTTGCAACAAGGAAAACAATCAAACATATCAAATGGAATTTGAAAGAGGTAGACAATCCAGAACCTAAAGAATATAACCTCAACTTATCTTTGATTTCAGAATCCATATTCAAAACTCAGAAAGTAGGTACGATGAAATAGGAGGAAATTTATCATTTCTTTGAGAATAGAAAATGGTTAAAATCTGTAAGAGACTCTTAGTCAAAAAATAATCCTTTAGAGGGTATTAGGAAAACTGAATTGCATCAAGTAACTTCTAGAGCCAAGACATTTACTTATTATGATATGATTGCTTGTATTTTGGTATATGTGGATATCCCAAGTCACACTGTGTTATATCATAATAAAAATTTTATATCCTTTGGAAGCCTGAGGCCCTTTTATTCATTTATAAGCTTAGTCCTCCTAAAATCCTTTTCACCACTGAGTTTCTGAACATTTTCCAAAATACCATTTTCAAACGATATCAAGAGAACTACGACAAGGTAATTGAAGATTGGTTACAAGAAGAGGAAGAGGTGTTTAAGCCTAATTCTTCTAAAGAATATCCCATTGCTATTTTTAAGAAACCCTTCAGATTCATTATCAAAATGTTATCCTAATTGTATGGAGAAAAGGATCCTGAACAATGTAAAATGCAGCGGATCCCCTTCATCCATAGTATCCATCATGATTCTAATCGTTTTATTTGGGACAATATTTTTATCTCAAAACATCACAGATGCCATTTCCCCTCCCAACTATAAACATTTTTTTTATGTATGCTTTTCTTATGGATATTGTTATTTATTTAGTTCCATTTCCCCTGATGAAATGGAATTATCCAGTTTATCAACAACTCCCCATTTAGAATTATGCCCCAATCTGGGAAATAAATTTCAAGTTCCATTTATACGAAATTTTCCATTTGGTAATGAAATCTCTCCATGAAATTATTTTTGGTAAAGCTCTTCCTCGATTCAGTGAAAGTATCAAAGAAGCCCTAGAGTCAACAGGCCACTAGTTTCTAGAAGAATTATTCTCTTATATAAGAGTTTATGGCAGTGAAGTTAGTCCTCATCTTCTACCCAGATATATTCCTGAAAAAAATCACTTTAAGGGAGGTGGAAAATGAGGCTGCTTTATATGGCTAACCTTGGAAAATGAGCAAATTCGAAAGAAAATATGGCTAGTTTTTCCAATTGAGTTTGGAGAAATTCATGTAAAAGACCAAGGACATACATTTAAAGAAGAAACATAACTCTAACATATTCGTCTTTAATCATTACCTCATTATGAGTATGAAACCCATGAAGCTATCAATAATCATTATAAAATTGTGAGTTATGTTAAAATATTCACACATCAAAATCCCCCTTTTGATGATGTTTTTACATCTACTGACGATTTCAAACAAGATTTTGATAGAGGAAAGTTGTTAAATGATGAACAAAGGGATAAATTACAGGAATTTAGAGAAGGAATTTTTGAGGATTTTCTAAAAGAATTGAGTCTCCATACCAATATCTCAGTTAAGGAACTCAAAGCTTCTAAATTTTTAAAATTTGACTTCAAACATATTATTTCAGATCCTCCCTCTACCTCTCAAGATAAACAAGAGGGTCTAATTGAAAAATAAGCCAGTTTTTCTGTTACAGGTAAAGAAGCAATTGCAAGTGTAGAGATGATCATAGAAAGTTAAGAGAAAAATCAAGAAGAACCAGAAACAATCAAGTCAACAAACAAACAAATGTCACATGATCAAGACATTATCATTATCGATCCTCTTGATGACACAAACGTAAGTGAAGAAGAATTTCAAAAGTGATGCAAAAAATGACAAGAAAATGGTTGATACTACCTTTTCTGAAATGAAGCAACAAGCAAATATTACCAAATTCCCACTTGAAACACCACCTGATACTTCAATAACTCCTATTTCTACTAAGATTCCTTGGGATTCTTTTGTACTTAAACCTGTTTCTGAACTCAAAATAGTATATGACACTATTCCTTCCTTAACAAAGTATTATTTTAATTCCCAGACCAAATTAGTTGTAAGGAAGATTAAGAAAAAAAATCTTGATTCTCTTGAAACTGTTTCTAAATTCAGTTGGCAAGCTTCACAACATGTTAAGGAAAAATTGAAGGAATATTCACTAGCTTTGGGTGCCTTTGTGAACTACAATCAATATCATCTCAATGAACTTTCAACTTCTTATAAAATAGTTTAAAAAATAATAAGGAGTTAGAAATGAAAATAGAGAAGGGAAAGATATTAAGTGAAGAAAAATGGAAAAACCATTATGCAACTCTTGTCCATAGATTTGCAATTGAAAGAGAAAATCTATAGAATCAATTCCAAAAAGAATTGTACGAGTTAAAAATAAGACATGCCCAACACCTTGAAGAATTACGAAAATCTCATGAAAATCAAAATAGAATTCTAAAAGAAGAGGCTGAAAATAACATTGAGATCATGACTACAACTTTGAATGAAAAAGTTGATTATCTTCAATCTGAATTGAATCTAAGCCATGGAGCAAAGAAAAGTCTTGAAATTTTCAAAAGAACATGCCTTATAAATCAACTTAATATCGAGGAAGAGTTAATCCAAGTTCTACAAGCAATTGGATAAAATATTAAGATTTTATAAAGATATATTAAATCCTAATGAAAGTATTGAGTCCTTGGTGGAAGAAGATAAGTATATCAAAGTGAACTTTTTGTCCATTCTTGAATGGGTTGAAAAATTACAGATAGAAAAATTCCAAAGATTTCCAAAAATGACATAAGACTCATAAATGCATCTTTAAGTCACAAAGAAACAAAAGCCAAAGAAATCAAGGAATGGGCTAAGGAAGCCCTTGAGCAATGTTTATAAATATAGGAAAATGGAATTGATTTTATTAAAGAATTTTATCTTCCAAGTTCTAAACCACTGAAATAATATCTTCCAAGGGAATTTAAAAAGCTACTAAAAAACAACATCACTTGAAACCAAAAAGAAATAAGGGAAATCAAAATATGGATGCAACAATCTTTCCAAAAATTTCTACAATTTCCTTTTGAGCAGATCAATCTTATTTCTAAATTTGGTATCAAATATAAGAAAAGGGAGAAAATAATTAAGAATTCAATTTCAATGTGCCAGGTCAACACAAATCATCTCCATTTGATTCATTTCTCCACTGTTTCTCAAATATATTCAGAATGGTTGAGTCATATCCAAACCAATGCACCACATATATTCGACATGGATGGTAAATACTCTTCAGATGAGGAAGGAATCAATTGAGAAGGATAAAAGCTTTATTTTTAGAATTTTTTCTCTATTAGAAAAAATCTTTAGGATTTTCTAGTTTTAATTTGTCAAAAAAACTTAACTTATTTTTGAAGTATTTATATGACCTCTTATATTGGAGTAAGGGTTCAGAATTTGCCAAAAAATTACTTGTATTTTTCAATTAAATTTTGAGGTAATAGCTTTTTTGAAGACCAATTTCATAATCAAATATGATTTTGAGCTATGCAATTAATGTCTAGTCACATTTTTAGTTATTTAATGGATGCCTATGATATTTATATTTAACTTATGAATATTTATTTTTGAATGAATATTTTAGTATTATGCTTAACTTTTCTTAGGTTGTGTTGCAATTTTTATCTACTATCAATAAAAATTTGTAGATTGTTATATGTTCTTTATTTTTGATTGATGGTTGAAATCTAATATTTAAAAGTTAGAACATAAGTTTCTCTCGTTTTTGAGATAGTAATCTTTTATGTAATATTTATTGATTCTTGTTAATGCATGCATATAAATTTGAGAAAAAAAATTCTCACATTGGAAAAGAAGTAAAATCTTATGAACATCTTTTTTGGGCTTTTTATATAATTTTTTTCTCAAAACCAAATTGTGTGGCTAGTTGGACCCAGACTCCAGCAAAATTCAAACATACATAATATTTCTTTAAGTTTATTATGTTTGAATGAATCCCCCTCACCTCACCTCAGCTATTGTCTAGATCTGTTTCATCAAAGCTCATACATGCACTCAACAATTTTCTTATATTTTTGTAGATATTTGTAAATATAAAAATATGTCTTATCTTTTCCTTTTTTCAAAGTTTTATTTTTTATTTCTTTTATTTTTAATTTCTAGTTTGGATTAGAATGGTAAATTAGGCCTTAGTTTTGGAGAGTATACATCCATTTCAATGAAAATGGGTCTAATTAGGACCCTGATCAGGCCAATACTCACTTGTTGGAGGAGGGATTCTTTCGATTATCAACACTCATATGAATATATGGTGAATAGAGTAAATATAGTTATGACTCATATTTTCTAAATAATGGCCGAAAAATTCCTAGTTGTATTATTAATGTCAACAAATTCTAAAACTGTTGGTGTTGTGGTCAAATATTGTTGTTTTTCTCAAGTATTGTATACACTTAAAGAATGGAAATTTTGTGGATGTTTAATGCGAATTACCATTGAAACAGAAATAAGGAATACATAGGATTAGAATTCTTGTAAGCTAGCATGGAGGGAAAACATCCATATTAGCCTCCTAATGCATGTACTATATGCTTAATTTGTAAAACACTCTTAGAAAATAAGTTACAGAATCAGTATGCACAAGTACCCTATAACTATATTTATGCTCCAAGCTTGCCTAGAAGAATTTCAGGCATTATCTTTGATTAGGTGTTTCAAAGAGAGGAATTATTGAGGAAAAATTGAGATAATAAGGATAAGGAAGTATCTATTCACCTATTCTAATTCAATAATGGATTCAAAAAAATTATAGTACAGTGCGTGGAATTGAAATCGTAATCTACCACACTTGCAGGAATTGAATCTTAATCTACCACACTTGTAGGAATTGAAATCTTAATCTATCACACTTGCAAGAATTGAAACACACACCACTCTTTTAGAAATGAAATTGCATGAAATGAAATCTAATCTAAGGGATCATGTGTGCATTATCAAATCAGGATCTTATGAAATGAATAATCAAAACCACATGATATGAAATGAAAGAAAAAACAATCATTCTTAACCTCTAGATAGGAAAGCAAATAAAAACAAGCATTCTTAACTTTTAGATGTGAAAGCAAATAAAAACAATCACTCTTAAACTTTCACATAGGAAAAGATATAAAATAAATAAATCTTAATCTATGAAAGAAATAAATCTTAATCTATGAAAAACAATAAATCTTGATCTATGAAAAACAATAAATCTCACACATTATAAATGGCCAATCCAAAAGCATGAGGGATGGAAAGTTGAGAGGCTCCAAATACAAGCATAACCAAATCAAAGTGAACATCACTCATGAGCATGGTGCCAAATCCAAATTCTATATTCAAAACATGAGCATTTCCCCAAATTTACACATGCCTTGGAAAGGAGGAGGCTCTCCTATTTATACAAAAACATAAGAAGCTACCTCATTAATGGAGGTCCATTATTCTTTCCCTAGATCACTAGGAAATCTCATAGAGTTACAACTCAAATAGGTAATGATGAGACATATATCCTCTTTGACCTTTATCCAAATATTCTTCCATATCTTGAAGGGAATTCGAATTTGAGCATTGGAGGCCACGTAAAGGTGCCTTGGAAGCTTCCAAATGACCTACACATGTCATGAAACTCAAGCCACTTTTAAGCATTAGAAAGTACATGCCATTTTTCTAAGTTTTAACCATTTAATTCACTTATAATACGAAAAATCATTAACTTTTGGAGAACACAAATGGAAACCATATAATTATGAAAATGAAGGCTAATGAAAGGTTATATGGTCATGGAGTTGCGGCATGTGAGTGAAATGGTGGCGATAAAGCCTAAAGGTGAAAGTGGATGATATTTTGAATACATTTTGGAGACTCTACATACCCCTCAACTGATGTTATTGCATGTCCTCATGCAATCTACTACATTGCTTAATCACGATTTTCTTTTGAATGAGCTTGGCTTATATCAATTGTCCTTAAACTTGCATTTGTCAATTTCATTTCTTTTTTCAAAGTATTCCTTGTCATACATTGAATTGCAACATGTTTGTTTGGTTCTTGTGTGACAACCAAATCTTAATTGGTATCAGTTCTTCTATTTCAATACCTTGTTTCTTTTTGTTGTAGTTAGATTCATTGAACATATTTAAGAATTCATCTTTGAATCAACCATATAATATGATCATAATTTAGGCATTTATTTGAAAATCACATAACTTTTAAACCATAATGCAATCATAATTGATTAGGACAAGTATGTCAGAATGAAATGAAGTGAAATTGGATGTGATAATAAATGGATGTCCCTTCCCCCCCAACTAAAGGTGTTTACGGTTTTTTTCAATTGAGAAAGGAAATATGGTGAAGTATTTTCCAAAAAATTATAATTTTAGCATTCAAGGAATTCTATGATTAAAATCTAGTAAATAACATACCTTTACTTACTTAGGAAGTGACCAAACTGTGCATATGTAGAGAAGTTGTAGCTACTGCTGGATCATGGAATAGAATGTAGAATTTCATCTGCTTCTTGTTTTCATAAATGGTGGATGAGGTGGTGAAAGTGGATTATTTATTGCTATTACTAAATCTGCTGTATCTACCGCAAAATGTTGGAATGATATAGTCTTCACCTGCTACAAAACCCATTGGTACAATTCTAGTCATGCGAATAAATGTGTTGTTGTCGAGCATGAAGAGAAGTCATTGGATTATCGGCCATTGATGAATGAAATTAACCAATGCGAGGCAAACTCGCCATTAATGTCAACAAGTGACAAGGTGCCTAAATACATCTTACAAAGTGTGAATAAATGAGATGGTGTCGAGCCACTTGCAAGATCCAATGATCAAGGGGCATTGATGTATTCCCATGATTGTCAGCGGGAAATGTTAGGCCCCTATAATAGTAGTGATTCCCCCATTACTATTTTCATTGTATCCCTTATCGTTATTATTGTGCCCCTATTGTCCCCATATTGTTATTAGTATGCCCCATAGAAACCCACTATTGTTATTTTTGTGCCCTTATGTTATTATTGTTATATCGGCTTGATTATATTGTGACCCCTTAAACTCCTATATATAGAAGGGAGGTTTAGTCATTTGAATAATCCAAGAATTGTTCATTTGTGCAATGTAAACGAGGTTGCCCCCTTAAAGAGGCTAAATTCTAAGGCATTGATCTATCTTTTCTATCTTTTTGTGAGCTGGTTTCCTAACATTTGGTATTAGAGCTTTGGATTCTAGGGTTTCACTGCTCCAAAGAAGTCATCATGGAATTTTCGTTATAACTTTTTTTTGTGACGTTTCGGAAGCTACAAAAAAAAACCGTTTGCGTTGAAATAGTTATGAACTTCGGGTCTGAATTTCAAATCTTGTTGCGCTATATTTGCGGAGATATGATCTGAGGAATTTAGGGTTTTTGCAGACTCCCGAATTACATTCCAAATAGGTTACCTGGGGAAAATCGTCATAACTTTTGTTTTGAGCATCAAATTGAAATTTCATAAGAATTTTTAGAAAGAGGATGGCCTTTATATTTTTGTGTACTAGTTTCAGGTACTAAGGTCGAAACAATGACACGTGGCATGTCGTACAAGTTTGCTCTACTAAACTAGTTTATAATCAGGCTACTGTGGAAGATTTGGCATAACTCTTCCTTGGAGAATCCAATCTTGAAAAAAATTGTGGGGCTAGAAAGAGGACTCAAAGTTCTACCGTAGGATGAGATTTCAGATATTCAGGATCTGTAGTTATAGAGATACAACAAATTCAATATCGAGCTCTTACAAAGTGAAAAAAAAGGTGTGTAGTGTTTTTAAATTTTGCACAAGATTGGTTTGAAAAATTAGTTTGAAGGAATTCAAAGGGAATAGTGAAGAATTATTAGCATTAATTAATGCCCCAAAGAAAGAAAATGGAAATATCTAGTAAGCAACTTGAAAGCTCTAGCATGACTTGTGAAGAAGAGCAAGAAATGCAACATGATATATCAAAATTACAAGACCAAGTACAACACATTTCACTCTCACTAAAGGTAAATGAAGCCAAGATGAATGGCGTGGAGGCTAAGATGGATGTCATGGAAGCTAATATGAATGGCATGGATGATAAGATGGAAGAATTGAAGATAAATTTGAATAAGTTGCTACAAGAAATGGTCACTAATGGTGAAAGGGTAGTAAAGGAAACTCATGATGAGAACAAAAGAAATGTTAAACATGATATCATAAACTCTAATGTTGGATTAAAGACCCACCATGTTCCAAAAATTGATATGAGGAAGTTTGATGGCAAGGATCCTGGAACATGGATACTACAGTTGGAGCAATTTTTCGATCTCCATAATGTGAAAAACACACAAAAGGTATGCATTGCTACTTTATATTTGGAACCAAATCAGTTTGTATGGTATCAATGGCTTTGCTCTCATAAACAAATTGTCACTTGGGCAATTTTTACGGAAGAAATGATAGCACATTATGAGGATACAAAAAGCAACACTTTTTTTAGCCAATTGATAAATCTCAAACAAAAGGGTTCAATGATGGAGCACATTGAGGACTTCCAAAAATTGAACATAAAGGTAAAAGATATTCCAGAGGAGCACAGGATTGATGTGTTCATAGGGACTTTAAAGGATAATATCTAACATGAGGTTTGCCTTTGGGAACCTGATTCTTTGGAGAAGGCATTCAAGTTATCAAGAAAAATGGAAAGCAGAATTATGGCAACCAAGAAGCCTACCACTCACAACTATAAAGATGGAAGTGTTTTTGCCCCTATCCTTCCACCAACTACAAGGTTGACACCACAACAATTGGAAGGAAAAAGAGCAAAAGGGATTTGTTACAGTTGTGATAGAAAATACCGTAAAGGTCATAAGTGTGTTGAGAAGAAATTATTCTAAATAGATTGTGAAGAGGAGGAAGAAAAAGAACAAGAAATGTCAAAAGAAGAGGATATACTCCAGGAACAAACCCTAGATAAAGAAGAAATGAATATAACCATATCCTATAATGCATTGGATGGAATTACCACTCCTAAAACTATCAAGATAGAAGGACATATCAAGAAGAAAACGGTAATCATGTTGATTGATTCGGGAAGTGCCCATAATTTTATTCATTGTAAGATAGCAAAGGAATTGAATTGCTTCCTATATCCAGCACCAGAGTGTCAAGTGATGGTTGCAAGTGGAGGAACCATAAATTGCTTTGGAAAGTGCCATAATATCAAGCTATCCATGGGATAATATGTATTGACTAGCCCAATTCTTTCCATTCTAATGGGAGGTGCTAATGTTGTACTAGGAGTCCAATGGCTACAATCCTTGGGTACAATAGCTTTCAATTTTCAAGAACTTTTCATGAAATTTTGTGTGGAAGGAAAGGAAGTTGAATTAAGGGGTATTGTAGGGAAACCAAGAAAGATAATTAGCTCTAACAATATGACAAAGGTTCTAAAGAAGGAACAATGAGGTGTAATTGCACAATTAGGTGTGCTAGAGGTTCCCATATCGAAATCATCTATTTCTCCAGATCTCCAAAAATTCTTGGACAATCATTCCAAGGTATTTGAGACTCCGAAAGGTCTTCCACCTATTTGTGATCATGATCATGCTATTCATTTAATTTCAGGAAGTGTTCCTCCAAACATCAGGCCATACAGATATCCCTATGCCCAAAAGAGTGAAATTGAATGTATGGTCGTAGAAATGCTAGAGGCTAGTATAATTCAACCTAGTCAAAATTCTTTCTCTGCTCCAGTAGTATTGGTGCACAAGAAGGATGGATAATGGCACATGTGTCCGGATTATAGGGAGCTCAACAAGCTCACTATGAAAGATAAATTTCCCATTCCTGTCATTGATGAATTATTGGATGAATTGCATGGATCAATTTACTTCACCAAGTTGGATCTTTGTTTAGGATATCATCAAATCACAATGAAGACTAAAGACATTCCGAAAACAGCATTTAGAACTCGTGAGGGTCATTATGAATTTTTGGTCATGCCTTTTGGCCTTACCAATGCACCTTCTACATTTCAAGGTTTGATGAATGCCATTTTCAAACCCTTAGAAAATTTGTGTTAGTATTTTTTGATGATATACTAATCTACGACAAGTCTTGGAAGGATCATGTTGAACATGTTGTGCTCAAACTATTCGAGGAGAAACAATTATATGCAAAAAACTCCAAATGTTTTTTTGGAGTACAAGAGGTGGAATATCTGGGTCATATTGTATCTCATGAAGGTGTTAAGGTAGACCCTAGCAAAATTAAAGCCATTAAGGAATGGAAAATCCCCACATCCATAAAGCATCTGCGAGGATTTCTTAGGTTGACAAGGTATTATAGCAAGTTTTTTAAGAATTATGGGATAATAGTAGCACCTCTAACAACAATGTTGAAGAAATATGCATTTTCATGGGCTCCAGAAGCAACAAAGGCCTTCAAACATCTTAAAGAGGCAATGTGCCAAGCACTGGTCTTAGCTATGCCAAACTTCACAAAAACCTTTATTAAGGAATGTGATGCTTCAGGAAATGGAATTGGTGCTGTTTTAATGCAATATGAAAGACGCATTGCTTTCGAAAGTCATCCAATCAAGGGAAAGTATTTACACAAAGCTATTTATAAGAAGGAAATGTTGGCAATACCACATGCACTTAAGAAATGGCGATGCTACCTAATGGGAAGACACTTCAAGGTAAAAACGGATCATGATATTCTTAAATACTTTTTAGAACAAATATTATCCTCTGAAGAGAAACGAAAATGGGTCACAAAGATGTTGGTTTATGACTTTGAAATCATCTACAAAAAAGGGAAGCAAAATGTTGTGGCAAATGCACTCTCAAGAAAGGATGAGGATGTGGAAGCATTATTGTGTGCCATTTCTATTATCCAACCAGATTGGATAAACGAAGCAAGGGAGGAATGGAAGAATGATGAAGAAGTGTGGGAACTCATTCGAAAGTTACAACAAGATCCCAATACATCTAATACATTTAGCTGGAAAAATGATTCGTTATGGTACAAAGATCACTTATACCTATGTAAGAAATCCCAACTCAAACAAAAGATTCTTATGAAATTTCACACTTCTCCCTTAGGATGGCACTCAGGATTTTTAAAAACTTTCCACGGGGTTAAGAAGGAATTTTTTTGGGATGGCCTTAAATCGGATATTCAAAAGTTTGTGGCAGAATTTTTGGTTTTCCAACAAAATAAAGTTGAAGCAATTAAGACCCTAGGTCTATTACAACCTTTATCCATTCCAAGCCAACGTTGGGAGGAGGTTTTAATGGATTTTATCACAGGTACCCAATTCCGAAGGAAAAAGTGTCATCATGGTGGTAGTTGAAAGACTTACCAAGTATGCACACTTTTGTGCATTATCACATCCATTTAAAGCTAGTACAGTTTCTACTGCATTTATGGAAATAATTCAAAAGCTACATGGAAACCTAAAGATTATTGTAAGCGACAGAGATCCCATTTTCACTTGAAATTTTTAGACAAAATTATTTTCTTGTTTTGGTACGCGATTAGCTCATAGCTCATCTTATCATCCTCAATCTAATGGGAAAACTGAGATAGTAAGAAAATGTTTGGAAGGATATCTGCATTGCTTTGTATCTGATAAATAGACACAATGGGTCAAATGGTTTCCTCTGGCTGAATGGTGGTATAACACTTCCTTCCATACTGCAGCAAAAATGACCCCATTTATCGCACTTTATGGATATCATCCACCATCCATCACATCATATTTAAGAGGAAATTCTAAGGTTCAAGCAGTGGAACATCACATCGAGCATCAACAATAAGCTCTCCAACTCTTAAAGGATAACCTCACGTTGGTGTAAAATAGAATGAAACAACAAGTAGATCAACATCGCACTGAGAGAAGTTTTGATGTAGGTGACTGGGTATTCCTATGGCTACAACCATATAAAAAAATGTCCCTCAAGTAAGCTAAGAAGGATAATAAATTATCACCAAAGTATTATGGTCCATACAAGGTGTTGCAAAAGATTGGTACTATGGCATACAAATTAGAGCTTCCTGTAGCTTCCTAGGTGCACCAAGTTTTCCATGTTTCATGTTTAAAGAAGGTTATAGGTGACAAGCTCCCAATTCAAACAATATTGATAGAACTTGATGAGGAAGGAAAAATCATATTGGAACCGGAAGCAATCACAGAATCAAGAACTCGACAACTACGAAATCGATCAATTTCGGAGTATCTCATCAAGTGGAAGAACTTATCCGCTGAGGATTCCACATGGGAGGATGATAATTTTATACAGAAGCATCCATAACTACTCAAGAATTGAGGAAATTTTTTTTCGAAAGGAGAGGGGCATGTTAGGCCCCTATAATAGTAGTGATTCCCCCATTACTATTGTCATTGTATCCCTTATTGTTATTATTGTGCCCCTATTGTCCCCATATTGTTATTAGTATGCCCCATAGAAACCAACTATTGTTATTTTTGTGCCCTTATGTTATTACTGTTATGTCGGCTTGATTATATTGTGACCCCTTAAACTCCTATATATAGAAGGGAGGTTTAGTCATTTGAATAATCCAAGAATTGTTAATTTGTGTAATGTAAAGGAGGTTGCCCCCTTGAAGAGGTTGAATTCTAAGGCATTGATCTATCTTTTCTATCTTTTTGTGAGTTGGTTTCCTAACAAGAAACCTTGTCATTGATGCATACAAGCCTCAAGGTACTAATAAGGAATCTAGCCCTGAACCTAAATAATGTGCTGATGTTAATAGGTCAAGACTTGTTAGAAAGGAGGCCTTAATGAATCCTCCATCATCTAACGTGAGTAAGAAATGATGATTTTGGAAGGACTATGAATGAAAATTTTTGCAGTGGATCAAGGTTTATTTAATGGAAAGGAAATTGACAAGAGGGTAAACAAGTGAAAGGAAAGCAAAAGGAAAAATCAACATGTAAGCGAGTTGAATGTCTCTATTAATGGTTTAATGAATGGAAATTATGGAAAATGTGAATGGAAAATGTAAGTGGAAAACATGTGACTCTTTGCAAGGAAAATGGTGATGACGATGCTTAGCGAAAATGCTTGGATAGCTTGTGAGTTTGGAGAGGAAAAATGATAGAAATGGATTCAATTTGTTCATATCTCTTGAAATTGGTCGTAGAAAACCAATCATGCATAAATTTGCCTCCTTCAATTCTTCGATTGTCTTGGAACTTGAAAATAAAGATGGCACTAACATTGCAATAAATGTAAGTGTGTTCAAAGAGAAGTGATCAATTTCTCTAGGTGCATATGAAAAATTTGCATAATTGACAGGTTCATGATGTGTCTTCATTTCAAATGGTTAGTCCAATTTCACAATTGTGATAATAAATCCAATTTCTAAAAGAAGCAATTTCCTCAATTTATGTTTGAATCATAGCATTTCATAAAGATAAAGAAATATTATTCACAAATGCTTAATGATTCCTGCAAAATAATCCTCCATCAAAAATTCATCAATCGATCTTGTAGATAAAGTACCTTCATAGTTCTTCTTCTTTTTTGCATCATGCTTGAAAACATAATCATTAGACAAAACCAATAAATTTTGATCATGATTTTCTTATTATAATGCATTGTTGACAAGTAGATTATTGAGTTAAATACATAGCTGCAGAATTGTTTTTCAGCTATAGAATTGTGCAGTTTCTATAGCTAAAATCCAAAAGAGATAGTTAAGTACACACAACTATGCATTTTTGTTATGAACAAATAACCAGTCTAATTTTCAAATTGATCAAGACTTCTTCTAGAAAAGTTAGCAAATAGATTTTTTTTTTTTTTTTGCTTTGACTTGTGTGTAAGTGAAACATCTCAAAAGTTTCCTTTTTTTTTACTTTGGTCCAATCATGAATTGAATTCCACATCAATTTATTTTTTTTTGGCATTTTTCTTGAAAAACAATAAATTAATAAAATATTTACAAAACTAAAAAAAAAATTAGAAAAAAAAACAAAACATATATATATATATATATATATATATATATATATATTATACATATAAGACATATGTATAAACTAAAATATGTACAAACTAAAACATAACATATAACATTCACATGTAATTACACTACTAAAGACCAGAATATAAAGAAGCATCACCATCAAAATGAATAGAGAGAACTCAACTCAGCAAAATGAAAACCTAGAAAAAGCCTTGTCAAATTGTCACCCTCTAGTATGATAAACTCTACATAGTATGCATAGAGTTCATAGTACAAAATGATAGGGATAAAAAAAAATGACCAAGTCTCCCCAGAGCAACCTCTCCAATATCTGGATTAATATAGATGCCTTCCTCGCTCTCAAAATAGTAACGTAAGAGAATACCTGTGTAGTAGCAAATGAAGGCAAACAACAACAACAATTCATACCTTTGTAGCAGCAAATGAAGGAAAACAACAACAACAATTCTAGACTTATCCAACCCACTTATAAAATAGTATATGGGGTAGAAAGAAGGCCAACACCAGCCAATACATTCACTCCATTAAATACTGCTTGCACAAAGCTGCAGCGTTGTCCTTGATATTCTATAGCATGTCCAGCCTCTCTGTCAATGACCCTTTTATCAAATCCATGTCTATGTAGACACTGGTATATATGTTGGCTTCTCTTCAAGTCCCTCTTTTTCCCATAATGGTCTCCTCGAATCCTAGTGAGCTGCATCATTACCACACTGATAGCAATGGTTTGGTGCGCAACAATCTGCTTCCAGAAAACCAATGGCAAACAAATCCCCGTCACCAGTTGTATTAATAACCTCTACTCCTTCAATCGCTTCGAAAAATCTATGGCAGAACTACCTCCTGTAGATTAGGAAGACCAGATTTTTGGCACATTGTTTATAGGAGAAAACTGAATGGTCGCAACTATTTTTGTTCATTAATTAAAAACCGTTTTTTGTCACACAATTTTCCAAATAGGGCTCCAAAGAATCCTGAATATCTCCCAATTGGTTAAGAATTTGAGAAAATCACTCTTGACTATTATAATTGACCATGTTCTAAAGAAAACCCACGTTTTAGTTTTTTGAAATTCGTTTTCAATTGGCTAGAAATCATGTTTTAAAAATGACGTTTTCAAGCTGCTACGCATTTCTGGCAAATGCTCAAGTAACAAAAATCACTTGCTAGATTTTAAAAATTTTCTTCTGGGTGGTTTGGAATGACTAGTGGAATTGGGTTGCTGGTTTATCAAACACAACATGGAAGAAATAATGGAGCCACTGAAGCAACGAGCAAGGGGCAGAGCAAGAATAAGAAACTCATGAGGCCTTATATACGTTTCACTTTTCCATGTTCTTGCCTCGCTAAGGTTCAATGCCAGGTTTCTACTCACTCAATTTGAATGTGTACTCTATGAATTAGCAGAATCTGAAGCTAAATATGAAGCTAAAGAAGCAGTTACAAGCTTCTCACATCCAGACATGTATGACCCATGTAGCTACAGTAAATTTCATACCAATTGTGTTATGTGTCCCCCTGAGCTATAGCTAAGAAATGTTTCATCCATTTGCTATGAGGTGGCTCAATTGTCCCAAGGTTGCTTGAAAGATTTTCGTCAACCAGACTAGAGAGAAAAAGTTGAGTCACAGGGAAAATGGAAAAAAATAAGAAATACTTCATCGATCCTCAAATCACACAGTGCATCGGAATGTTGTGCAAGAATTACATGGATAGGTAGCCCACTCTCGAGGGACTAATATGGATCATTTGGGTTAGAGACTTGTGATACCTGGATTATGGATAGGGCTTAATTAAAAATCAATCTATGTCAAGCCCTTCAACACAAAGTTTTTGATGATGGATGCGGAATCAAATCAGGCTTGGCTGCAGAAACGAGTCATTTATGTAGCTCCTCAAAAGGAATAGATATGCATTAGTTTGAAGTAAGATCTCTCTCTCTCTCTCTCTCTCTCTCTCTCTCTCTCTCTCTCTCTCTCTATATATATATATATATATATATGATTTTTTTTTATTATGATGGATTTTTGAATTTCTATACTAAGCTAACATAATTATTTTTTTTACAGTTCGCATGAGAGCCTAAATAGTCAATTTATAAATTCTCTTAAAAAAAAGAATTGATAATTTTTATTTTTTTTATTTAAAAATTTACATTTCCCTTATTCAAAAACATGATTTTTTATTTTTTAATTATTTAAAATCAAGGCGTCAATTTTTTTATTGAAAATATTTATGATGTTAATGAAAAAAATGCAAGAAAATAAAAATCTAAAGATTTAACGTTCTAAAAAAAATGCAATCAAGCTTGATTTTATTTTTCCTAATTTATCTTCCTGAATTTTTTTAATTTTTAAGTATATGAATGTTTCCAAAGGAGCCATGTGTGTAACAAAATGATAGATATTCTCATATGCAGGTTTGAAATATATTCTTTAATACATACCCGTGTATGAGATACCAACTGTCTTAATTGAGATGATGTCGGAAGATACTGAAGAATGGAATACTAGGATCCAATGACTGTCTTGAACCAAGATTCAATATAATATTGTCTTCCTTGGCTTCCTTCTATCATACCATGCAATTCCTCAGATATTTGAACTCCATTCATAAAATCCAGTGATATGCATGCATGAAACTTTTCAATCTCAGGTTCCAGCAACTACTCTTTATCGATGGGCATCCATGATTCTTGGACCTTATCTGAATCTTCTTCTTCTAGTTGTTGTTCTTCAATGGCAACTGGTGAATCATTTTGCAATACCTCAACATTATAAGTGGATTGAGGTGTTTTATTGTTGGGGATTCGAAATGATTGTGTAGGTAATGGGAAAGGTTGAATTGAGATTAACTGAGGGTGAAACTGATGTTGTGGTGGAGGTGAATGGTATGGATAACATTGATATTAGTATTGAGGATAGTGAGGGAAATATTGAGTATATGGTGGATTTCCTCTGTAAGGCTCTTCCCAACCTTGTTTCCAAGATTGGTTTTGAGATTGGGATTGAGATGGCCAAGGTTGCCAAGACAAAGGTGTTTGCCAATTACTTTGATATTGTTGTGTGTAACCCTGAAATTGTGCACAAGGATATTGCATCATATTGGGTTGATGAGGTTACCATGCTCCTCTTGGAGCTTGATTCACTCCATTATCCTTTTGGTAAACTGACTTTAACCCTGGTAATGATGGGAAATCTTTAGTAGTATGTGACCATGCATAAGTTTTACAAATTTTAATGTTATCAAGTGGACATTCACGCAAAGCAACATTTTCAACTTTTTGCTTGTTTTGCATTCTTAGCATCTCAGTTTGTTCATTTAAATTACCAAGAATGTTTAGAAAATTGTTAAGTTCAGTTTGACTTACCAATCTCATTGTCAACTTACTTTCCCTTGTCATAATTAGGTTTTGAGGAGATCTTCCATACTTTGTTTTCCTCTTGATATGTTTTTATACAATTCACAAATCTCTTGAAATGACAATTGATAAACATCTCCTTTTCCGACTAGGTTAAGAAGATGAATCCATTCATCCTTATAGAATTTAGTAGGAAAGTTTTTAATATGTTTGATCCTAAATTATGCATTTTAGATCTTTTTATATTATAAGTAAATCTCTCCACTAGGTCCTCTAGATTTTCATCTTCTTTTTTATTCATCTTAAAGACTTCATTTCTAAGGTCATGGTGTTTGTAATGATTTTTATATTTTTCCAAAAATACTCTTTTCATATCATCCCATGTCCTTATAAAATTTGTTCCTAAAGTCATGAATCATCTAAGAACTTTATCCTTCAATGTTGTTGGAAACAAATTTAATTTTTTAATGTGTAATGAGTAGCCATAAGATCTACAAATGATTTCAAATTCAAAAAGAAAAGTTTTCGGGTCTTCTGATCTCATACCTTTGAAGTTAGGAAGTATGGATGGAGGGATGTTCTTCATTTGAACATTGACATTAGTTTCTTGAATGGGAAATCCAAAAGGATCTCCATCCATTTCTTCATCCTCCTTTGTCATCTCTTCGACCTGAAAAAATAAGAACTCATGATGTGGATGTGTGGCTCTTACTGCACCAAGTGATATAGTGGGGGTGGTAGGTGATTGAAGGCTTATATATATATATATATATATATATATATATATATATATATATATATATATATATATATATATATATATATGAATGATATGTAACTAAATGATTTATGCATCTACATGTTTTAATCATGCATATAGGAAAAAACTAAAAAATGAACTCTATACTCAAAGCTAGTTCCCGTGCACACTTCCCTGGAAACGATGCCAAATTGTTGAGGTGAATTAATTACCTATCATTTAATTGTCAACCCGAGGGTTTCGTAAAACTTGCAAAGCATGCATGCACTGTATATGCTAGAAATTAACTTCCAATTTAGATCAATCTAACTACGAAACCAAGTAACGACAAATCAAATTCACCTATTCTAATTCAACAATCGATTTAGAAGAAATTATAGTACAGTGCGTGGAATTGAAATCTTAATCTACCACACTTGCAGGAATTGAAATATTAATCTATCACACTTGCAGGAATTGAAATACACACCACTCTTTCAGAAATGAAATCTACTCTAAGGGATCATGTGTGCATTATCAAATCAGGATCCTATGAAATGAATAATCAAAACCACATGATATGAAATGAAAGAAAAAAAATAATTCTTAACCTCTAGGTATGAAAGAAAATAAAAACAATCATCCTTAACTTCTAGATATGAAAGAAAATAAAAACAATCACTCTTAACCTGTCACATAGGAAAATATATGAAATAAATAAATCTTAATCTATGAAAGCAATAAATCTTAATCTATGATAAACAATAAATCTTGATCTATGAAAAAAAATATTACACATTATAGATGGCCAATCCAAAAGCATGAGGATGGAAAGTTGAGAGGCTTGAAATACAAGCATAACCAAATCAAAGTGAACATCATTCATGAGCATGGTGCTAAATTCAAATTCTATATTCAAAACATGAGAATTTCCCCAACTTTACACATGCCTTTGAAAGGAGGAGGCTCTCCTATTTATACAAAAACATAAGAAGCTACCTCATTAATGGAGGTCCATTATTCTCTCCCTAGATCCCTAGAAAATATCATAGAGTTACAACTCAAATAGGTAATGATGAGACACATATCCTCTTTTACCTTTATCCAAATCTTCCTCCATATCTTGAAGGGAATTCGAATTTGAGCATTGGAGGCCACATAAGGGTGCCTTGGAAGCTTCCAAATGACCTACACATGTCATGCAACTCAAGCCACTTTTAAGTATTAGCAAGTATATGCCATTTTTCTAAGTTTTAACCATTTGATTCACTTATAATACTAGAAATAATTAACTTTTGTAAAACACAAATGTAACGCATATAATTATAAAAATGAAGGCTAATGAAAGGTTATATGGTCATGGAGTTGCAACATGTGAGTGAAATGGTGGCGATAAAGGTGAAAGTGGATGAAATTTTGAATACATTTTGGAGACTCTACACTCACCAGGGTAAACATGTGTTGAGAGTTACCATGCATCAGCGAACAACCAAGTTCAAGTTATGGAAGTGGGGCCTACTACCTTAAATATTTAATACAACCTCTAGGAACATCTGATCACCTAGATGTCTAAGAACATCCATTGATCATCCTTTCCTGGGATGGAACTACATCCTAACCACACGCATTCCAAGCTATCCATGTGGCCAGAAGGATGTATCCACACTCATAAGATATCCTTTGTGTATCTACAACCAAAATTACTTAGTTTTGTTCTTGTGACCATGGATTTAATGCTTGAATTTCAGAGCTATACCATAAGCCACTACCCAAAAGTGTCGAAAACTTTCCAGAATCAAGTCTAAAATGATCGTAAGTATGCATAACCTATACTTAGGCTTAGATCTTACCCAAACATGCCAAACACATGATAATCATTTAGAAAAATATATGGTAAACATAGTAGCTATAGGGCATGAATGCATATTTGATTGTTGTCTCAAAGTTTCACTAGATAATCATCAAGAAGGGTCATTCCCCTCTCGCGCTAGCTGCATAAAACACTTGTTATCTCATACATTCATATAACAATTCACTAACTTATCAAATCATGATAAATATCCATAACAAGATAAATTCATTTAACCATGGCTATAATCCTGATTTAAATAGAATGAAGCCATGATAAACGAGTCATAAAATCAACAAAATAACCAATACATGTGCTCATTGGTCTCAATAAGAAATAACACTTAATAACACATACATACCACCTTACCATAGATAGAGCTGAACCAAATATCTCTTTCAGCTAATCACCCCCATTCCATATTCCAAGCATGGATGTGGGATCTCATGGGATAAACCAAAATAAAACCAACTAGAGCATCCAAACACTAAACCACCTCAACTCTTAACCACAATGATTTCACCTAAAATGGTCAAGAAATCACCAAACCAACACAAGATTGGATGCCTTAGGATTTCTTCACCATACCCAAAGGGATTTTCAAATCTCAACCCACTTGTCAAGGGCTTCGAGAAAACCATCTCCACCCCCAACCCTTGGGGTTTTCCTGAGACCACCTCAGCTAGATCCAAAATATTCTAGCAATCCAAAAATCAACTAAGAATGAATCCTGTCACACCATGGGTATCCAAGAAATGGAAAGGATAGGTTGTAACCAATGGCAATCTAGGAAAAACCCATGCCAATGAAAATAGGGTAATCATGTAAACCAAATGCATGCACCATGCATTCAAATCTCATCAAGGAAATCACACATGAAATCTATTACTTGCACAATATTTTTGTTGTAGCTACTCTACCAATCTCTCCCTTGTGCTCCCTTGATTTCCTTTTCTTATCCTTTTCTTGCTTGCTTGCTCGTGTCCAATTTCTCCTCCCTCCTCTTGAATTTCTATTCCTTCCTTACCAAAAATAAAATTGTCCAATACTAAAAATTATCAAAAGTTGTTAATTGATTCTTAAAAGTCTTTTTATCATTGATGTGTAGTGTCTCTTCCTTTCCCTTTTCTCTTTTTTTTGATTTTCATTTATTTTCTCTCTAATTTACCTTGCATGCATGTTCTTGTCTCTTCATCTTCCTTTTCTCCTATTTTCATTTGTTTCTCGAATTAATTTCCATTTATTTCCCTTTGCATTTTTCCAATGCCAATTTCCATAGTCATTAATTAACCTCAAGTGATACCCACATTAATGTTTTCCCCTCCATTCAATTTGGAATACGTGTCCCATGACCTTGTTCTTATTTTTTCCTTTATAATGTCCTTCCATTTACATGGAAAATCAATTTGGGGCTGTTACAAAATCCCCCCCCCCCCCCTTGGGGGAACACCATCCTTAGTGTTCTATGACACTTATGACCAACAAACCATTGAAAAAAACATACTTCTTATTGGAGATTTATAACACAACTCATTCAATATTTACAATGACAAACACAAACACACACAATTATATATACACACACACACACACACCAAAAACTCATTTGCTAAACCAACAAATAAAGAATGATATAATGCTTGCATCTGGTCAGCCATATCCCATGTAGTTTCATGGGGCCCAAAGTGCCTCTACTACACTTTAACTTTCTCTATTGCTAAGTTATGGAGCATTAATTATTTTTTCTACAATATGGATTGTGTTTCTAGATAGAATTGTCCATCTAATTCCACCTGCAATACAAACCAATCAATCACATGATCAACATCCCATGCATATATCTTAAGCAATGAAACATAGAAAACATCATGGACTTTGATCGATAGAGGCAATGTTTGTAGGTCACTAGTCCAATCCTCTCAAGGACCTAAAAAGGCCCACAATACCAAGGTTCCATATTGGCACATGACCCAATACTTAACGAGATCCTCTTGGGCTTGATGTGCAAGTACACATGCTCCTTGTTAGGTCCTTATAATACAAGTGTATTCCCCAATTATTATTGTAATTGTAGACCTTATTGTTATTGTTGTGGCCATGTTGTCCCCATATTGTTATTACTGTGCCCCATAAAAGCCCACGATTCTTATTGTTGTTCCCTTACATTATTATTGTTAGGTTGACTCCGATTATATTGTGACCCCTTAGTCTCCTATATATAGAAAGGATGTTTTTTCATTTGACTCATCCAAGAATTGTTCATTTGTATAAAGTAAAGGAGGTTTCCCCTCGAAGAGGTTGATTTTGAAGTCATTGACCTATCTTTTCTATCTTTTTGTGAGCTGGTTGCATAACATTTGGTATCAGAGCTTTGGATTCTAGGGTTTCACTACTTCAAATAGGTCCTTGTGGAATTTTCGCTATAACTTTTTTTCTATGAAGCTTCAAAAGTTGAAACAGAAACCCATTTGAGAAGGAAGTGGGATTAACTTCGTGTTAAAATGTCAAATCTCGTATCACTATATTTTCAGAGATATGATCCAAGGAAGTTAGCATTTTTGTAGACTCCCAAATTCCATCTCAAATAGGTGACCTTGGGAAAATCGTCGTAACTTTACCTTTGAGAATCAGATTCGAATTTCATAAAAATTTATAGAAATAATATAGATTGTAGTTTGTTGGATATCATTTTTAGGTTCGAAGGTAGAAACAATTACACGTGTCACTTCATACAAGTTCGCTCTACTGAACCAGCCTATAATACGGTCATTGTGGTAGATTGGGCATAGCTCTTTCTTGGAGAATCAAATCTTGATCCAATTTGTGGGGTTGGAACTAAGACTCAGAGGGCTACCAGAAGAAGAAATTCCAGACCTTGGAGATCCGCCATTGCAGAGATAAAATTGATTTAATATCGAGCTCCTACAAAGAAAAAAAAGGTGTGTATTTTTTTAACATTTGCATAAGTTTTATTTGAAAAAATAATTTGAAGTGATTCAAAGGGCATAGTGAAGCATAATACTCATTAATTGATTCCCCGAAGAAATAAAATGGAAAAACCTAGTAAGAAACCCTAAAGTTCTACTATGAAGCATGAAGAAGAAGAAGAAATGCAACATGATATATCAAAATTATGAGAATAAGTGCAACAATTTTCGCTCTCACAAAGAGTAACCAAAAATGAAATGGAAGATAAGATGGATGGTTTGAAGAATACCTTAAAATAATACATGGAAGGATTGAAGAAGGTCATGAAATTTAATATGGATGACATGAAAGCTAATATGGTTGACATGAAAGATAATGTGATTTTAAGAATGATTTAAAAGAAGACATGGAAGGTTTCAAGGAAGGTTTGACAAGGTTGCTACAAGAAATGTTTCCTAATGGAAAAAAGGTATTAGATGAAACTCATGATGAGAATAAAACAAATGTTAATCATGATTTCATAGACTCCAACATTGGATCAAATATCTACCATGTTCCAAAGATCAATATGAGGAACTTTGATGGCAAGGATCCCGTAACATGGATACTACAGATGGAGCAATATTTCAATCTCCATAATGTGCAAAACACAAAAAAGGTACGCATTGCAACTTTATATTTGAAACCCAATCAGTTTGTATGGTATCAATGGATTTTCTCTTGTAAAAAAAAATGTCACTTGGTCAATTTTTATGGAGCAAATGATGGCACATTATGAGGATACAAAGAGAAACACCTTCTTTAGTAAATTAATAAATTTAAAACAAAAGGGTTCAATGGTGGAGCACATTGAGGACTTCCAAAAATTGAATATAAGGGTAAATGATATTCCAGAGGAGCATAGGATTGATGTTTTCATAGGGACATTAAAGGATAACATCCAACATGAGGTTCGCCTTTGGGAACCTGATTCATTGGAAAAGGCATTTAGGTTGGCAAGAAAAATTATGGAAACAATGAAACCTACCACTCACAAATATAAAGATGGAAGTGTTTCTACCCTTAGCCTTCCACAACCTATAAGTTTGACACCACAAAAATTGGAAGAAAAAAGAAAAAAATGGATTTGTTATAGTTGTGATAGAAAATACACTAAATGTCATAAGTGTGCTGAGAAGAAATTATTTTACATAGATTGTGAAGAGGAGTAAGAAAAGGAACAAGAAACGTCAAAAGAAGAGGATATACACTAGGAACCAACCCTAGAGAAAGAAGAAATGAATCCAACCATATCTTGTAATACATTGGTAGGAATTACCACTCCTCAAACTCTCAAGATAGAAGGACATATCGAGAAGAAAAAGGTAAGAGTGTTGATTGTTTCGGGTAGTACCCATAATTTTAGTCATTGTAAGATAGCCAAGGAATTGAATTGCTTCCTATATCTAGCACCAGAGTGTCAAGTGATGTTTGCAAATGGAGGAACCATAAATTTCTCTAGAAAGTGCCATAATATCAAGTTATCCATGGGAGAATATGTATTGAATATTCCAATGCTTTCCATTCCAATGGGTGTTGCTGATGTTGTACTAGGAGTCCAATGGCTACAATCTTTGGGTACAATAGGTTTTAATTTTCAAGAACTTTTCTTGAAACTTTTTTGGGAAGGAAAGGAAGTTGAATTAAGGGGTATCACAGGGAAACTAGGAAAGGTAATTAGCTTTAATGACATGAAAAATCTTCTAAAGAAAGAACAACGGGGCATAATTTCACAATTATGTTCACTAGAGGTTCCCACATTGAAATCATCTATTTATCCAGATCTCCAAAAAAGTATTGGATAATAATTCCAAGGTATTTAAGAATCCCAAAGGCCTCCCACCTATTTGTGATCATGACCATGCCATTAATTTGATTTCAGGAAGTGTTCCTCCAAACATTAGGACTTACATATATCTCTATGCCCAAAAGAGTGAAATTGAATGTATGGTTGCATCTGGGTGATATTGTATCTCATGAAGGTGTTAAGGTAGACCCTAGCAAAATTAAAGCCATTAAGGAATGAAAAATTCCCACATCCATAAAGCATTTGCAATAATTTTTTGTGTTGATAGGGTATTATCACAAGCTTGTTAAGAATTGTGGGAGAATAGCAACACCTCTAACAACATTATTGAAGAAATGTTCATTTTCTTGGACTCCAGAAGCAACGATGACCTTTGAACACCTTAAAGAGGCACTGTGCCAAGCACTAGTATTAGCTACACTAGACTTCACAAAAACCTTTATTGTGGAATGTGATGCCTCAGGAAATGGAATTGGTGTTGTTTTAATGCAAGAAGGAAGACCCATTGATTTTGAAAGTCCTCCAATAAAAGGAAAGTATTTACACAAATTTATTTATAAGAAGTAAATGTTGGAAATACTACATGCACTTAAGAAATGACGACCTTACCTAATGGGAAGACACTTCAAAGTAAAAATAGATCATGATAGCCTTAAATACTTTTTAGAACAAAGATTATATTCAAAAGAGAAAAAAAAAATTGGTCACAAAGATGTTGGGTTATGATTTTGAAATCATCTACAAAAAAGGGAAGAAAAATGTTGTTGCAGATGCACTCTCAAGAAAGGATGAGGATGTGGAAGCATTTCTTTTGTGCCATTTCTATTATCCAACCAGATTGGATAAAAGAAGCAAGGGATGAATGGAAGAATGATGAAGAAGTATGGGAACTCATTCAAAATTTTCAGGAAGATCCCAGTACATCTGACACAATTAGTTGGAAAAATGATTTGTTATAGTACAAAGATCACTTATACCTCTGTAATAATTCCCAACTCAAACAATAGATTCTTCTCGAATTGCACACCTCTCCATTAGGAGGGCACTTGGGATTTTTAAAAACTTACCATAGGGTTCAGAAGGAATTTTTTGGGATGGAATTAAATATGATATTCAAAAGTTTGTGGCGGAATGTTTGGTTTTCCAACAAAATAAAGTTGAAACAATTAAGATCACAGGTTTGTTACAGCCTTTATCCATTCCAAGTCAACATTAGGAGAAGGTTACAATGGATTTTATCATGGGTCTACCCAAGTCTGAAGGAAATAGTGTCATCATGGTGGTAGTTGATAGACTTACCAAGTATGCACAATTTTGTGCATTATCTCATCCATTGAAATCCAGTACAGTTGCTATTGCATTTATGGAAATAATACAAAAGCTACATGGGAACCCAAATATTATTATAAGTGACATAGATCCCATCTTCACTAGAAATTTTTGGGTGAAATTATTTTGTTGTTTGGGTACTTAGTTTTCTCATAGCTCAACTTATCATCCTTAATTTGATGGGCAAACTGAGATAGTGAACAAATGTTTCGAAGGATATATTGGTTGCTTTGTAACTAATAAACAAACACAATGAGTCAAGTTGTTTCCTCTGTCTGAATGGTGGTATAACACTTCCTTCCATACTGCGAAAAAAATGACCCCATTTAGGGTACTTTATGCATATCATCCACCGTCCCTCACATAATATTTAAGAGAAAATTCTAAGGTTCAATCAGTGGAAGATCACATCGAGCATTAACAACAAGTTATTCATATCTTAAAGGATAACCTCACTTTGGTGCAGAATAGAATGAAACAACAGGAAAAGCAACATCGCAATGAAATAATTTTTGATGTAGGAGACTGGGCATTTCTATGACTAAAACCATACAAACAAATGTCCCTCAAGCAAGCCAAGAACAATAATAAATTATCACCAAAGTATTATGGTTCATACAAGGTGTTGCAAAATATTGGTACTATGGCATACAAGTTGGAGCTTTCTGCATATTCCCGAGTGCACCTAGTTTTCCATGTTTCATGCTTAAAGAAGGTTATAGGTGACAAGATCCTAGTTCAAACAATATTGCTAGAACTTGATGAGGAAGGAAAAATCATATTGGAACCTAAAGCAGTCACAAAAAAAAGAACTTGATAGCTACGGAATCAATCAATTTCAGAGTATCTCATTAAGTGGAAGAACTTAACCTTTGAAGATTTCACATGGGAGGATGAGAATTTTATGAGAAGCATCCAAGACTACTTAAGCATTGAGGACAACACTCATTTGAAGGAGAGGGGTATGTTAGGTCCCTATGATGCTAGTGTATTCCCAAATTATTATTTTCATTGTAGCCCTTATTGTTATTATTGTGGCCATGTTGTCCCCATATTGTTATTATTGTGCCCTATAGAAACCCACTATTGTTATTGTTGTTCCCTTACATTATTATTGTTATGTCGACTCTGATTATATTGTGACCCCTTGGGCTCCTACATATATAAATGAGGTTCTTTCATTTGAATCATCCAAGTATTGTTTATATGTGTAAGTTAAAGGAGTTGCCCCGCTCGAAGAGGCTGATTTTGAAGTCGTTGACGTATCTTTTCTATCTTTTTAAGAGCTGGCTGAATAAGAAATTCTATAGGCCACTAGTCCAATCTGTTGGAAATAATACTGAGAGGGGGGGGGTGAATCATTATTATCACATTAATAAAACTTTTTCATTTCCATAATCAGATTCATATATGCTACTTCCACAACTTCTTATGATTAAGTTAATTGATCTTCAATGAGTGCATTAGAACATTATCAACCATATTATCAGATAACAGATGCCGTAATAGAGAATAGATCATCACACATAAGGCACACACATGAACACCATGATATAAGGTGGAAACCCAATGCGGGAGAAAAACCACCTGCTGCAAGTCATCTCAATCTTCTTCTTAATAAGAAAATCCTTTTACAATATTTGTACTGGTGCAGTCTTATACCAGTACGGGAGCTACAACCCCCTTTGCTCTTGTACTAGCTGATACATTTACTAGTACGCAGGCTGCTACCTGCTACAATGCTCCAAAGATCTCCCTTAGCTTTTGTACTAGCTTAGATACTAGTACATAGGCGCTGGCCTACAATCTTCTCTCCTCCAGGTACCACGTTTCATCAATTTTCAGACTGGATACACTGAAGCACAACACATAATCTGAAAGGCCACTTTTCATCCAATTTTCATACTGGACCCAACAACAACATTGAAGCTCATAATCAAACAACCTTCTGAATCACCCAATCACCAGATCCATACATATACAATGATATTATGAGAGTTATCAACCAGATCTAGTACATAAAGATAAGTCATTAATCATGTTGTTATCTGAACTCAATACCAGTAACCAAACATCAGTTATGCACCCAAAACCCTGTGCCTTCTGTGGCGCCGCGACCACCGCACCTACGCCTTCTGTGGCGCCTCCGCACTGCGCCTTCTGTGGCGCCTCTGCACTGCGCCTTCTGTGGCGCCTCCGCACTGCGCCTTCTGTGGCGCCTCCGCACTGCGCCTTCTGTGGCGCCTCCGCACTGCGCCTTCTGTGGCGCCTCCGCACTGCGCCTTCTGTGGCACCTCTGCACTACCCCTTCTGTGGCGCCTCCGCACTGCGCCTTCTGTGGCGCCTCCGCACTGCGCCTTCTGTGGCACCTCTGTGGCGTCTCCACACTGCGCCTTCTGTGGCGCCTCTGCACTGCGCCTTCTGTGGCGCCTCCGCACTGTGCCTTCTGTGGCGCCTCTACACTACGCCTTCTGTGGCGCCTCCGCACTGCGCCTTCTGTGGCGTCTCCGCACTGCGCCTTCTGTGGCACCTCCGCACTGCGCCTTCTGTGGCGCCTCCGCACTTCCGCAGCTGCAGCGCTCGAGAGATCACCCTTCATAGATTCGCTTTCAACTTCACTTTCATAGATCAAACTTTCAAAACAATAACCCAATATTTCAGATCTTAAGATATTCAATTGCAAGGATGAATTAGCCAAGTGATCTCCTTTGCTTTATATAGGCTTAGGCCTTTCACAATACCACGAGCCAAAACCATAGGATCAAAAAACTGTTGGACTAATACCATGAACCAACCATGAAAGTACGTGAGATCAACACTTTTGACGAAGTACCATGGTCCAAAACCATAGGTTCAAATACCAAGGACTAACTACCATGGACCAAAGGTAAGTTCTCCAACATATACGCGCTTTTCCTCATAGGTTCAAATACCAAGGACTAACTACCATGGACCAAAGGTAAGTTCTCCAACATATACGCGCTTTTCCTCATAGGTTCAAATACCAAGGACTAACTACCATGGACCAAAGGTAAGTTCTCCAACATATACGCGCTTTTCCTTACATGAAAGTGCGTGAACTTTTTCTCTACATGAAATAAAATTTTCTCTGCATAAAAGTGCGTGAACTTTTCTCTACATGAAATAAACTTTTCTCTGCATATAAGTGCGTGAACTTTTCTCTACACTATAATTTATTATCTGAGATGAGTGGGTTGCCATCAAGTACAACATATGTATCATAATGCCAACAATCTCCCCCTTTGGACTTGATGGCAACAACAACCAATCACTCTCCCCCTTTGACATCAAGGGCAAAGGGTTATGCTCCCCCTAAGAACATGCTCCCCCTGACTATAAACCAGATCTGCAAAGAAGAACCATAATCCATGACCATGAAAGAGATAGAGACGTATTGTAGCAATATTCAGACCAACATCCAAGATCTCCTTCTGTACGTCCTCCATAATGCCAACAATTCATTATAAGCTCCCCCTGAGTACCTGTTGAAATCTCTGAATGAGCTCCCCCTTTGTATATGTCATGGTACACCAATTTTATCATGCTCTTTCTGAGAACAAGCTGAAATGTCTACTTTGGTATATAGTGCTGTTCATGCTCAGGCTCCCCCTGACTGTAAGCAAGGTCTGCAAAAGGATGTTCTACATCACAAAATACCTTCCTAAAAGATTCAATACATACATCCATCACCCAACCAAGTGGGGATATATCAGAAAAATGAAAACCAAATACATTACATCTTCATCCCAGGCATAGTGGGGAAACCAACATAGGTGGTTACATGACCTAAAGAGATGACACTATTACATCATGAGTCTTGATATGACATCACCTAAATAAGATGAACATCAGCAACAACACTTTATGATATGCTCCATAGTCTCTGTCAACAGCAACTAGACCAGCAACGTGTATTAGTGCATGAATCATCAAGGTATGTCCGCATCAACAGAATTTCACATTCTATGTGAGAAACATCATAGCCATCCAGATCTACATGAATCAAGTATCATCAATTGGGAATATCTGCATTAATCAACATATGTATGAAACAATCCTATCATCATATAGATAAGAGCTCATTATCATCATGTCTCCAACAATGCAACTTTGAATAATCATCCTTGTATCCAGCCAACAATACTCATCCATTTGTGCCAAGAATGAAAGGAATCATAACTGTAATATATGATCTTTATGCATATGACGACAGCAGCATATGAGTGACTCAACATCAAGAAGATGTGAATTCAAGCTAAGTGCTTCCCATGCAAGCATCATTAGAGAATCAACCATAAATCTGATCCAAGAACCATGTGAACAACTCATAACCATAGCAAGATGAATCATTTATCCATATAAGTATCATCACCAAGGACTATTAACCATAATGCCAATAATGCATTAAGTCCATATGCTCCCTCTAAACCTGTGCCATCTGTCTGATCATGCATATCAATAAGAAGTATCAAGACATCATCAATATCAAGTTAGAACCAAAACACTTCTAACCATCATATCCACACATCATTATTATTAACTAGAGCAAAACTGATCCTTCTCTTGAATCTGTCCCTACTGCCTTTCTTCAAACAATCATATACGCGACTGTGCAGTAACTAACTCGCATATATATGCAACTTTCCTTTATGGAGTTTGCATATGAGATTCAGGACACTGAAGTTTTATACTTTCAGCTCCCTCTGGTTCTGGTATGTCTGTACGTTGTGCAGTGCCGCCATTTTCTGACTATACTTCCTTTTTCCTCCATATCTTCAAGCGTGATGATGACATTTTCTCCTTTTGATATGGTGCCCACACTTTGTTCCTGCATTCCTTAGCTATATGTCCAAGCTTGTTACATGCATAACATCTTACATGTTTCATATTCCTCCTGTAACAATCAGCATCTTTGTGACCAAACATATTGCAAGCAAAGCAATATCCATAAAAGTACCTTGAATGTGATGATCTTTCTGCATAATGGTCTTGAACCCTTCTTCTTCTACATCTAGCTGCAACATGTCCAAGATTATGACATACATAACATTCAACATTATTCATAGGAGGAGTAAAGGATTTTCTTTGAGGAATCTCTTTTCTTGGTTGATGATGAGATTGATCTTTCATTTCTTCGTTGATCACTTTAGATTTCTCTTTAGAGTTCCTTGCCTCACCTTGTGAACTAGATTCACCTTCAATAGATTCATGGAAACCAAGATCAGTCTTTATAGCAGGAGACCTTTGACTACTAAGAATATCATCCAAGACTTTAGAACTATCTTGAAATCGTAAAAGCTTATCCTTTTCTTCTAGTTTACCTTTCAAGATATTTACCTCAACCTGAAGCTGTTCTTCCTTTTCAAGAGATTGCTTTTTCAAATCTTCTTCAGCTTTCCTTCCTTCTTCCATTTGTTCCCTTAGTTTGAGAATCTCCTTTTCTTGTTCTTCATTCAGATCCTGCTGCATTTGGCGAACTCAGAAGGCACATTCTAGTTGAGATTTTAAGCTGGTGACTTCGTTTTCTTGTTTTGCAATAGCTTGGAGTAGATCTGTATTCTGCTTCTTTGATTCTTCAAGATCTCCTTTTAGTGAGAGGATTGTAGCTTCAATATTTTCATAGTAGCTGGATCTATCTTTGAGTTTCTTGATGGTTGTGCTTCTTTCGTTGACTTCTTTTCATTACTTCTTTCGTTGACTTCTTTTCTTAATGATGTCACTTCATGCTGCAATTTTTTACATTGGTCTTCCTTGTCCTTGAGTAGCTTTCTTACCTTGTTTCCTTCTTCTAGTTGGGCCTTTAGTTTGGTAGCTTCTTCTTTGAAATCACATTCCCTTTTGTTCAATAGATCTTGTTGATCTCTAATTTTGCTGTCAGCCTTTTAAATTCTGCCTCTATTTGATATCTTTCTTGTTCACCCATAAGAGCAAATTCAGTAGTTTCGCTATCACTTTCATCTCTTCCAAAAGGAAAGATAGCTGGAACATCAGAGGATAATATATTCATACCTGATAATGATTCTGAATCTGATTCTGAATCTGAAGAGCTTCTTATACCTAATCCCCAATCGATTCTCCCACTATCATAGTTCTTCTGAGATGACTTCTTTTTCTTAGGTGCTTTCTTCTTAAGCTTCTTTCCCATTGTTCCACGGATCTCCTTCAAGCGATCAAGCTTCTATCAAAGGACCTGCTCTGATACCAATTGTTGGAAATAATACTGAGAGGGGGGGGTGAATCAGTATTATCACATTAATAAAACTTTTTCATTTCCATAATCAGATTCATATATGCTACTTCCACAACTTCTTATGATTAAGTTAATTGATCTTCAATGAGTGCATTAGAACATTATCAACCATATTATCAGATAACAGATGCCGTAATAGAGAATAGATCATCACACATAAGGCACACACATGAACACCATGATATAAGGTCGAAACCCAATGTGGGAGAAAAACCACCTGTTGCAAGTCATCTCAATCTTCTTCTTAATAAGAAAATCCTTTTACAATATTTGTACTGGTGCAGTCTTATACCAGTACGGGAGCTACAACCCCCTTTGCTCTTGTACTAGCCGATCCATTTACTAGTACGCAGGCTGCTACCTGCTACAATGCTCCAAAGATCTCCCTTAGCTTTTGTACTAGCTTAGATACTAGTACATAGGCGCTGGCCTACAATCTTCTCTCCTCCAGGTACCACGTTTCATCAATTTTCAGACTGGATACACTGAAGCACAACACATAATCTGAAAGGCCACTTTTCATCCAATTTTCATGCTGGACCCAACAACAACATTGAAGCTCATAATCAAACAACCTTCTGAATCACCCAATCACCAGATCCATACATATACAATGATATTATGAGAGTTATCAACCAGATCTAGTACATAAAGATAAGTCATTAATCATGATGTTATCTGAACTCAATACCAGTAACCAAACATCAGTTATGCACCCAAAACCCTGTGCCTTCTGTGGCGCCGCGACCACCGCACCTGCGCCTTCTGTGGCGCCTCCGCACTGCGCCTTCTGTGGCGCCTCTGTGGCATCTCCGCACTGCGCCTTCTGTGGCGCCTCTGCACTGCGCCTTCTGTGGCGCCTCCGCACTGCGCCTTCTGTGGCGCCTCTGCACTGCGCCTTCTGTGGCGCCTCCGCACTGTGCCTTCTGTGGCGCCTCTGCACTGCGCCTTCTGTGGCGCCTCCGCACTGCGCCTTCTGTGGCGTCTCCGCACTGCGCCTTCTGTGGCGCCTCCGCGCTGCGCCTTCTGTGGCGCCTCTGTGGCGTCTCCTCATTGCGCCTTCTGTGGCGCCTCCACACTACGCCTTCTGTGGTGCCTCCGCACTGCGCCTTCTGTGGCATCTCCGCACTGCGCCTTCTGTGGCGCCTCCGCACTGCACCTTTTGTGACGCCTCCGCACTTCCGCAGCTGCAGTGCTCGAGAGATCACCCTTCACAGATTCACTTTCAACTTCACTTTCATAGATCAAACTTTCAAAACAATAACCCAATATTTTAGATCTTAAGATATTCAATTGCAAGGATGAATTAGCCAAGTGATCTCCTTTGCTTTATATAGGCTTAGGCCTTTCACAATACCACGGGCCAAAACCATAGGATCAAAAAACTGTTGGACTAATACCATGAACCAACCATGAAAGTACGTGAGATCAACACTTTTGACGAAGTACCATGGTCCAAAACCATAGGTTCAAATACCAAGGACTAACTACCATGGACCAAAGGTAAGTTCTCCAACATATACGCGCTTTTCCTCATAGGTTCAAATACCAAGGACTAACTACCATGGACCAAAGGTAAGTTCTCCAATATATACGCGCTTTTCCTCATAGGTTCAAATACCAAGGACTAACTAACATGGACCAAAGGTAAGTTCTCCAACATATACGCGCTTTTCCTTGCATGAAAGTGCATGAACTTTTTCTCTACATGAAATAAACTTTTCTCTGCATAAAAGTGCGCGAACTTTTCTCTACATGAAATAAACTTTTCTCTGCATATAAGTGCGTGAACTTTTCTCTACACTATAATTTATTATCTAAGATGAGTGGGTTGCCATCAAGTACAACATATGTATCATAATGCCAACACAATCCTCTCAAGGATCTAAAAAGGCCCACAATACTAAGGTTCCATCTTGGCACATGATCCAATCCTCAAGGACACCCTCTTTGTTGGCATTATGATACAAGTGTTGTCCTTGATGGAAACTCACTCACAGGTCAGTTTAGATTTGATAAAAGGCAACTGACATTGTAACAAGGAAATTTAGAGGTAACAGGGCATTGGTACAAAAGAACATGAAGTTGGAACAAAGGTCTATTGATTAGAATCAAGAATTTGAAGGAAAAGGATGTTGTAAGGTAGTTTAAGCTGTATACACAAGTTCACTTTGACAAAGCAGCATATACATGCGGGTTAACAGAACAAAATGAGTGTATACGTATGCACACACTTTCACAAGAGGAAAAATGTGTATGGGTTGGAAAATCAAGGAAATTAAAGATTAAAGAATACCAAGGGTCAATACCATGGTATTACCCACAATATTGAGCAGAGTAATGACTATTTGATCCCATCCAAGAATACCATAGGTTCTAAGTGTTGTGTTGGTTCGAGGTATTGAGGAAGACCAAAATATATATAAGGAGGAGAAGATCAAAGGGTCAACTGTGCAAGTGAAAGGGTTTCTAAGGAATACTTCTATTTGAGGTATATTTTATGTTGCAGGGGCTATGATTATGATATAATCCAAAATATTGTGTGCACCTTGAATTCAATTTTGGATCAGTATCATGAGACCTGAAATGACTTATCATTGAATGATTTGATATTGGTTAGGCTAGATTTGATTGCGTACACATGTTTTGTTATTTAAATATCATGATCTAGGTATGTCTGAAATATGGAATAGCAGCGAAGTTGTAAGTTCGTATTTTTAGATATACACACTGGTTTGCCTTGGTGAATGTGCATATACGTGCTGCTTCGAAGCTTCCAAGTAGAGTATACAAAAGAAAAGCCTATTATTCAGAAATGACTGATCTATCTGATCAGTGCTATTGGTTTACTGCTGTCTGTCAATGATGTCTTTTTTTATTTGAAAGTAGAATTGAATGCATAAGGTGATTGACTCTAATTGATTGATTAATTAAGTGAGAAGGGTGATCTTTGCTACTAACTGTCTAGATCTCTGTAATTTGATAGTAGATGTTCATAATATTACTGGTTGGTACATATTTGATTCAAAATTTTTATGTTTGAGTAGTTTTGGAGGTAAACACAAGTTTGGGTAAAGGAAGTAGTGTATACACGTAGGTTGGGTTCATTAAAGTAGCATATGTATTCTGATGTATGATTCTTGAGGTTGCAGCTAGTTCTGAATGATGATGCAGGTTTCTAGGTTCAGCATAGTGTTATGGTGACAGTGATCTGACTGTTCAAATTGACTGATTGTTGGTTGATGCAGATATTATTATAGAGTTTGAGATTTAAAGTTTCTGATGGGTCCAGTGTGAAAATTTGATGAAATAAGGCCTTCATATTGTGTTATTGTGTACTAGGAGCATCCAGTCTAAAAATTTATGAAACGTGGTCCCTAGAGGAAGAGATAAGGTCGTAGCCTTCTGTAGGCCAGGACCTATGTACTAGTAAACATATCGGCTAGGACGAGAGCTAGGGGGTTGTAGCTCCATTCTGGTAGAAGCTAGAGAATGAGAGAAGGTTGTCCCTTTCAGTAGGTGGGTGCCTACGTACTAGTATGAGTTTGCAATAGTACAAGATTGTAAATAGATTTTCTTTATATTAAAAAGAAGATAGAGACGATATCAGCAGGTGGTTTTTCTCCCGCATTGGGTTTCCACCTTAAATCTTGGTGTTCATGTGTGCTGCTTATGTGTGATGGTTTATTATGTTATTACTACACATAGTTACTGTATAATAAGACACTGATACTCTAATTAAAGATCAACACATGATGAATTAACTAAATCATAAGTTCTGTGGGTATACATTGGTTTCCTTAATCATAGTTGTGTGCAAACACGATTTCACTTCACTGAAGTAGCGTATATAAATCTGATTGGGAAATGAAAAATTATTGAATTGTAAACATTGATTCACCCCCCCTCTAAGTATTATTTCCAACAATTGGTATCAGAGCAGGTCCTTCAGAAGAATATTTATCGCTTGTAGGGAGATATTTCATGATGAACAATCACAAAGGCATGGAATCTATCAGACCACCAATCTTCAATGGGAACAACTTGGTATACTGGAAAATAAGAACTAGAGTCTATCTTCAGTCTCTTGGAGCCGATGTTTGGGAAATTGTGGAAGGCGGATACCAATTTCCAGCAGCAATACCTACAGATATAGTAAGTAAGAAGTTATACGAAACCAATGCCAAAAAAGTCAATACTTTATTGGGAAGTCCTTTAGAATAATAATTCGTCAAAGTCATGCAGCTCAAGACAGCCAAAGAGATATGGAACAAAATCATTCAGAACTATGAAGGAGACTCCCAGGTAAAATGTGCTAAGCTCCAAACTCTTAGAATTCTGTATGAAACTCTTAAGATGCATAGTGATGAAAGTGTTGCTAGTTAATTTTTACGTGTAGATGAGATTGTTAATTGTACGGAGAATTTAGGTGAAGAGATAAAGGAGACTACCTTAGTAGAGAAAATTTTGAGATCTTTGTCTTCTAAATTTGAGTCAAAAGTATCTTCCATAGAAGAAAAGCAGGATCTTCAATCTATTACTATGGTTCAACTTCATGGAATTCTAACTGCTTGTGAAATGAGGAAAGGAGGTCCATTAGATATTAGAGAAGCCGCTTTCAAAGCGCTAGCAAAAGGAAAAGAAAAGGAAGAGCACAATGAATCAGGATATATTTCAGAAGAAGAAGATGAGGTAAACTTTGTTAAGAAGCTTCAACGGGGTTCTAGAAGATTCAGAGGTAAGTTACCATTCAAATTCTTTTCTTGTGGTAGACTTGACCATTATGCTACAAAATTTCCTCATGAAGATAATCATGAAAAAGGAAAGGAATATGCAAAAGGAAATAGAAAACAGGTTGTTAATAGAAGAAGTTACTATACTCATGAAGATAGTGATGGATTATCTAATAGTGATGAAGATGAAAATAAACAAGATTTTAAACTACTCATGGTTTATGACAATGATGATTTTTTGGATGCCTTAGAAGAGGAAGACTTTCTTGAAGAAATCACTAAACTCAAAATTTGTTTGGAAGAAAAGAATATGATCATAGACACGTTGACACATCAACTCATTGAAAGAGAAAAGCACAATGAAAAACTAGATGTAGGTTCTAACCTCGTACAAAAATTACTTGCATACGAATTCTAAAACAAAGAAAATAAACAATGCGAGAGCACAACACATAAAACACATATACATAGAGATTTTCCCCTGGATCCCAAAACCAGGACTAGAGCTTGATTTTTCATTATTTTCCTTTCAATGTTATAATATATAATTATACATGTTGAAGCATCCAATACCATGGACCGAAAAACCATCGGATCCAATAACATGGACCGAAAACCATCGCGTCCAAAAAAATATGTGCGAAAATCATGCACAAAACCATATGTGGGTCTGCCCAACCTAACATAGGGTCCAAAACCAAAATTTTCTGGGGCGCTGCCTTGAACCCCATAAAGTGGGGTTACGGATACACCTCAAACCCCCAGTGACCCACCCTCGCTACACAATTGGCGCAACGAAGGGGGTGCTCTGCCCCCCCCAAACCCCCAGTTAACTACGTGGGCTAGTCATGGAAAGAATATAACACAACCCAACATTCTCCCACTTGTTGTTTTCTTTCCACAGGGGGCCACAAGAGAGCTTAGTCATTTTTCTAGCCCGGAAACGCCCATTGTTTCTCCACACCAAGAGAACTTCTCAGAGCTCATAGATTTTTTCAATGCATCTGAAGTATTCTTCAAAGTGTCCACCTTTACCAGCAACACCTTTTTGTCTTTTATCATATCCCTCACAAAGTGATATTGAACATCAATGTGCTTTTTCTTTGAATGGTATGCGGGGTTCTTTGCCAATAAAATTGCACTTTGGCTGTCACAGTCTATCCTTATAGCTTCCTATACTAACCTCATACTTTAACACAATCTCTACAACCAAACTACTTCCTTGCTTGCATGAGTGGTTGCCATGTATTCTGCCTCTGTAGTTGATAGTGCCACTACAAATTTTTTCTTACTCATCCAACTGGCTGCACCTCCAAATATATTAAACACATACCCACTTTTAGATCTTCTCTGATCCAGATCTCCAGCCCAGGCTGCATCAACAAATTTATGAATATCCAACACTCTGTCCAATCCTGGTCATCCTTGGTAGCACAAACCATAATCACTAGTGCCACGCAAATACCTGAAAACTCACTTCACTGCTATCCAGTGCTCCTTCCCGGGTTTTGACATAAAACTACTCAATACTCCCACTGCATGTGCAATGTCTGGTCTAATATAGACCATTGCATACATTAGGCTACAGACTGCACTTGCATATGGAACACGGGACATGTCCTCTTCCTCTTCTTATGTCTTGGGACACAGTTCAGCAGATAACCTCACACCTACAGGAATAGGAACCTTCACCGGTTTATTATCCTGCATATTAAACCTCTACAGTGTTGTCTTGACATACTTCCTCTGGTTTAACCAGAGCTTCCTCTTTGTACGATCTATTTTAATTTCCATGCCCAAAATATAGTTTGCAGCACCAAGATCTTTCATGTAGAATTTGGAGGACAATTGGGTCTTCAAATCCTGGATAATTTCTTTGTCATTTCCAACCAGCAACATATCATCCACATACAAGACCAGATAAATAAAACGGTCACCAATTAATTTAAAATACACATAGTGATCTGCTTTGCTTCTAGTGAAGCCAAGTCCCTGTATAAATGTATCAAATTTCTGATACCACATCCTTGGTGATTGCTTTAACCCATACAGAGACTTCTTTAACTTACACACCAGTTCTTTCTTACCCTTCACTGCAAAGCCTTCAGGTTGCTTCATGTAGATCTCCTCTTCCAGATCCCCATGAAGAAATACTGTCTTCACATCCATCTGTTCTACCTCAAAATCAAAAGCAGCAGCAACAGATAAAAGTAATCTAATAGAAGTTACCTTGGCAACAAGAGAAAAAATATCACCAAAATCAATTCCCAACACCTGGGAATAACCTTTTGCTACCAACTGAGCTTTGTATTTCTCCACTTTTCCTTCTGCATTTGTCTTCTTTCTTAACACCCATTTGCTGCCAATGGGTTTCCTTCCAGCCGGAAACTCCACCAGATTCCAAGCCTCATTTTTGTGTAAAGATGCCATTTCATCAACCATGGCCTCTTTCTAGAGCTTTCCATCCTCTAAATCCACTGCTTCCTTCACAGTTTTGGGATCATCATCAGTAACAGACAAAGCAAAATTTGAACAGAAAGTAGATGGACTATACCTTTCTAGCTGCCTTCTTTCTCGAACTAATCTTCTCATAGCCAGAGTTTGTGGCTCTTCATCTTCTGATTCCTCCTCTGTTGTAGAGTCTGATTCTTCCTCCTTTAGCTCAAACTCTATCTTTTCATGTTCCTTTGGTTGGACTTCATATTTAATAACATATTTTACCTCTCTGAACACCACATCTTGGCTGTACACAACCTTCTATGTGACTGGGTTCCAAAGCTTATAACCCTTTAAACCATCCTTATACCCAATAAAGATGCACTTTTCAGATTTACTATCCAACTTGGTTCGTTTCTCCTTTGGAACATGTACATATGCATCACATCCAAATACCCTCAGATGTGAAAGAGAGGGTTTCTTACCAGTCCATACCTCTTGTGGAGTCTTATCCTCCAATGTTGATGAAGGTAACCTGTTGACCAGGTAACATGCAGCATCCACCTCCTCTACCCAGAATTCCTGTCCTAACCTGGAACCATTGAGCATGCTTCTTTCCCTTTCCATCAATGTCTTGTTCATTCTTTCTGCAACTCCATTTTGCTGAGGTGTATATGGAGTAGTCTTCTTCCATGCTATACCACACTTCTTGCAGAATTCTTCAAATTCCTTACTGCAAAACTCTCCACCATTATCTGTTCTTAGCACCTTTATCTGCTTCTCTTCCTGATTTTCCACTAGAGCCTTAAATTCTTTAAACCTATCAAAGACTTCAGATTTCTTCTTAAGGAAATATATCCATGTATTCCTTGAGAAGTCATCTATAAATGATACATAGTACATAGACTTACCCAACGATGGAACCTTCATAGGTCCAAAAACATCACTGTGCACAAGCTCTAATATATGTTTCACCCTCTTACCACCAGAGGGGAAACTCACCCAATTCTGCTTCTCATATATAGAATTTTCACAGAAATCAAAATCCAGAGAACTATTACTCATACCTTCTACCATACCTTTACCATGAAGTATTCTAAGGCCCTTCTCTCCAATATGTCCAAGCCTTTGATGCCACAACATGGTCTTCTCTCAAGAGACCACTAGATTTTCTACTCCACTTTTAGGAACTAGAGAACTATTGCACCCATCAATAATAGTGCTACCTTGCAGCTTGTACAGAGTTCCAATCCGAACTCCCTGCATCAATACCAGTGCTCCTTGAACCATTTTGCAAGTATCCTTCTCGAACATTGTTTTGACACCTGCATCATCCAGCTTGCTTACAGAAATCAGATTTCTGGCTAATGCAGGAATATGTAGAACACCTGGAAGCATTCTACCCCTTCCACCTTGCAACTTTAGCTTTACTTTTCCGTGACCAATGATTCTAGCCTTCCTGTCATCCCCCAAGAAGACATCACCACCATCATATTTCTCATACTCGTAGAACCACTCTCTATGGGGGGTGAAGTGAAAGGATGCACCTGAGTCAATCAACCATGCCTCATGATTTACATGTGTACTTGAAGAAGCCAAGTACACATCCCCACCTTCATCTGAGGTGGTTTTCGCCTCTGCAGAAGGAGACTTATTAGATCTGTTTCCTTTGTTAGGAGCTTTAGATTTACAGTCCCTTTTGAAGTGGCCTTCCTTTCTACATTTTCAGCACACGACCTTTACAGGTGTTCCTGGAGATTTAGATCTCCCTCTAGATTTAGATCTCCCACTCGATGACTTATTTTTGTCTCTGTTCTGGGACCATCCTTGTATAGACAAGGCATCACCATTTTGGCTCTCCATATTTTTCTGTCTCATCTCCTCCATTAGCAAGGTTGAGACTATTTCATCAAACTGCAAGGCAGTTGCATTGCTACCTATTGTAATAACCAGACTATCCCATGAATCTGGTAGAGAACACAACAAACTGATGCACTTATCTTCATCTAAAATTTTAATATCAACAAATGCTAACTGTCTTACCACAGTATTAAAAGCATTCAGATGCTCTGTCACCAAGTCTCCATCTTTCATCCTCAGGTTATACAGATTTTTCCGTAGGAATAGTTTATTCACCAGAGACTTAGATTGATACAAAGTCCCTAACTTGTCCCACAAAGCCTTCGCCGTAGCTTCCCCTGATACATTCAACAATACTGAATCTGAGACACACAATTATATTATGCTCTTTGCCTTCCGATCCAACTTCTTCCATTCTTCATTGGACACTCTCGTTGGTTTAGTACCCAGATCTACCACGATCCACTGATCTTTATCCACCAACAGATCCTCCATCTTGAGTTTCGACAACTCAAAACTCTGACCATTAAATTTCTTGATCTCTATCTTTCCACTGCTCACCATCTTCTTTCACCACCAGAATAGATCTCACAAATCTCCCACTAAACAGGGTCTACCATAGGTTTGAGTGAAACCCCTCAGTAACAAAGGTGTCCCCTTGAAGCCAAATCTACTTTGATACCAAATGGAGGTTTTAACCCCATACAGAAATTACCTGCATATGAATTCTAAAACACAGAAAATAAACAATGTGAGAGCATAACACATAAAACACATATAAACAGAGATTTTCCCCTGGATCCCAAAAGTGGGACTACCAGCTTGATTTTTCATTATTTTCCTTTCAATGTTATAATACATATTTATACATGCCGAAGCATCCAATACCATGGACCGAAAAACCATCGTGTCCAATACCATGGACAGAAAACCATCGCGTCAAAAAAAGCATGTGTGAAAATCATGCACAAAACCATAGGTGGGTCTGCCCAACTTAACGTAGGGTCCAAAACCAAAATTTTCCGGGGCGCTGCCGTGGACCCCATAAAGTGGGGTTACGGGTACACCTCAAACCCCCAGTTACCCCCCCTTGCTACATAACCAACGAAATGAAGGGGATGCTCCGCCCCCCCCTCTAACTCCCCAGTTAACTATGTGGGATAGTCGTGGAAAGAATATAACACAACCCAACACTAGAATGTGAAGTTGTGGTTCTAAGAAAAGAACTTGAGAAGACAAAATCTCTTAATCTTAGATTTGCTAAAGGATCAGAAACTTTAAATGAAATGATCAAGGTTCGACAATTTCGTCTTATAAAGATAGGTCTTGGATATACTAAAGAATCATCCCAATCCCAAAATCTGTCAGCCTGCACTAGAATCTATCTTGATGTAGAAAAGACTAGTGAACAATATGTCAATCGTCAATAAAAGCCTAAAAGTACTCATTAGGTAAATCATGCTCAATTTACTCCAAGGATGAACATCAATAGAAGCATCAACCAAAGGGTAAACAATACCAAAATATTCTATGATCACAAAAACTTCTTTAATGGACAATGATTTTCATGCCATAACTTTGGGCATAAGAGTGCTCAATGTGCTGCTTACAAAACTATCATGACTAGAGAAGCACGAAATCAAAGGAGCATAATAGGAATCAAGAAAGGTTCTTATAATAAATTTTCTCCTCTTGAAGATGAAATTGAATGTTCCTTTTGTAATAACGTTGGTCATGAAGAATGTGAATGCGGGAGAAAATTTCATTGAACACTTCAAAAGGAGAAAACATCATCAAATTCTAGGGTATGGAGAGAGAAGGAATTTCAATTAGAAATATATGGCATAGATTTGCTTGCAGAAGGACAAGAAAATTAGTGGTACATTGATAGAAGATGCTCTAAACACATGAAATGTGATAAAGAGAAACTTCATTCATATAATTCTTTAGAAAAAGAAAAGAATGTCTCCTTTGGAAATGACACACCTGCTGTCATTAAAGGTAAAGGTTCTGTTTATTTGAAAGAAAAGGTTAAAGCTAGAAATGTCATGTATGTTGATGGTTTAAAACATAACTTATTGAGTGTCAGTCAAATGCGTGATCAAGGAAATGAAGTTGTGTTTCGATCAAATGGATGTATGGCTTGTGAGCTTGATACAAGAAAGACCGTAATCAAAGGTACAAGAACTCCAAGAAACCTATAAGCTAAAAAATGAAATATGATAAATAACAATAATAAAATAAAATTTTTATTAATTAATCAATTAAATTTAAATTAATTAATAAAAATAAAACAATTAAAAGAATTATAAATTTATTACTTAATTAATTTTAAAATTAAATTTAATTAGTTTAATTAAATCAAAATTAAATAAAGTAATTTAATTATTTAATTATATTGATTTTAATTAAATCTAAAATAAAAATTAATAAAATTAGTCAATTTATAAACTAAAACAATTAATAATAACCAATGATTAACATTTGATTAATAAATAAATAAAAGATTATAAATTAATTAATTAAATTAATTAATTAATTAATTGAAAATTAGGGCTAGATAGAAAAATTGGTAAAACAACCCCATAAAAAACTAGTGGCTCACTGGATGAGATGGCGAAGCAGGGAGGAAACTCGAACCCAGGCCAAATCTCTGATCATAGAACAGGTTTCGGGTAGTTAGCCGAGGCCAGCTCCAGCATAGATGCCGTCACGGGAGCCTCACACTCAGCCCTAGAAACTGGCATATGGCGGTCAATGCGCGTTACGTTTTTCCCTAAGGCGGTAAAGTTTATTTTATTACTGTAACTGTCAGTTGTTTTCCGTTTCTCCTGGACTGTCGGTGGTATACCCCCTTTGTAAGCATCAACATGGTTAAGCCCACGGAGTTTCTAGCACTGGACCCAGAAGTAGAGGACATTCTGTCCATGTGGGGTAAAGATATAAACTCTCAAAATGTGGATTATTACTTTGGTTCTGTAGATATTCCCTGCCTGGAGTCTGCATCGCAGTTGGAAACCACTCATCATTTTGGCCATGACAAGGTATCGGACAGAGAGTTCCAGTTCGAAGGATTAGCTTCTGACCCTCCTCAACCAGCGACAGAACCAGCTCTGTGCGGGATTATCGCGGCTTCAAAGTCCCAGGAGCCAAAGGGTTTTCTTCCGAAACCCCGGTTTCCAAACCCTAAGGGGCTCGAGGAAATCTCGCAGCTAGGGTCTTCAGCTGAAGCGGAGCTTCCCAGATCTATTGGCGCTCCTGGTTCGCTCACGAGGGTTTCTCTCCCTCGTGACCCACAAGGCTTACCTGGGATTCAGCCTAGCACCCAAGGTACCTCTGCTGCTGATGGGTCGACAGAAAATGGTGGCCAGGGGGCAGATCCATTGCTTGAAGAGAACGTCAATCTGGATCATTCTGGTATCAGACCGGAAGGGGAGAACTCAAGGCTAAGGAGTGCGAATAGGAAGCAAAAAAGGCCGATTGGATCACAGGTAATATCGGAAAATCTTGTGCTAGGGATGGAGGTATCGATGAGAGAAGCCCTAGCGATGGCAGACTGCACTTTGGTCGGCAGAGCCAGAGGTAAGCCAATTTCTTCTGCCTTTCTTCAAGAATGGGGTGCAAATAGTTTCACATTTGAAAGAATCGTAAATTTCGAAGCACAAACATTAGCAAAAGGATGGTTCAAATTTAAGTTCGAGGACAGAGAATCGGCGGATTGGGTACTGCAGCAAATATGGCATATTGACAACATCCCCGTTCTCTTCAAAAAATGGTCTCCATTGTTCGATGCTATTAAGGAAAGCACAGATACCTTCCCGGTCTGGGTGCGTGCTCCGGGTCTCCCCTCCCTTCTGTGGACTGAGGAGGTCTTCAGAACAATTGGTAACAGGTTGGGTGTATATATGACTGCGGACATGTCCTTTCTAACAACAAATAATTTGGCAACCGCACGCATCCTTGTCATGCTCAGACCAAGTGGAGGCTTGGCACAAAAGATAAATCTACAATTTGACGAATATGTCCATGAACAACTTTTAGATTATGAATACCTTCCCTTCAGATGCCACTGGTGCCATGAGCATGGACATTTAGCAAAGGATTGTCCCCACAAAAGAAGACGGAGACATTTTCGTCGAAATCCGGCTCACAGAACAACTGTTCAATCGGTCGATCAGACGAGGATGGAACCGGATATGCCGGAGAATCAGGAACATATGAATATGGAGGCAGAGGAGACCGAGAATGACCCTACATATACAAGCACACAGGCCACAGATTTGGAAGCAGAAAATGATACAGACCAGGTTACTGTGGAAGAGACGGCCGTGGAAACTGTCAAAATTCCGGAAGCGGAGATTGGTCTGACTGAAGAAACTCCACAACTTCAACCCGTCGATCCGGAAAAGGGTAAGTGCTTGGAGCCCCCATCCTCTTTTTTTTCCCCTGAGCCAACATTTGAAAATCATCATATTGCTTCATTGTCAATTTATGAGCAAGATAATTTAATAGCTGAACATAAGGTTGGCCTCATATCTGTACCGAATGTGGAAACCTTAACAGAATCTTTGCCCCATCTGGATATTAACAGTGAAGACCTTTGGCCCCCTCTCCCACATCCTATTCCCCGAACCCCTTGTCCATACAATTTGAGGTCACAGGGTGGGAACCTAACGATTCAGGGGTCTTTAGGTGGCCTGGGATCTAATCCTCCTCAATTAAAAACCAGAAACAAACGAGGTAGGAAATCAGATCTCTTTAAAGCAAAACTAAAAGCAAAGCTGGATGTAGCAGATGGAAAACAACTCTCCATTCAGGGGGTCCTTAGAGCAGCCCACAACCCCGAAGAATTTATAAAATGATCTTAACTTCCTGGAACTGCAGAGGTTTGGCCAGCAAACCTAAAAAACTGGCCCTGAAAGAATGGATCGTTAACTCTAATGTAGATGTTATCCTACTGCAAGAAACCTTGGGGAAGGCGGTTGATATTGAATCTATGCTTAAGGCCCTTCTTCCAGGGTGGTCCTTCAGTGCAATGGATGCTTTTGGACACTCAGGGGGGTTAGCAATCGGGTGCAAAGAAGGGAGAGTCAAAGTTCTCAACACCTGGGGAATGAAGAATGTTATGGGAATGGAAATATTATCCCCTGATTTCCAATTTCCCATATCTTTAATAAATGTCTATGGGCCTTGTCAAGGCAGGGAGTCATTCTGGGATACCTTGATGACAACATCTGTTCTGAAAGCTCCTGTCATGATTCTGGGGGGTGACCTTAACTTCTCCCTTGGTCGTGCTGAAGCCTGGGGCCCCTCAGCGAGAGAAGATCCTCTATCTGATTTCTTCCTAAACCTCATTTCAGAAAATAATTTGATTGATCCTCTTCCAATAAAGCTACAGCCCACATGGCGGAATCGAAGAGTTGGCGCAGACAGGATTGCAAAGAGGCTTGATCGTTTCCTGCTTTCTGAATTGATATCTGCCAAAATTCCCCTAATCAGGCAGTGGGTTGAAGAAATTGGGAACTCAGATCATTTCCCAATCTTCCTAGATCTTTCTTCTCCTCCTCATAAGCCCCCCGCACCTTTTAAATTTAATCCTGCATGGCTGCAAGACCCTTCTCTCAATGATTTGTTCAGAAAATTTTGGATCCATCCAGACCAAAATGCAGGAGAGGAGAAATGCTTCTTGTTTATGGAAAATTTAAAAAGAATGAAATCTGCTACAATCACCTGGGCAAGAAATAGGAAATTGAATCAAAATGAGGAGCTAACTCGTATAAGGGAAGACTTGAAGAACCTGGAAAGTCCGGAATCAGATGGTTACTCATCCCAAGAATCCAAGGATAGAATTCTACTCTTGGAGAAGCATCAAACTCGAATTCTGTTGGATAGGGAAGAGGAATGGAGATTAAAGAGCAGGGCAGTTTGGCTTAAATCTGGGGATGAAAACACCAAATTCTTTCATAACTTTGCAAAAGGAAGAAAATCAATAAATACCATTTGGAGCCTTAAAAATGAAGATGGAAGAGATGTCAAGTCTTTTTCTGATCTTTCAGGCCTAGGGATCCGTCATTTTCATAAATTATTCTCCGAGCAGAGAGAAGCCACTATTGTGGAAGTTCTCAATACTGTGCAAGGTTTTCCCAGATTTATAGAGGAAGAAGACTCCGACAATCTCTCAATCCCGGTCTCGAAGGCGGAGACAGAAGCAGCTATGAAGCTTTTAGGCAAAGACAAAAGCCCAGGCCCTGATGGCTGGACTATTGAATTTTTTCTTCATTTTTTTGACCAAATTGGAGATGAAATAACTGAAGTTGTAGAGGAATCCAGAATAAAAGGAGATATTTATAGACCTTTTAATTCAACATTTATTGCTCTCATTCCTAAAAAGAATGAGCCTGAGAGCTTCGAAGATTTTAGACCTATTTCATTGTGCAATTGTATTTATAAGATTATTTCAAAGGTTATTGCTCTCAGATTAGCTCCAATACTTTCAAGGAATATCTCCATGGAACAATTTGGCTTCCTTGATGGTAGACAAATTCATGAAGCAATTGGGGTTGCTCAGGAGGCAATTCATAGCATCAAGGTAAAGAAAAAAAAAGGAGCTGTTCTCAAAATCGACCTCTCCAAAGCTTTTGATAGGGTAAATTGGCTCTATCTTCGAATGCTCCTTACTCATGTGGGATTCAGCTACCCTTTTGTAAGTTGGATCATGGGATGCATATCAAATGTCAGCTTTGCCGTTTTGGTCAATGGAGCTGCTTCTCCATTTTTCTCCAGTCAGAGGGGCCTCAGACAAGGGTGTCCATTATCTCCACTTCTGTTTCTCCTTGTGGCGGAAGGTCTTAGCAGGCTGATCCATAAAGCCAGAAGTGCGGACAAGGTAAAAGGTATAGAGGTAGCTACAAATCTCTTTATCACACATCTTCTTTTCGTGGATGACATTTTAATATTCACAAATGGAAATTACAGCGAAATAAAGGAGTTAAAAAGTATCTTTGATCTTTTTCTTAAAGCAACGGGAATGCAGATAAACGCTATGAAATCTCAAGTTTGTATTGCTGAAATGGACAGAAGGGAAAGAAGCATTATAGCTGATCTGTTTCCGTTTCCTAGTCAATCTTTGGAGGTTCCTTTCAAATATTTGGGGTTTTGGCTAAAACCTGTGGCCTACAGAAAAGCAGATTGGAACTGGATTATTGCAAAAATTGAAGCTAGAATATCACACTGGAGTTATAAATGGCTCTCCAGAGCGGGCAGACTAACTCTCATTAAGTCGGTCTTGCTAGCTATTCCGGTCTATTGGGCAGCTCTCACCTGGATCCCCAAAGGTGTAATGGAAAAAATCAGAAGAATCTGCTGCAGATTTCTTTGGGCTGGTTCAAAGGATCTCACGGTGTTACCATGGGTGGCATGGGATAAAGTGGCCATATCAAAAGAATGGGGAGGCTGGGGGATCAAAAGGCTTCCTGATTTCAGCACTTCCTTGGCTGCAAAGTCGGGCTGGAGGCTCATCACCATAGAAAATCTATGGACAAGGGTGATTAAAAGAAAATATATCGACCCTATGCCTTTGGAAGATTGGATTCGGAGCCAGAATAAGAAGACAAAAAACTCTTCTGTCATTTGGAAGGCCACAGTGGATGCTTTCTCAGTGATTGAACAAGGATTAGCTTGGAAAGTGGGAGATGGCAGACAAATCAAGATTGGCAGAGATCCTTGGATTGGATGCAATGAAGCCTTCGCCTTATCGCCCGGGTTTATTCGCCATCTTGAGTCCAAAAATATTACAACACTAAATCAGGTGGCAAGAGATGGACAGTTCTCCATTTGGGGTCAGGTATGGAAGGATGATGAAGAATTAGGGATAAATATTAGATGGAAGAACGAATGGACAGGTTTCACAAAAGAACTTAAACGATCCAATGTTAGGATAAGGGAGGAACCTGACAGGCTAATGTGGGCTCACAGTAAATCGGGGGGTTATACACCAAAGGAGGGCTACTCTTTTCTCTTGGGCAAAAAAGGATGGGGAGAGCCGGATTGGTGGTCCAAAGCACTATGGAAACTTAAGAGCCCAGCTAAAGCAAAGCTCTTCATATGGTGTATTCTTAAAAAGAAGGCTCCAACATGGGAAATCCTTCAATCCAGGTTTCTCTTTGGTCCAGGACGTTGCCCCCTGTGCAAGGATGATGAGGAAACCTCAAATCATCTCTTCATCTCCTGCCTTTTCTCTCGGCAGATTTGGGGGGAGGTCTCGGGGCTTCTCAAGATTACTGCACAATGGGGAAATGAGCCGCTCGCCGAGTCATGGAGGAAATGGTGGCACACATACACAGAAGGGAATTTAAGGAACCTGCCTATCATTTTTTGCTGGGGAGTATGGCTTGCGAGAAATAAAAGTTTGTTCCAAGACCTTATGACTCCGCCCTCAGCTATAGCCTCTAACATCGCAGCCATCTATCTTTCTCTACCTCCCCCTGAAACTAAGAAAACCAGATCTGCTCAAAACAATCTCATAATCCAGGAGGATATTCCATGTGGTTTTTTTGATGGAGCCTCTCAAAATAATCGGGCTGGTGCAGGCATAAGCATTCACATCAACTCAGAAAACATTCTAAAAGCCTCTGTTGGGCTTGGATCGGGAACAAACAATTATGCAGAACTCTCCTCTTTGCGCCTCCTTCTTTGTTGGCTCCTTCACAAACATATCAATTCAATTCAGTTATTTGGAGACTCTCTAAATGTTATTAATTGGATCAATGGTTTAGCTGCTTGCCAGAATCAAATTTTAATGACTATTGTTGAAGAGATATTACACCTGAAGACTCTCTTTAACAGGTTCTCACTATGTCATATTTACAGGGAAAGAAACGAAGAAGCCGATCAGCTATCTAAGGCAGGTTTACTACAGGATCAGGACAGCTGGGAGATAGAAGAAATTTTACAGGGGCAGTCTGTCAGATCAAACCAGCCTCCATATGTTCAGTAGCTCTATCAACAGTCAGCTTTTTCCGCCCTTTTTTGTCGGCATTTCTCCAGTTTTACTAAATTTTTGCTGTTCACACTCATATACTTTTTTCTTATATACTGTCTCTCGGCAAATATTTCTCGGGGTCAGCTCTGATCTCTCGGCATATACTCTCGGCTATCTCACTCGGCATTTACTCTCGGAACATATTTCAGTTTTCTCCACTTTTGAATATCAAATTTTGTATATGTAACACAGTGATGGAGGACTATTTCTCACTGCTTTCACAGGATTTATGTCTTTCCATGTTGGAGACTCCAAATTTTTTTGAAATTTCCTGTATAAATTTGTTTTTATATCCTCCTCTTGGAGGATGAATGTATCAGGTATCAAACTCGAAAAATAGCTCCCCGCGGGTTGAGCTGTATCTGCACATTTAAGCCCTGTGCGGCTTATGAACTACTGGAACAAAACTTTTATTTCACTAATAAAAAGTTGCTTTTTTCCCCGGAAAAAAAGAAAAATTGGTAAATAACAATAAATAAAGTTAATAATAAAGAAATCTGGATAGAATTAAAATTAAATTAATTAATTAATCCATTAATTTCAAATTAATAAAATAAAAATAAAAATAAAAAGAATTAAAAGGAATTATAAAATAAATATAAATAAATTAACCTATTTATGAATTAAACTTATCAATAAAAACATTTTTAATTGATAAGTTTAATTGAGTCCGTGTTACCAAACAATTAATAATAACCAATGATTAACATTTGATTAAATAAATAAATAAAAGATTATAAATTAATTAATTAATTAATTGAAAATTAGGGCTAGATAGAAAAAATTGGTAAATAACAATAAATAAAGTTAATAATAAAGAAATTTGGATAGAATTAAAATTAAATTAATTAATTAATCAATTAATTTCAAATTAATTAAATAAAAATAAAAATAAAAATAAAATGAATTAAAATGAATTATAAAATAAATATAAATAAATTAAACCTATTTATGAATTAAACTTATCAATTAAAACATTTTTAGGTTCTAGGTAAAACAATAGGAATAAATTTATTAAATAATATTTTTTTTTTTTATAGAACTATTATATGAAAATAAAATAATAAATAAAAATAAAATAAATAAGAAATCATATATATAATTGTCGACTTCTTTATAAAAATTAGGGATCTAGGTTTATTAGACTCTTCTCTCAATAAGCTTTCATTCATATTCTATCTAATTTAGTCCTGATGATGGACCCCCTTTGGGGTTTGAAACGTTGACAGAATGAACACCAAACTGTGGATAATCCGGATCATGCCACTGCAAGCTTTCATTCATATTCTATCTAATTTAGTCCTGATGATGGACCCCCTTTGGGATTTGAAATGTCGACAGAATGAACACCAAACTGTGGATAATCCGGATCATGCCACTGCAAAAAACTACCACAGAAGCTTAAAATCTAACATATCTTCCCTGTATGGAGGGGAAATATGGAAGGAGGTCTGTCTTCTCGAAATCTTGAGGATAAAAATTGAGAGGAGAACTGTAGACCTGCAATTTATTAAACAATTTAGAAACAAGAAAATCATTCCTCCTTTTGCGAAGGTAAATCATAGACTATTTAATCATTATAATAATAAATCGTTTTTGAAATTAAATTTGGCCCTAATTCGAGGAGAAATCAGAAGGGCAGCATTAGACAAGCTCAATCGCTTGGTCCTTTCCACTCATCTAAAACTAACTATGATAGTCAGCGTCGATCTATGGAAAATAATTGATGCAAAAGCTGCATTGAAGGCCCAGGCACAGGGTAGAATTACCCGGGTAAGACAGTCCAGGAAGCTGTCCAAGCTGGAAGAAGGCGTGGGTTTACCTACTGTGAAAAGCAATCTAGCCTTAAAGGAAGACAACATAGAAACAATTCCAACGATTCCAACAAGAGACAGCGAAGAAACGAAAGGCAGCAAAAGTTCAGACAGTGTAGCGAAGGTTTCTAGCAGAATAAAACACGCTAAAATCATGAATGATAACACCTTGAAACGTGTTGAAATCATGAATGATAACGTGAACCCAATGGTTTCCTAAGCTGTTCCATGTAACTGCGTTGTTCCTTGCGAGCCACCAAAACCCATAATGGACTTATCCCACGCTGTTCCCTTCAGTTCCAGTCATACCTGTAACAGCAACAACATAAAACAAGCTTGTAATAACAGCAGTATCACTGTGAGCAGCGTGGTCTCCTGCGCTATCTCAGGCTTTGACAAAGGGCCTAACAACGCTGGTTATGACAATGATTGTAATAAAAGAAGCAACATAAAACATGCTTGTAACATCACCTGCTATATAAAACACGCAGGTAGTAACACCAGCAATATAAGCAATGACAAGGGGCCTAAATGCACTAGTTACAACAATGATTTTGATAAATCTGAAATTGATTCCATTATGGATGTAAATATCAAGGATGTTGAAATCAGGAACATTATATATAAAGACAGAAGCAGCATAGAAGATGTTGGAACTAATGCAGATTGTAGAATTAAAAATGATAATGCTACAGGTGATAATCAATTGAGAACAGAATCTAATAATCCCGACAATGGTAGGTTTGTTACTGGGAATGCCAATGTTCCAAATCATGATAAAAGAGTCGTTAATCTCTCATCCATAATGCTCACTTCTGAAGAAATCAATATCCTTAGCAAAGGATTGGGATTTGCGGTCTCTCCTAAGAACATTCCATTTGAAAGCATCATCTGCAACATTGAGAATGGGACTCAAGGCCTTTCATCAAACATTAAAGAGATATTAAGACAGGAATGTTCTATAGCTATGTTGAGGTCTAAGCGCCCAAAGAGTAACCTGAATAAAGAGGGGCGAGAGGCTCTTAGATCTCTCCAAAACAATGATAAGATAGTTGTTCTTAAAGATGATAAAGGAGGGGCCACTGTTGTGTTAAATAAGGAAGATTACATTCATAAAATGAATGAGCATTTAAATTGTGGGAGTTATAGAAGAGTCAACTCCAACCCTATTCCCAAGGTGATAAAACAAGTCAAGAAAGCCATCATGGAAACTAACCTGGAAGATAAAATAAAAAAGAAGTTGATTCCCTCCTGTGAGGTTATTCCTAGAATCTATGGATTACCAAAAATCCATAAGGAAGGGGTCCCTCTTAGACCAATTGTTAACACCATTGGTTCCCCTACCTATGAATTGGCTAAGTATGTAGCTAAGATCCTAAAGCCTCTGGTTGGTAACACAGACTCTTTTATAAAAGACTCAAATGATTTTGTAAAGCTTATTAAGAATAAAAAGGTGGATAAAGATGATATTCTAGTAAGTTTTGATGTGGTTTCTTTGTTTACAAAGATTCCTCTAGATGAAGCTGTTCATGTTATAAAGATGGCCACCGATCCTGAAACAACAAAGCTTGCAGAAATTTGTTTACGGTCCACTTTTTTCAGTTTTCAAGATCACTATTATGAACAAATATCTGGAGTCGCCATGGGTTCCCCACTCTCACCTATTGTTGCCAACTTATACATGGAGTACTTCGAAAGAAAGGCCCTTGACTCATATCCTTTGAAGCCAGCTTGGTGGAAAAGATTTGTTGACGACACTAACCTGAATTCGACTCATGGTAAGGCAGAACTGGAGAGGTTTTTCAATCATCTTAACTCTATATCTTCTGAAATCAAATTTACTATGGAGCTTGAAGAGAATGGTAAGATCCCCTTTCTTGATGTTCTGATCAGTAGAAAAGAGGATGGTACTTTGGGACACCAGGTCTATAGAAAGAAAACTCATACTGATAGCTATCTTCATGCTGACTCTTACCATCATCCTTCCCAAAAATCTGGCGTCTTAAACACTCTAGCTGTTAGGGCTTTCAGAATTTCTGACCCGGATCACCTAAAAGAAGAGATTGAACACTTAACCTCTGTCTTCAAAAGCCTTGGATACAAGGAGTGGAGTATCAGGAAAGCTATAAGAAGAGCTCAGGATAAGGTCCTCTCCAAGCGTCCTCCTGAAGACAAGAAAGAAAATCATGGGAAAGTTTACCTTCCATTCATCCAAGGGATTACAGATAAGATTGCAAAAATTTTAAGGAAGAATAACATAAACACTCAATTTACAACATGTGGAACTATAAGGCAAATGATGAGGTCGGTTAAGGATAACATTGATCATCAACAACTCAAGGGTGTGTACAAGATTGATTGCTCTTGTGGCAAGAGTTATATTGGGGAAACAGGTCGTTCTCTGAAGATAAGACTAAAAGAGCACGCAGCTGATATAAAGAATGAGAGGTTCTGTACATCAGCCCTTGCAGAACACTCGTCCAAAACCAAACATCATATGTGTTTGGAAGACGCTAAAATTATTGCAAGAGAGGATAATTATCATAAAAGAAAAATCAGAGAGGCCATCGAAATCATGAAATTTCCTTAGAACCTCAACAGGGACAATGGGAGTGAAATCAGTGGAAATTGGCTTCCCCTGGTCAGATAGATAAACCCCTCCATGGAGTAGCAGGGACTTTCATATTAATAAATTTAATGAATTAATTTAATTAATTAAATCAAAATTAATTGAATTAAATTAAAATTTAATTAATTAAATCAAAATTAAATTAAATTAAAATTAAATTAATTTTAATTTGATTAATTATATTAATTAAATTAATTTTAATTAATTCTAAATAAAAATAGAAATTAAATAAAATTACTCAAATAAATAATAATAACCTAGAAAATTAACTGAAATAAAATGAAGATTATAAATTAATTAATTAATTAATTAATTGATTAATTAGACAATTAGGGCTTTATAAACTAAACAATGAAATATGATAAATAACAATAATAAAATAAATTTTTTATTAATTAATCAATTAAATTTAAATTAATTAATAAAAATAAAACAATTAAAAGAATTATAAATTTATTACTTAATTAATTTTAAAATTAAATTTAATTAGATTAATTAAATCAAAATTAAATAAAGTAATTTAATTATTTAATTATATTGATTTTAATTAATTCTAAAATAAAAATTAATAAAATTAGTCAATTTATAAACTAAAACAATTAATAATAACCAATGACTAACATTTGATTAATAAATAAATAAAAGATTATAAATTAATTAATTTAATTAATTAATTAATTAATTGAAAATTAGGGCTAGATAGAAAAATTGGTAAATAACAATAAATAAAGTTAATAATAAAGAAATTTGGATAGAATTAAAATTAAATTAATTAATTAATCCATTAATTTCAGATTAATAAAATAAAAATAAAAATAAAAAGAATTAAAAGGAATTATAAAATAAATATAAATAAATTAACCTATTTATGAATTAAACTTATCAATTAAAACATTTTTAGGTTCTAGGTAAAACAATAGGAATAAATTTATTAATTAATAAATTTTTTTTATAGAACTATTATATGAAAATAAAATAATAAATAAAAATAAAATAAATAAGAAATCATATATATAATTGTCGGCTTCTTTATAAAAATTAGGGATCTAGGTTTATTTATTCCCAGGTCAGAAGACTCTTCTCTCAATAAGCTTTCATTCATATTCTATCTAATTTAGTCCTGATGATGGACCCCCTTTGGGGTTTGAAACGTCGACAGAATGAACACCAAACTGTGGATAATCCGGATCATGCCACTGCAAAAAACTACCACAGAAGCTTAAAATCTAACAAACCTATACATACTGAAAGGAGGACAAAAACAATGCTATCTACGCAAAATAGATTAAAACGGGTTATGGCACAGAAGATTGGGGCATCTAAGATTTTCTCAAATAAGAAAAGAAAACAGGCTCAAGGCAGTTCATGATCTTCCAGATATCAACATCCTAGAAAATACCATATGCAAACCATGTCAAGTCAGTAAGAAAACCAGAGTTCATTTCAGTGAAAAGGAAGGATCAGCAAGTAAGCCTCTTGAACTCATCCATACTGATTTGTGTGGACCAACAAGGAAAAAGTCACCTCGTGGAGAAGAATACTTTATTTTATTCATTGATGATTTCTCTATAATGTGTTGGATAGGTCTACTAAAGCATAAAGATGAAGCATTTGAAAATTTTAAAGCCTTCAAAGATTTAGTTGAAAATGAATCAGATCGAAAAATCAAATGTCTCAGATCTGATCGAGGGGGAGAATTCATATCAGATGAATTTTTTGATTTTTGTGAACAACATGGAATAAAAAGGCAGTTCTCTATTTCTAGAACTCCTCAACAAAATGGTGTAGTGGAAAGAAGGAGAAAAACAGTTCGACAAATGGCTCGAGCTATGCTTGATGAATCTGGAACTCCTTCCATCTTCTGGGGTGAAGTTGCATTTATGGCCGTGACTATTCTCAACAAAGAAAATGTTTGGGTAAATAGTGATCAAAATCCATATGAACTTTGGTATGGTAAGCCTCCTACTGTAAAACACTTTAGAGTTTTTTGAAGCAAATGTTTCATCAAAAGGACTAATGAAAAACTTGGTAAGTATGAACCCAGAGTAGATGAAGGAATTCTTCTTGGTTATTCATCTAGAAGTAAAGGATACAAATGTTATAACAAGAGACTTCAAAAAATTGTTAAATGGATTGATGTAGTAATTGACGAAGCATGAAAAAATCTAGAACAAACAAAGGATGATGAAAATGAGGATGACGATGAATTCTTTCCCATATCAAATAAAAGTGATATAGAGGAAGAAATCGATTAAGCATTAGAAGAAGATACAACTGACCGAGAAAATAATCCATCTAGATATGTTCAAAAGAATCATCCAGAATCTCAAATTCTAGGAGAAAAAGGGTCTGAGTACAGACAAGAAGAACTCTTGCAAGAACTTCCAGTTATCTAGAATTACTATCCACCATAGAACAACAAAATGTTAATGAATCTAGCAAATATGCATGTTGGGTTAAGGCAATGAATGAAGAACTTAACCAAATTGAAAAGAATGATATTTCGGAACTAGTTTCTAGACCTCTTAATAAAAATGTTATAGGAACAAAATGGGGATATTCAAGAATAAATTGAATGAAAATGGATAGGTTATTAGAAACAAGGCAAGACTTGTTTGTAAAGGGTATGCTCAACAAGAAGGTATATACTTTGAAGAAAAATTTGCACCTATTGCCAGACTTGAAGCCATAAGAACGTTTCTTGCTCTTTCAAGTTTTCAGAAACTCAATGTGTATCAAATGAATGTAAAATCTATATTTCTTAATGGAGAGTTAGAAGAAGTTTATATTGAGAAACCAGAAGGATTCATTCTAGGAAATGATGCAAATCTTGTATGCAAGCTCAAAAAGGCTCTTTATGGACTAAAACAAGCTCCAAGGGCTTGGTATTATAGCCTTGACAAATATCTACAACAACAAGGGTTCACAAAAGGATCTGTAGACAACAACTTATACACCAAGATTGAAAATGATAAAAGACTAATTATTGTTGTTTATGTTAACGATATCATCTTTGACAGCATGTTGTAGCAGCTACAACCACCCTCCAAAATTTTTCCTTAGCCTATTTTGGAGCCTCCCTACCAACCTTTCACAACACTTTGTCTTGCTTCGTTATGTACTCAAGCTTCATGTGCTTTCCTCACACAAAGGAAACTTGTCGATCATAGTTGATCCATTCCCCTCATAGGCTGCTTGCCCAGACTTGGTCCAACTACTGAATAAGCAGATGCCCCTTGAAAATTGTACATTTCTAGAGGGCAACCAACCTTCCCTCCAAGAATTGCGCAATCCTCTCTGACAGCCTGCTAGGCTCCAAGATTGTGCAATCCTGCTAGCCAACCCTCCTAGTAGGATTTGCACAAATTTTCCCAGAAGCAGGCTATCCAGCCTAGGATTTGTACAAATCTAGGAAACATTTAGCTGCTTTGCCCGGAAATTATGCAAATCTCCTAGGAAGCCATCCCAACTCCCAGCCAGAAATGCGCATTTTTCTCCAACAGTCGAGCAGTCTCTTGCATGTGCAGCTGAGCTGAGCGGTTCCCTTCGAGACCTAGCAAAACATACTCACATGCATGCGATGCTTCTCTCAAGATATCATGCAAAGGCATCCCTTGTTTTAAAGATCTATGTTTAGCAGTTGGAGGTTGCATGCAAGGAGCAATTCTGAAACCTCTCACCAAGTGTTGCTTCCCCTAGATTCGTGGGATGCGCATCATGACCTTGATGTTATCAAAACTCATCAACTAGATGCTCCAGAGCTCATTCCTCACATCAGCCTTGTAGCTCTGACATCCCAAATCACATCTAGGAGAAGTTGACATGTTTATCTCAACTGTTTTGGGGTAAGCCCACTTCCCATCCCGTGTGCTGCACTTCTGTCGCTTTTTGTGTTTTCACTTGTGGGAGTACTCTTTTCTTGATTTCTTTAAATGCTTGTTGTCGTTTACATATATACTAGCTTACCCTAGCTTTGTTTCAGTTTTCGTTGCTATCTCACTGTTGTCGCATGCATGAAACTATTTTGCACAAACGTTCACCCAACTGGCGAATTGCCTCACCCACATGCATGTTGATCTGTTTGTTGAATCTTTCATTTATGTTTTGCATGCACTGTCAATCAATTCTGCTATCACTTAGTGTCTCCATGCATTTACTGTCTTAGTTGATTTTAGTTTCCTGTCAGCAAGTCGGGCCAACCTTGGCTCGGACTCTGCCTTCACCGAGGCTGCATTACACAATTTCGGGAAGGAAGGCTCACCTTCCTCTCCATATTTGCACATTACTACATAACACTGGCCTCTAGGACTTTTTTGCGCATTTCTAGAGGACTGTGGCTGCTTGGCCCAAGAAATTGTGCAAATTTGTCCCTGGACCAGTAGTCCTTCCCAGCTAGAATTGTGCATTGCAAAATCCTAGAAGTCAGCAACCAGACTAGACTATGCATTGCGTAGGTCTAGCAGTCAGCCAATCTCCCAGCAGCCCAGACTGTGCCTTGAGTAGTCTTGGCAGTCGGTCTCCTGACCTCCCGGCCGAAATTGTGCAACCTTCATGATCATTTACCTAGGTATGTTGCAATTCAGTTCTCATGTTCATTTTGGTTTTCAACTGACAGATTTCTTGCTATGAGTGTCGCTATGTCTTTAGGTATCACAGGTGTTCATCTGCCTCTCAGTAGTACAGGTACAATGGTTTATAAGAGAGTAGATACGAAGACACCATTCAGAGCACGCTTGGGGATGAAGTTGATAAAGTTTCTATGAGCTTGCCTACTCACGAAGACATCAAGTTGTTCGTAGACAAGGATGTCAAGCAGAAGCATCACAACAAGCAGCATCATGAAAAACAACTGAAGGAAGCATACTAAATGTAGCGAACGCACCCAATGCAGTGAATGCAATGAATATAGAAAATGCAAGAGGAAGGTTGTTGACAAGACAGAGGCAGAACAAAGATGCAAGATCAAGTAGATCCACTGATAATGAAGGAAACTTTGGAGAATCAGTCTATGAGGTGACGATGCAACATGAAGATCACGCGAATGCAAAAGATGGAACAAAGAAGGAGTTTCATGTGCTGAAGCAGCACTTAGGAAGAACATGAAGCTGCATAGACAAGTGAATCAGTTACAATAGGAGTAGGAACATTAGTGGGCGCAACATGCACTCACAGATGAAAATGTGCCCGTACAAGCTAAGGATCCATCCTAGCAGCTGACACAAAGCAGACATGGTAAGCAGTGTTTTTGATCACATGCAAGGGATTCAACAGCATGCATGTCATTGAGCACACGCATGAAATCCAACCCATTCAACACACTCACTAAGGCAAAGAAAAGAAGAAAGTCCAACTGGGGCTAAACATGTACTTCAGTAAGTTGATGTGCAAGACCACTAGCACACACTTGAAGATCAGCACAGACACTATGCAGTAGTTTTTGCCAGTTCAACCATACCCAAGAATACCATGCGCATGTTAGCAGATGAGTTGGAAGAAGGGGCCAAACCAATGCATTAGTTGCAATGGAGGCAGAGTTCTCTTTAGCAAGATGTCACCATGAGGTGCATGCACACCATCACGGATGACCAAGCTTGGCATCAACTCACCACCTTCACCATCACAAGCATGTCAAAGAGTTGGTCTCATCACAACGGACCAAGTGTCAATTATGTCTTGCAAGGCTTGCTCAAGCCATGTTGTCTCACATGAGTACATGTGCATTGTAATGTTGAGTCATGTCAAGTGTAAGTCAAGTGCCAATGGTTGGATGTAACAATCATAGAGTAGGTGAAGAGTCATGAGGATAGTTGAACTGTCACAAAGGGGAATGTTAAGGGTCACCCCACCCTTTTCTATAAATAGTCCCTCATAACTCATTGTATGGGATTTTGGTCATCCAAGCTTCTACTAAGATTATCTTGAAGAAGACTTGGATAGTATTGTAATGCACCTTGGCTTCTCCACTGCACAGAGCTAGTGCATCTCTTTGGAGGAGTAGGTGGATGTGGTTGTAACGTTCCACTATTGGGGCTAGTAGGTTTACAAGGCTGTATTATATGATTGTGACTTACACTTCTTTATATAATAAGAGCCAACACATTTTCATGCATATGTTGTTATTGTAGTTGGACTGCTCTGATTGCTTTAATGATATATGTTGTTTAACTTACGTGCTTATGTATGAACTAATTCACGTGAAATTATATGAATCTTGTTGTTAATGTGTTTCATATGTTGATAATGATGTTACCGTATGTGTCGACTACTCTTCCAGAGATCAAACAAACCTTTAACTTGAACCTTGCCATAACAATCATTGCACTCGTCTCGGACTGATCCGTGAATGTTGTACGTGTTATCTTACCTTGTATGATGTGACTGTCGCATCCAAGTCGACTTCTTCACTGGAATCTGTGCATGTACTTTGTGTTGTGTGTTCCTAGCTAAGTTGGGGCTGATCCCTTTGAACCTGGAACTCACCTTCACCTCCTCCCCCCTTTGAAGTGTTGGAACCTCTCATACACCTTCCTTGACTCACTACATCAGTCACACCCTTGATGCTGACAGAGTTATCCTACTTGCCTTTGTACGACATCGCGGTTAAGGCATTACCTTATGACCCACTGCTGGGACTCCTACACCAAAAGGTTTGAGGTGTAATTGGGACTTCTTACCGGGGAGATCCCCTTGACATGTTGGTGGGTCTAGCACCGTCAACATTTCTAGTGCTAGAAGGAGGGCCTGATTACAAGAAGTGTCATCTCATCTAGTTTTGAACCTTTGCATATCTTTCATGGAGTCTTTCATTCTTCTTCCCCTGAGGTGTTTTTGGGATCGTGGAGATGTCTCCATCTCGGGGAAGCTTTTCGATCTCTTGTCCACTCAAACATATGATGGTGAAGGCAAAGTGGCTTGGCTTGAACACTTATATAATTTTCTTTCCATGATTTATGAGGAAGATGAGTTTTCTGATGAACATGATATTTGCTACATGCATACACACTTCACGAATCTACATTTCATTGGGTGCTCAGCCTACCGGATGAGACCGTGCACTCATTTGAGCACTTCTGTGATCTTATTGAAGACATGTTCTATCATTTTGATCTAAACCATCTTGACCAGAAACTATTACAGCAATGGAGGGCCCCACATGAATCCGTTATTGATTTTTGCCAACGCTTTCGTGACTTGCAGTTTCAAGCTCCGAGGAGCCAGATGAAATTTTCTTATCTTTGGGACTGGTTCGAGTACTACCTTAAGAAATTTTCCCATCCCAGGAGAAAGTTTGAGATCAAGCCTCACTCAACATTATTCCTTGATGGAGCTGCGCAATCTCATGTGGAATGTGGAAGCAAGCATTGTCTCAACTGACTATCCACCTTCCTCTTATTCAATATCTCTGCCACTGCCCAGTGATGTTGAGGATCATGCTCACAGACCTGGTCATCCTTCACACTCTCCCAACATCACTCCACTCAATTTTCACGTAGATTTGGTTGTGATTCCTTCGAGTTCTCATATGCATTCTTTTCTTCGACCTCCATCTTTGCACTTAGGTGTTCCTCGGGATGATGTTGTCTTGTGTTCATCCATTCCAGACTCTTCACTTGTTGTGATCGAGGAGAAACCCATTGACGGAGTTGGTGTTACACAACCAACATGCACTGTCATTCATGAAGAGTATGAGTGGGAGCTTGAACATCAACACTCGATGAAGGATGACTCCCTTTTATCTGAGCCCCCTCCATTCTTTCCAAACATAATTGGTGAACCTTCCATCCATGATTTCTCATGTGTGCCTTCATCCACGGATGCGCCCATTGTTGATATTTTGTAGGACACACTATATGTTAGCCCATCATCCAAAAATGGAGAGGACCAATCATTCATTGGAAATCCACTTGATCTTTCATCTTCCTTTTCTGGAAACACAGAGGGTGCACATCCTTCCTCCTCATCTACCCCTATGTGTGATTCGTCAAACCATGAGGATGCCGACCAACATCCTGAATTTTTTGATCTTGGTTGTCATGATCTCTTCATTTCATCATCTGACCATGATGTTGATTCACTTGTTATTAATCCGTGTAAGTGACTAGCCTACGAAGATCCATCTATCAACGAAGTCGAAACCCCACAGACCATCGAGGCACTTTAGCCTGAGCTGATGGTTATGTCAGGCCCTCCCTGTCTTGATGTTAGTTTTGCTTCCGATCAAGAAATTGTTCAAACTCTCAAGGCTCCTCATCTCTCATCTGTATGCACTCAAGATCAATCTAAGACTCAGATTCTACTTCCTCTACTTGAACTACACGATCCCATTGCTCATGCATTGGAGGTGTCTTACATTGCAAGCACTCATTCGCAACGCAAGTTATCTTTGTTTCATTCATTCACTTGCATGTCATAGTAAAGAGTGTGCTTATTCTTCAAAGTTGCATGTAGTGCCACACAACACCATGATAAGTCCACAGACTTCCCGTCATGCAGATTCACTCACTTATGTCTCGTGGGCACTTTGAATCACGAAGTGTGGCTGTCTTCATTGTTATATCTTTCTTGCTTACTGGTTCGCACAACTGGGTTGCTCGTGGACCAAGCCTTCACCAACATGGGTCTACCAATGCGTCGGTGACTGCATTGGAAGTATGACTTCATGTGATCAGGCCCATGCACAGTTAGTGTTGGAGTAGGAGTAGTGTTTTATTTCAATTGTTTGCTTGCATGCTTGTTTTATTACGTGTTTTGTTTGCTTATCTGTTTTCTCGCTTGTTTGTTTACTTGCTTCACTTTCGTTTTTTGCTTCTGCTCTTGATTTCCTTTGTTGATTGTTAGCTCGTTTGCTTGTTTCATTCATAGGCTAGTTTTGCATGAAACCATGTATAACTCTTGAAGCAAGGTGGGTAAAGTACAAGAGGTCTTGTACAACTATCATTACTTGGTTATCTGTCATCTTGCCTCTATATGATGAGCTTGTTACTTTTAGTCCATGATACGTCGAAGGAAAATACATACTGTTCGAAGTGAACCTTGGTGTAAACACAACACTTGCGCACTAACTAGTGTCACCTTCTCTAGTGGATTTTTTTTGGGTTAACCCTTTTCAGCTCAGTCAAGTAGAGTAAGGTGAGGGGGAAAGCCTTAACAAGCACGTTAGAAATAAAATAAACTACTTCTTTGCTGGAAAACCCTCTTCTGCTCTCAATAAGTCGGGATCCCTCTTCTGCCTCTGAAATGAATAAGTGATATGCACAATGAACATGAAAATGAAATAAAATAAAATAAAATATCAAAATAAAAAATGAATAAGGTGAAAGAAGAGAAAGGCTTCCTATGTAGGGAGGTGATGCAAGTAACTCCACAGGGGTACTGACCAAGCTCACTAGTAGCAGAGCCATGCTTGTGTTCCTATTTAACTCCATCAAGGTACTATCTAAACCTTATGGCAGTGGAGAAACACCAGAGATGTAACTAAGACTCTGACGACGATACCTCTTGTGAAGCTATATACCCCTCAACCCCAATCGAAAAAAATGTGTTGCCTTGGCATGGAATGTGTGTGAATTAACCAAGAGTATGGAAGATGCTACATCTTACATCAAGCTAGTGTGAAGCCAAGATGAGCTGAGGGCTGAACAATACTTCTAGAGGTGTTAGACTTGTTTTTCATGAAGAAGGTCCATTCAAAGAGATGGTAGTTTCCAAGTTTTGTAGTAGATACAACCACCCTACAAAAATTTTCCTTAGCCTGTTTTGGAGCCTCCCTACCAACCTTACACAACACTTTGTCTTTCTTCGTCAAGTACTCAAGATTCATGTGTTTTCCTCGCACAAAGGCAGCCTACCAATCATAGTTGATGCATTCCCCTCATAGGTTTCTCACCTGGACTTGGTCTAGCTACAGACTGAGTAGCTTCCCCTTGAAAATTCTGCATTTCTGGATGGCAACTAGCCTTCTCTCCAGGAATTGCACAACCCTCTCTGATAGCCTATTGGGCTTCAGGATTGCGCAATCCAGCCAGCCACTACTCCTAGTAGGATTTGCACAAATTTCCTAGAAGTAGGCTATTCAGACTAGGATTTGTGCAAATCTAGGCAACAGTTAGCTGCTTTGCCTAGAAATTACACAAATCTCTTGGGTAACCAATCTAGCTTCTAGCCAGAAATGCACATTTTTCTCTAGCAGTCAAGCAGTCTCTTGCATGTGTAGCTAAGTTGACCAGTTCCCTCTAGGACTGAGAAAAACAGACTTTCATGCGTGGGTTGCTTCTCCCAAGATAGCATGCAAAGGCATCCCTTGTTTCAAGGATCTATGTTTAGCAGTTTGAGGTTTCATGCAAGGAGCAATTCCGAAACCTCTTACCAAGTGTCGCTTCCCCTAGATTCATGTCATGCACATCACGACCTCGATGTTATCAAAAATCATCAACCGAACGCTACAGATCTCATTCCTCACATCAACCTTGCATCTCTAACATACCACATCACATCTAGGAGAATTCGGCGCATTCAGCTCAACTATTTTGGGGTAATCCTGCTTCCCATGCCTTGTGCTGCATTGTTGTCGCTTTTTGTGTTTTCGCTTTTGGGAGTACTATTTGCTTGATTTATTTGAATGCTTGCTATTGTTTACATATATAATAACTTTTCCTAGCTCTGTTTCGGTTTTCGTTGCTATCTCACTACTGTCACATGCATGAAACTATTTTGCACAGACGTTTGCTCAGACGTTCACCCAACTGGTGAACTACCTCACCCACATGCATGCTGATCTGTTTGCTGAATAATTCATTCATGTTTTTCATGAACTGTCAATCACTTCTACTATCACTTAGTATCATGATGCATTTATGGTCTTAGTTGCTTTCATTTTCCCGTCGGCAAGTCGGGCCAACCTTGGCCTGGACTCTGCCTTCACCAAGGGTGGATTGCGCAATATGGGGAAGGAAGGCTCACCTTCCTCTCCATATTTTTGCATTCCTACCCAACACTTTCCTCCAGGACTATTTTTTTCATTTTTGGAGGATAGTGGTTGCTTGGCCCAAGAAATTGTGCAAATTTGTCCCTGGGCCAACAGTCCTTCCCTACTAGAATTGCGCATTATGCAATCCCAACAATCAGTAGCGAAACTGGACTGTGCATTGCCCTTCCCACCGAAATTGTGCAACCTTCATGATCGTTTACCTAGGTATGTTGTAAGTCAGTTCTCATGTTCATTTTGGTTTTTGACTGACAGATTTCTTTCTATGACTGTCGCCATGTCTCTAGGTATCGCAGGTGTTCATCTACCTCTCAGTAGTACAGGTACAATGGTTTCTAGGAGAATAGAGATGAAGACACCATTCAGAGCACACTTGGGGATGCTGTTGATCAAATGTCTATGAGCTTGCCTACTCAGGAAGACATCAAGTTGTTCATAGACAAGGACATCAAGCAATAGCATCACAACAAGAAGCATCATGAACAACAACTGAAGGCATCATACCAAATGCAATGAACACAATGAATGCATCAAATGCAAGAGGAAGGTTGTTGACAACACAGAGGTGGAACAAAGTTGCATGATCAAGCAGATCTGCTAATAATGAAGGTAACTTTGGAGACTCAGGCTATGAGGTGACCGTGCAACATGAAGATCACGTGAAGGTAGAAGATGGAACAAAGAAGGAGTTGCATGTGCTGAAGCAACAACTCAGGAAGAACATGAAGGTGCACAGACAAATGAATGAGTTACAACAGGAGTAGGAACAACAGTGGGTGCAACATGCACTCACGGATGAAACTGCGCCCATACAAGCTAAGGATCCATCCTAGCAGCTGACACAAAGCAGACATGGTTAGCAGTGTTGTTGTTCACATGCAAGGGATTCAACAACATTCATGTCATTGATCGCATGCGTGCAATCCAACCCATTCAACACACTCACCAAGGCGAAGACAAGAAGCAAGTCTAACTGGGGCTAAACATGTACTTTGGTAAGTTGAAGCGTAGGACCACTAGCACACACTTGAAGATCAGCACGAGCACTATGCATCAATTGTTGCCAGTTCAACCATACCCAAGAAGACCATGCACATGTTAGCAAACAAGTTGGATGAAGGGGCCAAACCAATGCACCGGTTGCAATAGAGGCATAATTTGCTTCAACAAGATGTCACCATGAGGTGCATGCACACCATCACGGACGACCAAGATTGGGATCAACTCACCACCTTCACCATCACAAGCATGTCAAAGAGTTGGTCTCATCATAGCAGACCGATTGTCAGTGATGTATTGCAGGGCTTGCTCAAGCGATGTTGTCTCACATGAGTACATGTGCATTGTAATGTTGATTCATGTCAAGTGTAAGTCAAGTGTCAATGGTTGGATGTAATAGTTAGAGAGTAGGTGAAGAGTCATGAGGGTATTTGAACTATCACAAAGGGGAATGTCAAGGGTCACCCCACCCTTTTCTATAAATAGCCCCTCATAACTCATTGTATGGGTTTTTGGTTAGCCAAGATTCTACTAAGACTATCTTGAAGAAGATTTGGACATTATTGTAACATGCCTTGGCTTCTCCATTGCATGGAGCTAGTACATCTCTTTGGAGGAGCAGGCAGATGTGGTTATAACGTTCCACTGTTGGGGCTAGCAGGTTTACATGGATGTATTGTATGATTGTGACTTATACTTCTTTATATAAAAAGAGCCAGCACATTTTCATGCATATCTTGTCATTATAGTCGGACTGGTCTCGTTGCTTTAATGATATATGTTGTTTAACTTACGTACCTGTGTATGAACTGATTCACATGCAATTATATGAATCTTGTTGTTAATGTGTTGCATATGTTGTTAATACTATCACCATCTATGTCGACTGCTCTATCAGACATCAAACAGACCTTTCACTTGAACATTGCCATAACAACTGTCGCACTTGGCTCAGATTGATTTGTGAGTGCTGCACATGTTATCTTACTTGATGGACTACTCCACTGGAAGATATGCATGTCCTTTGTGTTGTGAGTTCCTAGATGAGTTTTGATTGATCCCTTTCAACCTGGAACTCACCTTCACCTCCTTCCCCCTTCGAAGTGTTGGAACCTCTCATACACCTTCCTTGACTCACTACATCAGTCACACCCTTGTTGCTGACAAATTTATTCTACTTGCCTCTGTGCGACATTGCAGTTAAGGCATTACCTTACGACTCATTGCTAGGACTCCTACACAAAACGGTCTGAGGTATAATTGGGACTTCTTACGGGGGACATCCCCTTGACATGTTAGCGGGTCTAGCATCGACAACACAACAATGAAGAATCTATGAGTTAGAACTTTGCTTCGGTTATGCAACAAGAATTCGAAATGTCCTTACTTGGTGAACTTACTTATTTTCTTTGTCTACAAGTACATCAAACAAAAGATGGTATTTTTCTTTCACAAACTAAATATCTCAAGCAGATTTTGAAGAAGTATGGAATGGAAGATTCTAAACTAGTATGTACTCCAATGATAATAGGATGCAGTCTCAGTTCAAACGATGAATCACCTACATTGAATCAACCAGCATACAAATATATGATTGGAAGTCTTCTCTATCTAACAGGTACCAAACTTGATATCATGGATGCAGTAGGAATTGTTGGAAGGTTCCAAGCAAATCCAAAGGAATCACATCTTCAGGCTGTAAAAAGAATATTCAAATATCTTCAAGGAACTCAAGACTTTGTTCTATAGTATCCTAAAGATACAAATCTTACTCTTCATGCATAAACAGATGCAGATTCCAGGAAATGTTGATGATCGGAAAAGCACCAATGGAGGTGCATTCTATATGGGATCACAGTTAGTATCTTGGTTCAATAAGAAAAAAAGTTTGATTGCCTTATCTATAGCTAAAGCAGAATATGTGGTTACTGCATCTTGTTGCACACAACTACTCTGGATGATGCAAACATTGCAAGACATTCAAATCACATTTTCTCCACCCATCTCCATTTTATGTGATAATACAAGTTCCATCAGTATTTTGAAAAATCTAGTCATGCACTCCAAGACCAAGCACATACCCATTAAATACCATTTTCTACGAGAACAAGTGCTTGAACAAAAGGTTAAATTGGAGTATCTTCCCTCTTCACAAAAGGTTAAAGTACTGATATATTTACCAAACTGCTTCTCATAGAAACATTTGAATATCTCAGACAAAAGCTAGGAGTAGTTTCTGCATCATCCTGCTGTTAAATCCAGTTCCTAGAAGAAGGTTCCTATACATGGGTTTCATGAAGGATAGTCATGTATATACGTGACTTTCTGTTGTTGCAGGAACATATATGTTTTTCTGATAGAAAAACAATGAGTCAGACTCTGTCATGGGTGATCAGTCTGATATTGATGATTACAGTATGCTGATATGCTATTTTCATTGATTTTTATCTTCCTGGTGAAGATGCCTTGATGAATGATTTGTTGACAATGCACAGGTAGCATTGGTTCAAGGGGAGAATTAGCCTTCACAAACATTCTACATTATTGGCATTATGGTTGCTAATTTTAGCTATGATTTCAGATATTCATTATCGCTTAGGTCATGTAAAGATCTAGGGTGTAATATGTCTCCTTTTATCATAGTCTATTTTTTGAGTCCTATTGGACATATGATTTAATTTGTATCCCCACTATGTATGGGAAGGATGATGTAATAATTGTTATATTCCAGTCATGTATAAACAATTGGTATATCCCCACCTGGTTGGGTGGATGAGTCAAATTTGGTGTATCCCCATTTGGATGGGTGGTTGATGTATGTATGAGTCATTGGTGATAGGAAGGTCATACTCACATTTTTGAGTTATAGATTCATGTTATTATTTTGAAAAATATCTCTGTAGACTCTACATGTACTCAACGGGAGCATGGACAACATAGTGTACCTTGAAGGGGGAGAATATCTTGGTCCGCCCTTTTCCCTTGATGTCAAAGGGGGAGAGAGTATTTTGGTGTTGCTTGATATCTCTAAAAGGTTCAACAACTTGAAGCAATCAACACCCATATGGTTTCCATCAAGTCCAAAGGGGGAGATTACTGGCATTATGATACAAGTGTTGTCCTTGATGGAAACTCACTAACAGGTCCATTCAGATTTGATAAAAGGCAACTCACATTGTAACAGGTCAATTCAGAGGTAACAGGGCATTGGTACGGAAGAACAAGAAGTTGGAAAAAAGGTCTACTAGTAAGAATCAAGAAGTTGAAGTAAAAGGATGTTGTAAGGTAGTTTAAGTTGTATACGTAGGATCACTTTGATAAAGTAGTGTATACACGTGGGTTAACCGAACAAAAAGAGTGTATACGTATGAATGCACTTTCACAAGAGGAAAATCACGTATGGGCTGGAAAATCAAGGAAATTCAAGATTAAAGAAAACTAAGGGTCAATACCATGGTAGTAGCCCACAGTATTGAGCGGAGTAAAGACTATTTGATCCTGACCAAGAATACCATAGGTTCTAAGTGTTGTTTTGGTTCAAGGTATTGAGGAAGAACAAAAACTATTTAAGGAGGAGAAGATCAAAGGGTCAAGTGTGCAGGTGAAAGGGTTTCTAAGGAATACTTCTATTTGAGGTATATTTTATGTTGCAGGGGCTATGATTATGATATAATACGAAATATTGTGTGCACCTTGAATTCAATGTTGGATCAGGATCATGAGAGCTGAAATGACTTATCATTGAATGATCTGATATTAGTTAGGCTAGATCTTATTGCTTACACATGTTTTATTCTTTAAATATCATGATCTGGGTATGTTGGAAATTTGGAATAGCAGCGAAGTTGTAAGTTAGTATTTGTAGACATATACATTGGTTTTCCTTGGTGAAGCGTGTATGCACACTGGTTCAAACCATCCAAGTAGTGTATACAAAAGAAAATCATGTTAATCAGAAACGACTGATCTATCTGATCAGTGCTATTGGTTTACTATTGTTTGTCAATGATGTCTTCTTAGATTTGAAAGTAGAACTAAATGCATAAGGATATTGAGTTTGATTGATTGATTAATTAACTGAGAAGGGCGATCTTTACTGCGGAATCTCTAGATATCCGTAATTTGACAGTAGATGTTCAGAATATTAGTGGTTGGTACAAATTTGATTCAAAAGTTTTATGTTTGTTGGTTTTAACCCCCGTATAGAAATTACTTGCATACGAATTCTAAAACATAGAAAATAAACAATAGCCAGAGCATAACACATAAAACACATATACACATGTTTTTCCTTGGATCCCAAAACCAGGATTACCAGCTTGATTTTTCATTATGTTCCTTTCAATGTTACAATACATATATATACATGCTGAAGCATCCAATACCATGGACTGAAAACCATCGTGCCCAAAACCATGTGCAAAAACCATGCACAAAACCATAGGTAGGTATGCCCAACCTAATATAGGGTCCAAAAAAATTTCCCCTAGCCAATGCCCCAGTCCTCATAGAGGGGAGCTACCCACCACCCTGAAACGCCCTGGACAGGGGGTGTTGCAGCCCCCCAGCTAGGTAATTGGCACAATGAAGGGGGTCTTCACCCCCACTCTAACCCCCTGGTTAATTATGTAGGCTAGTCATGGAAAGAATATAACATAACCCAACATTCTCCCACTTGTTGTTTTCTATCCATAGGGGGCTACAGGAGAGCTTAGTCATTTATGTAGCCCTAAAATGCCCATTGTTTCTCTACACCAAGAAAACTTCTTAGAGCTCACATATTTTGTCAATGCATCTGCAGTATTCTTCAAAGTGTCCACCTTTACCAGCAACACCTTTTTGTCTAATATCATATCCCTCACAAAGTGATACTGAACATCAATGTGTTTTGTCTTTGAATGATAAGCACTTTGGCTGTCATAGTCTATCCTTATAGCTCCCTGTACTAACCCCATACTTGAACACAATCTCTATAACCAAACTGCTTCCTTGCTTGCATGAGTGGCTGCCATGTATTCTGCCTCTATAGTTGATAGTGCCACTACAGATTGTTCCTTACTCATCCAACTAACTGCACGTCCAAATAGGTTAAACACATACCCACTTGTAGATCTTCTTTGATCCAGATCTCTAGCTCATTCTGCATCACTAAAGTCACGAATATCCAACACTCTGTCCAATCCTGGTCTTCCTTGGTAGCACAATCCATAATCATAGTGCCACGCAAATACTTGAAAACCAGCTTCAATATTGTCCAATGCTCCTTCCCTGGTTTTGACTTAAACCTATTTAATACTCCCACTACATATGCAATGTCTGGTCTATTACAAACCATTGCATGCATTAGGCTACCTACTGCACTTGCATATGGAACATGGGACATGTCCTCTTCCTCTTCTTGTGTCTTGGGACACTGTTCAACATATAAGTTTACACCTACAGGAATAGGAACCTTCACTGGTTTACTATCCTGCATATTAAACCTCTGCAATATTATCTTGACATACATCCTCTGGTTTAACAGAGCTTCCTCTTTGCCCAATCTATTTTAATTTCCATGCCCGAAATATAGTTTGTAGCACCAAGATATTTCATGTCGAATTTGGAGGAAAATTGGGTCTTCAAATCCTGGATAATTTCTTTGTCATTCCCAACTAGAAACATGTCATCTACATACAAGACCAGATAAATAACATGGTCACCAATTAATTTAAAATACACACAATGATCTTCTTTGCTTTTAGTGAAGCCAAGTCCCCGTATAAATCTATCAATCTTTTTATACCACATCATCAACAGCCAAAGTCCCCTTCATCAACGTCTTGTTCATTCTTTCTACAACTCCATTTTGCTCAGGTGTGTATGGAGTAGTCTTCTATCGGGTTATACCACACTTCTTACAGAATTATTCAAATTCCTTGTTGCAAAAATCTCCATCCTTATCTATATTTAGCACCTTTGTCTTCTGCCCTGTTTGCTTTTCCACCAGAGCCTTAAATTCTTTAAGCCTATCAAAGACTTAAGATTTATTCTTGAGGAGATATATCCATGTATTCTTTGAGAAGTCATCTATAAATGATACATAGTACACAAACTTACCCAGTGATGGAACCTTCACAGGTCCAAACACATCATTGTGCACAAGCTCTAATATTTGTTTTGCCCTCTTACCACCAAAGGGGAAACTCACCAAATTCTGCTTCCCATATACAAAATTTTCATAGAAATGAAAATCCAGAGAGCTATTAGTCATACCTTCTACAATACCTTTACCATGAAGTATTTGAAGGAATTCTAACCAATATGTCCAAGCCTTTGATGCCATATCATGGTGTTTTCTCCAGAGACCACTAGATTTTTCGCTCCACTTTCAGGGACCACAAAACTGTTGCACCCATCAACAACAGTTCTATCTTGCAGCTTGTGCAGAGTTCCAATCCGAACTCCCCAAATCAATACTAGTGCTCCCTAAACCATCTTGTAGGTATCCTTCTCGAACACTGTTTTTACACCTGCATCATCCAAATTTCTTACAAAAATCATATTTCTGGCCAATGCAGGAATATGCAGAACACTTAGAAGTGTTCTAACCCTTCCAACTTGCAACTTCAACTTTACTTTTCTACGACCAATGAGTCTAGCCTTCTTGTCACCCCCCGAGAAGACATCACCACCATCATATATTTCATACACATAGAACCACTCTCTATGGGAGTGAAGTGAAAGGATGCACCTGAGTCAATCAACCATGCCTCATGATCTACATGTGTACTTGAAGAAGCCAAGTACACATCCCCACCTTCATTTGAGGTAGTTTTCTCCTCTGTAGAAGGAGCATCATCAGATCCCTTTCCTTTGTCAGGAGATTTAGATTTATAGTACTTTTTGTAGTGCCCTTCCTTTCCACATTTCTAGCACACCACCTTTACAGGCTTTCTTGGATATTTAGATCTCCCTCTAGATTTAGATCTCCCACTCGATGACTTATTTTTTTTATGTTTTGGTACCGTCCTTGTACAGACAAGGCATCACCATTCTGGCTCTCCATATTTTTACGTCTCATCTCCTACGTCAGCAAGGATGAGACTATTTCTTCAAAGTGCAAGGCAGTTGCATTGCTACCTATTGCAATAAGTAGACTATCCCACAAATATGGTAGAGAACACAACAAACTGATGCACTTATCTTCATCTGAAATTTTAATATCAATAGACAATAACTGGCTTACCACAATATTAAATGTGTTCAGATGCTCTGTCACCGAGTCTCCATCTTTCATCCTCATGTTATATAGCTTTTTTCGTAGGAACAATTTATTCACCAGAGACTTAGATTGGTACAAAGTCCCTAATTTGTCCCACAAAGCCTTCACCGTAGCTTCGCCTGAAACATTCAGCAATATTGAATCTAAGATACACAATCGTATTTTTCTCTTTGACTTCCGATCCAAATTCTTCCATTCTTCATCAGAAACTCCCGTTGGTTTAGTACCTGGATATACTGTGATCCACTAATCTTTATCCACCAACAAATCCTCCATCTTAAGTTTCCACAACTCAAAAAACCGACCATTAAATTTCTCGATCTCTATATTTCCACTGCTCGCTATCTTCTTTCACCACCAGAATCGATCCCGCAGATCTCCCATTGAACAAGGTCTACCACAGGCCCGAGCAAAACCCCTTAGCAAAAAAGGCGTCCCCTTGAAGCCAAAACAACTCTAATACCAATTCTAGGTTTTTAACCCCATACATAAATTACCTGCATATGAATTCTAAAACACAAAAAATAAACAATAGTGATAACATAACACATAAAACACATATACACAGAGATTTTCCCCTGGATCCAAAAACCGGGACTACTATCTTTATCTTTCGTTATGTTCCTTTCAATGTTACAATACATATATACATGCTAAAGCATCCAATACCATGGACCGAAAACCATCGCCCAAAACCATGTGCGAAAACCATGCACAAAACCATAGGTAGGTACGTCCAACCTAATATAGGGTCCAAAACGTTTTTCCCCAAGGTGTTGCCCGAACCCCATAGAGGGGGGATAACTCACCACCCTCAAACCCCATGAATAGGGGGGGCTGCCGCCCCCCTTGTGATCCCCCTGCTGCGCAATTGGCGCAATGAAGGGGTGGCTCTGGCCCCCCCTTTAACCCCCCAGTTAACTATGTAGGCTAGTCATGGAAAGAATATAACACAACCCAACAATGTTTCAGTAGTTTTGGAGGTATACGCAAGTTTGGGTAAAGGAAGTAGCATATGCATGAAGGTTGGGTTCATTAAAGTAGCGTATGTATTCTGATGTATGATTCTTGACATTGCAACTAGTTTTGAATGAAGATGTAGGTTTCTGGGTTTAGCACAATGTTTTGGTGACAATGATCTGACTATTCAGATTGACTGATTGTTGGTTGATGTAGATATTATTATAGAGTTTGAGTTTTAAAGTTTCTGATGGGTCCATGTGAAAATTTGATGAAAGGAGGCCTTCATCTTGTGTTGTTGTGTACCTGGTGCATCCAATCTGAAAATTTATGAAATGTGGTCCTTGGAGGAAGAGAGAATGTTGTAGCCTTCTGTAGGTCAGCACCTATGTACTAGTAAAAATATTGGCTAGGACAAGATCTAGGGGGTTGTAGCTCCCTTCAAGTAGAAGTTGGAGAATGAGAGAAGGTTGTAGCATTTAGCAGGTGGGTGCCTGTGTACTGGTGTGAATCTGCACTAGTACAAGATTGTAAACAATTTTTTTTTATATTAAAAGTAAGGTAGAGACGAAAACAATAGGTGGTTTTTCTCCCACATTGGGTTTCCACCTAAAATATTGGTGTTCATGTGTATTGCTTGTGTGTGATAGTTTATTATGTTATTACTGCACATAGTTACTGTATAATAAGACATTGATGCTCTGATTAAAGATCAACACATGATGAATTAACTAAATCATAAGTTCTTTGGGTATACACTAGTTTCCTTAATCACAGTTGCGTGCACACGTAAGTTCAATTCACTGGGAAATGAAAAATTATTGAATTGTAAATATTGACTCACGCCCCCTCTCAATATTATTTCCAGCACTCTTTGGCTTGATGCGTAAGTATACATGCTCCCCAACTTGAAACTCCTTGAATTCTCTATGTTCATCCACATAACTCTTCTACATGTCTTGTGTTGCCTTTAATGTCCTTTTATTAACCTACATCTCCTATTCGATCTCTTCCAACATATTGGGTCCAATCAACACCTTTCTCACTAGATAAATCTAGATCATAGAAGTATTACAAATCCACCTATAGAGACCCTCAAATGGACTCATCTTCAAGGATTCTTGATACCCATTATTTTAAGAAAAATCTATCAATGGAATATACTCCTCTGAATGCCTCTACTAATGCATGAAATACATCCTCAACATATCCTCAAGGATCCTTTTAACCCTCTCCGTCTGTCCATATTTCCACAGGTGATAAGCTGTACTAAAGGCTAACTTTGTTCCCAAGGCTACAAAAACCTCTTTCAAAAACTTAGTAGTAAACTCAACATCTTTGTTTGACATAATATTCTTGGGAACTCCATGTAACCTCACTATATACCTGATAAAAACTTGAGCCACTTCACTAGATGAATTTCTATACTTCACCACAATGAAGTGAGCTACCTTACTCAACTTGTCAATCGCAACCATGGAGTCATGATGCCTCAATGTCTTAGGAAACCCTATAATCAAGTCCATGGAAATGACCTCCCATTTCCATTCTGGAATTAGAATTGGCTACAATAAAAGAACTGGATGATTGCATTCAGATTTCAATGTTGACAATCCAAGCACTTAGCAACAAACTTAGCCATCTCGTTTTTCAAATTCAGATAATAGTAGAACTTGTTAACAACTGTCAAACTCTTCTGATGCCTGGGGTGGCCTGAATATGGCTTGACATGAAACTCTCTCAAAATAATCTTATTCAACTCACCATTATATGGAAAATAAATGTTTATCCTAAATCTAACCAAGCCATTTTCTATGAGGCAATACTCCTCATCTTGATCACCCTTACCCTATTATTTCAATCTCTACTTCAGTTATTGATACTTATAATGATGTTTCCCTACTTGTAAGATACACTCTTATAAATCTATCCCATAAGATATCACAATTGAAATATCATTCACCTACACTCCCCTACTGAAAGCATCTGCAACCCAATTCTCTTTTCATTTGATGTACTTGAAATCAAAATCAAACTCGCTGAGAGTAGCCAACCGTCTAACTTTCCTTACATTCATATTGGGTTGGTCAAACAAATACCTTAATCCATTGTGATAACTCATCAAGATGAAGCTCCCGTGAAGGATGTAATGTCACGACATATTCAATGCATGAATGATAACTTCCAACTCAAGGTCATGAGTCACATAATTTGGATCGTGCTCATTCAACTACCTTGATTCATAGAAAACCACTTGTCCTTCCTGTTTGAAGACTCCACCAAGTCCTTCCTTACATGCATCTATTCAAACCAAAAAATCCTTTTTAGGATCTGTAATATTCAAAATCAGAGCATTGGTAACAAAGTGCTTCAGCTGATCAAATATCAATGGACCCTTACCGGTCCATTCAAACTTATTTCCTTTTCTCTGCAAAGATGTGATAGGATATCCAATCTTCAAGAAATTCCTGATGAACCTCCTATAATAACTTTCTACTCCCATGAATAATATGAACTTATCCAAATTCTTCGAAGTTGGCCACACCGCCTTAATCATTTTTGGATCCGCTACTATCCCTTCCTTAGAAACAACATGTCCCAACTAAAGAATATTATACTAAAAGAAGTTATAGTTACTAAGCTTGGCATACAACTAATTGTCTCTTAACAATCTCAATTCTATTGCTAGGTGCTCTACATGATCCTCCTCATTCTTTGAATATACCAATATATCATCAACAAATACTATCACAAACTTATCTAGTTAAGGGCACAAAACATTTTTCGTCAAATACATGAAGGTGGTTGGAGCATTGGTAAGACCAAAAGTAACCACCACGAACTCATGGTGCCCATATCTTGTACAAAATGTAGTCTTCTAGATGTCTTATCTTTTGATGTGCACCTGATGGTATCCTTATCTCAAATCAATCTTTGAAAATATCACTGCTCCCTTTAGCTGATGAAATAAATCATTGATCCAAGGAAATGGGTTCCTATTCTTAATAATCACCTTGTTTAGATGCCTATAATTAATGCACAATTTGATAGTTAGGTCCTTCTTCTTTACAAACAACATTGGTGCAACTCAAGGCGACAAACACGACCTTATGTATCCCTTATCAAGCATCTCTTTAAGCTACAAATTTAATTCCACCAACTCCATAGTGCTCATCCTGTATGGTGCCTTAGATGCTGCTGCTACTCCTGGTAGAAACTCAATAAATAAATCCACCTCTCTATGAGGAGGAAACTTTGGAATCTATGCAGGAAACACATCCTGAAACTGCTTTAAGAAAGGATACCTCCTCAGGACTTCATCATCCTCAACATCCTTCCCTTTGTCACTGGAAACATGAATTACAAAAAATACACACCCTTTCATGAAATTGCGCTTAGCTTGCATAGTTCTAACCATTCTCACTGATGTATGCTTCTTCTTTCCCTAGAATATTCTCTTTTCTCCCTCATCATCCAGGCACTCAATGGACTTATCATAACAATCAACCTTTTTCCTATGAGTAAATGGCCAATCCATGCCCAAAATCATGCTATATGAACCCAAAGGAAGCACATTTAGGTGTGTTGTTGTAGGCATGCCATTAGGCTCAAATGCATAAGATCTCACCCAATGATTGACTCTTCTCTTGGTCCCTATAGCCAACTACAACAATGAAGATTATGCATGGACTTTTTTACTCAAACAACACTGATCCACCAGTTTGGGGACTAACATAGCTACAATTAGATCCAATATTAAGAAAAATGGAAGCAAATTGATCATGAAGCTTACCTTCCATCTCAATAATATATGTCTGATGGTTTGCCTTCATGTTATCAAGTGTTGCATAGATTTGGAGAATGCTCTAACCAACATACCCAATTTTTTGTGCCTCCTAAGCACCGTAGATCTATGGCCTCCCACGTCGGTATAATGGACAATAATTCTTGAGATGATATTTACTACATGTCCAACACTTCAACAGATCATTTTTGTTGCCTTTATTTAGTTGTTCTCTAGGTTAAGACCCATGTCCTTTCTAAGCTACTATAAAATTCTTATGAGGGGCTAAATTTTTCTTGTCACTTGCATCCTGAGAACTTCCTCGCTTCTTGGGACATTTTTCTTTAGTCTTCTCATTACCTTTCAATCCAACCTTGAACTCAAGCTTACACTTTGAATACTCATAACAATTCTTGAACTTCCTGATTCCTTCCTCCAATGACAAAGGCTAATCAAACTCAATCTGATCTTTTAATGACAATGGTAATCCACTGATGAACCTTTCAATATTTTCTTTCTCATCCTTGAGATAGGGAATTGTTGTGGCCACAACCACCACCCTATTAAAACTTGCTCTGGTAGCAAATTTGAATGGGTCCCTAGAAGTTTGATCTTACACTTCTCCGAATGATCTATTTTTTAACTTTGTGTTGAGTCAAAGCTTCAATTCTTAATGGTCAAGACCCCCTTTAATAGATCTCTGCTGCATGGTTCATTCATGACCCAGCCCAACCCTTCATTCATTTCCTTCATCGGGACTTTTCAATCCCCGTAAACCTTCACGGTGCTCTATGCTCACGCATATAACCAACCCCAACTCTTTATTATGGTTGTATTTGGATTCAACCCACAAAACCTTCTATCGCACCTTTATTCCCATTATAACTCTTTATAATGGAAATGCTTCACAAAACATGCATAACATACCCTTTTTCGCTTATCGCAATCAACATGCGTACCATGATACACCGGACCTGACGACATTATTAACCATAATATATATATTTTCGGGTCTGGAGCCTTTCGCATATCGCAATCGGTGGGAGTCAAAGCTGAGCCATAAGGCCGATGCGATACAGCAGACCCGACAGGACTATCAAGTATAATACATACATTATCGGGTCACTTCCCCAATCGCATATCGCAATCAGCGGAACCCAAGGGTTATATATAAGGTGCACTGTGATATACCGGACCCGCCGATAACTATGAATTCAGGTATATAGTATTTCAAGTCCAGCCTTATGGTTGGATGCGGGTTTTCCCATGTATTCCCATGTTTTCAATAAAGTGTTGTGGTCTGGTATTTAAAAGGAAAAGCCCATAGGGTGGACCTGCTGGGACTATTAAGCGCAGCATATATATATTTCGGGTCCAGAGCCCATCGCATATCACAATCAGGCTTCAATGAAACCCAAGGTCCATTCACTCGCCATTGAAGCATTGCGATGCGATATGGCGGACCCAACGATAACTATAGGCCCAGGTGTATATTATTTGAAGTCTGGCCTTATGGCTTAACCGTGGATTTCTTGTGTTTTCCTATGTATTGCAATAAAAGGCTGTGGTCCGGGTTTTCAAGGGGAAATTCCATAAAGTGAATGGTTCACTTTTGAAGCATTGATTAATAAATCCTTGAGTTAAAATGAATATTATGGGCAAAGGAAATACCCGTCACAGCGGGCTCGGTGGTTTGATAATTATAGTTGCTATGCATTGCAAGATTAAAATAAAAACTGTGGCTAAATGAAAAGTTTGTTTGTGATCATATTGTCATGTTGCATAATCCTAAAACTAATATTAATTATCTCTATAGGCAAGGAGTGAAAGATGCATGAGCAGATCAGGAGAGTTCATACATGTGGATGTGTTCCGTTTAAAGATCTGGCCTTAGGCATTCTCGGTTGGGTTTCCACGCATTGCCTATGTATTCTGAAAGTGAAATTGTCCCAGGTTTCATCATGAAGAGATGACACATAGTCATCATCTTCTAATCAACATCCATTCATTTCCCCAGGAAATGAAGCGCTTTGGCATATATGCCTTCAATGTGTCAGCGGTTACATCAGCTGTTCTATGTCTGTGTATTTTGATTTGTATATTGAAAAAGAAGGGAGGTGATTGATTCATTTGGAATTGGAATCTATATATGATGTTTAATCTCTTTTGTTATGCTCCTGTAGGATAGATTAGAATAGTTAGGATTAGCATAAGTAGTTAAAATTAGTGTAGATAGGATTTGATACTTATAGGTTAGTTGTTTCTCTTTGTTGATTTAATTGAAGTCTTCCTCCAAGAAGCAATATTTCAACACATATAACAATTTACGGGGTCCTTTAAAACCCGTCGGAACTAGCCATTCCAAATGAAAGTAGATCTAATTGGGGTCTGCAATTGGGTTAGTTCCCCTTGTTGGCATAGTGAAAACTTGCCTTGTCAACAAATTGGTGCTAGAAGGAGGGCTTGAACCACTATCCAAAATTTTTTATGATTTCATATATGAATGTCATGGATTCGAAAAGATTAATGCATGGATTGTAAAGGTCAAAAAGATACTTCCTCCCATTTTAGAAAAGCCTTATTTCGAAGAAGAGACATTGTGGGAGTATCCTGTCACTCAAGAAGAACTAGTCAGAGTACTCACTCAGGCTTACGCTCGTTCCCTCTCTCAGCTCACCATATTTCACTCTTTACCCCCGAAAACTAAAAGAAAGCAAAGGATCTGTTCCATAAACGAAAAGACCTCTACAGCCTTATCTCTTGAAGATATTGTGCTAGAGTCCTTGCAAAGTATCGACACTCCTTGGGAATAAATTCCTGAGGATCCACTCTTTGAAGGTAATCCCTAGCCTAATTTGGGAAATCATAATAAAGAACACCTTGAAGAAACCTTCAACCAGAACCTCCTTATCCATAATATGGCTAATGTTCCTCTTCCAGGTGGGAATCAGCTTCAACCAGGTGGGAACCAACTCCTACCTCCTCTGAGAGCACTCCTTCCTGGGCTCGCTCGATGTCATAGTGGTACCTGGATAGCAACATCCCTTACCCAAGAATGCAGAAAGAGTATTGCCTAAATTCGACCCTGAGAGGGGAGACACTGCCAATAACCATATTCACTCTTTCTTCCTAGTCGTGTGCATGTTGGGGGTAGCCGATGAAGATATAGTTATTCCCTTTTACCCTGATTGGTGCGGCTTCCACATGGTACTTTAGCTTGAGAACATGATTGATCACCTCGTGAGCTACCTTTCAACAGGCCTTTTTAGACAAGTGTGGTGATGAAAAACACTTGCGACCTTAGTTTTATAACTATCCCATTTGAAAATGGAAACCAAAGAAAAGGTCAAGGATTTTAACATCCGGTTCAACACTTTGTTCAATAGAATCTCTGCTAATGTTAGACCTACTGAGGAGGTGCTCATTGAATTCTACATCACTACTCTCCCTATCCCTACCGCAATGTGGGTCAAAAGGAGTAGTGCACAAACCTTACAGGATGATATCAATGAAGCAGTAAAAGTCGAGAATGAAATGATTAGTCTCATAGCATGTCATCATACAGCCGGAGAAAATAAAGCCTCTCAAGCATCCAAGAAGAATAATGGGAGTGATAACAAAGGGGATGAAATCAAAGAAAAGGATACCACAGATGTGGAAGGTTTGCATCAGATCATTAAGAAGTTGACAAACACAGTCATCGATATGAAAAGGAATTCTCGAAAGAGTACAAGCAGGAATGGAGGAGATTATAACAACAGAAAATCTTACAAACTTTTCTATCGTAATAAGATAGAAGGTGGTCAGGGTCAACTTGCACTGCTTTCTCCACCCAATGAAGGTAATTTAAATATGGAAGAGCTGGCTCTTATCATATCGCTCCTTAACAACGAAGAACCTATAGTGGAGCTAGAGCTAGAACAAGAAAATGAGGAAGAATACCAAGTAGAAGAGCAATTGGACAAAGAATTTCAAATCAATGTACTGTGGGATTTCTATACAAATGAGAATGATGATGGTGAAGGAGATAGTACGATAGAAATCCACACACAAAGTAAGGGGACACTTGTGGGTGTGATGAAGCCTGTAGACTAGACAAAGATAGATGTTCGCCCTTTGAAGCCATCTGCTCCCAAAGTTCTTGTTGAGAAGGGTAGACCTAGTGGCGAGTCCAAGATTATTCTAGTTGTGAACTATCCATAGAAAGATAATACATCTCCAACTACAATGAAGGCGACTCAAAATGGTAAACTCCCACCTAAGAATGGAAAAATAGGTATGTTTACTCTACCCTACCCTATTTATAACATTGATTACAATATTGTGGATGATCTTAAGAAATCCCGTGCTAATATCACATACTTCTATTTGCTAAAATTAATGCAGCAAAGAGATTTGCTCTTGAAAGCTATGAATGAACGAAATTGCAAATCTCCCACCAATCCAAGTAGTCAAACCAAAACTTCGGTGTCCAGACCCGTTAGTACCTCTAGTACATCCCAAAGGCCACCAGCCATGGAAGCCACTCTATCAAAAGTAAATCGAACGCCCCAAGATGTCAGTGCAGCCATGATAGGAAGGAAATCAAAATCCATGACTCCATCTTTCCTTATCACATTTGAAATCTTCAACATGAACATACACAATTGCTTGGTAGATTCTGGTGCCTCGTCCACTGTTATGCCTTACGCTATTGCTAAAATACTTCACGTGATACCTGAGAAAACTAGAACTCAAATTATGAAATTGGACAGAACGAATGTGAAAGTAATTAGGGAATTGAAAGATGTGTTGGTTTGGATGGCTACCAAACCACAATACACACAAGTCATTGACATAGTGGTAGTCGACATACCCAAGGCTTATGGAATGCTGCTTAGTAGGGACTGGTCAGTAAAACTGAATGGATATTTCTCAACTGATTGGTCCCATCTCTTGCTATCTCAAAGGGGAGGGGTGATATGCTAAGATTTGATCGAGAAAGATACATGAAGTATGTGGTGATGGAATTAAATGGCCCCAATGAACCTATAATGTTTACCAACTCTATCCTTGGGAATTATAGTTTCAATGTTAGTGCCACAGAAACCTGTTTTGGATAATTCCATGTAGAGACAGTTGAAGAAACTATGACAAACACATAGTTGGAAGCTCTCCCCTACAATCCAACTGATGAATTATCTTGTATTATAGTAGATGATAGGACTAATTTCATAGAAAGCAGTTCAATTGATGTAACATTAGATTCTATATTTTGGACACTCTATTTTGATGGCTCTAACTGCCTTGACGGTGCAGGTGTTGGGAGCATTCTCATTGACTTGCAACGGAACCAACATCTGATGGCCAGTCAGTTGGATTTCGCATGCACCAAAAACAGCGCAGAATATGAAGGATTGTTGTAGGGCTTGAGAAAAGCCATTGATATGAAGGTAAAAAATCTTAAAGTTTTTGGTGACTCACAGATAATTGTGGACCAGGTAAGGAAAAGGATACAATGCAATTCACCAGACCTGGTAAGGTACCAACATGAGGTATGGAGCTTAATTGACAGTTTTGATTCTTTTAATATCACATACATACGTCAAGGGCAAAACCAAGATGCTGATTTGATGGCTGGTATGGTTGAAAAGATTTTGCCTGATTTTAGATTAAAGAAGAATAAATGTTATGCTGAATTGATTTTTAGACCATCCGTGCCTGATAACATCTCAAATTGGTATGTGTTCGAAGATGACGAGCAAATCCTTGAGTTCTTGCACTGCAAGAAGACATTCAAGAATGCAATCATTGATGAAAAGGAGCATGACAGGCTTATGAATGAGTGGGAAGACGAGGAAAATGATCAGTCCAATATGATTCCCAAGTCAGTTGTCAAGATGGAACACTTGTATGACCTGCATGGTAAATTCAAGAAGTTGACTAATTGTAAAACCAATAGCTCATCCATGAATTATGAATCGGTCAACCTTGGAAAAAAGGAAGACCAAAAAAATGTCAATTTGGGCTTGGGGTGCTCTCCACAAGAGAAGGCTGCATTTGTTAAGCTGTTTAAAGAGTACAAGGACGTCTTTGCATGGACATATGGCGACTTAAAAACCTTTGATACTAGCATTATGCAACATGTAATTCCTCTGGAAAAGGAGGCTAAGCCCTACCAACAAAAGCTTTGCAAGATGCATCCCAGCCTAGAACCGTTGGTGAAGAAAGAATTAAACAAAATGCTGGATGCTAAAATCATTTTTCTAGTCAGACACACCCGCTGGGTAGCCAATCTCGTGCCAGTAAGAAAGAAAAATGGAGACATCAGGCTATGTATCGATTTCAGAAACCTGAACAAAGCATCACAAAAGGATAACTATCCTGTCCCTTCTATGGAACACATTCTTCAGTGTGTTTCTGGGTCTAAAATGTTGTCCCTATTAGATGGGTTTTCAGGATATAACCAAGTGTTGATGTCTAATGGGGATGAACTTAAGACAACAACACTAAATGGGGCACTTACGCATATCGTAAAATGATTTTTGGACTTATTAATGCGGGCGCCAAATTCCAGAGAGCTATGGATATAACTTTTCGAGGGTTGATTAACAGATCAGTAGTGGTTTACATGGATGACATCACGGTGTATTCATATCACAAAAGGGATCATATTTATCACCTCAAACAGATTTTTGAAAGATGTTGAAGATATGGAATATCGTTGAATCCCAAGAAGAGCATCTTCGCAGTTACAAAAGGGAAACTACTGGGTCATATCCTCTATAAAGAAGGGGTTGTTATTGATCCTGAAAGAATAGAGACCATCATGAGAATACAACCCCCTGCAAATAAAAAGGCAATGCAATCTTTCTTTGAGAAGATCAATTTCGTTAGGAAATTTTTCTCAGGTTTCACAGAAGTAGTGCGTCCCAAGAAGCTAATGATGAAGAAAGACGTTGTGTATAGATGGGTCGACGAAGCTAAGAAATCATTTCAACAAATTAAGGAGGCCATCGCAGAAGCTCCTGTGTTGGTCAACCCGAATTTCGACAAGGAATTCTTGTTGTACACTTTCACCTTTGATGTTTCATATGCCGCAATCCTCACCCAAAAAAATGATGATGGCAATGAAGTCCCTATATCTTATATGAGCTCTAATATTCAGAAGCAGAACTGAACTACCCAGTTGTGGAGAAACAAGGCTTTGTGTTTTTTAAAGCCGTAAAACACTTCCGCCCTTATTTATTAAAGGCTAGGACTAAAGTAATTGTTCCTCATCTTGTCGTAAGAGCCCTCTTTATGTAGAAAGAAATGGGTGAATGGAGAGAGAATTTGATAACTGCACTTCAAGAATTTGACTTCAAGATTAAGTGGGTGAAGATGGTTCGAGGGCAGGGATTATGTAGGCTAGCAGCAGAAGCCTTGGCGGATAAAGAAGGGGCATCTGAAGAACTAGAAGTGCAGAGCATGCAAAATGCATAAATAGAATTAAGGGAGGAATCCCTCTAGATTAATGAGACGCTGATGTATGAGCGAAAAATGTCAGAAGCCCTTCTGGATCCTGAGTCATGGTATTATGACATACGCTTTTATCTAACATGAGGAGCATGTCCTGAACACATGGATGCATCACAAAGGAGAGTGCTCAGATTGAAATATAATCAGTATCACTTGGCCAATGACACATTATACAGAAAAAATTATGATGGAATCTGGCTGAGGTGTTTGGAAAAGGATGATGCTAATAATTTCTTGAAGGAAATGCACGACGACCCAGCAGGTGGTCGCTACGGTGGAGAGACCACTGCTCACAAAATATTAAGAGCTGGATATTATTGGCCCACAGTGTTCAAAGACTCGCATGCCTACGCTTGGAAATGCAAGGTATGTCAAATTGTTGTAGGATGAGAAAGAAATCCATCTGTTCCCCTCAGGCCCGTTATGATTTATCACCTGTTCTAGTAATGGGGTCTAGATTTCATAGGTGAGATCACTCCGAACTCTTCATAGCAACATAAGTATATACTCAAGGCGACCGACTACTTCACCAGTTGGACCGAATCCATCCCAATTCAGAATGTAAATGAAGACGAGGTGATATCATTTATTGAGAAATTCATTATCAACAGGTTTGGCATCCCTGATGCTCTCATATTTGACAATGCTTCTTACTTTTCATCACTAAAATTGACTGAATTTGCTATTGATAAATAAATTCACATAAGGTATGCATCAAACTATTACCCCCAGGGAAATGGAGTTGCAGAGTCCTCAAATAAAAACCTCATCCGCATAATCCGAAAATCTGTCATTGACAACCAGAGGAATTAGCACAATGCTCTAACAAACGCCCTTTGGGCTGATAGAGTCACCCCAAAAGTGGCATTAGGAAACTCCCCATACTTCCTCGTCTATGGACAGGAAGTCGTCTTGCCTCCCAACGTTACCCTTCCCTCCTTACAACTCTCCTAAGCTTCAAGAGGGACTGCTTCAGCCTTACTTCAAGAAAGGATCATCCAACTGGTGAGGTTGGAGGAATTGAGAGATAAAGCTAGAAATAAATTCAGAAATCACCAAATGATTGTTGGTTTGATCACCATCTGGCAGGAGATAAAGATTACCAAGTAGGAGAGCTAGTCCTGAAATGGGACAAGTTGAATGAACCAAAAGGTAAACACATGAAATTCCAACACTTATGGCTAGGCCCATTCCAAATTGAGGAGAAAATTGGTCAGGGGACTTACAGATTGAAAACTTTACAGGGAGACACTGAAAAACTCCCTGTTAATGGCCAACATCTTAAGAGATACTTCCAGTAACCACCACATGGTGGTTACTTCCTGAGTAGGTTAGGATTCATTTTTATTTTTTCTGTTAGCTTAGTTATCTTTTCATCCCTTCCATTCTTGTTATTTCCATAGAGTTTACTTTCCTTTGAATTTCAGTTCTTTTCAGCCAACGGATTTCGGTCCTCCACTCTCGTTTTCACTTCTATAACTTTCTTCAGACTGCCATCATTTGTCACCTTCAGCTTTGGCCTCCCTCGTTAACCTGTTGATGAGTCTGTTGGTCCTAAATTCATCATTGCCTTGCAAATCAAACAAACTTTCAATGAGCCTACGAGAACTTGAAAATCAGTTGTGGAATTCAAATCGAAGCCACTCATTTAGCATCTATTGGGAACTAGGTAAGGTTTGTTGATAACCTGGATACCTGGAGCATGTAGGGGCATCTTTATAAAACGAAAAAATGTATAACCACAGCTGGACGGGCATGGCAGAACACTGCATTTTTAAAATATCCCGCTCAGACCTAGCCTATACTTTCCTGTAAGGTTTGCAGTTATTCTCCATTGGTCCCATCCACCACACTAAGTTTTCCAATACCTGTCATCTACAAGTAAACCTCCTTTCATGGGCTGAGCTCACTATCATATACCCTATGGAAAATCCAATTATGCTCTAGTCCTTGTGCCTAAAACTTGAAGGACTTATGTAAAAGAAATGAATTTTTGTCCTTGTGCCAATCTAGAAGGACAGGTTGATTGGGAAGCCGGTTAGAGTAGGGACTATTGCTGGGCTCAGAGTACCAGTTGACACAACAAGCCCAAACTTGCTTAAGTGGTTTAAAAATATGGCATGATCCATGACTGCACCACATTCAATCATACGAAAATATAGCACTCATATTCTTACATAAAGTGTAGATAAACATATCTAAATCAAGTTTGATGATGCAATAAAGAGTTGAGGTACACACCTAAATAGAAATTGGTAGACCAGTGATGGCCCTGAAAGGATTTTGAAAGTAGAAAATAGGTAAAGGAAGGTCAATAAATCCCATAATACTACCATTAGAGAATGCCTGTCAAAACCCTATCAGTAAGTTGAAGCTATTTGTCTTTATCCCACCTAAAGCAATTAATGTTGAAGTGGAACCCATGCCTGTCCATCTATACAGTTTGCATTTCAAGTTTATCTTAACACCTTGATGTTCTATTGATCCAAGGTTTATTTGGAAATAGAGATAACTGGTTCGCCCAACGGTTTGCCATTTGTTGTGGCCACAACCACCACCCTATTAAAACTTGCCTTGGTAGCAAATTTGAATGGGTCCCTAGAAGTTTGATCCTACACTTCTCCAAATGATCTGTTTTTTAACTCTGTGCCGAGTCAAAGCTTCAATTCTTAATGGTCAAGACCCCCTTCAATAGATCTCTGCTGCATGGTTCATTCATGACTTAGCTCAACCCTTCACTCATTTCCTTCATCGGGACTTTTCAATCCCCGTAAACCTTCACGGTACTGTATGCTCACGCATATAACCAACCCCCACTCTTTATTACAGTTGTATTTGGATTCAACCCACAAAACCTTCTATCGCACCTTTATTCCCATTATAACTCTTTATAATGGAAATGCTTTGCAAAACATGCATAACATACCCTTTTTTGCTTATTGCAATCAACGTTGACACACAATGCGTACCATGATACACCGGACCCGACGGAATTATTAACCATAATATATATATTTTCGGGTTTGGAGCCTTTCACATATCACAATCAGCGGGAGTCAAAGCCGAGCCATAAGGAAAATGCGATATAGCAGATCCGACAGGACTATCAAGTATAATACATACATTATTGGGTCTGCTTCCCCAATCACATATCACAATTGGCAAACCCAAGGGTTATATATAAGGTGCACTGTGATATACCAGACCTGCCGGTAACTATGAATTTGGGTATATAGTATTTCAATTCCGCCCTTGTGGTTGGATGCGGGTTTTCCCATGTATTTCCATGTTTTCGATAAAGTGTTGTGGTTCGGTATTTAAAAGAAAAAGCCCATAGGGAAGACCTTCCAGGACTATTAAGCGCAACATATATATATATATATATATTTCAGGTCCGGAGCCCATTGCATATCGCAATCGGGCTTTGATGAAACCCAAGGTACATTCACTCGCCATTGAAGCATTGCGATGCAATATGGCAGACCCGACGATAACTATAGGCCTGGGTGTATATTAATTGAAGTTCGGCCTTATGGCTTGGCTGCAAATTTTCCTGTGTTTTCCTGTGTATTGCGATAAAAGGTTGTGGTCCGGGTTTTCAAGGGGAAATCCCATAAAGTGAATGGTCCGCTTTTGAAGCATTGATTAAGAAATCCTTGAGTAAAAATGAATATTATGGGCAAAGGAAATACGCGTCATAGCAGGCTCGGTGGTTTGATAATTATAGTTGTTATGCGTTGCAAGATTAAATAGAAATTGTGGCTAAATGCAAAGTTTGTTTGTGATCATATTGTCATGTTGCATAATCATAAAACTAATGTTAATTATCTCTGCAGGCGAGGAGTGAAAGATGCATGAGTGGATCAGGAGAGTTCATATATGCGGATGTGTTTTGTTTAAAGATCCAGCCTTAGGCATTCTCGGTCGGGTTTCCACACGTTTCCTCTGTATTCTGAAAGTGAAATTGTCCCAAGTTTCATGATGAAGAGATGACACATAGTCATCATCTTCTAATCAACATCCATTCATTTCCCCAGGAAATGAAGCCCTCCGGTAGATATGCCTTTTACGTGTCAACAATTACACCAGCTGTTCTATGTCTGTGTATTTTGATTTGTATATTGAAAAAAGAATGGAGGTGAAAAGTTAAAGGGACCCTGAAAGTCATCGCCTTCGGCATAAATATTACCTCCGGAGATGAGGGGGAGGCTTTTTGTTTAGAGAACAACTTTGATTTACTGTGAATAAAGAAGACTGTTTGGTCGAGAAATAGCCCTTTTCAGATTCATTTGCCTCTCCTTTCATGTGTTTAGAATTAGGATGTTGTTGTTGGCATAAATATAAATGTGATTTGCTTTGTGCATATTGATAATAGACAGTTCATGACTAGTCTTGGTTATTCAAATATGATTTGATACCATGGTTAATTCATGAGTGATTGGTGATTGGAGACCTTGTTAAACATCAGTTGCAAGTCTTATTTGTATGGAAATGAATGTGTATTCCTTTATAAGTAATTAGATTGCAATTAAGATTTAATATAGCCTTGTTCATCTATGAACTAGTGATTGATTCATTTGGACTTGGAATCTATATATGATGTTTAATCTTTTTTGTTATTCTCCTACAGGATAGATTAGAATAGTTAGGATTAGCATAAGTAGTTAAAATTAGTGTAGATAGGATTTGATACTTATAGGTTAGTTGTTTCTCTTTTTTATTTAATTTAAGTCTTCCTCCAAGAAGCCATATTTCAGCACATATAATAGTTTATGGGGTCCTTTAAAACCTGTCAGAACTAGCCATTCCAAACGAAAGTAGATCTAATTGGGGTCTGCAATCGGGTTAGTTCCCCTTGTTGGCATAGCGAAAACTCACCTTGTCAATAGGAACATACCTCAAAAACTCTAGAAAACTAGTTTCCTACTCTTCATATGCTATAAAACCCACCCTGAGCTCATAAAACACAGTGTCCTCTCCATCATAATATCTCTTAGAAAGGTACTTCTTCTTGAAGATTCTTTCAAACTCACTCCAAGTAAAATTCTCTTCTGTGATGCCTATGACATTCTTAATATCTTCCCACCAAATATCTACTTTTCATTTGAGACTGAATATGGCTATATTAGCTTTCATGTTCTCTGAGTAATCATGCAATTTGAAAAATTTTCTCATCCCAAGCAGCCATGTTGCTACATCTTCTAATTTCTTCATCTCCCCATCAAAAGTAGGAGGCTTGGCTTTCTTGAATTTCTCTAGAAAACACTTACTCTTCTTATGATGATAGCGGTGATGGGGATGCTGCCTCTTGGAAGAAGAGATAGAATAAAATCCACGCATACTAGTCCTGTTGTCAGGTGTATCCAAGATTCTTCCACTCTTAACTGTATCATAATTGTCCATCTTGTACCTTCTTTGAGACTTTCTTCCATAAACCCCATTAGTTGTTAGAAATTAATTAACAGAGCATTAAAATACATAACATATTTCTAAAACACAAATACAAAACCACATAAAACAAGAGATACATAGATATATTTGGCTCACCCAATTTGTGCTACATCCACAGAGAAACAACTCATCCTTCCTTTTATATTATCTAACAAAATGAAGAGATATAACCTACAACATATCTGCTATAATTTCCTCTTCACTCTCACACAAACTCCTCTCTCTCTCTCCCTCTCTCTCTCTCTCTCGCAAAGAATAATAATCCACAAATACAATACAATTCAATATTATAAACCAAGGGGGCACCTTTTAGGGAAAAAAACACTAAATTAACATAACTTCTACTGTTATATTATTTTCCTAATGAACAACCCAAATTGACTACGAAATTACAATATTTTACAATGCAAACTTTCATCTATTTTTAGCTTCAGGGTGTTGCCCCCAAACCCCCACTAGGGGGCACTCATAAAACTCACCATTGCGCCCCCCCCCCCGAACCCCCCTGATGATGATTAAATGGGTGACACTGTCTCCCCGATAAGAATAGGGATCCAACATGACTAGAACAAAAAACCTCTGAAAAATTAGGAAGATAATTAGGCTCCACACCCAACATTAGTCTTTTCCTCCTTCCTATCTCCATTAGTGATCCCCAACTATCCTTACTTCTGTAGCCTTGAAAGGCTCTGAAGTATCACTACATTGGCTTCAACTTGCTTTTATTTATCCTTTGCAAGTATTCCTTATGCCTCAATTAACCTGTTATTATCTACTTTACAACTTCTAATCTCTTCCCTCAGACTCCTCAATATATATGCTAAATCAAGAGAATATTCCTCTTCTTTCCGCTCAACTGACTTTTCCCATTCCATTGATTTCACTTTAGTCCTATACTAGAATCATGTGAACTGTAATCCACCATAATTCTCTTCATATCTTTTCCGTCTACTTCCTACAAACATACCATGTTAAATAAACCAAATATATGACAATCAAAATCATACCTCAATGTATATCAGGGGAGGCTATCGCATATGCACAAGTTAGTCTAGATTAGCACAATATATAATAATAGAAACAACATATCAAGGCTGTGTATGAACCAATATGACAATACAATACTAAAACAATAACTTCATGCATGATAACCATAACCACTACATTTACCCCGAGCTCTAATATGTAACATCGCCTTGATACAACTCTATAACACTAGTGCCAAGGAAAGTCTTACAAGAAATAGAACTACTCTGATACCACTTTGTAACACCCCACCCCACATTTACCCACTTTTACAAGCTCACCGAGGTAAAAATGAGCTGAGAGTTACTACAGATGACCCAAAAACCAATTTCTAGTTATGGTAGTGGGGCCTACTACCTTAAATATTTACGACAACCTCTAGGAACATGTAATCATCCAGATATGAGATAGCATCCATTGATCATCCTTTCCTAGACTAGAACTATCTATTTGACTCACTTCACAACCTAATCGCACACATGGCAAGATGACCATGCAACTATGAGGTTGTAGCCACACATACAGGCCATCCTTTGTGTGAATACAAACGAAAAATACTCAATTTTGTGCCTATGACAATGGATTCAGTGCCTAAATTTCAGGGCCATCCCATAGGCCACTGTCGAGAAATACCCAAAACTTTTAAGAATTAAGTCCAAAATGATCACAAGTATGCAAAACTTATACTTAGGCTCCTATCTTTCGCACACATGCCAAACACATGATAAATGTTTTGACAAGCATATGGTAAACATAGTAGCTGCAGTTCATGAATGCATATCTAATCACTATCTCATAATTTCACTAGAGAGTCACGAAGAAGGCTCATTTCCCTATCAAGCTATCTGCATCAAACACTTGTAAGCTCATACGTTCATATAATCATTCACTGACTTATCAAATCATGAACAAGATCCGTAACAAGAGCACTTCATTTAACCATGGCTATAACCAACATTTAGCCAAAATGAAGACATGAAAAACCAATCATAAAATCAAAAAAATAACCAATACATGTGCTTATTGGTATCAATAAGAAATAAAACTTAATAACATATAAATAAACCAACCAGGTTAGGGACTTACATGTACCACCTAACCATAGAATGCGCTGAATCAAATATCTCTTTTAGCCAATCACCCCCATGCCATATTCCATGAATGAATGTGGGATCTCATGGGATAAACCAAAACAAAACCAACCAGGGAATCTAGAGTCTAAACCATCTCAACCTTCAACCATAGTGATTTCACCTAAACCAATATAAAAATCACCAAACCAACACAAGCTTGGATGCCTCGGAGTTTTTTCACCATACCTAGAGGAATTTTCCTATCTCCACCCACCTTGTTAGGAAAAATGCTAAGAAGGGGGGGGCAGGTGGGAGAATCTATATTTTTAATTCACTTTAACTTTAATTTCACATTCATAGTTTTGTATGCTATTGTTATTCATACAACTCACATGTGTACGTGACTTCAATGAATGAAAAGCTTGTATATCCATATTAATTAATTCTCATAAATTCCATTAGATGCTTAACTTAATCATTGCATTATTAGTTCATTAGCCATTCAATATGTGGTAAAGAATAGATAAATCACAACACATAAGAAAAACATCAACACATATAACCACTGGGATTTTAGGTGGAAATCTAATGTGGGATAAAACCACCATTGTTGTCATCTTTGTCTTATTTATTATTATATAAATAAATTGTCATTAAATTTTGTACTAGCGCAACCTTTTACCAACATGCAAGCACTCACTTGTAGGTGGCTACAACCTCCACTCAGTCTCTAGCACCCACTGGAAGGGAGCTACAACCACCTAGGCTCATTTACCGTTTCCTACAGGAAGATATATCCTACCCCCTCACTGAAGGCTACAACCCTCAACACATTATGGACCATGTTTAACAACATTTCATACTGGATCCACCTGCCAATCAATTATCAAAACATGCAGGCCACCTTTCATCAAATTTTCACACTAGACCGACATCCAACATTACGCTCAATATCAATCTAAAAGAATTCACTGAATACTATTCAATCAACCAATCGTTGATTAATCACATTGTCATCAAAACATAACTAATATGTAGTCATTACAAACCCAAATAAAATTTACTTTAGAATATATGCACGATTATTCTAAAGCATACCGATGTATATATGTGCTTCCAATGCATAGCACTTGCGTACAAATCTCAAATAACTTAATATTGAATACAGATCAACTGAATCATTGAGTACAAATTATAAATCACTGTAACATCTAATCATAGGTATACCAATACTAAATCATTGAATACCCAATCATAATAGAACATCACCACTGATCAATATACCAAGCGACAACCAAATCAATCCAATCAACGCTGACAGACACAAACGATATTAATCAAGACATCATTGACATACAAAAACAAATAGAACAGACATCATCAACTGCCATCACCAAACAACAATTGTAAGCCCTAGTATATATGTGCGACTTCCATAAAACAGGTCTGTGTATGTACACATTTACCATGTATAACACCTGCGTACCAATTTGAATGTAATGAAAAACATATCTCAGAATGTATATACGACTAACATGAAAAAAATTTGTGTATGTACGTGACTTTCTAGAAGAAAACCTACATACATATATTAAATCACTGAATCAAACTTTCTCTGCAAACACAACACACATTCCACATACTTCACTGCCAAAACTACAAATCTCTTAAAACACATTTAGATCAAAAAATCACTATATCGACATATATTGCATTGTTATCTATTCAAGATAAACAAATCAAGCAAGCATATCCATTTCAAATATTACAGATCTAAGCCTTCACCTTGTTCCTTGGTGCACACCTATTACAGGTAAGATCATACATGAATAATCCATCAAATGCAAACTTAACTCCTTGATCTCCATCTCATTATATAACTTTTTCCATTTCCAATACCACTACAAATCCTTTGGTAATGTTGATGCTATTCACTTGATCAGATCAAAGTGTCATTGTTGTCACAATACTATGGGAACTTACCATGGTAATGGCCCTTGATATCTAATTATGGTTCAGATTATGTACATGAGTTTTTTTCATATTACCTACATATGTACATGACTATTCATCATAGGGGTCGTGTATACTTTGCAAACTTCACAATTTCCATGCATTTTATACCTAAACTTCCAATTCTATTCCATATCATTTGTAACATCTGTACCATCAATCATGTCATCTGTAACAGTTCTACAATCATGATATTATAACCAAGTTGACATCAAGGACATATTTGACAAGAAGGTTTCCATCAATGACAACACATTATTCATAATTCCAACAATCTCCCCCTTTGGGCTTGATGGAAACAACTTTGGAGATTGAAACCACCTAAAGACACCTGCAAACACCAAGTCTTCTCTCCCCCTTTGACATCAATGGAAAAGGGATGAACCAAGATGAGTGAAGTACTTTCGCTTGTTGTGATCATCACTATAAGTCTCCTATGTTGATATGAATTATGACATTTGCATACTAACCATGCTCCCCCTGAGCATATGCTATACCTTCTAAAGATATGAAATACAAGTACAAGAATTTATGACTCAAATACATGGCTATTCACATATCCTATAATCAATGAATCCATGATTAATCACCCAACATAATGGGGTTACACATTAGACGAAAATTTTAGATCAATCATCCAAAATAATGGGATTACATGTGTAGCATGACATGATCCCAATAGCCTATACATGACTAAATATTACAATAATTACAACATGGGTATTTTTATGACTTGTACATCAAGATACATCCATGACATCCATAATCATAAGCAAGGATTTCAACAATAGAGAAAACCATGATGATGATTAGAAACCACCATGCATCATATAGACATCTGCAACATAACGATATAACAACAAAAGCATAAGATGACATGATAACAACAACATGTAAACCCTAATCACCAAGAAGAAATATATCATCAGGTAGATAATACAATGTAGCATCAATATCTTCAATATCATTAATACGTGACGAAATATGTAATGCGTCCAAGCAATAGCAAAAGAAATTCATCCTTTCACCTTATTCCATCAAAGTCAACACGCTCTCTCCATGCATCAAGAAGTCATTAAGTATCATATCAACCATCATTCATATCATTCTCATCAAGAGCATCATAATATTTCTACATCAAATTTCTCTTATTATAGTAAATTTTATGACCAAATATATTGCATGTAAAACAATAACCCTGAAATAAAATTGAGTACATGGGAGTTGAAGATTTTCCTCTGAAGTGAATATCTGCTTCAGAGCTAAATAACATGCTTATGAAATTGGTTGCAATGTGTTCATAGTTATGATAGATAAATCATTCAATTCCATTGACCAAGGGAGAGAATTGATTTCTATTATTAGGAGTGGATGAGTTCCTTTTAAAATTCACTTACCTTGGTGGTTGATTTGGTTGACTTTTTAATTATTTGCTTGGATTAATCGAGTTTCCTTTGGTAACCTCAAAATTGTTTTCACAAGCTTGTGATCAAGATTCTCCTTTAATAGTTTCATGAAAGCTAATTCTTGATTTGATGAATGGGAATCTTTGAAAGTTAAGAAGATTATCTAATTTCATGGTACTATCCTAAAATTTTGAATGCTTCTCTTTTTCTGATAATTTACCTTTTAGAATACTTACCTCAACTTCTAGTCTTTGACACTCACTTTCCTTTTCCATATAATTCTTCCTCATTCCTTCTTCATTCTTTCTTCCTTATTCCATTTATGTTTGTAATTCGATAATCTCTTCCTTAAACCTATTCTATTGTTCTTCAAATACTTGAAGTAGCTCCTCACTTTGTTTGTTTGAATCTTCAAGATACAATCTTAGAGAGATGAATTCATCTTCAAGTCCATTACAATATTGTTTCTTTTCTTCAAGTTGTTCTGTTAATGCTGTAATATTCATTGATTCATCCTAGTTTTCATATTCCTACAATTTATTCTTAATACTATTGATCCTTTTCAAGGAAGTAAGATTTCTTCTAGGATTGAGCACTTCTAGCCTGTCTTCTTCTTAGTCAATGAATCCATCTTATATTTCATGATCACTCTCATATTTCGATAGACAAAAAATTACTTTAGATTCATTTAATGTTGCAAAAATAATATTACCTGTTAGTTTACTTGATAAACAAACTTCCTTCTTTACTAGTTTTTCTTCTCCTTCATAGATGCCTTGTAGGTTATCCCATACCTCCTTTCCAATTTCATGGTGCATGATGCTCTTTATTACCAAATCAGATACATTACAAAAGATTGCATCTAATGCATGACTATTCTTCTCAAGTCATTGTCCTCATGGTGGAGTTTTAGTATAACCATCAGATTAAATTCCAAACATCATATTTGAAGTACATTATCTTTGTCTTTACTTTCCGATCCTGATAAGTAGCTTTATCAAGTACAATCATACGTTTATTCTCATACTTACTGACTTGGCTTGATATGCTGTAGATTGTTCCTGATCTATGAATAAGATATTTCCACAAGCTTGGATGCATCACTATATTTTCTTTCCTAACTTGGCTTCTTCCTTTGAGTTTCCTTCTTTTTCTTCTTGCCCATTCACCCTAATCCACTCTCAAGCGCTTAAGCTTCTACTAGAGCAGCCTACTTTGATACCATTTTTTAGAAAAAAATACTAAGAGAGGGGGGGGGGGGGGGGGGGGGGAGGTGAATAAGTATTTTTAATTCACTTTAACTTTCAATTTCACATTCATAATTATGTATGCTACTATTATTTATACAATCCACATGTGTACACGACTTCAATTAATTCAAACTGCGTATATCCATATTACTTAATTCTTATAACTTCCATCATATGTTTAACTTAATCATTGCATTATTAATTCATTATCCATTTAGTATGTAGTAAAGAATAGATAAATCACAACACATAAGCAACACATCAACATATATGAACATTGCAATTTTAGGTAGAAACCCAGTGTGGGAGAAAACCACCACTGTTTTCGTCTCTATATTATTTCTTATTGAATAAAGAAATATTCATTACATTTTATACTTGTGTGGACTCTTACCAGCATGCAAGCACCAACCTGTAGTAGGCTAAAACCTCCGCTTGTTCTCTAACACCCACTGGAAGGGAGCTGCAACCCCCTGAACTCGTTTATTGGCTCCTACTAGAAGGGAGCTCCTACCCCCTTTATCAAGGACAGAACCCTTAGCAACTTGTGGAGCATGTAGAGCTATAAAAAGGGTCTCTTTCACCTCTAGTTACCTCACATTAATATGTCAATCTGGGATCGTCTGGTTATTTCAAAGGGTGTCTCAGTCTGAGGCTAGCATTTGCCAGAGTAATGCTTATAGTACAGCTATTTACAACTACGAAAGTAAACTAATGCAAGTCTACAACTTAACTACTTCAAAGGACTAAATCACACCAAGTATTGCATCAGCCAAAGGTTCGGTAGCAATAACCCATCCTTTTCATAACTGATAAGAATAGATCAGAGGTCTGGGAGCCAAATAGCAGATGCTGGGCTCGCTACAGCCTAGGATCGTTCTTAATGATTAGAAAAGAAACAGCAGATAAAAGAAGTGATAATGAAATGGAACAACACATCAGCCAAGGGCTTGGTAGCAATAACACATCCCTTTCATAGCTGACGGGAGCAGATCAGAGGTCTGGGGACCAAGTAGCGGATGCTGGGGTCCTCTACAGCCTAAGTCTGTCCTCAAGAAACAACAAATTAGCAATCTAGAAATGGAATAGCAAATTGAAATGGAATAGCAAATAAATGGAACAGCAAATAAATGGAACAACAGTTCAAGAACAGTAATCGAAATAAGTAATAACTGAGTTCTTTAAGCTGCAACTCTATCTAACCATGCCAATCAAAACACCAATCCCTCAATCTTATATGATGGAACAATACTATAGAACCTTAGAAACACACCATATTTAATCTGCTTCTGTTAAAACACATACGACTGTATCTCATAATAAAGAATAGTCACATTCGATACCCATGTAAAACAGATCTTTCCAGATGACTTGTTATAATGCAAAACACAATCGTGAAGAATTCTGTAATAAAGTAATAGTGTCCTATAGGGATTAATCAACGCTTAAAGAATTGGTAAAATAACATAGCATTGATATGAAGTTCAAGAACACGAAATGACTTAATCACAACAGAGCATGTAATAGAATATTCTCAAAACACAGCAGATTACCAGAGTACGTCTATGAACAAACCACACGGAAACCACGCGTAATAATACAAGAGCAAGTGTCCTCCAGGGCCAAGCCCTTAGCCTCCAGGGGTACACTTCTTAAGATAGATCCAGGCTCAAAGATAAAAGAGTGAACAAGTCTGTATTAAAGCATGCAATAAAATTACAGGAACTCAAGTCTTCAACCGAACATAAAGATCATAGTCCTGATCTTCCTTAAAAGAAATTACACTCCCCCAAAAGATCCTCTCCTGAAGCCAACAGTGCTACCCCTTTTATAGGGAAGATGGCAGAGATATCTAGGTACAGAAAATAGGCAAAATAGCGATCCCTCAAGATCTCAGATCCTGAGGGATTCGCAGAATCATTAATACTGCGTTACCTCTTCCCTTTTCTGTTTCGTGCTGGTATCTCTGCGTCCTTTCTTGGGTTGATTCGTTGTGATCTGGTTCGTTTCCGGTCTTCCGTCAAAGGGACAACAGTTAGCTTATCCTTGTCTTTACTTTTGGAATGGCCACCTCCCGTATTTCGTCCCTCCTGCACATAGAAATGATGAATATCAGTGCTTTTCATTAATCTCTCGTGTTTCGTTATAAATTCTTATCATTATCTAGATTTCTCATGCAAAAAGCTTTTGAGTTCTGATGAAAAGATACCAAAATGACCATCGAAACATACCTTCCTTGGTACTCCACACACCCCCCAGCTTACCCTTTTTCATGGCCTCATGAAAACATTGTAGTTGACATGCAGAGCAGTGAGGGAGTAGGCTGGAGATGGAATTTCGTGTGGGGGCCTACACCCATGATGCGAAACTAGATGATCAAAGAAATGGCTTGTCTGGCCCTCGGGCATTTCATACAGGGCTTGGTATCCGGGTGCAGGATGCCAAATGATTGGACTCCGGAACCTATATCCTAACCAGGATGGCCCTGCCCTCAAAACAATTTCACCATAGAGGGGGAATCGGGTAGCAGCAAGCTTAAAATTTTCATACTTAAACGGCTCTCGGAGCTAAATATTTGGATTAGATACCCGATATCAAAATTTAGCTGCTTCAATGGCAAGGTCTTTAATAGAAGAAAAGAATTCAAGCCCTTGCCGAATGATTGCTTCATGCATGGGTCCTAATGCTTCAATCACGCCTGGAGCCCTCATGAGATTTCTATGACTTCTCCATAACTGTTCCGGGTCTCTAGGCTCAGCTCTTACCCATAGGTCTAATCCATTTTCTTGTCCCTGAAATGCATTGTAGGCTTTGAGCCATTTAATCTGATTAACTGTAAATGAAATGAATGCTTGTAATTGAATATCTCCGACAAAAGGGCCAGGGTTCAGCTCGGTCTCTTGTTCTAGTACAAGGTTATGCAGGTAAAATTCACACAATAACCTTTGTACTTTTACCCCATAATGCTTACAGCAGTTTATAAAATCATCTATAGTGTTAATTTCTATGGGAGCACCTGCCCTAACGGCTTTAATTTTCAATTGTAAGTATCTTTCCATTAGAAACAGGGCATAATTTTTGGCAGGAGCTCTACATGCTAGGGCATCATTGTACAGAGCACACAAGGTATCCATTTGTTTAATAACTACATCTAATCTACAGGTTACCTTGGCAACTTTCTCTTGCTCCTTTTGCCATCCTTTGAAGGCTTGGCTTTCTGACAGGTTGACGTTCCTTAACTGCTGCTGTAATTCCTCATATTTTTTACGGGGGACCGTTTGTTCCCTGAGCTTTTCTGCTTCTTGCTGAGCCTGCTTCAAATGATGGTGGAGGGTTCTTGTTTTTGGGTCCTTTTTCCATGCATCTGTGGAGGCTGGGAGCTTTACTTGGAGTTTCTTATTATGCTGCTTTGAATTCATAACCCTTATTACTCCCGAAGGTGGTGCCTCCGTCTGAACCTCCTTATTATCTTTTTCAATTTTAACACGAACTCCAGCCCACTGCTGTTCCTTTTCAAATGGAACAGCAGTCTGTCCTTCTGCTTCATTAGGGACAGCAGTTTGGCTTCTGTCAGGATTTTGAGTAGTGGAACGGCTCCCGGTTCTTCGCCTTTTATTCTTACGGGGTCTCATTGGTGTGGCCGAATTTTTTCTTGTTGAGGTCCCTACCCCCCTTTGTCTTGCTTTTAGAAGCCTAATTTGCTGGCGAAGCCTGACTATCACGTTTAACAGTGTCCCTTTTTCCTTTTGCAATTCCCTTATTTTCATCAACTTCTCAGAAAGAATAGCTGACTGTTTGCCGTGGGTTGGAGTGTGACTAATTTCCGGATTTTCTTCTTGAGGTGGCTGATCTGGGGTAAGAACCTTTCTTGGCTCTGTTGTTTCTTGGGCCAATTCTTCCTCTGCCCTTATTTCCTCCAGATTCTCCTCTGGTGCCTTCTGACTAGGAATGGGCCGTTCCTGCCTGATATTTTCTGTTTCCTTCTCATCATGGACGGGTGAAATTTCTACTTCTGCTTCTTCCGTATGCACTTCCTTGGGTGCATCTTTTTCCTGGGTTTCTTCTTCGGCCTGGAGGTTGGATGGACTCAGGGGCTGGCCATACTCGCCCATATTGGCCAGAATATTGGCCAATTCATCTTCCCCCATCGGGTTTTGTACTGGGCTTCTTCCCTGCTGTTCCATTTCTTCCTCCTGCTCGGGCCGCTCAACTTCTTCTTTCTCGTCTCCTTCTTCTTCTTCATCCTGTTCTTCTTCTCTTCCTGTTTCTGTTTCTGTTGATTGTTCTTCGTCTTCCTCTTCTGTTTCTGCCTCGGCGGACTGCTCTGTTTCTCTGCTATTTTCTTCTTCCGCCTCTGTCCCTGTGGATTGTTCTGCGTCCTCCTTACTTTCTTCTTCTGTATCTGTCTCTGCCGATTGCTCATCTATAATTTCTATTGCTTGGCTCGTGCGAGCCTGGGGTTTCTTCAGCTCTGCTCGTAACCCTGCAAGCCGTGCCGACTTTCTACGTTTTGCTAGTTGCTCAGATGTACCAGAGTCGGGTTGTTTCTCAAGTTGCTTTTCTGCTTGTTTCTCGGCTTGTCTTTCAGCTTGCACTTCTGTGCAAGCGTCCTTCTTTCGCTTCTCTGGGAGTTGGGGTGTGCTATCAATTTGTTTTCGTTTTTCTGGGCATCCAGACGTGGTCGTCCCTTTATTAATAATATCAATTAATTCTTTCCAGCTGCTCTACTGCTGGGTAAGACTATGGTTTACTATCAAACGAATTAATCCGTGGTGGCTAACCACAGATTCTTTGTGCTGTGCCTTTTTCATGCTTCGGGCCACGTCATGCAATAGCGAATTAAGCAATGTAGGTAAATTCATAGAACATTTTTGTTTTAAGACAGCTACGAGTTTTAGATGTCGTGGTCTTACCACGTCTCTTCTACCCTCGCAAGTAATGTAGCTCTGGACAATTTTCACCAATTCCGCCCATGGCTCTCCTAGTGTTGCTGGAAGCACCCCTTTTCCTCGAACTGTTAAGCTCTGGCCCTCGTCCTGAAAGATTTCCACAATCTTCTGCAGCCTTTCCTTCTTTATTGTCCACACAGGCCCTCTGGCCGGTAGTCCTGTGACTTTTGCTATTATATCATCCGTGACCTCTATTCATTTTCCTCTGATTGTGGAATGTTCTTCCCGCAAGTTTTGTAAAAATTCCTTGCCACAGTTTCATTAGACTCCTTCAGGCGGTTGAGGTAGGTCAACCATCCTGCTTTCTTCAGAATTCTTCGGGCTGCAGCTGAAGCAGTCAATGTCTGTGGTTCTCTGCGGACTGATCTTCCACCCATGGCTTCACTTGCAAATTCTTAGCTGTTCGTTAAGACGCAGAGAAGCTGGTGGCGAGCTTCTTGTTCAAATTTAAATACAATGGTGTATGCAATGGAAATAACTTCGAACAACGATTCATGCAGAAGAAACAAAAATGGCAAATGATCATACCGTTGAGCCGTGCTGTGCTCAAGTACAAGGTCTTCTCGAATAACGGGTTGACACGTATTCTGGGGAATAATGAGGTTACTCCCCCCCCCTCGCAATATGATAGGCTGTCCCAGCCATCAAATAAAGGAGCAGAATTTGCTTCGTCCGCAAGGCCTTTATGGAGCAGCTTATGAAAATATGCCATGTCCGCAAAAACAACGTATTACTGAGATCGAGGTGAAAAGTGAAATCGCTTTTAATACATAAGCGACTGCGGTGAGTTGATGGAAGTTCAGGAATAGACATTTTCCATAATTAGCGAGCCCCATGCGGTCACTGCCACTATCTCCATAATGATTGGTGGTAATAAATAGTTATGCGGTATATGGCTGGGTAATTAAATTATCATGTTAAAAGATACAAAGGTTATAATTTCCTTACCCATTGGTATAAAGGTTACGACTTCAATACCATTAACAGAGCTCTACTGCCAACAAGTGTCCATAACCTTGGCAGAGTTGTTTATTTCACCCCGGGAACCATAGTCCTTTGTGTATGCGAGGAAGTGTTATGTGATGTCAAAACTGTAGGCCACTATGCAAGCTTGGTAACCAGTTAGTCATAGTGCCATTCACGAGGAAGGAGCGAACAGTGGGCAGGCCGGCTCGTGGTGAGACCTCCTGTTCCAAGGGTTATTTATTTATTTTGATATACCTTTTGGACCATTTCCTGGGTGTGGTGGCCCTAATGGGAATGCCACTTCGCTTCCATCCCGATGATCATGGTAGGCCAGCTCGTAATGAGACTCCCTATCCTGCAATTTGACAAAACTGCTTTGCTTGCTTCTTTTTTCTTTGGTTTTAATAGAGAACCTTTCCTGTTTATACACAAGGGGTGGTTCCGCACTCCTTAAGAGTAGGAATGGTGGAAGAAGTCTTAAAATCCCAATAGGAAGATATAAACTCTTTGATCTTATTAGCGAATGATAATTAAAATAGATAAAAAAATCAGCATGATAGAGATTACCAATCAGAACAGAGTTAGTAGAACAATGGCAACAAAAGGTGATAAGTAAGCATATCTTTTCCCTACATCCTTTCATCAATTCAGGGCAGTTGCTTATAAGGATAGTGATTTATGATTTACCGATTTCTGTATATTGTGCTTTTGTTTCCATCACATAAGTAGATAGTTGTATTCTAAAGACCATTAGCACTCTGCATCCTTGAGAAGGGACAAGATGTAGTGCAATTTCAACGGTTGTTCATTTAGAGAAAGGAGTAGTGGAAATCAATGGTGCAGTTCAATAAAATCAAACAAATGCCATTCCTTTGGAAAAAGACCGGCAGAAATCAAATCGTGTTGTTTCTTTCAGAGACAGCAAAAACACACAAATGCTGTTATTTTTGTGAAAGGAACAGCAAAAACACTCAAGTGATGTTCATTTTTAGAAAAGGAACAACAAAAATCAGAAATGATATCCCTTTTGAAAAAGGAACAACAAAAATCACAAGTGTTGTTCCTTTTGAAAAAGGAACAGCAAAAATCGCAAGTGCTGTTCCTTTTGGAAAAGGAACAACAAAAATCACAAGTGCTATTCCTTTTGAAAAAGGAACAGCAAAAATCGCAAGTGCTGTTCCTTTTGGAAAAGGAACAGCAAAAATCACAAGTGCTGTTCCTTTTGAAAAAGGAACAGCAAAAAAAATCACAAGTGCTGTTCCTTTTGAAAAAGGAACAGCAAAAAAATCACAAGTGTTGTTCCTTTTAAAAAAGGAACAGCAAAAATCACAAGTGTTGTTCCTTTGAGAAAGGAACAGCAAAAATCACAACATGCTATAAAAAATATGTACAAAAATAATTCAAAGAATTATATACAAATTGTAAAGAAAAATAAACTTCTTAGCGAGTTACAGGTGGAGGAGACTTGTCTTCCTCCCGTAAGATCTCCATATCTGAATCTTGGCGTAATTGCTGGCAAAAGGACTCCCGAGTAAGTGGTTTGCGATAGAGATAGACTCGATGGCCGTTTGCCTTAAAGGTATACCCAGAACCATCAATAGTAATTAGTGTGAGGGTACCATTTTCATGTACTTTCTGAATTTCATATGGTCCCAACCAACGAGTCTGGAGTTTCCCGGGGAAGTCCTGAAATCTAGAGTCATATAAAAGAGCCCAGTCTCCTTCATGGAAGACTCTGTTTTTGATGAGAGCATCATGCCACTTAGCTCTTTGCTGCTGTATCAGGGCAGTATGTTGAAGTGCAGAGAGTCTAATTTCATCCAGCTCATTAATCTGTTGCAATCGATTAGTTTGCGCCTCGGTTAAGTCTAACCCTACTTCTTGTGCTGTTCGTAATGTCTGGATTTCAAATTCTATAGGAAAGATAGGTTGTTTTCCAAACATAAGCTGGTAAGGTGAGTGGCCAGTGGTGCTTCTCCATGTTGTTCTATAAGCCCACAGTGCTTCTGGTAGTCTGGCAGCCCAATCGCGTCTATGTGATGCAACTGTTTTGGTTAGAATTGTTTCTATTATCTTGTTGTTGCTTTCTACTTGCCCATTTGCCTGTGGGTGATATGGGGTGGTCATTTTATGCTGAACATGATAATTGTTGAGTGTTGCCGCTATTCTGTTTCCAGCAAATTGTGGCCCTCCATCTGTGATTATCTCTCTACGGAGGCCATAGCGCACAAATAGATGGAGCAGGAACTGTATAACAGATTCTTCTGTAGCCCTGGGCAAGGCTTCCGCTTCAACCCATTTAGTGACATATTCTGTTGCCACTAGAATGTATGTTTTCTGGTTTGACGATGGGTTGATTGGCCCCATGAAATCAAGGGCCCATCGCTCAAATGGTTCAATGACTAGCTGTGGTTTCAAGGGCATCCCATCTGAGTGACTAGGGCGTGCCACCCTCTGGCAACTATCACATGCTTGGACAAATTTCCTTGCATCTTTAAAAATTGTCGGCCAATAATACCTTGTATGTAATACTTTATGTGCAGTCCCGCGATCAGAAAAATGTCCACCACATGGTTGGTCATGGCATGCTTTCAATATATCAAAGATTTCATCTTGTCGAATGCACCTCCTGATTTGCATGTCTGCCCCTGTGTGAAACAAATAGCCTCCAATCCAGGAAAATCTGGTACTTCGCTGGACAATCTGTTTTCGCTCATTAGGGGTTAGATGTTTTGGTAACTTACCTACTGCTAGGTAATTGGCAACATCAGCATACCAGGGTGTTTGAACAGCAACAACAAAGAGATGCTCATCTGGAAACTGATCTTCAACTGCTGCTGCATCGACTGGTTTTGGCATTCTTGAGAGGAAATCAGCTACCGGGTTTTCTTTGCCAGGTCGATCCTTGATTGTAATGTCAAACTCTTGCAATAAAATCAGCCATCTGGTTATTCTGCCATTTGTGACAGGTTTATTTGCTAGATACTTTATAGCAGAATGATCTGTGTACAAGATAACGGGATATCCAGTGATGTAATGTCTGAATTTATTGATAGCATGTATAACAACTAGAAATTCCTTTTCAGTTACAGTATAATTTAATTCAGCAGGGGATAGATTTTTGCTAATGTAATAAATGGCGTATGGTTTTCTATCCTCCTCCTGACCAAGGACCGCTCCAATGGCTGTATCTGAGGCATCGAATGATATCTGAAATGGAAAATCCCAGTTTGGTCCGCGAAGGACTGGGGCTGTAGATAGAAGCTTTTTCAGGTCATTGAAAGCACGTTCACATTTCTCTGTCCAAAGGAAATCAATATTACCAGTTAGTGCATACAATGGTGCAGCAATACGTGAATAATGTTCTATAAATCTTCTAGAATAACCAGAGAATCCAAGAAAGCTACGTACCTCTGTTTGAGTAGTAGGAGTAGGAATAAGCAAAAGTATTTGGATTTTGGCTGGGTCTACCTGTATGCCGGCTGCTGAAATATAGTGCCCTAGAATAAGTCCTTCTGTCATCATCATGTAGCACTTTTCATGGCTTATACAAAGCCTGGTAGCTATACAGCGTTGTAGGACTTTTTCTAGTGTTTCCAATGCTGGATCAAACTCTTCTCCGTATGGAGTGAAATCATCCATATATACTTCCAATCCTTCATTTATTAGATCTGCAAATATGCTAAGAATAACCCTTTGGAATGTGGCAGGGGCATTACATAAACCAAAAGGTAAAACTCGGTAGGCAAATGTTCCCCAAGGACAAGTAAAAGTAGTTTTATCCTGATCTTCAGGGGCAATCTGTATTTGGTTATACCCACAGAAGCCATCAAGAAAAGAAAAGAATTTCTTGCCTGCCAAAGTGTCCAACACTTGATCGATGAATGGGAGAGGAAAGTGATCTTTCTGCATTGCCTTATTTAGTTCTCTATAGTCCACGCAGATTCTCCACTTCCCATTCTTTTTCGGTACCACCACAAGCGGGGAGACCCACTTACTATCAGAGATAGGGTAGATAAAGTTAACATCTAAAAGTTTTTGGAGCTCAGCTTTTACTACTTCTTTTAGATGAGGATTTAATCTTCTCTGAGGTTTTCTAACAGGTTTTGCATCATTCTCTATGTAGATGTGGTGTGTACACAATTGAGGATCAATTCCTTTCATATCGGGGTAATCCCATGCAAATGCATTTTTATATTTTGTTAAAACATGGATGAGTTTTGTTTCTTGTTCCGGTGTAAGGTTGGCGTTAATGTTTAAGGTCTTCCCAGGTTCGATTTCCACTATTTTACTATGTGCAACTGACGTGACGGGGATTGTATGGTCATGCACATCTTTCAGAGGTTCCTCCTCTACTTCGTTATCAAATGCTGCTTTTATCATATGACACTGGGTACGAGATGTGAGTTTAGTTTGACTAATAAAATTACTGATGGCATCATCTTCTGTTTGATTTTTGAATTCTAGCGCTTCTTGTATAGTTAATGGAGATCTAATGTTTTCAGTAAGATATGATACAGGGTGCCTATTAGTTTTGACTATTGTGATGCTTGGCTGCGCTGGGGGATATAGTACTAAGTTCTTAATATCTGCCCCCTTAGTTATGATCATGTTTCCTTGTCAACAGCCGATGTAGGCATCAACGGTAGCGAGCCAAGGCCTTCGTAAGATCAATGGATGTCCATCTAGTCAGGTTTTAGGATTTATTATCAGAAAATCAGTTGGGTATTCCCAGGAATCAACTGAGACCATAACATCATGCAATATGCCTTCTGGCCTGACCACAGATCGATCAGCCAATTCCAGCAAAGTTGAAGTAGGTTCTGCCGATGTAATTCCTAACTTTTGGCAAGTGGAGGTGGTCAATATATTGATTGCAGCTCCAAGATCAACTAAGGCATTGGTTAAGGTTTGGCCATAAATTTGAACAGTTACTATTGGGTTTCCTGGGTCTTCATACTTAATAGGTGTTTCCTTTCCTGATAATAGGTCAGATAAAGTGCCGACTACTTGAACTCTTGGATTATCTATTACATTCCTTCTTGGTCTTTTTACGCACAGTTCCTTAATAGTTTTAGCGTATATTGGGATGTCCTGAATGGCCCGAAGGAACAAGATTTTTATGTACAAATTTTGTAATTCTCTGAGAATGTCAAAATTAGGTTGCTGTATAGGTCGAGGTATGACTAAACGTTCTGGGAACGGGGGAGAGGATGTAGTTGCTTGATTCTAAGTTTGTTGCCTGTTTTCATCCTCTTCTTGTGACAACTATTCTCTAGGTAACTGATCTTCAATCTGAATTGTTTTGTTTCCCTTTGTTTGAATGATACGCCCAGATCTTAACTGCAGATCATTGCACTCCCTCAGATCAGGTCCTTCTTCTGGTGTTTCTAAAATTTGGAGTGCTTGGACCGGTCTGTTATTTGGATTGGGATTGGGCTGGGCTGGGAGTTGGGGTCTGAGATTAGATTGGGGTTTTGCTGTAAAGCTGGTAGTGTAGGTTGAGGGAAAGGAATGTTTCCTACTAGCTGCTGTGTTGGTCTCTGCCAGTTATTTTGCCAGCTTGAACTTTGTGAAGTGGGGGGAGTCCATTGCAGTGGATAAGGGTTGTTTTGCCAGTATGGTGGGGGATAAGGAGGATTCGACCAGCCAGATTGGCTTGTCTGATTTAGCCACGGGTTTGGAGAAAGGTATGACTGTGATGACCAATTTGGAAATGGGGGTTGAAACTGACCTTGCCATGTAATATACTGTTGAGTATTGTATTGCGGATACTGAAAAGAAGAAGTTGGGTCTGAAAACGTACCAGTTTGTCGCGGCTACCACTGACGACGCTGGTTAAGTAGATACACTGCTTCTGGTTCTTCTTCCGCTTCCTTATATACCGCTTTCAGTCCAGGTAATGAGGGACAATTTTCTGTAGAGTGATCCCTTGTGCAAATGGCGCATGTCTGAACTGTATCTAGTGGGCATTCCTTATGGCTATGCTTCTTCCTGCATCTGGGGCAGAAAATTGCTAAATTCTGTTCTGCCTCCATTTGTTTCTGCTTAGCCTGCAAAACGTCCAATTGTGTAGTCAGTGTTCCTAGTATATCAGTTTTAAAATTTTCAAGTAAATTCCCAATTTCCACACGTGTTACTCCTTTTGATGAAATTTTATTTTCCCGTGCAAATCGATCATGTTCTGCTGGTTTGATTCATGTACTGCCTCTTGAACTCCTGATACATAAATCAATTATGTCAGCGAAACTTTCTTGATATATATCCCTTTTCCCCATAATGTTTAATGTTTCAATCCATTGTTCTTTCACGCCCCTTATTAATGCTGTTTTCAACACGTTATCAGGCAAGGGCAATGATGCATAAGGGGATCTTTGCAGATTATACTGGAAACGTTCCACGTATTCTTCTAATGTTTCATTTGGTCTAGCTATCATCTGAAATATTTCATCTTTCAGTTCTCTAGACCTACAGTAATCTTGATATTTCTTTAGGAAAGATTCTTTCATTTGTTCCCAGTTATTTATAACTCCACCACCTAAACCCATAAACCATCTTAAAGCTACCCCTTTCAAAGTGGAGGGGAACAATTTTAATTTCTGGGGGTCAGTGGTGTAATCATATCCCCTGCATAGCACATCAAATTCAAATAAGAATGCATCGGGGTCCTCTGATGTAAGTCCGTGAAATGTAGGAATGTGTTGAAGGGGGATTGCTTTCATAGGAGCATTTGCTGCGGAATCCACTATGGGGTATTGTAATGTAGAGGTTTGGGTGTTTGGCGGATTTTGAGCCATTGGGTCAAATATATGCCAATAACCTTCCGGAAGATCTAAGAGGGTATTCCTAGGTTGAGGAGGAATATTTTCAACAGGAACAGTTTTAATAGCACTTCCTCTATCTGGAATTTTTGTCTGAGGAAATAGGGTGTCTTCAATAATAATTTTTACCGCGCTCCCTTGTCTGGGCTATTTAATGGCTGAATTATCCTAGGAGGAGATCTTGGCTCCCCAATTTCCCCTGTTTCTCCTTCTCCTTCACAAAGATTGCTTAGATTCCCTTCCTGCAGTCGTTTTGGAATATAATTTTCAATTTCCTGAAAGTCATGTTCGTCAGTCTGACTATGCACCTCAGCAAAGGCTTTAGATGGTGAGCCTGAGGCCTGAAGGGAACTAGTAGGTTGTTTGGAAGTAACTTTCCTGGGTCCTACTGAAGGCTGAGATTCGGCTTTCTTATAGATTTCGTCTATGTATGTCGATCAACCAAAGGTCACCGGTCCCTTAGCTTTTTCTGGTTTTGTTAACGGTTTGGGATTTTCTCTAGCTTTTTCTACTTAGTCATGCACTCAATTTAACTACTAAATTTTAAGCAGATAACAGAAAATCTGCAGGAAAGCGGGCAAAGGAGCAGGGCTTTTACATGCTCCATACGTAGGTTCTTACCTTCCGTTTTCAAAACCCAATTCTTCCCTAGCAGGTTCGTACACTACTCTGAAAAATAAAAATAGCTACACTCCTTCCCCAGCAACGGCGCCAAAATGTAGAGCTATAAAAAGGGTCTCTTTCACCTCTAGTTACCTCACATTAATATGTCAATCCGGGATCGTCTGGTTATTTCAAAGGGTGTCTCAGTCTGAGGCTAGCATTTTCCAGAGTAATGCTTGTAGTACAACTATTTACAACTACGAAAGTAAACTAATGCAAGTCTACAACTTAACTACTTCAAAGGACTAAATCACACCAAGTATTGCATCAGCCAAAGGTTCGGTAGCAATAACCCATCCTTTTCATAACTGATGAGAATAGATCAGAGGTCTGGGAGCCAAATAGCAGATGTTGGGCTCGCTACAGCCTAGGATCGTTCTTAATGATTAGAAATGAAACAACAGATAAAAGAAGTGATAATGAAATGGAACAGCACATCAGCCAAGGGCTTGGTAGCAATAACACATCCCTTTCATAGCTGACGGGAGCAGATCAGAGGTCTGGGGACCAAGTAGCAGATGCTGGGGTCCTCTACAGCCTAAGTCCGTCCTCAAGAAACAACAAATTAGCAATCTGGAAATGGAACAACAAATAAATGGAACAACAGTTCAAGAACAATAATCGAAATAAGTAATAACTGAGTTCTTTAAGCTGCAACTCTATTTAACCATGCCAATCAAAACACCAATCCCTCAATCTTATATGATGGAACAATACTATAGAACCTTAGAAACACACCATATTTAATCTGCTTTTGTTAAAACACATACGACTGTGTCTCATAATAAAGAATAGTCACATTCGATACCCATGTAAAACAGATCTTTCCAGATGACTTGTTATAATGAAAAACACAATCGTGAAGAATTCTGTAATAAAGTAACAGTGTCCTGTAGGGATTAATCAACGCTTAAAGAATTGGTAAAATAACATAGCATCGATATGAAGTTCAAGAACACGAAATGACTTAATCACAACAAAGCAGGTAATAGAATATTCTCAAAACACAGCAGATTACCAGAGTACGTCTATGAACAAACCACACGGAAATCACGCGTAATAATACAAGAGCAAGTGTCCTCCAGGGCCGGGCCCTTAGCCTCTAGGGGTACACCGCTTAAGATAGATCCAGGCTCAAAGATAAAAGAGTGAACAAGTCTGTATTAAAGCATGCAATAAAATTAAAGGAACTCAAGTCTTCAACCGAACATAAAGATCATAGTCCTGATCTTCCTTAAAATAAATTACACTCCCCCAAAAGATCCTCTCCTGAAGCCAACAGTGCTACCCCTTTTATAGGGAAGATGGCGGAGATATCTAGGTAAAGAAAATAGGCAAAATAGCGATCCCTTAGGATCTCAGATCCTGAGGGATTCGCAGAATCATTAATACTGCGTTACTTCTTCCCTTTTCTGTTTCATGCTGGTATCTCCGCGTCCTTTCTTGGGTTGATTCGTTGTGATCTGGTTCGTTTCCGGTATTCCGTCAAAGGGACAGTATTTAGCTCATCCTTGTCTTTACTTTTGGAATGGCCACCTCCCATATTTCCTCCCTCCTGCACATAGAAATGAGGACTATCAGTGCTTTTCATTAATCTCTCGTGTTTCGTTATAAATTCTTATCATTATCTAGATTTCTCATGCAAAAAGCTTTTGAGTTCTGATGAAAAGATACCAAAATGACCATCGAAACATACCTTCCTTGGTACTCCACAGAGCACATTTCATAATATTTCATATTAGATCCACCTATACATATGTGATTGTTCTGAAGCATACCCACATATATATGCAGTTCTTGTGCATAATACCTATGTACAAATATCAAATCATTGAATACTGAATACAAACCAATTGAATCACTAAGTACAAATTCTGAATCATTGCAACATACAATCAAAGAATATACCAAAACTAATGCATTGAATACCAAATCATAGTGAAACATCATCACATATTGATATAACAAGCCACAACCAAATCAATCCAATCTACACTGCTAGACACATACCATCCTAATCAAGAGATCATTTTCATAAAACAACAAATAGAATAGACATCATCAAATATCATCACCAAGCAACATTTTCAAACCCTACTATATATACGCAATTTCCATAAAACATATGCACGTATGTATGCGCTTACCAATATAACACTCACGTACAAATTTTAATGTACTGAAAAATATATCTCAGAATATATACGTGACTAATATGAAAAACATGCACATATGCATGTGACTATCGAGAATTAAACCTGCGTACATATCCTAAATCATTGAATCAAACCTTCTCTTTAAACCCAACACACATTCCACATACTTCACTACCAAAAATACATATCTCCTAAACAAATTCAGATCACAACATCACCATATCCACATATCTTGAATTGTTAGTTATTCAAACATAAAAAAAATCAAGCAAGTATATCTATTTTAGATCTTTCATATATGAGCCTTCTCCTTACTCCTTGGTGAAAACCTATTACAAGTTAGATCACACATGAATAATCCATCAAATGCACACTTAACTACTTGACCTCATCTCCTTATATCGCTTTTTCCTTTGCCAATACCATAGGAAAATCCTTTGGTAATGTTGATGGTATTCACTTAACAGGATCAAATAGATGTTGTCCTCACAATACTATGGGTAACTACCATAGTAATGGCCCTTGGTATCCAATTTTCCATTGTTCAAATTATGTATGTGAATTTTGTTCACATGACTTGCATATGTATGCAACTATTCTTCAGAGGGGTCATGTATACTTTGAAAACTTCACAATTTCCATGCATTATGTAACTAAACTTCTGATTCTCTTTCATATACTCTGTAACATATGTATCGTCAGCCATGTTATCTGTAACAATTCTACAGTAATCATATTATAACCAAGATGACATCAAGGACATATTTGACAAGTTGGTTTCCACCAAGGAAAACAAATTAGCCATAATTCCAACACACCTATCAAGGGATTCACAAAGAAAACCATCTCCGCCCCTAACTTGTGGGGTTTTCCTCAGACCACCTCACTCGGATCCAAAACCTTTCAACATTCTGTTATGAAACCAGCTCAAGAAAAGATAGAAAAGAAAGATCAACGCCTTAGAATTCAGCCTCTTCGAGGGGGCAACCTCCTTTACATTACATAAATGAACAATTCTTGGATGATACAAATGACAAAACCTCCTTTCTATATATAGGAGTCTAAGGAGTCACAATATAATCCAGCCGACCTAACAATAATAATATAAAGCCACAAAAATAACAATAGAGGGATTCTATGGGGCACAGAAATAACAATATGGGGGTAATAGGGGCACAACAATATAAATAAGGGGTATAACTACAATAGTAATGGGGTAATCACTAGTATTATAGGAACCCAACATGCCCCTCTCCTTCAAAAAAGTGTTGTCCTCAACGCTTGAGTAGTTCTGGATACTTCTGCATAAAATTCTCATCCTCCCATGTGGAATCTTCAGCGGATAAGTTCTTCCACTTGATAAGATACTCTGAAATTGATCGATTTCGTAGCTGTCGAGTTCTTGTTTCTGTGACTGCTTCCGGTTCCAATATAATTTTTCCTTCCTCGTCAAGTTCTGGCAATATTGTTTGAACTGGGAGCTTGTCGCCTATAACCTTCTTTAAACATGAAACATGGAAAACTGGGTGCAATCGAGAAGCTGCAGGAAGCTCCAATTTGTATGCCATAGTACCAATCTTTTGCAACACCTTGTACGGACCATAATACTTTGGTGATAATTTATTATCCTTCTTAGCTTGCTTTAGGGACATTTGCTTATATGGTTGTAGCCGTAGGAATACCCAATCACCTACATCAAAACTTCTTTCACTGCGATGTTGATCTGCCTGTTGTTTCATTCTATTTTGTGCCAACACGAGGTTATCCTTTAAGAGTTGGAGGACTTGTTGTTGATGTTCGATGTGATGTTCCACTGCCTGAACCTTAGAATTTTCTCTTAAATATGATGTGATGGATGGTGGTTGATACCCATAAAGTGCCATAAATGGGGTCATTTTTGTTGCTGTATGGAAGGAAGTGTTATACCACCATTCAGCCAGAGGCAACCATTTGACCCATTGTGTCTGTTTATCAGATACAAAGCAACGAAGATATCCTTCCAAACATTTGTTTACTATCTCAGTTTGCCCATCAGATTGAGGATGATAAGATGAGCTATGAGCTAACTGAGTACCAAGACAAGAAAATAATTCTGTCCAAAAATTTCCAGTGAAAATGGGATCTCTGTCACTTACAATAATCTTTGGGTTTCCATGTAGCTTTTGAACTGTTTCCATAAATGCAGTAGAAACTGTACTGGCTTTAAATGGATGTGATAATGCACAAAAGTGTGCATACTTGGTAAGTCTGTCAACTACCACCATGATGACACTCTTTCCCTCAGACTTGGGTAAACCTGTGATAAAATCCATTGAAACCTCCTCCCAACGTTGGCTTGGAATGGATAAAGGTTGTAATAGACCCGGTGTCTTAATTGTTTCAACTTTATTTTGTTGGCAAACCAAACATTCCGCCACAAACTTTTGAATATCTGATTTAAGGCCATCCCAAAAAAATTCCTTCTTAACCCTGTGGTAAGTTTTTAAAAATCCTGAGTGCCCTCCTAAGGGAGAAGTGTGCAATTCCATAAGAATCTTTTGTTTTAGCTGGGAATTCTTACAGAGGTATAAGCGATCTTTGTACCATAACGAATCATTTTGCCAGCTAAATGTATCAGAAGTACTGGAATCTTGTTGTAGCTTTCGAATAAGTGCCCACACTTCTTCGTCATTCTTCCATTCCTCCCTTGCTTCGTTTATCCAATCTGGTTGGATAATAGAAATGGCACACAACAATGCTTCCACATCCTCATCCTTTCTTGAGAGTGCATCTGCCACCACATTTTGCTTCCCTTTTTTGTAGATGATTTCAAAGTCATAACCCAACATCTTTGTGACCCACTTTTGTTGCTCTTCAGAGGATAATCTTTGTTCTAAAAAGTATTTAAGGCTATCATGATCCGTTTTTACCTTGAAGTGTCTTCCCATTAGGTAGGGTCGCCATTTCTTAAGTGCATGGAGTATTGCCAACATTTCCTTCTCATAAATAGCTTTGCTTAAAAACTTTCCCTTGATTGGACGACTTTCAAAAGCAATGGGTCTTTCATCTTGCATTAGAACAGCACCAATTCCATTTCCTGAAGCATCACATTCCACAATAAAGGTTTTTGTGAAGTCCGGTGTAGCTAAGACCGGTGCTTGGCACATTGCCTCTTTAAGATGTTCAAAGGCCTTTGTTGCTTCCGGAGTCCATGAAAATGAATCTTTCTTCAATAATGTTGTTAGAGGTGCTGCTATTCTCCCATAATTCTTAACAAACTTGCGATAATACCCTGTCAACCCAAGAAATCCTCGCAGATGCTTTATGGATGTGGGGATTTTCCATTCCTTAATGGCTTTAATTTTGCTAGGGTCTACCTTAACTCCTTCATGAGATACAATATGACCCAAATATTCCACCTCCTGGACTCCAAAGAAACATTTGGATCTTTTTGCATATAATTGTTTCTCCTCCAATAGTTGTAGCACCTTGTCAACATGTTCAACATGATCCTTCCAAGACTTGCTGTAGATTAGTATATCATCAAAAAATACTAACACAAATTTTCTAAGGAATGGTTTGAAAATTGAATTCATCAAACCTTGAAATGTTGAAGGTGCATTGGTAAGGCCAAAAGGCATGACCAAAAATTCATAATGACCCTCATGAGTTCTAAATGCCGTTTTCGGAATGTCTTCAATCTTCATTCTGATTTGATGATATCCTGAACGAAGATCCAACTTGGTGAAGTAAATTGATCCATGCAATTCATCCAGTAATTCATCAATGACAGGAATGGGGAACTTATCTTTAATAGTGAGCTTGTTGAGCTCCCTATAATCTGGACACATGCGCCATGATCCATCCTTCTTGTGCACCAATACTACTGGAGCTGAGAAAGAACTTTGACTCGGTTGAATTATACCAGCCTCTAGCATTTCTGCAACCATACGTTCAATTTCACTTTTTTGGACATAGGGATATCTGTACGGCCTGATGTTTGGAGGAACACTTCCTGGAATCAGATGAATAGCATGATCATGATCACGCATAGGTGGGAGACCTTTGGGAGTCTCAAATACCTTGGAATGATTGTCCAGGACTTTTTGGAGATCTGGAGAAATAGATGATTCCAATGTGGAAACATCTAGCGAACATAATTGTGCAATTACACCTCTTTGCTCCTTTTTTAGAAGCTTTGTCATGCCATTAGAGCTGATTATCTTTCCTGGTTTCCCTGCAATACCCCTTAATTCAACTTCCTTTCCTTCCACAGAAAATTTCATGAAAAGTTCTTGAAAATTAAAAGCTATTGTACCCAAGGATTGTAGCCATTGGACTCCTAGTACAACATCAGCACCTCCCATTGGAATGGAAAGCATTGGGCTAGTCAATACATATTCTCCCATGGATAGCTTGATATTATGGCACTTTCCAGAACAATTTATTGTTCCTCCATTTGCAATCATCACTTGACACTCTGGTGCTGGATATAGGAAGCAATTCAATTCTTTTGCTACCCTACAATGAATAAAATTGTGGGTGCTTCCTGAATCAATCAACACTATTACCTTTTTCTTCTTGATTTGTCCTTCTATCTTGATGGTTTGAGGAGTGGTAATTCCCGCCAATGCATTACAAGATATGGTCGGATTTATTTGTTCTTCATCTAGGCTTTGTTCCTGGAATATATCCTCTTCTTTTGACCTTTCTTGCTCCTTTTCTTCTTCCTCTTCACAATCTATGTAGAATAATTTCTTCTCAGCACACTTATGACCTTTTGTGTATTTGCTATCACAATTGTAACAAAGCCCTTTTGCTCTTTTTTCTTCCAATTGTTGTGGTGTCAACCTTGTAGGTTGTGGAAGACTATGGGCAACAACACTTCCGTCTTTATAGTTGTGAGTGGTATGCTTCCTAGTTGCCATAATTTTGCTTTCCATTTTTCTTGCTAACCTGAATGCCTTCTCTAATGAATCAGGTTCCCAAAGGCGCACATCATGTTGGATATTATCCTTTAAAGACCCTATGAACACATCAATCCTATGCTCCTCTGGAATATCTTTTACCCTTATGTTCAATTTTTGGAACTCCTCAATGTGCTCCATTATTGAACCCTTTTGTTTGAGACTTATCAATTGGCTAAAAAAAGTGTTGCTTTTTGTATCCTCATAATGTGCTATCAATTCTTCCGTAAAAATTGCCCAAGTGATAAATTGTTTACGAGAACAAAGCCATTGATACCATACAAACTGATTTGGTTCCAAATATAAAGTTGCCATACGTACCTTTTGTGTGTTTTGCACATTATTGAGATCGAAGAATTGCTCCATCTGTAATATCCATGTGGCGGGATCCTTGCCATCAAACTTCCTCATATCGATTTTTGGAATGTGGTGATTCTTCGATCCAACATTAGCGTCTATGGAATCATGATTAACATTTCTTTTGTTCTCATCATGAGTTTCCTTTACTACCTTTTCACCATTAGTAAGTATTTCTTGTAGAAAATTAGTCAAATCTGTCTTCAAATCTGCCATGCCTGTCTTCAAATCTATCTTCAAATTGTCCATCTTAGCTTCCATGCCATTCATCTTAGCTTCCACGCCATTTATCTTAGCTTCTGTTAGCTTTTGTGAGCGTGACATTTGTTGCACTTGTTCTTGTAATTTTGATATATCATGTAGCATTTCTTCCTCTTCTTCATGAGTCATGCTAGAGCTTTCAGGTTCCTTACTAGGTGTTTGCATTTTCTTTCCTCGGGGCATCAGTTACCGATAATAATGCTCTACTATGCCCTTTGAATTCCTTCAAAATAAATTTTCAAACCAAGCTTAAGCAAAAATTTAAAAAAAATCTACACACCTTTTTTCACTTTGTAGGAGCTCGATATTGCCTCTGATGTATCTCTGTACTTTCTAATCATCTAGTTCTGAAATTGTGACCTGTAGTAGCCCTCTGTGTCCTCTTTCCAATGCCACAAGTCTGACCCAAATTGGATTCTCCAAGGAAGAGTTATGCAAAATCTCCCACAGTGACTTGATTATAGACTAGTTCAGTAGAGCGAACTTGTACGACGTGCCACGAGTCACTGTTTCAACCTTTGGATCTGAAAAACACCCAAAAGAAACTAAGTCCGTCCTCTTTCTGTACCTTCTTACGAAATTTCAATCCGATCCCCAGAGAGAAAGTTATGACGATTTTCCCCAGGTCACCTGTTTTGAATGTAATTCAGGAGTCTGCAAAAAGACCAACTTCCTCAGATCATATCTCCGCAAATATCACGCGAAAAGCTCTGAAATTCGGACCCAAGGTTCAGCGCGATTCTTCTCAAATGGGTTTTTTTTGCGACTTCTGAAACGTCACAGAAAAAAAGTTATAGCGAAAATGCCACGATGACCTGTTTGGAGCAGCGAAACCCTAGAATCCAAAGCTCTGATACCAAATGTTATGAAACCAGCTCAAGAAAAGATAGAAAAGATAGATCAACGCCTTAGAATTCAGCCTCTTCGAGGGGGAAACCTCCTTTACATTACATAAATGAACAATTCTTGGATGATACAAATGACAAAACCTCCTTTCTATATATAGGAGTCTAAGGAGTCACAATATAATCCAGCCGACCTAACAATAATAATATAAAGCCACAAAAATAACAATAGAGGGATTCTATGGGGCACAGAAATAACAATATGGGGGTAATAGGGGCACAAAAATATAAATAAGGGGTATAACTACAATAGTAATGGGGTAATCACTAGTATTATAGGGACCCAACACATTCCAAAGCTAAACCAAGAATGAATCTGATCATACCATGGATATCTAGGAAATGGAAAGGAAAGGTTGTAACAACTATTAATCCATGAAAAACCCATGTCAATGAAAACAAAGTAATTATGTAAACCAAATGCATGCACCATGCTTTCAAATCCCAAAAAGTAATTTACACATGCAACCTGTTGCCTACAAAATATTCTTGCTGTAGCTATTCTTCTAATCTTCCCCTTGCACTCCCTTCCTTTTTATTGATTGTCATTAATTTTAGTTAAAAATGGTATGTTCTATGATTTATCACAATTTACTTCAATCTTCCTTTAGCAGCCCAAAGACAATTTCAAATTATATCTAGTAGCAATCACATTAACTTAAAGACATTGACAATAAATGCAGATATAACATAAAGACATGTAGAAAATACAAGCCAAGACAAGAGGACACAAGATATGGTGGATGTTACGAAAAAACCCCAATGTAGGGAAACCCTTTGATTAAATCTTCTTATTATTCTTCAATAGTTTAGCAGAGAGAGAGAGAGAGAGAGAAAGAGAGTACAAATATTAGAATTACATGCCCAAAAGAACCTTGTCAAATCAACAGTCAACAAAAGTCAACAAGAACCCTAACCAAAAAGTCAATGGTGGTCAAAGTTACCTCAAAATTCCCTCCAAGTAGCTCGTTCAACGGTAGAAGAATTCGGTCTATAAAATGGGTCAAAGTAAACCCAAAAATAGTTTGATCAATCCAATCAAACCCTACTATAACTTCTATGGTCAAATCAGAAAGTCAACATTGTAGTCAACTCAGTAAAATTCTCCCCAAACACCTTGAAAACTATGCCAACCAATGCGGACTTCAAAAATTGAAATTATACCCACTAGAACAAAGTTGACACTGGTCAACATCACCCAAGTCAATGCTCATCAACGCTTTCCTGTTTCTTGGAATTTTTGTCCTCCAAAACAGTCCTGAAATTCATCCTCCTTTCACACATGTGAAGTAGGGAAGGCTACCTCCAAGTTGTACGAACCAATCAAGAGAGGAGAGAGAGATATATGCAATGAGATGAGTGATGTCCAAATGAGAGAGATGTCACTCCTATTTATACACTTTTTTGAGGGTGAGGAGGCACATCCATTGGGCTTCATGAACCTACATTTGACTGAGGATGACCTTGACAATTTGTGCATGAGAGAGAATAAATTCAAAATTCCTTTTCCTGCTTGTTAGAATGAGATGATACCATATTCTGCAGTATAAATAAATTGATAATTCGAAGTGGAGGATCCATTTCCATAAACACTTTATACAAAAATTGGACCTCCCAAAAACAGGAATCCAATGCAATAATCATCTCCATCATATGAGTTGTCCTAAGGTGGAATTTGGCCCTAGTTTCCAATTTTAACACTCCCTCTCAACTTGTGATAATTCCACCTACCAATCCATCTGTCATTATCATACCATCCTGTCATCCTATACCATCCTTGTCATAATTGCCCTGTTATTCTCTTCTCTTCTGAACCATGAAGTAATAATGAAGAAGAAGTGATCGAGAGTGAGTCGTAAGATCACACCACTCTCCATTGATAAAATTCAGTCCTTGATCCCAGATAAAGTTGTTGAACACCATGCATCCTAGTCATAAGAAGTATGGCAGTACATGATGCCTCCATCGGTAGTGCTATGGTCCCTAACCATCTTTTCCCAACTCATTTTCTAGATGAGAGGTACTTCCCATGAGTCCTGGACTTGATGGGTAGGATGTGTGTCGGGGTATGAGGACGAGAAGGTGAACTACTCATCCTGCTCATATGCCATAAGAGAAGGTGAACCACTCATCCTATGCATATGTCAATCATAGGGAAATGTGAACTACTCACCCTACATGTGTGTGTCTGGGTAGGGGAAGGTGAACCACTCACCCTACACAGATGTCAACCATCAATTGGTATCAAAGGGAAAGGTGAACAACCCACCTTGTATCCAACGCATCATTAAGGGAAGGCGAACCACTCACCCTATGGTCACTCATAGCTACAATAAGTACCCAAATACCCCAGGAGATGTCAGAACTCTATGTCCAACTCATACGGGACCCTCATAGGAGGGTCATTCCATGACTCTAAGTCTCTCTCGGAAGGTTAAGAATTTGAACTTCCCCAAAGGATTTCTGAGAATGTCAGTGACCTGCTCATCTCTTCTAATTTTTTGGAGCCTTATTTCTCCCCATTATACCATATCCCAAATAAAGTGGTAAATGGTATCAATGTGCTTGGAGTAGTTGTGGAACATGAGATTCTCTGATAGGGAAAGCCCACTTTGATTGTCACAGAAGATCACAGTCATGTATATCATGTGCTCAAATAGCTCATTGAAAAGCTTCCTCAACCAAAGTACTTCACAATAGGCCATACTCACAGAAATGTATTCGGCCTTGGTGGTGCTTAGTGCAACTGATTTTTTCTTCGTGATCATCCAAGATATAAAAGTAGACCTCAAAGAGAAGCAACACCCAATGTGCTCTTACGATCCACCACACAACTAGCCTAGTCAACATCTGAATATCCATGTAGCCTCAAGTTCCCAACAATGTATCTTAGTCCACAGTGGATTGTGCCGAAGATATATATCAATATATTCTTAGCAGCAATCCAATGAATGTGATGAGGCTCAACCATAAACTGACGCAACATGTTCACAGTGAAGCATATGTCAGGACGAGAGTTGGCCAAGAACATCAGGGCCCCCACAAGTTGGAAATACTCAAAAGGGTTTGCTAATCCAATCCCAAAAACACTTCCACAAATCTTCTTAAAGTTGAGTTCCATCGGAGTAGTCATGGAATTACAATCCACCATACCATATCTCTCAAGTAACTTCACAATGTATTTTCCTTGAGAAAGAAAAATCTCACCTGTCTTTTGCTAGACCTCCAGCCCTAGGAAATAATGCATCAATCCTAGGTCCTTCATCTCGAATTTGGAAGCCAGGTCCCTCTTGTATTGATGAATGAGAGGGTCATCACCTATTAGAAAGAGATCACCCACATAAAGGACTAGAATGAGAGGTTTATCCTTTCCAACCTTGAAGTATAGGTTCAGGTCAACACCGCTCCTTGTAAATCCCAACTTCATAAGATAGCTATCAATCCTCTCATACCAAGCCTTAGCGGCTTTCTTCAACCCATAGTGGACTTTCTTCAGCCTGCATACATGTGTCTCATGATCTTGAACTTTGAACCCCTCGAGTTGATCCACATTTCCTTCCTCCTTAAGTGAACCATGCAAGAAGGAAGTTTTGACATCCATTTGGTGTAGGCTCCATCCTTGTGAGGTAGAAAGGGCTATGATCGAATGGATGGTGGTATATTGGGCAACTGGTGAAAACATCTCATCATATTCTACTCCCTCCTTTTGAGAGAAGCCTCAAGCTACAAATCTGGCATTGAACTTTTCAACACTCCCATCATCTCTATGTTTGATCTTATAGAGCCATTTTGAAGTGACCATTGACTTGTCCTTGGGTATAGGAACCAAATCCCAGACATCATTCTTCATTATCGATTCATACTCCCCATTCATCACATCCTTCCAAACTTTTTGCTTCACAACTTCAAATGTGCAACGCTTAGATTGTATAATGGTACTCATGGCAGCTAAGTACCCTTATTACCTGTTCATCTTCTTGCTTTCATGAAATGTCCCCCTCGGTGCAATATGTTTCTCAACATCTTCAAGAATATATTTGAGACACAAAGGTATTTTTTCTTGAAGTAGAGGGCTCATTAGGAGGTGGATCAATGGGATCCATCGGACCTTACACATTGGGAATCAATTCATCAAAAATAACTTCATCTTGCTTTTATGCATCGTCATTTTCCTTCCTAGGGATATGAATATATGAAATATTTATAAGAGCACAATCTTCATCGAAAGTGACATCATGAATCAATTCCACTTCCCTTTGACCAAGCACATAGATTCTATATTCCTTATAAGTTTCATTGTAGCCCACAAACATTTATTTGGTCCCAAATGCATCTAGCTTGTTTCTTTTCTCTTTTGGCACATGAAAATATACGAGACAACCAAAAATTCTAAAATGAGGAACATCAGGTTTCTTAGTGGTGAAAACTTCTTCAGGTGTATTGAAGTCCAAAGCTTGATGTGGGCATCTGTTTTGAACATACAAAATAGTTTTGGTAGCTTCTCCCCATAGGAACTTTGGTAGACCTTGGTCATGAAGCATGACACGGGTGGCTTCTATGATAGTACAATTCTTCCTTTTAGAAACAACATTTTGTTGAGGAGTATATGTAGTAGTGTTCTCCCTCTTAATACCATATTCTCTACAATAGTCTTTGAATTCATTTAACTCATATTTGGTCCCATTATTGATCCACAATATTTTGATCTTCTTCCTTGTTTGATTCTCAATCAAGGCTTTGAAAGAGCAGAACCATTTTAATAATTCAACCTTATTCTTTAAGAAATTGATCCATGTTGTGTGGGAAAAGTCATCCACAAAAATAGCATGGTAAAATATCCACCCAAAGATGTCACAGGCAACATACCTGATAGATCATAATGGACCAATTGAAGAATATCAGTGGTTTGAGTTTCACTTGAGGGGAATGGTCCCCTTGTATGTTTTCCAACTTCACATCCATGACCAACACCTTCATTATTTTAGTTGAATTTAGGCATACCTATGAACATCTTCCTTACATCAGGGAAGGCTTTGAAATGAAGGTGAGAAAATCTCCAGCGCCATAATTCGGATTGAAGAGAAGTATCACAAGTCATTGTTCCCAACGAACTTCCTCCAACCTGATAAATACCTTCAACCCTAAATCCAAGAGTGAATGCATCTCTTGGGTTCCTTTTCCAAACAAGAACCTTCCCATCAATGAATGTCACCTTGAAACCTTTGTCTTCCATCACATAAATAGAGACCAATTTCTTTTTCAGATCAGGTACATATAAAACTTCTTGTAAATGAAGAGTTTGACCTTGAATTAAGTGGAGAGGAATAGCCCCAATTCCTTTCATGAGGTAAGTGGCATTATCCACAAGTATAATCTACATATTCGTCTTCTTCTCAACCAAGTTTTAGAGGGCCTCCTTGTACCCAGTGAAGTGCCTTAAGGCACCACTATCAATCAACTAATGGTCCAATGTATATGGAGGAGAGGCAATGGAGAGGGTAGAAATAAGATAAAATTATTTTTGCTTTACAACATTAACTTATTCATACTTGAAGTTTCTCAACTTCTTGGAAGGACGACCATTTCCATTTCAAGCAGTGGGAGAATTCCTCTTTCCTTTTTTTTTTAACACATTGTTACTTGGATTTCCATTTCCCTTGAAGTTGTTGTTCTTGTTGTCATCATCTCTTGGAGTATCCTTCTTGTGAGGACACTCTCTAGTGAAGTGGCCAAACCTCTTACAATTGAATCATCTCCTTTTTCATCCATCTTTGAATCTCAACTTGAACCCTTGACCTTTATTCCTTGGACCAACATTGTTCCTCCTCTTAGAATGAGCAGAGAAGGTAGTAGGATTGTTTCCATTTGAGGGCTTGTCCCTTTCCATAATCCTAATTTCTTCTTGAGTGCATCTAGCCAATAATTCATCAAATCCCAGAATCCTGTCATTGTTGAGGATGTAGTGTTGAACACATCCCATCCTCTTGAAAGAGTTCCAAGTGAAATAGTAGAGAGCTCCCTGTCACCAGTGACTTATCCAATAGATAGGAGATCATTCTTGTTCTTGGTAATCCTCATGAAGTAGGATTGGATGGATTCTCCTCTATCCATCTTGATATATTTCAACATGTTCTTAAGAAAGAGAACTTGATTTTCATTATTTAATTTGAACATCCCAACCAACTTTTCATACATACCTTTAGATGTTTCGAAATCAGAAATATAGGCAACCAAAGGCTTTTGAATAATATCAACAATAATTTTCTTAGCTTTAACCTCACCTTTCTTATACTTTGATTGTGCAGTTGTGGATGCATTTGAAGGAGGCTCTGATATTCTTCCTTTGACATAGCCCATGACATCATTTTCTTCCAATGTCAAAACTAGATTCATCTTCCATGCATGATAGTTGGATTTGTCCTTAATCTTGTCCTCAGATTTTAAGAAAGATGTATTCGTCATTGGGACTAGTTCCAAGTCCTTGTCCAACCAATTCTCTTAGTGATTGCTTTGCTTCACTCATTCTTGGGATTTTTCTTCACCTGAGGTCTCATACCATGTTAATTTTAGATAACAATGGTATGTTCTATGCTTTATCACAATTTACCTCAATCTTCCTTTAGCAGTCCAAAGACAATTTCCAATTATATCTAGTAGAAATCATAGTAACTTAAACCCATTGATAATAAATGCAAATAGAATATAAAAACATGTGCAGAAGACAAGCCAAGACAAGAGGACACAAGATATAGCATATGCAAAGGACAAACCCCAATGTGGGGAAACCATTTGATCAAATCTTCTTATTATTATTCAATAGTTCAGTAGAGAGAGAAACAGTACAAATATCATAATTACATGCTCAAAATAGTCTTGTCAAATCAATAGTCAACAACAACCCTAACCAGAGAGTCAATGGTGGTAAAAGCTGCCTCAAAATGCTCTCCAAGTAGCTTGGTCAAGAGAAGAAGAATTCAGTTTGCCAAAGGAGTCAAAGTCAACCTAAAATAGCTTAATCAATCTAGTCAAACCTTGTTGTAATTTATGTGGTCAAATCAGAAAGTCAACTAGGTCAAATTGTCCCCAAACACCTTAAAAACCGTGGAAATCAATGCGTGTTATAGGACAAATTGACCTCCTCATCAACTTAGAGGTGAAAGACAAGATGATTGAAGCAAAGACCACAATTGTAGGCTTGGAATCCACACTAACGCTCTCTATACACTATCAATCTTCTTTATAAAGCATTTTACCAAGCATAAAGGAGCGTTAGTCACCCTGCTAACTCATGTTGTTAGACCAAGGGGAGCATTAGTGAACCTAAGGCATGTTCAAAAGATCATGCCAATGAATCTGCTCATAAATATATAGATATTAAATCCCTAAATTTTCTCAAGAAAAGCAAGGAAACTCCAAAAATCAGGATGAACTGCAGGACTGGGATGGAATCCCACTCAAGGAGCCCAAATATGGGCTCTATCTAAAAAAGTATTGTGCCTAGTATTGCATTGGGCATGTGCTTTGTAATTTTATGTATTCATAAGTTTTGCTTACTTTTTTTGATGTGATTGGATTGTTTGTTATTTAGTGGAGTACTTCTCTCATGCATTCTTCTCGCAATGCAGATGTCATCGTTGCCCTTAGCATACGTAGGATATGCGGATGATGCTAGTCGTCACACACTTCACATTGCATCAGCTGCTTGGGTCATCTATACACCCGAGTCAGAACTATTTTGCTTCGAGGAGGTCTTTCTTGGTACCGCCACCAACAATATTGCCGAGTACATGTCTGTCGTTTTGCTTCTCACGGAAGCATCATCAAGGGGCATCTCCAATCTAGTGGTCAGGTTAGACTCCCAGCTAGTCATTATGCAATTGACAAACCATTATCACGTTCGTAATCCAACCTTGTTACGTAACTATCTAAGGGTGTGACTCTTGGAACGTCAATTTGAAATAATCACATATGAGCATGTTCCTCGAGAATTAAATACAGTCATTGATTCGTTAGCCAACTATGTATTGGATTAGAATTTGTCTCATTCTTTATAGCAGTGTGCATTAGAAGTAAAGCATTTACTAAAGTTAAAAGTTTGTTACAAAAAACATCTAAAAACACATTTACACCACCAAAATACCAAAAATATCTGTATATATATATATATATATATATATATATATATATATATATATATATATATATATAGATATATATCATAATCCAATTTTTTACATCAAAATATTCCAAAACTTGGATGATTTAAGTACAAAATGGCTCAAAGCCCAGCTACAAGCACTCTTATGGCTACGCTAGGACACCTGCTAAAAGGAACCTATTGCTCCAGAAAAGCTAAAACAACTCTAGCTACCCTTCGAAGAGGAACCAGAAATCGCTCAGGTACACCAACGGTGTGTTGCTGCATATGAGCGGGAATCTCCCTCATAAGAAGGGGGGGACACCCATAGTTAAACCCTCTAGGTTCCTCAGAACCTCATGGAGACTATCGGCATCACCCCCTCTAGCAAGTAGTTGGCCACCTCGTCGCACATAGCGAGGTTCGCTTGCAGGTCGTACTGGCGCCACATCTGTGTTAAGAATAAAAGTTTCATGTAAGTTCTTATTTCACCTTTAGAAAACATTACATATACATTCAAAAGCACAAAAATACTTAAGTACTATCAAAATTATTCTCACCTTGAGGACCCTAGTTAGTCTCGGGTGGTAGCATCAAGTCTGGGTCGCTAGTAAAGTCCATGCCTTCATAGGCATAGTCATCAACAATCAAAATCTGGCTATGGAGCCATTGGAAGAAGTCTTCGTTAAAGAAGTGTCAAAGTAGTCCTCCTCCTGTGTGAGGATCTAGTGATGACCAACGACCCTGCCTTGGCTCCCTCGGATCAAAGGGACCTAAGCTCACCCATAGGCACATCACAGGTACCCTCTCAAGGAAAAATGAGACTATGATAGTACCGTACCCGAAATTGTGTTGGGTATGGGTCTTGCATGTTGTCAATTCTGCCTTCAACTAGCGAAGCACTGCTTCACACCAGTTGAACATTTGTGGCTAGACACAGTCGATCGCAACCAACAGTTGGGCCTTTGTCGCTACGTGGGGACTTTTTGACCCCGCCAACCATACAATCAAACATAAAACTGCCCTCATAGACCGCGATCAAATCATCTCTAAAGGGACTTTGTTGCTGACTAGTCCACTCTCATGGATGCAGTAAAACTGTACCAGCTCTGAAGTAGATCGTGGATCTGACCTGCCATCGGTAAGGTTTTCTTGTGCCCCATGACATGACAAACCAGTCAAAAATTAATTGTCATCCCGGTCAATCGCCAGCACCTGATCTCCAATCCTGAACACTTTCTCATGTTCATCCCAACGCTGTATGATCCATCTAAATAAATCCTCCTGTCCTTTCATCAGCTCTAGCTTTGCATACTTCAATAAACTGCAGTGGCGCAATGCAAGTATGCATGCTAGATTGTTTCACATTAGCAACTCCTCATTGTCATGGGCCCGTTCTCTCCATAGGTGAGTCATTTCAGCCTGAAACCTGCACAAAATAACCCTAAAAACAGTTAAAATGGGGCAAAATCACTTAAGGAATCCAGGCTTGAGGGTTTTAACTACACCCTACAGCCCTAATGCTACCCCCAGTGCTACACAAGGAGGATTAACTCCCTCCAGTGGCTCGTACAGAGTGTTTAACGCTCCCTACTGGCCATCTGGAGGGCATTAGTGCGCAAATAAGGCTCTAGGGCACCTCAGATCTGCAAAATTCCACCCATAAAATTGTTAAGAAAGGTTTAGTAAGGCATAGAGCAAGGTTTTAGCTCTCACCTGGGACTGATGGCACATTGAATGGTTGCCCGGATCTCCTGCAATGGTCTGTGGAAAATCTACTCCTCTTTAGCTCCAACAAAGCTCTCACAAACTTCAAAATAGTGAAAATGATGCATGTGAAAGCTCAAAGCATCTCCTTATATAAATTTGAGAGACATGATTTTTTGAAAATCATTAAAGAGGAAGTACTCCATTCTCCATGATTTTTTATCATGCATGAACCCAGATAATAGGAATTGCTACTTTTTTATACTTTTTACCGCTTTTTGATGAAAGTACTTTTAGGAATGAAAAATAGTAAAAGCTACATGCAATTCTCAATAGAGCACTTTTGGAGATATTTTATTGCTCTTTAAAAAATATAAACATCTCTGAGTTTTTTGTCGTGGGGCTCGTTAAACATATACAGCAATCAATAGAGCACTTTTAGGGATATTTTATTACTCTTTAAAAAATATAAACATCTCCGAGTTTTCATCGTTAAGCTCGTTAAATCTTTGTGACAATGGTCAGAGAACTTTTTGTGATATTTTATTGCTCTTTAAAAAATAATAAACATCTCCGATTTTTCATCATTACGCTTGTTAAATACATGTAACAATGCTATGAGCAATTCTTTTTTGATCTTTTTCCAGCTCATAAACTGAAAAAGACCAATGGAGCATTCTTTGTAGGCACTTTTTCTTGCTCTTTAAACTGAAAAAATCTCGAGCTATGTCTTGCAGCTCGTTAAAACTTGCTAAAGATAACCCAAGCATTCTTTTAGGTACTTTTCTTTCTCGTTAAAAATTGAAAAATCCCAAGTTTTTGTAACTGGGCTTGTTAAAAATAGACATCAGTAGCAAGAGCACTTTCTTTTTTGGGACAGTTTCTCGCTCTTAAATCGAAAAATCCTCGAGTTTTTCCCCTCCTTCGAGCTCATAAAACTATGAAGAAGGGATGAGCTGTTCTTTTCCCTCTTTTTCTCGCTCATTAAATTGAAAAAGATACCCTGAGTTTTCTTCATCTAACTCATCAAAAATTTTGGTGAAGGTATTGAGTTTTTCGTTGCGTGACTCATTAAAAATTCATGATGAAACATGAGTTTAGTCTGTAGCCTCGTACTTGTAACAAAATGAGGTTGACATCTATTGGAAAAAGGTTTCTCTTTATCCGGGTTCAATAGATTAAAATACGGAAAAGTAACCGGTTTGGGCATACTATTAACCTTTTGTCGCACCCAGTTAACAACTATAACAAAGGGACCACCATGGAGTCTCTCTTTACGATCTTTTCAGACTCTCTATATATGAAAAGACCACTAAGTTGTCTAGTCTGGACTCTTTAAATTACACAGACAAGATATAGAGTTGTTCTTTCTACGATACTTTTCAGACTCTTAAAACATGAAAAAATCGACAAGTTTGCCTGTATGGACTCATTAAACTAATCATATAGGTCAAAGATTCATTCTTTTTGTGATCCTTTTCAAACTCTTTAAACATGAAAAGATCGACGAGTTTACCCGTTTGGACTCATTAAAAAATCAGATGGGGAAAGTGGACAATACAACTGTATTCCGTATTAGAAAGCGTGGTTTGGCAGCAATCGTTCCCTTGAACATGGCACTCCCTCAGATAAACCTTCATTTTGATGGCCTCTCAATATGTACCCTACAATCCTATGAGTTTTAGCCTATATACCCTGATGTAATTGCATCTCTGTATCTTAACACTCTGTAGTGTTCATGAGTCTAGTGCTATCTAGTTAAAACCGTTGTCGTGCCTTCTATTATTCAAGGGTCCCCATTTGTTTCCTCTATCAACCAATCCTACATATCCTTTCATCATGCCCTCCATTTTTTAGACCCAAATGCTCAAAATATTCCTAAATAGAAAAAATCATTATTGTCTGATTTCATGTCGACTGATGTAGGACACATCATTGCCTACCTTTCGATAGGTTTCTTCCTATCGACTTCAACACTCTATCTAGGAAGATAACCTAGAAACACATTTAGTGCCTTGGTACTTGCAGACATTAGTGGCAGGTTACCTTGTGTTTTATCATGAGTTTTCATTACTAGCTCTTGGTTACGTGATTCTACGAGTGTTTGATGACAAAGAAATTCTTCACACTCTCTAGTTTGCACTGTGCATCTTGGAGACCATCAGCATTATCGGTGGCCTTCCTCGCATGGGCATGCCCGACTCAGGACATGATTCTAGTAGTTTATATATATGTATCTATGTTGTATCATGTTTTCCTTGCTGCTCGAAACTTCTCTATCTCTCTCTACAAATATTTTGACAGCAAATTATAGTTTGTTTTTCATAAAGTATTTCGGCCATCGTCTCTACCTCTAATCTCATACTTTAGGGGGCATCTATTATAGGACAAATTGACCTCCTCATCAACTCAGAGATAAAAGACAAGATGACTGACGCAAAGACCAAAATTGCAGGTCTGGAATCCACACTAACGATCTCTATACACTGTCAACCTGCTTTATAAAGCTTGTTACCAAGCATAAAGGAGCGTTAGTCACCTGCCTAACTCATGTTGTTAGACTAGGGGGAGCGTTAGTGAAGCTAAGGGATGTTCAAAAGATCATGCCAATGAATATGCTCATAAATATCTAGATATTAAATCCCTAAATTTTCTCAAGAAAAGCAAGGAAACTCCAAAAATCAATATATTTGGAGAAATTCCAATCTGAGAATGAAGGAAAATGGGAAAAAGCTTGTAAACAGGGTAGGTTCATGGCTTTTGCACTAATGAACTCTAGGAGGAGCTTGGCAGCCCCAAATCGATTGCTATATAAGCATTGAGAGGGACATTGCAAAGGGGTCAGAGCATTTGGAAGGATAACCCATAGAGTTGTTGTGAACTGTTATATTGTTGAAGAAGCTAGCTAAAAGAGGGAGAGAGAGAGGAAGAAGGGGTAAGGAAGGCTGATACAACGGATGGTTATAATCACTCTTTCATTCTAAATATAGAACTGCAGTTGTGTTCCCTACTCCATAGTGTTGGTAATGTTGTTCATTTATTTGTTCATTCTGATGCTTGTTGAGATCAGTAGTTAAGTTATACATTAATACATGTTTGTTGTGCATTCTTACATTAGTTTTCGGAAGTGTATGCTATGATTGGTTTGCCTTGTCCTTTGTGCAGGAATTGTCTTGGAGCCGCATAGAGATCCCCAAGAAAATCTAGAAGGAGCTAAAGGTAATCCTCTTTCCATACCCTGTCAATTTATGTTTGATAGATAAACATGTGTGTAACTTGGTAGCTTTTGCAGATAATCTTACAGTTTGTCAAAAGTCTTGGGAAGACCTTTGAGTGTAGTTTTCACCCCATGCATTTTACCCCATAGCAGAATTGGTGACTCCGTTGGGAACACAAAGATGCCAATCCTCCCAATGTTGCTCTCCAAAACTCATGATTTCTCGAATAGCTTCGTCCGTAGATGGGAGTTGATTGAGCGGATCTAAAGGAGGAGCTGTTATGGGAGGATTTGTGGTACCGTTGGCCGTAACCAACATGACCAGAGATGCTGGTTGAATGGCTTGGTCAGCCGATTCAACTGGTGACAACAGCATTTGGTCTCTGAATGTGTCAAGGTCTAAAGGAGCCATGAGGATCCAGGGATCGGTCAGTTCATGAGGAATTGATGAAAGCATGTTGACTGATTGTGAAACCTAGGGTGGCTGAAGAGGAAAACAACCCATCAGGGAAGAAGCTTTTAGTAGACCAGTACCTAAATTGACATAAGAGTCAGTTCCACCTTCTACTAGAGGTACGAAGCCACTTAGTAATGGTGAATAATTGGGGGTGCAGAAAGACAATTGATCCACTGTAATGACCTTTCCACCCAATGGAAATAGGATGATATGAAAGGCAGTGGATATGACGACCATCATGGCATATGTCCAACTATGACCCAACAACAAATTATAATGGAGTTTCTTGTCCACGACTTCTACGTCCACCGTTACTGTTTTTCTAGCCAAAGTGATGGGAAAACTGGCTAGGTATCCTTTTGGGATAAAGGTGTGGCCGTCAAAAGCTTTCAAGGAGTTCGACGATGGGGTTAGGGTTGTAGAACCCAGGGCGAGGCAACATGAAGCCAACATGACGCAGGTTGAAGCACCTTTTTCGATGACAGTTTAGTGTATATCTTTACCTTTCGAAGTGATATGCATTTGAAATGCAAGCTGGTGGGAACGGGGAGGTTTACACTTTTCCATGTCAAAAATAGCAAGCATGGAATTTGTAGGGTCAATACCTCCGATAGTTGAAAGCAAAGCTTTCCATTGGCTGGGGCATGTTTGTAATACTTCGAGCGCCGACATAGCCAACGACACTTGTGCCAAATCCTCTACGATGTTGTAGTGTTGGGCAGCACGTGCAGATGTATTGTGCGTTGTGCATCGAAGTGCCCCCTTGGGGGGTTGAATTACAAAGTCCTCAACCAGCCTTTTGATATGCAGATTGTTGGGTGGCGATGGGTTTTGACCTGAGGATGGTTTTGCTGCCGGAGTGATAGGAGCTCCATAAGATTTGGCTCTTGTGGCGAGTTCTACCATTTCAAATGTGTAAACGGTAGAACTTCCTTCACCAGCTGAAGGATGCTGGGGACTATCGCTACCCCTTGACGTGGGTTGTGGTTGGTTGGCAACGAGATTTTGCTGTTGTTGAGTAGGAAAAGGATTTCTAAGGATAGCAGGTGCCTTACTAGAATCTCTTTTGGCAAGCTAATCTATGCATTCTTGAAGACGTGGACAACTCTAGGTTACGTGGTCTTTAAGACAGAGTTTTCATGGATATTTGGTGCCTTTGTCCTTTTCCTCATCAGTAGGCGCAACGGCCTTCTATTTTGTGTTGGGTTGCTTAGATGACTACTCTTCAGAAGGAATGATCTTGTTATTATTCTTCTTGTTCTTGCCACCGGATTTCTATCTAGACTACACAGAGTTTATCACAATGGCAGGAAGAGTAGTTTCTTTGGTAGAGGGGTCCACTACCAGCTTGGCAATGGAACCACTCAGTTGTTTTTAGTGACCCCAGAGGTTGCACCGACAATCCCGTCAGTATGCACTCCAGGGTTCTGAGTGGTGGGAGGATTGGGGTTACTGAGAGCATGGGGGATTATGTCGTAGAGAGTGCCAGACTGTGAATAAATCAAATCTAAGTGTTGGGCATGACATATGGATTGGTCTTCTATGACTGCACCACCTAGAGCAACATGTCTAGCGATTTGTGGAAGTAACGACCTACAGAACTAGTCCGTTAAGAGAAAGTCTAGGAGGGGAGCTTTGACTAACCTCTGCCTATGTCTCCATTCATGTATATGATCAAAGAAGTGGGTGGTGGTATCCTGACGAAATGAATTAAGGAGTTCTATCCCAGTCTTGTAGTGGATAGATAGCTGGAAGTGCTTCAGGAATTCCATCGCTAAATTATCAAAGGTATTTACTGAGGCGCATGGCAACTCAATATACCACTTTGTTGCATTGCCAGTAAGGGTGCGAGGAAAAATACATAACTGGACACTATCATCCACCATGGAGTTAGAAACACTCCAAAGATGGTAGGTGGTGATATGGGTGCCCAGATCCTCCCCTTGTTTTCTGTCGAACTTTGGAATGTCCATCATTATTTTATGTGGGATTGGCGGCCATTGTAAGTTATGGAAGATGGGGTCTTTTGTCAACTTGTATAAGTCGGGAATATCCAACGTTGCAAAAAAAGGAAGATTGTTGGGTGCCCCTGACTCGGACCATGGTGATGACGGATGACCTAAGGAGCTCTGTGCTCCTCCCATTGTCTGGTTCCCCATAGTGTACATGGGTTGCATGGTGTAGCAGTTGCTTTGCGGTACAGTGTTGGAGAGTGGATTTCCATGAGGATTTTGATACTGGGGTATGGAATTGCCCCCAGTATAAGTGGTACCCCCTTGACTCATTTGATTTTGTGAGTAGGGTGCCCCCATGGATTAGTTAGGTATCCCTTGTGGATTCCCAACCGACACAGAACTAACCATATGGCTTTGATTGATAGAGGGAATAGTCATGTCAATCAGCGACTATCCATGCATGCCTGAGAACGAAGGGGGAACTGTGACATTCCCCACTTGCATGTGCATGTTGGGAACCCCCCCAGATATCTAAATCTGGGGGTTGGAACTGTACATTGGTGGCCGACCTTATTGTTGGTAAATTGGAACTGCGCCCATAGTGCCACATTGAGTGTTATATGGAGCACTATATGTGGCACTAGTCGAAGGTATGCATTGTGGCACCATAGGAGTGGGACCTGGCATCTGCTGGGTTCCACTTATAGAGGGTGTTGTGTGAGTTGTCATACCTGGGACAAACGGGACAGCGGGATTCCACATTACCAGTGTTGTGATGACCGTCGACTGGGGAAGTGGTAGAGGACCAACAATGTCTCTAAAATTCCACAACCCATGAGGCGTCGACTGAATAGATGGGAAAGTTCCACCTACTGAAGAAGGAAGTACAGGTACCACGAGAGAAACGATAGGATTCGATGGATTTGTAAGTGGAGTGTTAAAGTGAGGAAGAAATCCTTCCATGAAGAAATCCTCTGGCAAACTGGAATCGTTGGTTGTCCACACGGATCCCGTGTGAGATTTAGGAGACTAATTCCTCAAAGATGAGGAATCTGAGTTAGTGGAACTCGGTGAATCCTCCACAATGAGTGGAGGAAGTCCTAACAATCATCTAGAGTGACGACGAGGGCCGAATGTAGCCATGATGACCGTTAAGTTTTATCAAATAAATTTTAATGTGATATTCTTTAAAGTATCGAAAATGATAGCACTCAGGTACCTAAAAAGAAAAAATACACTAAATATATCAATCAGTAAACAGAGGGAAATTACCTCATCTGATAAGAACCGATCACTGGAGATAAAACCCAATATCTCAATGAATAACAGAGAAGGATGGCCAAATGTACAGTTACAGTTACTTTTGAGCTTCATCCGAACCTCGGATTGAGGGGCCAAGTACTCTCATGAAGACAAGCACCCTCCCAAAAACTGAAGACAAAGTAGGTCTGTCCATTTTAGGTACCAGGATAGCCTGTCCCAGTCACCTTATGTAAGTACATAGAAGTTTTGGCCACTAGAGATACCTCAAATCATAGACATTACCAGGGGGGAAATAGTCGTAGATAGTACGTTGTGTGGGCAGGATACCTGAGTCCTCAACTCAGTTCTAAAATCCCGAAGGGACTCCCAAAACACAGAATGCCCAAAGGATTTGTAAGAGAAGGCAGGCTACCTTCAATTACAGTCTGATGTTGTCTCGTATTTCGCTCCATTGTTAGTGGAGTGGTCTTGATAATATGAGTGCATAAGGATTTTTCACTCATTAACGACACTAGTTTCGGTTTTCAACTTTGGGCAGTTCACTGACGTGCTTATCTGAAGGTCCTAAGCTAGCTAATGTTGGTTTGCTCAAAAGAGTAACTGATTGATTTTAATGTAAATTTTAGTGTACTTGATTATTTGTCTTCGGTAGGGGTGTTGATGTATGAATATGGTGAGACTCTCGACTCAATAAACCATGCAGAACAATGCTCTGAATTTTTTTTCAATTTCTTATGCAAACAAGTCTTATTCTACACATTCATCTTTTCACATATTCATGGATTCGTCCTTGCATCTAAATCCATTCAACATTTGCATAACCGAAAGATTATTTTCCCAATATTTCCTAACAACTTCTGAAAATCAAAATGAAGCTACTACTATTTCGACAGAAGGATCAATACAATTTATCAGTCTTTCTTTTAAAAAAAATGTCTTTTAAGAGAGAAAAACTAAAACATTTTCTTAAAAAATAAATTTTCAAGACACCAATTTTTTTAACATAATACTGTTACAGATCTTACTTTAGCCCTTGAGACAAGTTCCCCCCCTTTTGGTCCATAGAATCTTCTAGAAAACATGGAAATGGGAGACTAATGCTCTGTTTCAATGTAAATAGAGAGTTAGTTGGGCCACTAATGCTCCCTGTACATAAGCAGAGAGCTTTATAAAGTTTTGTGTAGACTGGTAACTTGCGTTAGTGAGGGAAATAGCTCAAACAAAGGGTCTTTAGGATCAGTTTCTGAGGATAATGCAAACTAGTAGGATGTAACAAGATAGATGGTGGATCAAAAAAGGATTTGAAGAAGTAGGAAGCTATTAGAAGAAAGAGAAGAATTGAGAGGAGTTCAGGTTGACAAGGAACTAGATGTATAGTCCCCAATGGAGTCGCTAATTTTGCTATGGGGTAAAATGCATGGGGTGAAAACTACCCTCAAAGGTCTTCCCATGAACTTCAATAGACCATAAGGTTATCTGCAAAAGCTACCAAGTTACACACATTTTTATCTATCAAACATAAATTGACAGGGTATGGAAAGAGGATTACCTTTAGCTCCTTCTAGATTTGCTTGGGGATCTCTATGCGGTAAGAAGAACTCCTTCAAGGTCAGCTCCAAGAAAATTCCTACACGAAGGACAAGGCAAACCAATCACAACATACACTTCTGAAAACTAACGTAAGAATGCACAACAAACATGTATTAATGTATAACTTAACTAATCATCTCGACAAGCATCAGAAGGAATAAATAAATGAACAAGATTACTGAGACTATGAAGTAAGGGACATAACTGTAGTTCTATATTCAGAATGAAAGAGTGATTACAACCATCTGTTGTATCAGCCTTCCTTACCCCTTCTTCCTCTCTCTATCTCCCTCTTTTAGCTAGCTTCTTCAAGAATATGACAGTTCACAACAACTCTATGGGCTATCCTTCCAAATGCTCTGACCCCTTTGCAATGGACCTCTCAATGCTTATATAGCAATCGATTTGGGGTAGCCAAGCTCCTCCTAGATTTCATTAGGGAAAAAGCCATGAACCTGCCCCATTTACAAGCTTTTTCCCATTTGCCTTCATTCTCAGATTGGAATTTCTCCAAATATCTTGATTTTTGGAGTTTCCTTGCTTTTCTTGAGCAAATTTAGGGATTTAATATCTAGATATTTATGAGCAGATTCATTGGCATGATCTTTTGAACATCCCTTAGGTTCACTAACACTCCCCTTGGTCTAACAACATTAGTTAGCAAGGTGACTAACGCTCCTTTATGTTTGGCAACAAGCTTTATAAAGCAAGTTGACAGTGTATAGAGAGCGTTAGTGTGGATTCCAGGCCTACAATTGTGGTCTTTGCTTCAGTCATCTTGTCTTTCACCTCTGAGTTGATGAGGAGGTCAATTTGTCCTAGAACAATGCAACCTTCAAAAATCAAAACTATTCCCACTAGAATGAAGTCAACGCTGGTCAAAATCACCCAAGTCAATGTTTGTCAATGTTATCCTATTTCTTGAAATTTTTAGCCTCCATAACAGTCTTGAAATTCATCCTTCTTTAACATGTGCGAAGTAGGGAAGGCTACCTCCAAGTTATATGAACAAATAAAGAGAGGAAAGAGAGAGATATGTGATGAGATGAGTGATGTCCAAATGAGAGAAGGTCACTCCTATTTACATGCTTCGTTGAGGGTGAGGAGACACATCCATTGGGCTTCATAACCCTACATTTGACTCAGGACAACCTTGACAATTTGTGCATGCGAGAGAATAAATTAAAAATTCCATTTTTGCTTGTTAGAATGAGATGATCTTTATATCAAAATTGGACCTCTCGAAAAGAGGAATCCAATGCAATGATCATCTCCATCATATGAGCTGTACTAAGGTGGAATATGGCCCTAGTTTCCAATTTTAACACTTGTCCTTTGCTTACTTTCTTTCTCGTGTCCAAGTTCTCTCCCTTTCCTCTTGGAGTTTGATTTCTTCCTTAGAAAAACTAAAGTTGTCGAAGACTAAAACTAATCAAAAACTATCAATTGTTTCTCAGTTGCCTTTTTATCATTGATTTCTAGTGTCTATTACTTTCCTTTTCTATTTTCTTTCATTTTCCTTTATTTTCTCTCTAATTTCCTTTGCATGCATGTTCTTGTCTCTTCATCTTCATATTCTCCTATTTTACTTTATCTATCAAAATAATTTCCCTTTATTTCCCCTTTCCTTTTCCAAATGACAATTCCAATTTCCATACCCATTAATTAACCATAAGTGATATCCACTTTAATGCATTTCCATCCATTAAGCAGGGAATATGTTTCCCATGACCTTGGTCTTATTTTTTTCTTGATAATGTCCTTCCATTTACATGGAAAATCAACCCAGGCTATTACACTATATGCATAATTCGAGACTGAGTATGCTAAACTATTATGAAATATATGTAATAGAGCATCCATGGCCGCGTCTAGTTGGTCTCAAACTCCATATCAATAATACATGAGGAAGAAGAGAGGAGTTAAAGAGGTTCTTACCTAAAATGGTAAAACATATAAATAAAGTTGAGGTAACTATTGAGATAACCTTGATATGTGGTTTAAAAATTTAATCTATAACAAAGAAAAATAATAATTCTTGTTAGCATTCTCAACTTAATAACAATCAGTAAACCAAGAATTTGAGTGAATATTCTTAGTTGTGAATTTACCTTAAGGGTTGTTACCAAGCTTTTGTGACTACCAAGACCTATTTGAAATATAAGGACAATTAAGATAATGAATTTACAATTGATTCCATATTAGATTAAGCTAGAAGAAGAGGAGGTTCACACATATAAATCATTTTCGTTAAAATATGTAACAAAAACTCATAATAAGATTAAGTTTATTTATAATAGTACACAGTGAGACAAAAACAAGTGGCGTAATACCTGATAGAAATTATCTACATTCATGACTAGATACGAAATCTCAAAGGAATATTGTCTCAACAAGTGAGGCCTCCATAGAAACATATAAGGAACTTGAGTGTGAAAACCATTAGAATACTTGCATGCAAAGAACCCCCAAGTTATTACCCATACTAAAAACCATAAAAGAACTATAACTAAGAAAACCCTTTTGTACAACACATAAATTAAATGTCACAACTAAGTCATTCATACCATAAGTTTCAGGATTAAATCCTTAGAAGTGATTTCACTCCTAATTTTCAAACAATAGAATTCTAAGTTGGAAATTATCTATGCAGAGAACTATTAATAGAATGTGCCAAGGAAAAATAAAATTCATTTTTCAACAACTCTTCAAAGGATCTGCAATGTTGCTTGAGAAAAGTATTGGTCGCCATGAGGTTTTCAAAGGGTTCATGTAGAAACTAAAAGCAATTGATCCATTGAGAAACTGGAAGGTATTCCATTAGAAAACCTGTGTATTAACTGAAATAAAAAAAACTATGTGATGGAATACACAAGAAAAACCCTCAAAAATTCTGAGAGGGAAATTCACGAGAAAATCAACCTTTCAAAACGAAAGATAACAATGAATACAACAACTAAAATATACCTATAAAACCTAAACCAAAGGGAAAAAACTTGTGATAATGGTTGATACTAGGTTAATTCTATTACATTCTATATAATACTTATAACACATATACAAATCGTTAGATAGAAGAGTGTTATTAAAAAAAGTACAACATAAAACTTATACAAATTGTTAGTCCTGGACCTTAACAATTTTAACATTGATAAAACCCTCAAAAATACTATTAGAAAAATAATTTTCAAGGGAATGTATGAATTTACCTTCCACATGTTGTTCAAGAGGCTTCCAAATTTTAGGTTGGTAGCCAAAAAAACCTCATTTATTAGGAAAACTAAAGTGCAGAGCTTACCCTAGACTAGTGCCACAAAAATTTCATAACACAAACAAAGAGAAAATTCTAAGTCATGGATTTAGGAGTGTATTCATTCTGATCGATTGAACCACCAAGTCTCCATCACTATATGATTAAAATGAAACATATTTACTATCCACCTATGAACCCATCACATGGTTGGGTTAGCAATATGGTATACATGCCTAACAGGTGGTGTGAGGACTCACAAATCATAAGTTCTAAGTGTAATGTAGGGAAGGGAGGCCAAAAATGGATATATATATATATATATATATATATATATATATATATATATATATATATAGATATATATATATTTGTGTGTATGTGGGTGAAAATGTGAAGTTGGGTTGCGCTTTTGGCCTTTTTTGAGGAAAAAACATCATTTTTAGAAGTTTTTCAATTTTTGGTAAGGAAAAGTAATTTTTCTGTTTAGAATTTCATTTTACAGTAAAAGGAAAACTTGTCAAAATTTTTATTACGCTTCTATTCCTTATTTTTTAGAATTTTTTTATTCACATTTTATATGTCAGCTTAGCAATTGTAATAACTAGCATTACCATGATCTCCACTAGATCACTAGGCCAAAAGAAGCACGGATACCACTAGATTACTCCACCTACACCATGAGGAATTTTCCTGTCTCCTAGTCTCTCAAGATTTACCGCAATCCACATGAGATCACTAGGACCTAAACTGAGACCCATTCTCTAGGATTTATCGCATATCCCATCCGGGGATTACTAAGCGTAATGGAGAACACACACTTCTAGGATTTACTATATATTCTACCATTAATTGCTCGAGGATTCCTAGGACCACTGAGGCATCACAAATTCCGGCTTTAGTGCAACCCATAGTCTAGCTCAGGCGTTACTAAGTCGTGTTATATTGTTAGGGTTTTATATTAAGATTTAATATTGACATTACAAAATAGGGTTTATAATATTAATCCTAGGGTTCAAAAACGTAGTGTTTATAATATTAATCCTAGAATTTAATATTAATCCTAAGGTTTAAAATATAATCTTAGGTTTTATAATATTAATCTTAAGGTACATATTCCTAGGGTTTAGTATATTAAACTTAGGGTTTACAACCTTAGTGTTTGTAATATTAATGTTATGGTTTATTATATTGGGTTTTATAATGTTAGCATGTTATATTAGGGTTTAATATACTTAGAAATATATCCAATGTCACATTGTGACAAACATTGTCGTAATGTGACAAACAATTTGACGATCATACATCATAATGCAATTCATTCAACGCCGCATTGTGATATTACAAAAATAGGTTTTAATATATTAATATTAATATTGATATTTTTAATATTTATCCTAGGGTTCATAATCCTAGGGTTTAATATTAACCCTATCATTTATAATATTAATCTTAGGTTTGTAATATAAATCCTAGGGTTTAATATTAATCCCAGAGTTTATATTAAGTGTTTATAATCTTATGGTTTATAGTATTAATATTAATGTTACATTGGTTTCAATCTTTGTATTTATGTTATTCTAATATTAATCTTAATATAATATTAATAATAATAAAATATAATATAATACTAATCTTAGTATTACTCTTTTTGCATTGGGTTTATAATATTAATTTTAAGATATATAATATTTTTCCTAGGGTTTATAATAGTAATCCCTTGGGTTTATTAATACTTGGATTTATAATATTTATCCCTTATATGATTCCTTTAGGTTTATTAATCCTATGGGTTTATAATATTAATAATACCTTGGGTTTATCAATTCTTTTAGTTTATAATATTAATTCTTAAAGTTTCTAATATTAATATTTGAATTTATAATATTAATAATTTTTTGAGTTTTTAATCTTTTAGGTTTATAGTATTAATCTTTTGAGTATTTAATATAAATCTCTTGGATTTATTTGTGCATGTAATTGTACCACATTTATTAATATAATTTTGCTAGTAATAGGTTCTTCCGTCTGCGTCAGGGAGAGGTTCTTCCGTCTGCGGAGAGGCTCTTCCGTATTTGCGAGAGGTTCTTCTGTTTTTGCGAGAGGTTCTTCCGGCTGCGTCAGGGAGAGGTTCTTCCATCTGCGGCTGCGGGTAAACAAGTTTATGAAGGCATGCCGTTAAGCTGCGGCTGCGGTTCTTATATTTTTATAAGCTGCGTTTTTCCTTCTGCGGCTGCAATTCTCAGATCTGCGTTATTTTTTTTTTTTGAAGACTATGTTCAGCATTCTCCATAATGATCACCGATCTCAGATCTGTGAAAATAGATTTGTGAGCAAGTCTTTTTTTGACGTGGGCATCCCGGATCGAGTGGTTCATGAAGCGAAAGTCGGTGATTTATTTTTCCTGTTGGGTTCTAGATCCAATCTTCTGCCGCTAGATCTAGATCTAGATCTAATCTTCTTTGCGGCTGGGTTCTAGATCTAATCCTCTGCGGCTAGATCTAGATCTAATCTTCTGCCTTATTTCTCTGCGACTGGGTCTTGGCTTTCTACGGGCAAATATGGCTCCTAGCTTTGCGAAAATAGTTGTTGGCTTAGTTCCGTCCGCTTCTGGAGGGCAAGCTCCTGCGCATATCGTCAGTGAAGCCCCAGCTCCCACTGTCCAGGTGGTCCAGGCCTCACTCGATGAGGCTTTGAAGTTTTCCGAAAGTGCCCTAATCTGTCGGTTCAATGGTTTTTGGCCGCGGTTGACAACTCTCCACAATTGGATCTCAGAGGTATGGAAGCCTGTCATTTCTGATGAAATTAATATCTACCCCTGTGCTAGGGATTTCTTTATAGTAGATTTTGAAAATCCTGAAAGCAGACAATGTATTCTAGATTCCGCCCTTGGTTTTGGGAAAACTCAAGCCTATTCATGAAGCCATGGAACCCATCATTCGATCCCTCAACCGCAGTCATAACTTCAGCACCAATGTAGGTGAGACTGCCAAGCCTACCCTTACATCTCTGGAATCTCTCCTCACTAAAAGCCATTGGAAATGCAATTGAGAAATTTCACTGCAGGTGTCCAGAAACAGAGCAATATGCCAGAACCACCTATGCACACATCTGTGTGGAAATGGACTTCAGCGCCGGATTCCCAGCTGAAATAAACCTAACAAGTAAAGACTATGTGTGGAACCAGAAACTCGATTATGAAAGTGTCCTCTTTAGATGTCGGTCCTACTTTGAGACGGGCCATCTAGCCAAAAATTCCCCAAAAGCCTCCCAGAAAAATTCTGCTAGAAAAAACCACCACAGATCTACATGGTGGGAAGGAACACAAAAAGAACACTACACTATCACCAAAGAAGAATACTCTAGAGAAAACTCTGAATCATAAGAAAGAAACAACTCTCAAGACAAACAGGGAGAAAGCCTCGCCCAGCAACAAAAAAGTGAACTCGACAACCCCTCAAGCATCAACAGCTATGAGAATTCGAATACCGCACAAAATAAATCGTCATTTAACAACAAAGCAGATCTCTTAGACCAAACTTCTTCTCCGTCTATCTTCAAGAGGACGAACACAATAGATCGCGAAGCTAAGACACCAATGTCCCAAGAACCAGAAGAGATGAAGGAGATGCAAGAAACAGGTAGTTGGAAGACCGTAGAGAAAAAAAAGAAAGCTACAACATCAATCTCGCCAAGAAAGACAATGAGCCAGACAATTAAAAACTAAGAAAATTATAGGTCCGATAGACCAATTTGGTCTTAGTGGACATTAACCATCATCATCATCATCCTCATCATCATCATAATCATTAAAAAATTCTAAATATATTATGTTATTAATTTAATAATAAAAGATATTTATATAACAAAAATATTACGGAACATAAACAACCATCCATCCTATAAAAAAAAAATGAGATAAAAAGGATAATTGGAGGAGAACCTTAAGATGTCCTTTGTCAATAATCTCTGATGATCAAAGAAAAAGAAGAAAATCCTCACAAGAAGACATGAAATTTAAATTTAGATCAATTTAGATGGTTGACTTAATAGCTATATTTATTATCAGTCGTTCATCTTGCGTAATTTTCTTTACTACAGCTCTTCTGACTTATCTTTTATCTATTTGTTTTTGTAGGCGACCGTTCCTATCATCAAAGATTGTATAGCAATTCATTAGTTCATATTTCTCCACAATTTCTGCCTTTTCATGTCGGATAGCAGAATGTCAGTGCTCACTGCTGACGCTTAAAATATATTTAGCTTTCCTGCTCTCTGCCGGCCTCTTTAACAACTTAGACTAATTTATAGATCAAAGTCTTCAACTTCAAGACTGAAAGATTAGGTATAACATATTTCCCATCATTCGGAAAAAGCAGACCTGACAAAATAGTATCCAAGTCCGAAACATTTGTGTCAGATAAATCTGTACATCTATTCAATGAATTTAATGTCAGAGCTTTCGTTATTGTCAAAAAGCAGCATCATATATTCAAAGTCGACCACGGGCTTTATGCATGCTTCCAGCTTTCTCGTTCAATGTCCACTGCAGTTTAGTAGCCAATGTTGAATGAAAATTCATTTGTTGGGTCAGAGTGGTTGGAAGAAAATCCGGAAGAGCTGCCTCCCGCTTTTTCTAAATGCCAAAGTTATATTTCGTGTGCGTTGAATGAAATGCCACCATTAGCTAATTTTAGAAAGTAAAGATTTGTATATATATTGAAAAATGGAATGTCGCGTCTTCCATATCTGGCCAGGGGAGGTGGGACTCGGGTGCAGGGTTGGAATTTGGATTTCTCTTTACCCGTCATATAATTTTTTTTTGACGTTTTGGGTCCTTATGCTTCCCGTCAAAAAACGTTATATTAAAAATTTTGCCCTTCAAGAGTGATGTTCTCATAATAAATGAACCCTTCACTAAAAAAGTTTTGATTAAAAAATTACCATTCAGTAAATAATTATGTTGAAAATTTTCATATATTTATCGTAATTTTCAAAGGCGATTAACACTCATACATAATTTAGCCAAGAATCTTTTTAAAAACAAAAAATAATTTTTGTTTTTATCACTGTCGGTTGAAGTTTTAACAGATTTATTCGCTGTAAAATAAGTTTAAAAACCCAGAAGTTTTTTGAAAACCAAAAGAAACTTTCAGTGGAATGTCAATTTCCAGGCCAAGAAACCATATTCTGCATAATGATAAACCCTTGTTTTAAAGAGTTGTGAGCAGTTACACATACAAATCTCTTGTGAAATAAAAAATTAAATTACTTATTAAATCAAAAATTAAAACGTAGCAGCAATCAGACCCACAGTGTTTGAAGAAAAAAAAAATCAATCACTAACCTGAAGCGCAAATTTGCAGTTTCCTGGCAGTTTCCTTGGAGTCAATCTTGAACTGGGCGTGGAAAAATAAGAAGAGCAAGTAAAGACGAGGGAAATGGTTAAGGAAGAGGTTTGAGCTAAGATGTGAAGACTTAGAAGAGGATGGAAGCATTGCAATGGAAAAATAAGAAGAGCAAGTAAAGACAAGGGCAATGGTTAAGGAAGAGGTTTGAGCTAAGATGTGAAGACTTAGAAGAGGATGGAAGCACTCGAATGGAAAAATAAGAAGAACAAGTAAAGACAAGGGTAATCAAATTAAGGAAGTTGCTATATATTGAAATCCTCATATCTATATTAATATTTATTTGAAGAAGAAGTAAAGACAAAGGCATATCAAATTAAGGTAGTTATATGTTGAAATCCTCATATCTACATTAATATTTATTTGAACTTTGATTTTGAATATTAATTTATATAGTTAAACTTTTAAATTTTCTTAGCATTTCAACATCTTAATAATATTGTTAAATCTTAAATTTGAAATATTTTTTTTTATAGAATTATCAACATTTTATTAGATCCTCATATACATATAAAAAAAAAAAAAACATAATATATAACAATTCCATATTTTTTGAACCACCCCCCATTTTCTCTAAAGCAAAATATAATTTAGGTTGATTATATTATTTTCTATATACTATTTATAAACAAAATATATATATATATATATAATTTTAAATATAAAATTTTAATAATAATTATTATTAATATTTTTTTAAAGTTAGAAAAAATCAATTATTACAATTTTTATTAAATTAAAAAAATAATTAAAACAATAAAGTCAATATTAAAAATATATAAAACACTAATATATATAAAGTTCAAATCGAAATTCCAACCCTGGTGGAAGTGAATCAATTGCCCTGGAAATTCAGGGGCAACGATACCATTTATGTAGAAGGAGTTCGTGTTCAAATCTTATGGGATGTGCACGATTGGCTGTTTAATCCTGGACTAGGACATGCCTTGTTCATTTTCAAATCCACGATGCCACTCAACTCCCTCAGTTCCAAACACAACATCGACTGCGGCCTGTCTTCGGATTTTTCTTTTTTCATTCATGCATGGAACTAGAAAAAAGTATAACGTGTAATGAAATCCCATTGATCCAAATTGAGTAAGGAAGTCAAATTCCACACAGTTATATCTCCCGATTGCGGAGTATGTTTCCCATTGTATTTTTGTCCATAACTAAGTTCTATAATCTTTCATCCTTCTGTAAGTACTTATAATCGAAGAATTAACGGGTTAATGAAAGGAAAAGTGCATAACGGGGCACAGAAACATTATGTGGTCAAAACTTTTGGGCATAAAAACTGCGCTGCACCATAAAAGAAAACCTTAGCGCTTATTTGTAATTGCAAAGTAGGACCATTTACTGAAAACATTGTTGCGAAGATTGTGGATGTGATTTACAAGCCATTTTACCATCCTCGTCAAGTTATAAATATCCTTCAGTTGACATGGCCATTTTTTAAAGAGTATTCAGATATTTTTACTAAATCGCGTTTCCTTTTAAGCTAAAAATCCTTGAGTTGACATGGCCATTTTTTTAAAGGGTATTTAGATATTTTTACTAAATCGCGTTTCCTTTTAAACTAAAAAAATGATAATAAAATTATTTAACATACAAATTTTGTCTTTCATACTCAATATTTTGTAGCCGATTTTTTAACATCATTCTCATTTTTTGAGTACTAAGAATTAGCCAATTTTATTATTAATAAAGCTTACAAGTTACGGAGCTACATGGTTTCAGAATCACAGTGGGTTTCTCTCGTACCAATTTCTAAAACTCCGCTGTTATCTAGTCGTCTCCTATACAACCGTATAATATATTATTTTTAGAGCAAGATTTGAAAAAAAAAAATGATTGTAAAATACAATAATCCATCGGGAATCGTGAACAACTACTATACCTTAAAATGCTAATAAAAAATTAAAAGCTAGCAGCAATCAGACGGTAGACTCTTGTGAAATTTATGAAATAAAAAATTAAAAGCTAACAACAATCAGACGGTAGACCCACAGTGTTTGAAGAATAAAAAATCAATCACTAACCTGAACTTTGAAGCACCAATTTGTAATTTCCTCGCAGTTTCCTTGGAGCCAATCTTGAGCTGGGCGACAGGCGTAAGTTTGAATGGGCAATGCGTTGAGAGAGAGTGTGCACTGTGAATCATGAACTCGATTGTACAAAGAAAACAAGCCCACGGGCCACATTCGTTGGGTGAAAGACAGGGAGACCATGCAGTGGCATGCACAGATCCCCGAAATCGTCCAGGGAAAGATTCCAAATTTTCCCAGAGAAAAAATCTTCGGCTAAAGGAATGGTGCGACTCGCGGGACAAGTGGGAATTGCCCATTCTCCACAAAAAACTAAATCTCTGGCGGAGCGAAAAATTCGCTGCTATTGGGGACGAGACTTCGTTTTTAAGAGAAGAAATTTCAGGAAAAATGGCTATGGCCATTGGCTGCTCCCACATGCTAATTTCGATTCCTCCCACATGCTAATTTGATAGCCTCGTCCCTCTTGACATTTCCACAATTCATTGAGCTACTTGCCTCATGCAGCCAAGAGTTTCACGCTACAGCTAAGAGTAAAGCATGATGTCAAGCGAAAAGGAGTTGCGCGAGAATAGGAAAAGGAAGGAAACAGTGTGTGTGACAGCCCCGCAGGCTGTGAGATAAGGGAATGACGTTTTTCAAAAAAATTCCAACCCTAGGCGTAGGAACGTTTTGGAAAAAGTACCAGACGTCAAAAAAACGTTTTTTACTCTTCCGGGCACGTCAGTCAAAACGGTCATGGACAAATTCCAGCCGTCAAATACGTTCAAAAAGCCTTATGACGGGAAAAATGCCCGTCAAATTCCATCCCTGCTCGGGTGTACTCTGATACGGATCCGTGATATGAGGCCCAAAATTTGCAGCAATGGTGATGGATCGTAAGCATATTCTAATCTAAGGATGTTAATAGAATTGGACAAAAGTGTATACACGTAATAACTCCAAGGGTGATGGATTCTCGTGAAACTTGTTCATAAAAAACAAAAGAATATAATAATGACCCATCAGTCTGGAAAAAGCTGGCCATAATCTTGCATATTTAAATAAGTCCATTGAGTTTGATGTGTACAAGTCCTCCATGGATATTCCATTCTATTTACATGTCACCGCTTTTATTTCTCCTCATTATATCTTTATACATATATAAATATAGTTATAGTTATGTAATGATTCCAAATTTTGTGGGCAAGTCAAATATATTAATAAATTATAATTTAGCAAGAGTACATGTGGGATGAGAAAAATGTGGAATGAGAAAAGCTAACTTATAATTATTGAATTTTTTTCTAGTTTTCATTATAACACCAAGATCTAATAGTTTCGAAGTCAAATATATCTATAATAGCTCTAAAGCCAAATATACTTATAACTTATGATTTAGTAAGAGTTGAGATCTCATTGTAGTCTCAACTTTTTCAGCTTATGACTTAAGAGGCAGTACAATTAATCATTCTATATGTTATTATCTTCCTCACCAAAGTCCAATTCCTACATGTAACATGTTGAGTTCATAATGAGTTTTTGCTTCAAGCCTTATTATCTCATAGCTCCCTCAAGGACTAAAACATGTATATTCCTCCCATAGAATATAAAAAAAAAAATTCAAGGAAAAAAATGTCAATTTGGTTTTTCTTGGGTGTATTTACCAATTGGATTGATCTTGGGTGGTTGAGATGAATGATTGTGAGGAATGAAATGTATATTCATCACATTGAATATATAAATATTTTTTCAAGGAAAAAAATGTCAATTTGGATTTTTTTTTGGGTGTATTTACCAATTAGATTGATCTTGGGTGGTAGAGATGAATGCTTGTGAGGAATGAAATGTATATTCCTCACATGGAATATAAAAATGTAACACATCTTACTATAAAAAAAAATTCTTTGATAATACATGCATAAGTAGTTGTTATTCAATTTATACCTTAGCATTAAATCTTATATGATTACTCTTATAATGTAAACCTAAATATATGATTAGATTATTAATGAGATTGGATATTTAATTATTCAGATCTGGATCATACGATTGTTTACGTGTTGCGCTAGCTTGTCTCCACCTGGCCTCACCTCGAGGACTGTGATGGTTCTCCCGCCTGTCACATGGTTTTGATTAATGCCGAGGTCTGACCTGCTGCCAGAGAGTTCAGCATTGAATGCAAGGCCCATTCACCACCGGATCCATGGTAGGTGGATCCAACAACTCTAGACCTCTCCCTTGTTAACCCTATCGTTTCAATGCTTTTTGGCTTGGTGTTATTTTCATTATGTCTATGACGTTAATGGTTTCGAAGCTCTGTAACTCATTGAATGGTAATGGGTGTTAAGGTTTTATCCGTGAATCCTCTCGGCCAACAGGAGAAACCCGTCGGCTTAGAGCTCCATAACCTGCCATCTTCAGGTGAGCTTCTGGTGATATGGTAAGTTATCAGCTAAACCCTAACTGGTTATTCTCTCTTTCCTTCCTTTACCATGAATGGAAACTGATGACAGGAAGATGTGCAGGTATGCTCTACAAAGCTTGACTCATTTCTTCCCTTAGTCAAGGTCTCACCATGAGGACGGTCTTTTGCAAGAGAACTTCAAGTTTTGCCTATTATCATGGATGAACCATTGAGGTATTTATTTCATTTTTGGATCTGGGTTAATGCTTCCATTTGATTCATCAGGTCTTCAGACCTTACTCAACCGGACAATTCTCTTCAGGTGAGCTAGAATTAAGGGTTTGTATTTATATAGTTGAAAGGTTATGTATCCAGGTTCTAATCCTCTGATGGGTTTTGCATGTAACCCTCTGCCCTTACTATTGGAGCAGGACAATCTCGGGACAAAACTGTACATGGTGGTCTAACTGCGTGCCTTCTGTTATGCCTCCAGGTTGGTCTATGAAGAACCCTGACGACATGAATGTGGGTATTCATACTTAGTTGTTGTAAATGACTAGATTAATTACAGGTTTGCATAGTTTAGATGGTGGGAGGGTTTGCTGGCTCTCGGCATGGCCAAACCCTCACCACATTATCAGAAGTGCCTACCTTAGCGGCTAGACTAGCTATACTATGTTTTTGATCCACAGTTTGGTTGCATGTTACCTCATTGTATAACTCCTTATTTGACAATAAATGAGTTTATGGCATGCTCTGCCGGACCTAAAGATGCTCTGTTCTTTGCATTTAAATTATATCATTTCTGAAGGTTATCACATTTAAATTATATCATTTTTGAAGGTTCCTTTTGATACTGTTATTATGACTTGGTGAGCTTCGACCCTTTCCTCGGAATGGGCAGAGGTTGGAAATGGTCCTTACCGCTTTTCTCAATTTTGTATATATATATATATATATATTGTTTGAGTTATCATTTAGCTGGAAGAACCCATGAGCTCATACTGGTAGTCGTTCATGTGTTTGGAAAACTTCATTGGTGTTTATATTCTTTGATGGTTCTTGCAGTCAATGCATTATGTTTTCATTACTCTACATCGATAGCAGATAATCTGGTAATTAATAGGGAAGTCGAACCTATACCCATAATCTCAGATTTATAATGAACAGAGTTTCTTGTCTTATAAAACTGGAATGAATTTATACTTTATGGTTGGGTTTTGACTCTCTCTACTATAATTGTAGACAATATTGTTTTATGGTTCTGTACTGTTGTAAACAGATAAGTACAGTTTTCTGATTCATATATATGTTGATTTAACAGAGTCTATATTATCCCTGCATCTGTCAATAACACTGCAGTATCTTCATCAGACTTAGAAATTGTAATTCTGTATTTACCCATAATATAATACTAGGAAAGAAGTATGTATTAGAACCTTTCTATGATAGGTATAGTAGAATATATGGAAAGGTTAATCATAACAATAATTATCTATCTTAAAGACAATAGAGAATACTGATAGACTGAAACATCTATTCCTAATTAAATATACTTTTCCAGCTGTCAATAATAAGCACAGATTTTGGTTACTTATCTGTTTATAATTATTTTAGCACTGTGCAAATAATATTCTTTCTGGAAGGTCTCACCACCCAGCCATGGACACAGAAAACACGTCGAGTGTCCCCCTTCGAGCACTTCCTACTCTTGACAGGAACTAGACTTAACACAATCTGGTGTCTTTGGCTTCAGGACTATTGTCCAACCTCAAGTCACACACCAATTCGATTATTTGCCATAGTTCAATTTTCCCACTGGTTATTCCTGCCCAACTCAAGGAAAAATTCTAGCAGCCCCTCCTGCTTCTTTTCCCCTCCCTTTTGGGGAAGAGAGATGGCAACTATTTCTAACTGTTCAAGGAGTTATTGTAACTGTTTCCATTCAGTTTTCCTTAATTAACACTGTTCAATTTCTTTAAACAAAATATCATGATGTTTTGGCTTTTCCAACCTTAACTTCTTAACAACCATGTTAAGTAAAATTAAAAGTTTCTAAGTTTCTAAGTTTCTAAGTTCTTGGGTGGTTGAGATGAATGATTGTGAGGAATGAAATGTATATTCCTCACATGGAATATAAAAATATTTTTTCAAGGAAAAAAATGTCGATTTGGTTTTCTTGGTGTATTTATCAATTAGATTGATTTTCGGTGGTTGAGATGAATGATTGTGAAAAATGAATATTATCTTCCCCACTGAAATTCAATTCCCCATGATAAAATTATTTGAATCTCGACCACAATTTTAAGTAAAATACCTCAATACCAATCATTCACAAAAATACATATAAAATTTAAAAAAAATATTTAGTTTGTGGAATTCCTTTTATCTTCAAATTGAATTGATGTAACATTCAAAATAATATTAATAATAAAAATAATTTTAATATTTAATATAAGTAAAATATTTTTATGTTATAAATCTTTTATTTAAACCAATTTTATAATTATAATATTTTAATCATATATTACTACATCTAAAAAAATCTTTTTACAAATTTATTATGAACGGAGAAAAATTAAATTATTTAAATTTCTAAATGAATTTCAAACTCTCAATTCTTAATATATGTAACGCAAAAAAAAGTTATATTACTATAATTTATATTAATATATCACACATATTTTGAAAATTTTATATCATAATATCTTTAACCCTTTACTATATTCAAATAATAAATAATTAATTTACAATATTACAATACATATTTTAAATAATTAGATCTTCATGATGGTGAAACATTTTACGCAAAATATTTCCATCCAACACAGACACCTTTAAGATAATGACCAAGTATGACGAGGATTCACACAAAACTCAACCTAATATAATGAAAGTGTGACAAGCATAAAATCCCCTTTACATATAGAAATGTTGGTTTCACCTAATGGCCAAAGTGTGATGGAGAATCACACAAAACTCAACCTCATCGGACATAAAATCTCCTTTAAATGTTGGTTTCATGTTTGTTGTTGGTGAAAAATGTTAGTTTCATGTTTGTAGTCGGTAAAAATGTAAAATTTTTAATATGAAAATGTAAATCAAAGAATTAGAAAGATTTAGTTTTATTTAAATTTATTAATTATATATATATATATATATATATATATATAGATATATATATATATCATTATTATAATAATAGTATTTTAATTATTATATAAAAATATATATTTTATTTTGTTTTATATACCAATTTCATATTTAATTTAATTACAATTTTACAAAAATATTATTATTATTAATATTATTATAAATATCATATAAATAATTATTAATTTATATTTGAAGAAAAAATTATTTTTAAATTAAATATTTTATATAAATGTTATAAATAGATTTTAGCATTTAAATTATGATATAAAAACAAATTCTTTATCTTATAAACAAAAATTCTTATATATCAATTTGATATCTAATTTATAATCTTACAAATACATTATTATTACTAGTATCATTATATGATATTATAAATATTATATAAATAATTATTGATTTATTTATTTTTAAATCATTTTTAAATCAAATATTTTATATAGATATTATATATTACATTAACCCAAAGCGAATTGAAATAGTGTAAACTTAAAATGAACATTAACCCAAAACAAATTGAAATTGTGTAAACTTATGAATATTTATTATTTTTGGATAACAATCAACTGTTATTTTAATATTTTTCATTAAGCTTTTCCATTTGCAATCTAGTCACCTCCAAAGTTAAATTTATTGTTACCTATTATCACAGGGTAATTATAATATGGTGCAAAATGCATCCAATGAACCAAAGTTAAATTTATGGTTACCTATTATCGATAAAGTAATTATAATATGGTGCAAAATTCCATGCATCATTCTTTACAATTCATTGTTACCTATTATCGATAAGGGAATTACAATACGGTGTAAAAGTCTCATTCTTCCCAATTGTTTTGTGTGTTGTGTTGTGGCTTTAACGTACTGGATTAAATAAAAACTCTCTAGGACAAAACCAGTTTAAGTTAACGTTAAATAATGTGGTGGAAAGATTTTTAATGCTATTTTAATATTTTCATTATTTACATAGGCTAAAAAACAACAAACTTGATAGTAAGATGAGAATAATGTGTGGGTTCTAAAAGGTTGAGATCATATTTTTTAATAGGTTTATGTTAATATATTGAAAAAGTTATTCAAAACTATAATTATTTAGCAAAAGTTAATTTTAGTTTATTAATTATAGAAAATATTTGAAATCTTGTAATTGCTAATGAAAATAATTTAATCATATTATTGAGAAGTGTATTTATGATTTTTTGGATTTTTTTTTATTATAAATAATAAACGACTTAGATCTATTTTTTGCTAATAAGTTTGGACGAGTATTATTCTGATTGATAACTCTTCAATAAAATTCAGTTAGATATGACAAGGTAATAAGTCCACTTTCACCTAATTGAATGATTGAACTCGGTTCGGGAGGAAGAAGAAACAAGATTTCTCTATCAAAAAAATTGTAGAAAGAAAACAACGAATACAAACATAATCACAGATAGATCAATCACACACATAAATTTATCTAGGGAACCAAAGTGGGAAAACCCTTCTTTCTTGTATTAAATCAACTGAGCAATCTGATATATTACATAGAATTTTCTTCAAGCCTGAAGCTCCTTGCAATATTGATCAACTCTCTCTCAAGGATTTCCCAACACTTAGGAAAATAAGGCTTGATAGGAAGCTCCTATTTCCTAGGGCAATTTTTCCCCTAAAGAAATAAGAATTTCTCCTAATTTCTTGCGTAATTCCCAAGATAATTGTTCTACCTTCTTCGCAAGCTCTGCACATAAAAAACTATGTACCATAATAAATACAATTTGTTCCTTCATTCAATCTCAATAGGCAATTTGAATTGCATGGCCTACTAGGGTTAAATTTAGTGGCTACAACTAGTTAACTGAGAGTAAGTTGAGTTAATAGAAAGTCAAATACTCTACTAAACTCAAGAAAAGTATATATCTATTTTAGAAGTAGAGATCAGTTAACTCAAAGACCCTGGAGTTTAACTCCATTAGATAGCTAAATTTTAGCTATCAACTAGTACACAACTCAATAAAAGCCATATAACTTGAATTAATTGACAATAAATTAGTGATAAGCCACATCACACATCACACATGGAATATAAAAATATTTTTTCAAGGAAAAAAATGTCAATTTGATTTTTCTTGGGTGTCTTTACCAATTGGATTGATCTTGGGTCGTTGAGATAAAAGATTGTGAGGAATCAAATGTATATTCCTCACATGGAATATACAAATATTTCTACAATGAAAAAAATGCCAATTCAGTTTTTTTGGGTGTATTTATCAATTAGATTGATCTTGGGTAGTTGAGATAAGTGATCGTGAAAAATGAATATATATTTTTTTTTTTTCTAAGTAAAGTCTAATCTATATTAAGGTAAGAAAATATTTACAGAGGTTACATCATTCGAGAGGGGCCATGCCCAGCCCTCTAACAAAAACAGCTGAAACAGACTATCTTTCCAGTGAGACCCTATTACAAGATTTTGTCCTTTTGTGTTCCTTGGACAGCAGACATACAGAGACCAGACTCTTGGACAGCAGAAATACAAGAACCAGACTCTATAGAGCCTGTAGACACTAACATTTGAAACTGTATTGACTAGAGACAAACCTTCATGAGAAGGCAGAGGAGTAGAGCTAAGAGCGACCAAACTATGAACCGACAAAGACATAGAGAAACACTAAGCCAAAACCTGGAGAATAGTGACCATGGAAACTCAGGAAGGGTGACTGGGCGACTCCGGTGGCTTCATCTGCTCCGGGCTGGGCGTATCTAGCCAAATAACCATATCCTCGTCCCACTGAGGCTGTCCTTCTGAGCCAGGCTGTATTGAGCTGTGGCCTTCCTCTCTGTCCTGAGTATCATGAACCGGAGGCAGAATTTCCTGCTCAGATGGAGCCAAATCCGAATTCTCTTGGACTTGGGCCGGCGGAGGCTGACCAACCGGCGCTACAGCAGCTAGGGGACTGGGCACGCGGTAGACCCTCCCATTCATGTCACCCAACAAAATTTCACTGGACTGAACTCTTGTAGGGGCCTGAGAAGAGGAAGGATTGTCTTCAGGAGCCGCCTCTGAGAGGTAAATCGATAAATTCACTATGACATCTGAGCGCAGGAGCCTCCCAGGAATTCTGAGACGGATTGGCTGGTAGGAATCCGGCAGAAGCAGAAATTCCTGCTCAGAGCTGGAGGATGAATTTGCCATGGCCTCCATGGGAGCAACAGAATGCACCTCCTCACCGTCGAAAGCAATGCGAATGCCAGATCTCCCTCCGCGCCGAGGCACACCTCTACTGCGCTCCATAACACCGAACGCGAGGGCAATAAGACCCTGCTTCACCACCCTAAGACGTCCAGCAGGCGAAATCTCATGCCATAAGCCGACCTCGAATGTCTTGTTCCAGTCCTGGTATGACTGGGCCTGTCGATTAAATAACAAATCCATTGCCTTCATCGCCGGCAGAGGACAGGGATCCCTCATCCCTTCGCACGTCAACTTCTGTGAAAACTCGCTCAGCTTGAAGGCGCCGTCCTTCCACTGCTGCAACACCATTATATCAATTGCCATGGGAATTAAATGTAATCCTGTCACCGCTGTCTTGAAACGCAAACCCATCCTGTCAACCACATTCCATGCGTTATGACAGATGCCTGCATTAAAGGCTCGCATTATCACCCGCATCCGGGTGTGAAAAATGAATATTATCTTCGCTGCTCAAATTCAATTCCCCATGATAAAATTATTTAAATCTCAACCATAATATTAAGTAAAATACTTCAATACTAATCATCCAAAAAAATACATATAAAATTAAAAAAAATTATTTACTGGGTGGAATTCCTTTTATCTTCAAATTAGATTAATATAACATTCAAAATAATATTAATAATAAAAATAATCCTAATATTTAATATAAGTAAAATATTTTTATGTTATTTAAACTAATTATATAATTATAATATTTTTAATCATATATCACTAAATCTAAAGAGAATCTTCTTATAAATTTATTAGAAATGGAGAGAAATTAAATTATTTAAATTTCTAAATGCATTTGGAACTCTTAATTCAATTTTTTTATATTATTATATTAATATATACACATATTTTGAAAATTTTATATCATAATATCTTTACCCTTTACTATATTCAAATAATAAATAAATAATTCACAATATTACAATACATATTTTAATAATTAGATCATCATCATGGTGAAACATTTTATGCCAAATGTTTCCATCCAACATAGACACCTTTAAGATAATTACAAAGTATGACGAGGATTCACACAAAACTCAACTTAATATAATGAAAATCTGACAAGCTTATTACATATAGAAATGTCGGTTTCACCTCATGGTGCAAAATTCCGTTCATTATTCTTTACAATTCATTGTTATGTGCTATTGATAAGGGAATTACAATACGGTGTAAAAGTCTCATTCCTCTCAATTAGTTTGAGTGTCGTGGGATTAACGTATTGAATTAAATAAAAACTCTCTAATATATGACAAAAATAGTTTAAGTTAACGTTAATTAATGCGGTGAAAAGATTTTTAATGCTATTTTAATATTTTCATTATTTACATAGTAAGGATACAAAAACAACAAACTTGATAGTAAGATGAGCATAATGCGTGGGTTATAAAAGGTTGAGATCATATCTATTAACAGCTTTATGTCAATACATTAAAAAAAGTTATTCAAAATTATTTTGAATTTTTTTATAATTTATTCTTATTATCATATGGAAAAAATTGGTTTTAGTTTACTAATTATAGAAAATATTTGAAACCTTGCCATTGTTAATGAGAGCAAATTGATCATATTATTAAGAAGTGTATCTATGATTTTTTTAGATCTATTTGTTTTGATAAATAACAAATGGCTCATATCTATTTTTTGCTAATAAGTTTGTATGAGTATTATTCTAATTGATAACTCTTCAATAAAATTCATTTAAATATGACAAGGTAATAAATACACCTTCACCTAACTGAATGATTGACCTTAATTTGGGAGGAAGAAGAAACAAGATTTCTCTACCAAAAAATTTGTAGAAAGAAAACAATGAATAGAAACATAATCACAGATAGATCAATCACACATAGAAATTTATCTATGGATTCAAACTGGGAAAGCCCTTCTTTCTTGTATTAAATCAACTAAGAAATTTGATCAATTACATAGAATTTTCTTCAAGCCTAAAGCTCCTTGCAATATTGATCATCTCTCTCTCTAAGGATTTCCCAACACTTAGGAAAATAAGGCTTTATAGGAAGCTCCTATTTCCTTGCGCAATTTTTCCCCTAAACATATAAGAATTTCTCTTAATTCCTTGTGTAATTGCCAAGATAATTGTTCTACCTACTTCGCAAGCTCTGCACACAAAACTTATGTACCATAACAAATACAATTTGTTCCTTCATTCAATCTCAATAGGAAATTCAAATTGCATGCCCTACTAGGGCTAAATTTAGTAGCTACAACTAGTTAACTGAGAGTAAGTTGAGTTAACAGAAAGTCAAACACTCAACTAAACTCAAGAACTCAAGTATATATCTATTCTAGAACTAGAGATCAGTTAACTCAGAGACCCTAGAGTTTAAATCCATTAGATAACTAAATTTTAGCTATCAACTAGTACAAAACTCACCAAAATCCATCTAAATTGAATTAATTGACAATAAATTAGTGATAAGCCACATCACACATGTTTACTGACAACTCACTCAAATTTCTATGAGACTGAATTCAAATTTTCTTCTTTGACTAATGCACAAGTCAAAAGAATTTATTCCTTGATACAATTTCAACACTCCTTAGTGAGGAAGGGCTTCTTAGAAGAACCTCATCCACTTGGATCTGTCCCCAACACTAACGTGTTCTTCGATGGTGTAGCTGCTCCCTATGAACTAGAAAGAGCCATGTGCCCTATGTATCTAGGTGTTTGCTTCTTGATGCTGGGAGACTCAAATGTCTTCTAAGCTCCCTTAACAAAATCTTCTACCCACTTTCCTTGAACTTTCCCTACACTCGATGTCTTTGACTGAGTGGCTGTCTCCACTCGCTCTGGGCTATGGTCCTCATCATCATCATCATCATCCTGGTTAACCCAACTACTAATCAACTTAGACTAAAATAGAGAAACTGGTTGAGGCTCCAGATTTAGAGATCTATCCTACTCTCACTGAACCATCAATTCTCTCCTCTGTGCACTCACTGCTTTGTTGCTCAAGGTTGCACCAGTCTCTACCTACAAATTTTAGAGATTCTTCATCCTTACACTTATCTTCTTCTTACATAAAAAAGCTAAGTGTTGGAGGTATGCATTACCTCTGTTGAGGATGATATTATATCCCTTTCCATCAAGGGTAGCTACTGAAACAAGATTTTGCCTCAATCCTAGAACATAGAGAATATCTCTGAGATGAAGAAACTTAACTGACTCCCTTTGGAAGTTGATAGTACCAAATCCTCTAGCTACATACATGCCATCATCTCCTAATGCAATATGAAACTACATGTCCTTCTCCTTCAAGTGGCTGAAACTCTTCTTGTTCCTGGTCATGTGGAAGGATGCTCCTTGAACACATTTGGTAGGTACTTTTCCTCCTCTTCTCCTGATCACTACATATTCCACTACTTGAGAATGCTTGCATCTTCACCCATCAAATCTTCCACTATCAATCTCTCTTGGCTACTCCAAGAAGATAAAAAATAATATACTCAATTTTTCTACCCTCTAGATGATCATTAGTCCATCAATGAGTCAACACATAATGTCTTCATCAACCACCCACTTGTTGTTGCTTAGTCCTTCAAGAACACAACACTTTGGGAGTTCACACTCTTCCTACTTTTTCCTTCATGTGCTACTCCAATGAAGATAAAATTTGGGCATGGATGTTGCCCTCTATCATTTTCAAAAGTACGTCTCCAACATTCAACTTAGGGCTCGTTCATAAGCCCACTTGGTTAGTCCTTATTCCTTCAAGAACTATCACATAGGGCTTCTCTGATTCTTCCCTTCTAACAATCCTCAAATTCCTTTATAAGTGATTTTTCTTAGGGCCCTTTTGGAACCTACTACAACCCTCGTAATAGTCTATGACTCCTTCCATGAACACTATAATTGAGGTATTTAACATAGATTCTTTCACTCAACACGTGTTAGTATTTATTCTGTTCTATAGCTCTGAAACCATGTATAAAATCCAAAAAATTATGAAACTTCTAATAAGAGAAAATTGATCACAAAAGACATAAGTTTTCTCTACTAAAAATTTCCGTAAAGAAAATAATGAACATAAATACAACCACACATTGAAATTTATCTCGGGAACCCAACTGGGAAAAAACGCTCATACCTGTATCAAATCAACTGAGCAATTTGATCTATTACATAAAATCTACTTCAAGCCTGAATCTCTGTGCAATATTGATCAACTCTCTCGCAAGGCTTACCCAACACTTAGGAAAATAAGGTTTGTTAGGAAGATCCTATTTCCTAGCACAATTCTGCCCCTAAATAGGAATTTCTCCTAATTCCTTATGAAATTCTCAATAAAATTTCTCTACTTGCTTCTCAAGCTCTGCACAGAAAAACTTGTGTACCATAATAATGACAATTTGTGCCTTCATTCATTCTCAATAGGAAATTAAAATTGCATGACCTACTAGGGCTAAATTTAGTATCTGCAACTAGTCAAATGAGATTAAATTGAGTTAACAAAAAGTCAACTACTTAATTAAACCATAGAACCCAAGGCTATCTCTATTCTAGAACTAGAGATATGTTAACTGAGAGACACAAGAGTTTAAATCCACTAGATACATAAATTAGATTTCAACTCATACAAAACTCACTAAAAGCCATCTAACTCAAATTAACTGAAAATAAACAAGTGATAGGCCACATCACACATGTTAAATGACAACTAACTTGAATTTATATGAGACTGAATTCAAATTTTCTTCTTTGACTAAGGCACAAGTCAAAATAAGTCATTCCTTGCTACAATTTCAACATTAACTATAAATTATTTTTCTAAAAATAGAACTAGTTACTTCTAGAGAGTATCTATTAAACTAAGGAGATTAATGGAGTCTCTTTGTCCATTTATTTAAATTCATTTTTATACATATATCTAAAATATCTAGATGGAATTTGGGATCACCTATTGTAGGAAGTGGGAAAATCATTTGTAGGTATCAATGATCCCATGTTTGAAAATGTAATTCACTATGTTGTAAGTATATTTTATCAAATACCAAATGGGATTGTGGCTTTTTAAGATGGAAGAATGTATGGCATTTGAATTGGAAAATATACTTCCGCCAAACAAGATTATATTTTAGAGACCCTTCTAACTTTGAAGCTCAATTAAAACCAACTTCATCTAAATATAGTTTTGATATAATTCATTGAGTAAGCCATTAGGTATTTCAATCTATCTATTATGTTTTCTTCCTATTGGGTCTTGTATATACCAAGCTATAACATCAAAATATTGTAGAGTTAGTATAGTTGCATCTTTACTTGGTTGCACATTTTGTGGTGAATATGGGGGCATGGGATCTATTTTGAACAAAACTCCACAAATAATATGATAATAAAAAGAAAAAGACACTCAACCGCTTGCGGATGTTATAAAGTAAATGACTAAGAATCTATTTTGAGGGGGAGACTTCTGTATACAATGAATCAAATGGATAAGACAATGTGCCTATAAAGATTGATCCTTTTTATTATAAATAGGAGATAAAGCAAGCATAATGCCAATTGATGCTAATATAACCTAACAATAACTAGTAAAATAATAATAAAATATTGTTATTACCATAACAAAGTTGCGTTACTATCATTAATCTTATGTGTTACATTTAACCCAAAGCAAGTTGGAATTGTTTTGAACTCAACATCACCATATAATATTTATGATGTATTTTATATTGACCATTATCATTTGTACATTAATTTTATATGTTGCATTGAACCCAAAAAAAAAATTGATTTTTTTTAATGAAGTTAACATCACCATCTATTATTTTTGGATAACAATTATTATTTTAATATTTTTTCAACAAACATTCCAACAAAATAAATCTTTTTATTTTAATCATCTCCACAAAAAGAATATAATTCAACAAAGTATGAAAGCTTTATTTTTATCAACTATTGATAAGGTAATTACAATATGGTGCAAAATTCCATCAATCATTTTTCATTATTCTTCTTATTGTTGTGACTCTACCATATAGAATTAGATAAGAATTTCCCATTATATGAAAAATATAATCTAACTTAGCATTAAATAAAGGGGTGAAATATTTTTAATGTCATCTTAACGTTTCCATTATTTTTCATAGCAGGGATACATAAACAACAAACTTCCCTTACTCCTTTAATAGTCACATACCTTGATACTAGGAGGAGAATGATGTGTTGGCTCTAAAAGCTTGGAATCATCTCCCATAATAGACTTATGCTACTACATTGTAAAATTGATTCGAAAGAACTTTTAATAATTTCATAATTTATTGCTCCAGGATGAGTATTACAAAATTTAGTTACCGTGGACTAACTAGAGATTATTTTACCAAACTAGTTACATACAGATCATTTCCATCAAACTAAGGAGACTAATGTAATCTCTTTTACCAATTATCTATGCGTACACCTAAAATATCCAGAAGGATATTGGATCACTTACAATAGTAACTGGGAAAATCATTTGTAGGTGGAAATGACCTCATGTTTGAAAATGTAATCCATTGTGTTGCAAGTAGCTTTTTTATATTAATTAGGATTACTTACGGTAGTAACTAGAGAAATTATTTGTTAGTGGAAATGATACCATGTTCAAAAATGTAATTCAATGTGTTGCAAGTATCTTTCATCCAATATCAAATGGGATTGTGGATTTTTAAGGTGGATGATTATATGGCATTTGAACTATAAAGGACACTTATACTAAATTCGAGAAACCCTTCTAACTTTGGAGCCCAATTAAAACCAACTTCATTTAAAGCTAGTTTTAATAAAATTTATTCAATATATTTCATATATTTCATTCTATGCATTATATTTTCTTCATATAGCATCAAATTCTATAGAGTTGATATAGTTCATCCTTAGTTGCATATTTCATGGTGAATTTGGGAGCATGATATTTCTTTTGAACTAAACTCCATAAATAATATAATAATAGAAAGAATAAGACATTCAACTCCTTGAGGATGTTATAATTTAAATGAATAACAATACACTTTGTCGGGGAGCCTCTTTATACGATGAATACCCTCTTTACACAATGAATCGAATGCTCAAGGTCCTATACAAATGGATCTGCTTTATTATAAATAGGATATAAAGTAAGCATGATGCCACTTAGTACTAAGATAACATAACCATAAATAATAAGCCAATCACTAACATTTCTATTATTTTCCATAGCAGGGATATATAAACAACAAACTTCCCTTACTCCTTAAATAGTCACATATTTTGATAGTAAGAGGAAAAGGATGGGTGGGTTCTAAAAGGTTCATATCATCTCCCCTAATATACTTATGATGATACATTTCAATCATGATTTAAAATCACTTTGAACAAATTTGGAAGTTGTTGCCATGTGATATGTACTAAAAAAATTCATTTTTTGTGCACTAAGTAGAGATTATTTTACCAAACATTTAGAGAATTTCCATCCAACTATGGATACTAATGGAATCTCTTTTCCCATTTCTCCAAAATAATTTCTATGCATATATCTAAAATATGTTGAAGGAATTTGGGATGACTTACTATAGTATGTGGGGAAATAATTTGTACATGGCAATGATCACCTATTTGCAAATGTAGTGTTAGAATTGTGGTTACAATGAGAGGGGGTGAATCAATGTAAAGGTCAATTTTAACTAAACTTAAAAATTCATCATAATTGGAAAACATAATAAATTATCAACAAAATCAATAATCAAATGAATATAAAAGGACACCAAATATACATGGAAACCCTTGTGGGAAAAGACCAAAAATATTATTTATCTTATTCTCAAATATTTGATTACAATAACTCACTAATGCCAACTAGCTTTAGGTTACAACATTATTAAGGCACCGACCTCATAGATATGTAAGAACCAACTTGGTTTATGCTTCAACTTGATTGAGGTACCCACCTCAAAATAATGTAATCACACACTTGTTGTAGGGTTCAACTTCATTGAGTAACCAACCTCAAAGTATCACAGTGGGCCCTTGTTTCATATTATTTTCACACTAGATACATAATATTCAAATCATACTCTCCTAAACTTCTTGGTATTCTGTAATGAATTCAAAATAGCTCAGGCTTGACCCTGAAACTAGTAGAAAACAACTAATTTCAATATTGCGATCTAGAAGACATAAAACAAATATAAGTAGAATGCACTCCCAACCATGTGGCTTCTCTTTTATTGATCGCTATGTTCCTTGCTTAAGATGTCATAGTGTTTCTCTATGATATCATGTGAGGATCACAACCCCTCCACTCGATTGATGATCCAAGTGCTATTCGACACCACATATTTATACATTGGCATTGAAGCATAATAAAACTTGAAGCTGACACAATTTCAGAGTTTGATTCATAATACATAATGAAGTTGACACAAAACCATGGGCAATATTACATAGACACTAAAATTTTTCCAACTCAAACACCCTTGAGGGATTATTACTTTCATCCATGGTACCACCTTCAAAACCATGTTCCTTACTATCTATGAGCACTTAATTTTAACATAATCATGCATTCATGTGAATGCCATAATGCCATATGCCACCCTCTAAGTAGTGCCACATGTCACCCAAAAATGGCCTAGTTGACCATCTAAAAATGCCAATTTTCCACACCATGTGTCACATGTTATACTTCCATGTCGCCTACTCAACCATGTCATCACCACACATCATGCCAAGTGATGCTACCACATTATCAAAATCCCAAGAACCTAGCCCATTCTAGAACTAGAACTTCACATATACTCTTGGGGTCATGTTGTCAGAGATTTACACTAATCCATGATTAGGGACACTTAAAATTGGCCAAGGATTAAGTATAATCCATAATTAGGGTATAATAAAACTTAATTAAGTTCCCTAGACAAATTCATTTACTATCCTCATAAGCTAATATATTCCCGCTACCTGTCTAATCCTTGTAAATGGGTCAAGGCCAAGGAGTTGGGGCCATGTTGTATATTTTCTTGTTGATTTCCAACATGTTTTTCATCCTGCCCTTGGGTCCCCAGGAGAATTCAATTTTCTAGCCTTCTCACATAAGTTGGGGATACAACTTGTGATTAAAGTTAATACTTTAATAATCATGATTTGATTAATTTTTTGAAATCTTGCAAAGTTAGGATCTTAGCTTGAATTTTGAGGTTTAACTACATGCCATGTGTCACATTGATAGTTTTCCACATCATAGTATATGTGTGCTAACCTCCACATCACCAACATTCACGTCATCCCTATCCTATTGTCCTTTCTATGTTGGTTGTTGATTGATTTACCTCCACTGAGATCAAGGTATGAGAATAATCCTAGGATCCCCCACTTGTATGATAGTTAATGAGGAGGCGAGGGTTTGATTTTTGTTATTAATGTGACTATAATATCATCAAGTTTCATGAGCATGTTGATAAAACTCCATTGTTTTGTCAAATCAAACAATTATTTCTCATCCAAGGCCCCCCTACTTTTCTAATGGTTAATGAAGAGGGGGGGATCCAAGTTTAGGCATTTTGTGCACATTAGAGCTACGAAAAGTCAAAGTCTTGACGAAATTTAAAGCATGATAACTTCTTATCGCTTAGGAGTTATATTTGGGCCATATATTGTTGGAAAGGTCTTACAAAGGACTACTCAAATGATCCATTTACATGCTCATTTGATGAACATAAATTTATCACAAAATAAATAAACTCAAAGAATCCTCAATATTCCATACATGATTTGACATTAATGACATATGTTGTCATCAATGACAATACACTGACCAATAATCTCCCCCTTTCTCATTGATGGAAACATCACGAGACATTAGCAGTCATTGATGGAAATGGGTTATGCTACTGCTATCAAGTTGTTGATCCAAAGGATTCTCACTCTCTCATGTTGTATAGTTAATTCCTGATTTCTCTCCCCCTTTGAAATTAGTGGCAAACACGTTGACTAGGAAATGTCCAATTGTATATGGTTGTTAACTATTCATTATTGACCCAATGATTGCCCCACCATATGGAGGGGCTTCCCCCTATAAATACTTGCTTTTTTGCTTACTTCAACCATATTCCCCCTATGAATGGTATTTGGTATGAATTGTTGCTCAAGCTAGTGTTTTTTTCTTGCAATATGCTTGATCAATTTCATCTACACCTTAGCTCCTCTTATCAATACCATACTCAAAAATAGATTTTAGTGAGCCATTGTGAGGAAGAAGTTACTCCAATTTTCTGTCTAAAATATTCAAAGATTTCTCTTCATAAGGGTTTAATGGATATATCTACATATTTTTATTTTTTTGGAATGTATTCCAACATCACATATTGATCAACAACCTATTCTTGAATATGGTAATTAATCGGAATACACTTTGTTTTAGAATGCATAACATGGTTTATTGAGATGTTTATAGCATTCATATTGTCACACATAATAAGAATAGCTTGATCACCATTCTGTTGAATAGCCTTCATATTTTTCTCCATACATAGGACATGTGTACAACAAGAGGTGGTTTCAATATAATTTTCTTCTGTGGTGGATAGAGAAATTGGAATTTGTTTCTTGTTGAGCCAAGAAACCATGAATATTTTAGAAATAAAGCTCCTCCAATGGTGCTATTTTTATCATCAATACTACTAGCCCAATCTACATCTATATAGGCTCTAAGTGTAATATCTATTCCCCTTAGATACCACAAAACCATAATATGTGGTTCCTTCTAAATATAAAAATATTATTTTAACTGCATTCACATGAGATTCCTTCACGTCTAATTGAAATATATCGACCAAACCTATCGCTCACATAATATGTGGTCTTGATGTTGTAAAGTAAAGAAAGCTTCTAATCATAGACCTATACATGGTATGGTTTACAACTAGAGACCCATCATCCTTACTAAGTTTGCAACTCATTTCCATTGGATTACTCACAAATGCACAATTATCCATAACAAAATTATTTAATATTTCATTAAGGTACCTAGTCTCAAAGATAAATATACTTTTTTCTATTTTATTAACCTACAATCCAAGAAATAAAGACAACTACTCTAGCATAGACATTTCAAATTCCTTTTGTATACTAGCTGAAATTTTTTTCTCATAAAATCAACATTACTTCCAAATATTATATCATCCACATAGGCAAAAATAATCAACATATTATATTTTTCAATCAAGAAGTAAAGATTACTATTTGTTGCACCTTTTTTGAAACATTGCTACTGAAGATACTTATCCAATGTATAATTTTAGGTTGTAGGTGCCTATTTCAAACCTATTTCAAACCATATAAGGCTTTCTTTAGTATGCACACATGATTCATATCTTATGATAGTTGAAATCCATTCCAATGCTGAACATAGACTTATTCTTGGAGTTATACTTTTAAAAATTCTAATTTTACATCGATTTCATAAACATTGACCCTTTAAAACATGAAAAATCCAAGAACATCTTGATTTATTCAAGTCTGGCTACTAAAGAAATTTTTTCTTCAAATTCCACCCCTTAAACTTGAGCATATCCTTTGCATAGAAGTATTTCCTTATTGCTCACTACATGTCCATATTCATTAAGTTTATCTCTATATACCCACTTGGTTCTAATCAGATTTTGTCTATTGGTGTTGGTAAATATTATCAAGTCTCCTTTTCTCAATTTGATCCATTTCTTCATTCATTGTTTTAACCCTCTGATTGTCTTGACAGGCTTGAGCAAAATTTTGAGGCTCCATTAAGGATTACAAAGCTAGAACCTCTTGATTTGATGTGTTGCTAAGCTTCCTTCTTGTCTAAACTCTTGATTTCCTTTCTCCTAGAATTTAATTATGTGGATTATTCTTTCTAACATATCTAGATGATGTTTTTGAATGTAATGAATCACCTTCTTCATTCTGTTCTTCATCACACCCTTTAACCGGATTTCCATCTAGTTGTGGTTCTTGGTAGGTAATTAACTATGGCTTGGCTTTGGGAAATGTTTTATCTATTTTACATCAATTAATTCAAGAACATTTCAAGTCCTTTTGTTGTAACATTAGTATCCTTTGCTTCTATAGGCATATCCAAGAAAAATTCCTTCATTAGCTTCGTAATTAATTTCCCTATATCATCTTCATTTACCTTAATGTAGCATTTGCTTATGAAAAATCCAATATATTTAACTGTGGGTGGTATACGTTTCCATATTTCATAGGGATTTTATTACTATTTACTCTTATTTGAGCTCTATTCAAGATGTAGATTTATATGTATATTACTTCTCTGAAAAATCGATCTGGTAATTGAGCTTCAGAGAGCGTGGATCTAGCCATCTCTTTTATTTTTCATTTTTTTCTTTCAACCACACCATTTTTTCATGGAGTTATTGCAATAGTGATTTGTATTTATATTTCATGAATCCCTTAGAAATCATTGAATTCATATGAATTGAACTCTCCTCCTGTATTGGTTCTTAGGAATTTTATCTTTAACTCTATTTCATTTTCTACTAGAGATTTGAAGGCTTTAAGTTTTTCAAATTTCTTTTATTTTTATTTAAGAAAGGAGACCCAAGTCATCATTGTTGGCATTATGATACAGGTGTTGTCCTTGATGGAAACTCACATAGATGACAATTCACAATGCAATATGTTAACAACAAAGGATTACAGATCAGACTCCAGAGATTGAAGAAAGAGAAGTATACGTTGGTTCATTGTGTCTAAGTGGTGTGTACATGTAGGTCCACAAAACAAAAAGAGCATATATGTATACACACACTCTCACAAGAGGAAAAGTGCGTACAGGTTGGAAAAATGAGGAAATTCAAGAGAAAATAATACCAGGGGTCACTACCATGGTATTAGCCAACAATATTGAGCGGAGTAACGACTATTTGATCCCTCCCAAGAATACCATGGGTACTAAGTAGTTTTGGTCCGAGGTATTGACAAAGGATCTAAGTATATAAGGAGGAGAAGATCAAAGGGCTAGAAGTGTGCATGTATTGAATATCTTATGAAGAGTTAGATCAAATATGCAGGTTATGGGTTTCTCCTTCTTTGCTTGATCTAAAATAAGGATGCACCTAAGTGGTTGATGATGGATGATGGATTAGGATCATAAGGCCTGAAATGAATTATCATTATGTGGTTTGATCATGGATAGACTAGATCTGAATACTAACGCATGTTTTATTATGTAAATGTTAGGATTTGGGTATGGCTGAAGTCTAGAATAGCTGTGAAGTTTTAGGTTATTATTTGTAGATCTATATGCTGGTTCTCTTTGGTCAAAGCATGTATACACGTTGGTTTGACGCATCAAAGTAGCGTATACATTATGAAATATGATGTTTGAAGTTGCAGTTGGTTTTGGTTGTTGTTATAGAGTTCTAGTTTCTGTTCTGTGTTTTAGTGACTATGTTCTGGTGACAGTGTTTCTAAATGTTCAAATTGATTGATTGTGATTTACTTCAGTGATGATGGGTTTTTCAGTGATAGGTTGTATTTTAGTGGTGATTGATTTTGAGCTTCAATGTTTCTTTTGGGTCCAGTATGAAAATTGGATGAAACAAGGTCTTCATATTGTGGTGTTGTGTTCCAGGAGTATCCAATCTGAAAATTTATGAAACATGGTCCCTGTAGAAAGAGAGAAGGTCGTAGTCTTCTGTAGGCCGGTGCCTATGTACTAGTAAATGGATTGGATAGTACAAGATCCAAGGGGTTGGAGCTCCCTTTCAGTAGCAGCTAGAGAATGAGTGAAGGTTGGATCCTTCTATAGGTCAGCATCTACATACTACCAAATAGTTCAGCTAGTATAAGAGCCAGGGGGTTGGAGCTCCCTTCCACTAGAAACTAGAGAATGAGTGAAGGTTGGAGCCTTCTGTAGTCTGGCGCCTACGAACTAGTAAACGGATCGGCTAGTACAAGAGTTAGGGGGTTGGAGATCCCTTCCAGTAGCAACTAGAGAATGAGTGAATGTTGGAGCCCTCTGTAGGCTGGTGCCTACGTACTAGTAAATGAATCGGCTAGTACAAGAGCTAAGGGGTTATAGCTTCCTTCCAGTAGAATTTGGAGAATGAGAGAAGGTTGTAGCCTTCTGCAGGTGGGTGCTTGTGTACTGGTATGAGTTTGCACCAGTACAAGATTGTAAACAGGTTTTTCTTATATTAGAAAAAGATAACAGTAGGTGGCTTTTGTCCTGCATTAGGTTTCCACCTTAATTCTTGGTGTTCATGTGTGTTCCTTACGTGTGATGGTTTATTTTGTTATTACTGCACATGGTTATTTTCTAAATGGTTAATAAAGTACTGATGCATTGATTAAAGATCAACATATGATGAATTATCTAAATCACGAGTTCACTAGATATACGTTGGTTGCCTTGAAGACAGCTACGCGCACATGCAAGTTCCCTTGTATATAAATTAGAGTATGAAAAGAAAAAATTATTGATTTGATAAATACTAATTCACTGCTCCCCTCTCAATATTATTCCCAACAATTGGTATGAGAGGAGGTCCTTTGGCAGAAGTTTGATCGCTTGAAGGAGATCTGTAGAAACAATGGGAAAGAAGGAAGAAAGTGCCTCAGAAGAAGAAGGCATCTCAAAGGAACATTGACAATAGGAGAAACAATTGGCCATCAAGTAGAAGAAAGTTTTCAGATTTAGAATCACCTCAGATTGAAAGTGAATAAGCAAAAGAAGTATCAGGTACAAATTTTTGGTCTTTTGGTGATACTTTTCTCTGTTCATGCAATGTTGAAGATATTGAAAGTGATAGTGAAAGAAATATAGAGGCAGAAGTTAAAAGACTCACATAGAAAATTAGAGATCAACAATATCTATTTAACAAAAGGGAGTGTTCCTTCAAAGAAGAAGCTACCAGGTTAAAAGCTCAGCTGGGGGAAGGAAACAAAGTAAGGAAGTAGTATAAGGAAAAGGAAGATCAATGTCAAAATCTACATGATGAAGTGACATCATTAAGAAATAAAGTAAATGAAAATAGTACAACAATCAAGAGACTTAAAGATAGATCCAATTACTATGAAAGTCTTGAAGCTAAGATCCTCTCTCTAAAAGAAGATCTTGATGGTTCAAATAAGCATAATGAAGAACTACCTCAAGTAGATGAAGAACAAGAAAATGAGATTCTGAAATTAAGGAAACAAGTGGAAGAAGGAAGAAAGGATGAAGAAATCATGAAGAAGCAATATCTAGAAAAGGAAGAGCAATACCAGGTTGAGGTAAATATCTTAAAATGTAATTAGAAGAAAAGGATAAATTGTTACCATTTCAAGACAATACTCAGATTTTGGATAATATTCTTAGATTCAAAGGTCTCCTACCATCAAAACTGATCTTGGTTTTCATGAAACTGTTGAAGGTGAATCTAGCTCACAAGATGAGGAAAGGAACTCTAATTCAAATTTTGAAATTCTCAACAAGGATATAAGAGGTCAACCCCATCAATAACCAAGGAATGAAAGTCTTCAAAGAAAATCATTTAATCCTAAATATGGAAGTGATAGTCGGTTATTTCCTTTGATGAATAATGTTGAATGTTTTGTATGTCATAATTTTAGACATGTTGCAGCCAGATGCATAAGTAGATTGGTTCAAGCTAATAACCATCACACAAAAAGATCATCTGCTTCTAGGTGCTTTAAGGGATATTGTTTTTCTTGCAATATGTTTGGTCACGAAGCCATTGAATTCTATAGAGGGAATATGAAACATATACGATGTTATGCTTGTAACAAGTTTGGGAATATAGCAAAAGAATGCATGAGCAAATTTCGGCCAATATACCAAAAGGAGAAAACATCATCACACTCCAAGGTATGGAAGAAGAAGGAAGTATAGTCAGAAGGATGTGGCATAGCACAGTATATAGACATAACAGACTTAGGGGGAGCTGAAAGTCTAAAACTTCAGAATTCCAATTATCTTACACAGTTATCAAGGAGACAAGTCATGTATATACACAAGTTAGAAGACTCATAAAAATGATCTAATATGGTTCATTCCATTATCAATTATCTTTTCTATTCTAATTGATGATGATTATAATCTGCTGATAATATGTAGAAGTGCTTTTGGCTCTCATAATTTTTTGATGACTTGATGTATATCTGATTGAGGATGATGCCTTGATGATTCTTATTGATATTTTCAATGATTAGATCTCACAGTGAATAGTTGGCACGGGTTGAGGGGGAGCATATGTATCTAATAATGCATTATTGGCATTATATTAGAAGACCTTGGTACATGATGATACTTATACTGCTTGATCCACATAGTTGTTTGACTTAGGTGACTCTTTTGATGATGGACATATATATAAGATGTTGATCTTGAGGCTGCTGACAGATGCTGATGGTGCAAATCATATATGGTGTATGATAGTTGCTGATGACTAACATGGTCTTGTTTAGATTGTTGGCCCTTGTTATAAATGTCATGTATATAATTTGATGTAAAGGTCATGAAAATACCTAATTTGTAACCCCACCATGCATAGGAAGGAAGATGTAATAATTTCTATTTGAATCATGTAGAAACAATTGGTATATCCCCACTTGGTTGGGTGGATGAGTCAAATTTGGTGTATCCCCACTTGGTTGGGTGATTGATGTATGTATTAGTCATTGGTATTAGAGAAGTCATACTCACTTTGTTGGCATTATGAGACAAGTATTGTCCTTGATGGCAAATCACACTGATAACAAATCATAGTGCAGAAGGATAGCAGCAAGGAATTGATGATTAGTCTACAAGTATGAAGAAAAATATATACACGCTGGTTCGCTATATACCAAGTCGCGTGTACACGCCGGTTGGCTTCAGTAAAAGCGCGTGTATGTGGAAAACTTATCTTTGGTCCACGGCGGTTATTCCTTGGAAGTTGTGCCTTGAAGAAAAATATATACACGCTGGTTCGCTATATACCAAGTCGCGTGTACACGCGGGTTGGCTTCAGTAAAAGTGCGTGTATATGGAAAACTTATCTTTGGTCCACGTCGGTTATTCCTTGGAAGTTGTGCCTATGGTTTTGGTCCTTGGTGTCTCGACGGACGTGTTGATCCCTAGTTTTGAAGTTAAGGGTATTGGATTTCTATGGTTTTGGCCCGTGGTATTGAGCAAGGCCTAAGGCTATATAAGGAGAAGAAGATCATTAGGCAATTGCATCCAAAAAATGTCTTGAATATCTGATGAAGTATTAGATCCAGTATGCAGGTTATGGGTTGATGATGCATTGCTTGATCTGAGCTAAGGAGAGATCTCACCGGTTGATGGAGAACAAGATCTAAGGAGAGATCGGGATCAAATGATTTGAAATGAACTATCTTTATATGGTTGATTATGCGTATTTCTAGATCTGCATATTGACGCAATGTTATGTTCTGGGTATAACTGAAATCTGGTACAGCTGCAAGTTATGAAAAATTATTTTTAGATCTGTACGCAGGTTGTCTTCGGTAAAACCGCGTGTATACGCGGGTTGCCTTCATTGTAGTAGCGTATATCTTTTGGAGCTTGATTTTTGGGTTGCAGCTGGATCTGACTGTTATTGCAGAGTTCTGTAGTCTGCTCTGTGTTCTGGTGACTGGGTTTGACAGGGTTTCAGTGGTTCAGTGATTCAAAGATTGATGATGCTAGTATTGGTTGTTTTATGCTTCAATGATTTACGAATGAATCATGGTCTTCAGGTTGTAATGTTGTGCTTCAGGAGTATCCAGTCTGAAAATTGATGAAAAGTGGTACCTGAAGGAAAGAAGATTGTAGGCCAGCACCTACGTACTAGTATCTTAGCTAGTACAGCAAAGGGGGTTGGAGCTCCCTTCCAAGGAAGTTTGGAGAACGAGAGAAGGTTGAAGCCTTCTGCAGGTTGTAGCCTGCGTACTGGTATAAGGCTGCACCAGTACAAAAGATTGTAAACTGAAGTTCTTATTAAAGAAAGATAGAGACGACTTGCAGCAGGTGGTTTTCACCCACATTGGGTTTCCACCTTATATCATGGTGTTCATGTGTGTGGCTTTTGTGTGATGATCTATTCTGCTATACTGCATCTGTTTACTCTTAATATGATGAATAATTTCCTGATGCATTTAACTGAAGATAAACTAACTGAATTATAAGATTTATGGTTATACACTGGTTTCTTTAGACACAGTAGCGTGTACACGCTGGTTCACTTAACTGAAGTAGCGTATATGTTTCTGAGCATTGAAAAAGTTTTATTGATCTGATAATACTGATTCACCCCCCTCTCAGTATTATTTCCAACAATTGGTATCAGAGCAGGTCCTTCAGAGAAGCTTGATCGCTTGAAGGTAGATCGTTCATCATGAGAAACTACGAGAGAGAAGCATCAATCAGGCCACCGGTTTTTGATGGGACAAACTTCAATTATTGGAAGGTAAGAGTTACTACCTATCTTCAATCTCTTGGTACAGAAGTTTGGGACATCGTAGAGACAGGCTACACCTTTCCTTTAGCTACTCCTACAGATGCAGCCGAGAAAAAGAAATATGAAACAAATGTGAAAGCAGTCAATACTCTATTGGGATGTATATCTCAATCATAATTCATGAAGGTAATGCACTATAAATCTGCAAAAGAAATATGGGACAAAATTGTCACGAGCTATGAAGGAGACGAACAGGTAAAGCGTGCTAAACTTCAAACTCTCAGGATTAAGTATGAGACTCTCAGAATGTATAATGATGAAAGTGTGGCTAACTATTTCCTTAGGGTAGATGAGATTGTTAATTGCATGAAAAACTTGGGTGAAGAAATAAAAGAGGCTATTTTGGTTGAAAAGGTTCTAAGATCTTTGTCCCCCAAGTTTGAATCTAAAGTGTCTGCCATAGAAGAAAAGGAAAATCTGCAAATTCTTACTATGTCTCAGCTTCACGAGATTCTAACCGCTTATGAAATGAGAAAGGGAGGTCCATCAGACAGAAGAGAAGCTGCCTTCAAGGCTTCAGTGAAAGAAGAGTATTATGAAGCAAGTCACGTGCCAGAAGATGAAGAAGAAGAATCAAATTTTGTCAGAAATCTTCAAAGGGGTTCTGGAAGGTTCAGAGGTAAGTTACCTTTTAAATGCTTTACTTGTGGAAGAGTAGGTCATTATGCTGCCAGATGTCCTCACAAAAATAAGAATGACAAGGGAAAGGAACCTGTTAAATGGAACAAGAAACAAAATGAAAAGAAGAAAAGCTATTACACTCATGAAGATAGTGATGGTCTTTCAAATAGTGGTGAAGATGAACAAGGTAATAGATATAAATTGTTAATGGCTTTTGAAGATGATGACTATATGGATGCCATAGATGTAGAAGGCTTTTGTGAAGAAATGAAAGATCTCAAAGTTTGCTTAGAAGAGAAGAGTGCTATTATTGATTCTCTACAATGTCAACTAGCTGAAAAGGAAAAACATCTTGAAAAATTGGAATGTGAGATTGTTTGTCTTAGAAAGGAGATTGAGAAAACAAAAGAGATTAATCTTAAATTTGTTAAAGGATCTGAAACCTTGGATGAGATTATCAATGTGCAGCGATCTCCTCTGATCAAGACAGGTCTTGGATATAATGGAGAAACATCTCAAGCCTCTACCTCTAAAAGCTATCTTGATGCAGCAAGGAGAAGCGAGCAAAGGCCAAATAAAAGTCATCAGGTGAATCAGGGACAGTTTACCTCAAGAACAAATAAAGACCATCAAGAAATTCGGGGACAAACTGCCTTAAGGACAAACAAAAGCTACAATCAGCCTCAGGTAAAATCTTCCCAATTTGCTCCAAGAATGAATGTGAATAGAAGCTACAATCGGTTGGATGATAGATCTGATTATCGCAGAAGTTTCTTTAATGGCCAATGCTTTTCTTGCCATAACTTCGGTCACAAAGCAGCTCAATGTGTTTCCTACAAGACAATCATGACTAGAGAAGCTCAAAAGCAAGGGAGAATGACTGGAACATGAAAAGGACTTATAACAACTTTTCGGTTCTTGAAAATGAAGTTGAATGCTCTATTTGTAATAACTTTGGTCATGAAGACTCTGAATACAGGAGCAGGTTCCGGAAGACAACTCAGAAGGAACAAACCTCAAATGTCAGAACATGGAGAATAAAGGAACCGCAACCAGAAAGATGTGGGATAGCCTTTTATGCAGAAGGTCAAGAAAGTCTATGGTATATTGACAGCGGATGTTCGAAGCATATGACAGGGGACAAAGAAAAGCTTGAGTCATATATCGCATTAGAAAAGGGGAAGAAAGTTTCTTTTGGAAACGATATCTCTGCAGCCATAAAAGGAAAAGGTGTTGCTCCATTGAAAGAGAAGGTCAAAGCTGGAAATGTTTTGTATATTGATGGATTGAAGCATAATCTTCTGAGTGTCAGTCAGATGTGCGATCAAGGAACAGAAGTAATATTTAGATCAAATGGATGTTGTGTTTGTGACCTTGATACAGGTAAAATAGTGATCAAAGGAAGAAGGACTCCAAATAATCTATACATATTTGAAGAAGGACCACAACAATGCTATTTGAGCAAGGATGATGAAAACTGGCTATGGAATCGAAGGTTGGGGCATCTAAGCTTTTCACAAATAAGGAAAGCATGCAAATATCAGGCAGTTCGTGGTCTTCCAGATATCAAAATTCCAGACAACACTATATGCAAATCTTGTCAGTTTGGAAAGCAAACCAGAACTAACTTTCCAGAGAAGGAAGGATCAGCCAGCATACCTCTTGAGCTAGTCCATACAGATGTATGTGGTCCATTTAGGAAAAGGACACCTCGAGGAGAAGAATATTTGATATTATTCATTGACGATTTCTCCAGGTTTGTCTGGTTATGGCTTATGAAGCACAAGGATGAAGCATTCAAAAAATTCAAATCCTTCAAAGCCTTGGTTGAAAATGAATCAGGACACAAAATTAAGTGCCTCAGATCTGACAGAGGTGGGGAGTTTACCTCAAATGAATTTTTCGATTTCTGTGAAGAACATGGAATAAGAAGAGAATTCTCTACAGCTAGAACTCCTCAGCAAAATGGGGTTGTGGAAAGAATGAACAGAATAATCCAACAAATGGCTCGTGCTATGCTTGATGAATCAGGTACTCCCGACACTTTCTGGGGTGAGGCTGCACATGCTGCAGTTATTATTCTTAACAAAACAAATGTCCGAGTAAACAACACTCAAACACCTCATGAGCTCTGGAGTGGTGAGACTCCTTCAGTGAAGCATTTCAAAATCTTTGGGAGAAAATTTTATATTAAGAATACTGATGAGCAACTTGGAAAACTTGAACCAAGAGCAGATGAAGGCATTCTTCTTGGTTATTCTCCACATAGCAAAGCTTACAAGTGCTACAACAAAAGACTTGGCAGAATTGTTGACAGCATTGATGTAGTGGTTGATGAGAAGGGATATATTCCTAGGCAAGTTCATCATGAAGACATTGAAGAAGATGAAGGCTACCCTCAAAGGTAGAATGATGAAGAAGAAGAACCTCAAGAAGAAGAAGAACCTCAAGAAGAACCAGAGGAGCAGACAAGAATAGAAGAGAAGACTCCATCCATATATGTTCAAAAGAATCATCCAGAATCTCAGATTGTGGGGCAGAAAGAAGCAGGAATACAAACAAGAAGAAGAATTGCAGAAGCTTCAAGCTATTTGGCATTACTCTCTTCCACTGAACCACAAAATGTGAAAGAGGCATGCAAAGATGAATGTTGGGTCAAAGCAATGGATGAAGAACTTGAGCAGATCGAAAAGAACAACACTTGGGAACTGGTTCCTAGACCAAAAGATAAGAATGTCATAGGGACAAAATGGGTCTTCAAGAATAAATTGAATGAAAATGGAGAAGTAATTAGAAAGAAGGCCAGACTTGTTTGTAAAGGGTATGCACAGCAAGAAGGGATAGATTTTGAAGAGACCTTTGCTCCTGTAGCAAGACTTGAGGCCATCCGAATGTTCCTTGCTCTCTCAAGCTTTCAAAACTTCAAGGTATTTCAAATGGACGTGAAATCAGCCTTTCTGAATGGAGACTTAGAAGAAGAAGTATATATTGAACAACCAGATGGTTTCATTCTTGGGAATGATCCAAACCTTGTATGTAGATTGAAAAAGGCTCTCTATGGTCTCAAACAAGCTCCAAGGGCTTGGTACTATCGGTTGGACAAATATCTTCACCAACAAGGCTTTTCAAAAGGATCAGCAGATAGCAATCTCTATATAAAAGTTGAAAATAACAAATTGCTAATACTTGTTGTTTATGTAGATGATATTATCTTTGGCAGCAATGAAGAGACTATGAGTCAAAACTTTGCCTTGGTTATGCAGAAAGAATTCGAAATGTCACTACTTGGAGAATTGACATACTTCCTTGGATTGCAAATCCAACAAAATGAAGGAGGCATCTTCTTGTCTCAAACCAAGTACCTCAAACAGATCTTGAAGAAGTATGGCATGGAAGAGTCAAAGCCAGTATGTACACCCATGGTTACAGGATGCAGCCTCAGTGCAAATGATGAATCAGCAGCAGTTCATCAACCAACTTATAGATCCATGATTGGGAGTTTGCTTTATTTGATAGGTACCCGACCAGACATCATGCATGCAGTCGGAATAGTTGGAAGATTTCAAGCAAATCCGAAGGAGACTCATCTTCAGGCAGTGAAGAGAATTTTCAAGTATCTTCAAGGGACACAAAATTATGGCTTATGGTATCCTAGAGATACAGATCTCACACTTCATGCTTATACAGATGCAGATTGGGCCGGAAGCGTGGATGACAGGAAGAGCACAAGTGGTGGTGCATTCTTTATGGGTTCCAGATTAGTATCTTGGTTCAGCAAGAAACAGAGTTCGATTGCCTTATCTACAGCTGAAGCAGAATATGTGGCTGCGACATCTTGCTGCACACAACTTCTTTGGATGATGCAGACCTTGCAGGATTTTCAAATCACTTGCACTCCACCAGTCTCTATCTTATGTGATAATACAAGTGCAATCAGCATTTCAAAGAATCCAGTCATGCACTCAAAGACCAAGCACATACCAATCAAGTACCATTTTCTTCGGGAACAAGTGCTTGAGCAGAAGGTCAAGTTGGAGTATGTTCCTTCTAAGGAACAAGTTGTTGGTATTCTCACAAAACCACTGCCCAAGGAAACTTTTGAATATCTCAGACAAAAACTGGGAGTAGTTGATGCTTCATCCTGCTGTTGAAGCTTGTCTGTTCTACAGAAAAATGGTATACGCAAGTTACTTAAGGGATATCCGAGTATATACGCAGATTTATGATGGGAAAGTCGCGTGTATGGTGTACGCGTGTTGCAGAAAGAATATCCGCGTGCATACACTGTTTTATGCAGGTGAAGTTGCGTATATGGAGTTCTGAACAACAAGGGCAGACTCCGGTTGGAGAAGATCTGAGATGGGTATGCCAGAATTCTTCAGGCACAGTTTCAGAGGGTGCAGCAGGCACAGGTTCAGGGGAAGCAGCTTAAAGTCTCATAAAGCATTGTTGGCATTTAGATGCTTTTGGTTCTAGTACACAACTGTTGTTGGTTTCAGGAGAAGGAGCTCAGAAGGAAATCTTGGTTGCTGATCTAAAAGATGTGTATCAGATGCTGCTTGTGACTTTCATAAGTCTTGGTCTAGATTTGTTGTCTCTATGTCATGTATCTCTTCTGTGATATCTCTTTTATGGTGTCAAGGTCATGTAACGGCCTATGTTGATTTCCCCACTATGCCTGGGATGAATGATGTAATATAATTGGTTGGTTCTAATGTATCCCCTCTTGGTTGGGAGCATGGATGTATGTATTGAGTCTTTTGGTGATAGGAAGGTCCCTTATGATGTATAAGTCTTGGTTCTTTTGAAGAACATCTTTTGCAGATCTTGCCTACAGTCAGGGGGAGCATGTTTCAGCATAGCCAAGCAAAGATATCAGCATGTACTCAGGGGGAGCACAACCCTTTGCCCTTGATGACAAAGGGGGAGAGTGATTTGATTTGTTGTTGTTGCCATCAAGTCCAAAGGGGGAGATTGTTGGCATTATGAGACAAGTATTGTCCTTGATGGCAAATCACACTGATAACAAATCATAGTGCAGAAGGATAGCAGCAAGGAATTGATGATCAGTCTACAAGTATGAAGAAAAATATATACACGCTGGTTCGCTATATACCAAGTCGCGTGTACACGCTGGTTGGCTTCAGTAAAAGCGCGTGTATGTGGAAAACTTATCTTTGGTCCACGGCGGTTATTCCTTGGAAGTTGTGCCTTGAAGAAAAATATATACACGCTGGTTCGCTATATACCAAGTCGCGTGTACACGCTGGTTGGCTTCAGTAAAAGCGTGTGTATGTGGAAAACTTATCTTTGCTCCACGGCGGTTATTCCTTGGAAGTTGTGCCTATGGTTTTGGTCCTTGGTGTCTCAACGGACGTGTTGATCCCTAGTTTTGAAGTTAAGGGTATTGGATTTCTATGGTTTTGGCCCGTGGTATTGAGCAAGGCCTAAGGCTATATAAGGAGAAGAAGATCATTAGGCAATTGCATCCAAAAAATGTCTTGAATATCTGATGAAGTATTAGATACAGTATGCAGGTTATGGGTTGATGATGCATTGCTTGATCTGAGCTAAGGAGAGATCTCACCGGTTGATGGAGAACAAGATCTAAGGAGAGATCAGGATCAAATGATTTGAAATGAACTATCTTTATATGGTTGATTATGCGTATTCCTAGATCTGCATACTGACGCAATGTTATGTTCTTGGTATAACTGAAATCTGGTACAACTGCAAGTTATGAAAAATTATTTTTAGATCTGTACGCAGGTTGTCTTCGGTAAAACCGCATGTATACGCGGGTTGCCTTCATTGTAGTAGCGTATATCTTTTGGAGCTTGATTTTTGGGTTGCAGCTGGATCTGACTGTTATTGCAGAGTTCTGTAGTCTGTTCTGTGTTCTGGTGACTGGGTTTGACAGGGTTTCAGTGGTTCAGTGATTCAAAGATTGATGATGCTAGTATTGGTTGTTTTATGCTTCAATGATTTATGAATGAATCATGGTCTTCAGGTTGTAATGTTGTGCTTCAGGAGTATCCAGTCTGAAAATTGATGAAAAGTGGTACCTGAAGGAAAGAAGATTGTAGGCCAGCACCTACGTACTAGTATCTTAGCTAGTACAAGAGCAAAGGGGGTTGGAGCTCCCTTCCAAGGAAGTTTGGAGAACGAGAGAAGGTTGAAGCCTTCTGCAGGTTGTAGCCTGCGTACTGGTATAAGGCTGCACTAGTACAAAAGATTGTAAACTGAATTTCTTATTAAAGAAAGATAGAGACGACTTGCAGCAGGTGGTTTTCACCCACATTGGGTTTCCACCTTATATCATGGTGTTCATGTGTGTGGCTTTTGTGTGATGATCTGTTCTGCTATACTCCATCTGTTTACTCTTAATATGATGAATAATGTCCTGATGCATTTAACTGAAGATAAACTAACTGAATTATAAGATTTATGGTTATACGCTGGTTTCTTTAGACACAGTAGCGTGTACATGCTGGTTCACTTAACTGAAGTAGCGTATCTGTTTCTGAGCATTGAAAAAGTTTTATTGATCTGATAATACTGATTCACCCCCCCTCTTAGTATTATTTCCAACAATTGGTATCAGAGCAGGTCCTTCAGAGAAGCTTGATCGCTTGAAGGTAGATCGTTCATCATGAGAAACTACGAGAGAGAAGCATCAATCAGGCCACCGGTTTTTGATGGGACAAACTTCAATTATTGGAAGGTAAGAGTTACTGCCTATCTTCAATCTCTTGGTACAGAAGTTTGGGACATCGTAGAGACAGGCTACACCTTTCCTTCAGCTACTCCTACAGATGTAGCCGAGAAAAAGAAATATGAAACAAATGCGAAAGCAGTCAATACTCTATTGGGATGTATATCTCAATCAGAATTCATGAAGGTAATGCACTATAAATCTGCAAAAGAAATATGCGACAAAATTGTCACGAGCTATGAAGGAGACGAACAGGTAAAGCGTGCTAAACTTCAAACTCTCAGGATTAAGTATGAGACTCTCAGAATGTATAATGATGAAAGTGTGGCTAACTATTTCCTTAGGGTAGATGAGATTGTTAATTGCATGAAAAACTTGGGTGAAGAAATAAAAGAGGCTATTGTGGTTGAAAAGGTTCTAAGATCTTTGTCCCCCAAGTTTGAATCTAAAGTGTCTGCCATAGAAGAAAAGGAAAATTTGCAAATTCTTACTATGTCTCAGCTTCACGGGATTCTAACTGCTTATGAAATGAGAAAGGGAGGTCCATCAGACAGAAGAGAAGCTGCCTTCAAGGCTTCAGTCAAAGAGGAGTATTATGAAGCAAGTCACGTGCCAGAAGATGAAGAAGAAGAATCAAATTTTGTCAGAAATCTTCAAAGGGGTTCTGGAAGGTTCAGAGGTAAGTTACCTTTTAAATGCTTTACTTGTGGAAGAGTAGGTCATTATGCTGCCAGATGTCCTCACAAAAATAAGAATGACAAGGGAAAGGAACCTGTTAAATGGAACAAGAAACAAAATGAAAAGAAGAAAAGCTATTACACTCATGAAGATAGTGATGGTCTTTCAAATAGTGATGAAGATGAACAAGGTAATAGATATAAATTGTTAATGGCTTTTGAAGATGATGACTATATTGATGCCATAGATGTAGAAGGCTTTTGTGAAGAAATGAAAGATCTCAAAGTTTGCTTAGAAGAGAAGAGTGCTATTATTGATTCTCTACAATGTCAACTAGCTGAAAAGGAAAAACATCTTGAAAAATTGGAATGTGAGATTGTTTGCCTTAGAAAGGAGATTGAGAAAACAAAAGCGATTAATCTTAAATTTGTTAAAGGATCTGAAACCTTGGATGAGATTATCAATGTGCAGCGATCTCCTCTGATCAAGACAGGTCTTGGATATAATGGAGAAACATCTCAAGCCTCTACCTCTAAAAGCTATCTTGATGCAGCAAGGAGAAGCGAGCAAAGGCCAAATAAAAGTCATCAGGTGAATCAGGGACAGTTTACCTCAAGAACAAATAAAGACCATCAAGAAATTCGGGGACAAACTGCCTTAAGGACAAACAAAAGCTACAATCAGCCTCAGGTAAAATCTTCCCAATTTGCTCCAAGAATGAATGTGAATAGAAGCTACAATCAGTTGGATGATAGACCTGATTATCGCAGAAGTTTCTTTAATGGCCAATGCTTTTCTTGCCATAACTTCGGTCACAAAGCAGCTCAATGTGTTGCCTACAAGACAATCATGACTAGAGAAGCTCAAAAGCAAGGGAGAATGACTGGAACATGAAAAGGACTTATAACAACTTTTCGGTTCTTGAAAATGAAGTTGAATGCTCTATTTGTAATAACTTTGGTCATGAAGACTCTGAATGCAGGAGCAGGTTCCGGAAGACAATAGTGCATGTTGCGCCCACTATTGTTCGGTAAGTTTTAACCATTTAATTCACTTATAATACATAGTGTCTGTGCTGATCTTCAAGTGTGTGCTAGTGGTCTTGCACATCAACTTACTAAAGTACATGTTCAACCCCAGTTGGACTTGCTTCTTGTCTTTGCCTTAGTGAGTGTGTTCAATGGGTTGGATTGCATGCATGCGCTCAATGGCATGCATGCTGTTGAATCCCATGCATGCAATCAAAAACACTGCTTACCATGTCTGCTTTGTGTCAGCTGCTGGGATGGATCCTTAGCTTGTACAGGCACATTTTCATCCGTGAGTGCATGTTGCGCCCACTATTGTTCCTACTCCATGTCAAACTCCAAAAAGAGAGAAAGTCTTTATAAATGTATTTATCTCTGGGTACACAGGTTCTCTCAACCTTACCTGCGGGTACGCACCCAATGTTCACAAAAGCTGCGTACTTGTACGCTCTGTATGTAAAGGGGCAGGTGCGTACCCCTGTAAAGGTCAAAATGCGCAAGTTTCATCTTTAAAAATTTACTTGTGGTCATTTCTAGAGCATTCTAGAAGGTTGTTCGACGTGTATTGAGCGCCTCCAGATGGTTCATGTACCCCTACCAAAGAGGAACTTATCCCATCAATGAGGGAGCTATCCCATCCAAAGAGGGGATTATCCCATTGATGTTGGACCTGAATAACTTCCTCTAGACCACTATAAATACAGGCATTGGGCCAGAAGGAGGGGAGGTTGGAAGCTAAACATTTCTAAGGGTAGATGCTGCTGGAATTAGGACTCCCATTTAGAAGCTTGTGAGGAGAGATTTCCATCCTTGCTTGCTCTATTTGGAAGTGGGTGAGCTTTGTCAAAGTAAAGGAGAACTCTTGATGGACCCTGGGAGGGACTTGCACAACACCAAGGCTCAGGTTGTAATTGTTCCTTTTGTTTCCTATTAATGCAAATGAGTCCATTCTTCTCAATAACTTGTTATTTATGAGTTGTTTCATGTACTCCATGGTCTATGTGTTAAATATGTTTTATTCTATGAGATTATCAAGTGCTATTTAATCGTTTGATTGTTAGTGGATGCAGGTTTCAAAGTGAAGGAGGAGCTCATCCGGATCAGTGAGGCTGGACTGCTACAACAGCGTTGGATTACAGGTAGGATCTAAACACTTTATTTCTTATATAGTAAATGCATGTTTAGAGAAGGATTACTCTTGTTTGTCTTGTTTTTCACTAGAGAGTCTTAGGCTCCTAGGGAGGTTGGTTGTGTCCGCACTATCGACTCTTTCCGCCTGACAAATTGGCGACTCCACTGGGGACTCCATTGATGTGAAAGTCTTTTCCTTTGTATGCAACTTTGATCTGAGAAAAGTCATTTATTTTCTGGTTTTTGGCTCTGTGACTTTGTTTTTGAGTGGGCTAGCTTAGGGTTAGATTGAATTTAGTTTTTCTTGGTTTTTTGAGTAGTATGCACCCTCTGAGTAATGCACAGTGCGTACTTGTACGCACTGTTTCTGTGTGCACAGAGCGGGCCTGCACCTGGCTTAACAGGTTGCCTGCGTACCCTGCTAAAAATTAAGAAATTTCCATTTTTTGCATTTTTTCTCTTAGATTTTGCTTTTTCTTAGTTTTTACTGCCCAGATCCATTAGTCTCTTGTCAAAGATCTTCACCTGAACTTCTTTCGATAGCATTGAGTGTTTTAGTGGATTTCATAGAACTTTAAGCCCTAGGGTTTGATTTTTGAGTAGGTCTTGTAGTGACTTTGGCGGTAGAAGTTGTCAAGCCTTAGATCTCTCTGGTTTTGTCAGCCTTCTTAGAAGTCGGACCTGTCATAAAATCTACCTGTGAGAGCAACTTACCTTTGAGTTGTCTCTTTGGAAAATTTCGAAGTACTTGTTGATTGAGTATTGAATTCCATTTTACAAAAAGAACAAAAAGATTTGAGTTTTGTTTTGACTGGTCTTTTGATTCTGCATTAGCTGGTCCTTGAGAACCATCTTGTAGGTAAGTTTTAACCATTTAATTCACTTATAATACATAGTGTCTGTGCTGATCTTCAAGTGTGTGCTAGTGGTCTTGCACATCAACTTACTAAAGTACATGTTCAACCCCAGTTGGACTTGCTTCTTGTCTTTGCCTTAGTGAGTGTGTTCAATGGGTTGGATTGCATGCATGCGCTCAATGGCATGCATGCTGTTGAATCCCATGCATGCAATCAAAAACACTGCTTACCATGTCTGCTTTGTGTCAGCTGCTGGGATGGATCCTTAGCTTGTACAGGCACATTTTCATCCGTGAGTGCATGTTGCGCCCACTATTGTGAGTGCATGTTGGGAGCCATTTTCAAAACATCATGATGACTGAGCTTACAAGCCAGCTTGGTTTGCGCCACGATAGCTCTACTCCTTATTATCCGCAAGCCAACGGTTTGGTTGAGTCTATCAACAAAGTTCTGGTTATCATGATCCGACGAACCATTGGTATTCATCGGTCGAATTGGCACAACATGTTATTTTCAGCGCTATGGGCATACCGAACCTCAGTGAAAACTTCAACAGGGTTCACTCCTTTCCAGCTAGTTTATGGCTTGGAAGCTGTGTTACCCATTGAATGCGAAATCCCATCACTTCAAATGGCTGTCGAATTACTTCCAGCTACTTCCGAAGAGGAGAAGCATTTATTATACTTAGCTAAATTAGATGAGACTCGACGTGACGCTGCATTGGCAATCGAGACTCATGCGAAGCAAATGAAAGCTCAGTATGACAGAAACGTGACCCCTCAAAGTTTTTCGGAGGGAGACCTAGTGCTATTATATGATCAAGCTAACGATAAGCTAGGTGCTGGAAAATTCGTTCCTATGTGGCATGGACCCTACATTGTAAAGCGAAAGCTAGCAAAAGGGGCTTATGAGCTGGTAGATTTTGATGGGGACTCTTTGGGTAAACCCAGAAATGGACTTTACCTAAAGAGGTATTATGCTTAAATGGTGGGTATGGAGAATTTTTAGTTAGGTTAGGTTTTCTTTCTAGCTAGTATATTTGTTAGTTTAGTTAGTGTGCTTAGCTTAGAAAGTGTGTTTTTAGTCGTTATTCTGGCTCATCTTGGTTTTACTCTTGATATTGCAGATGTCGACGCCTCTCCAAACATACATTGGATTTGTTGATGGTGCTTGTCGTAGTACACGGAATATCTCTTCCGCAGCTTGGGTTATCTATTCGCCCTCTGACGAGTTAGTTTCTATGCATGGGGTAAGCCTCGGTCAAACGACGAACAACATTGCAGAATACAGTGCAGTGGTTGAATTATTATCTGAATCTATTTCATTTGGAATTCGACGTTTGATAGTGAGGTTAGATTCTGAACTTGTTGTATTACAGCTTAATAGAGTATATGCCATTAGAAATCCTGTGTTATTAAGTTTGTTTTTGAGAGTGCGTCTCTTGGAACGTGAATTTGATTACATTGAATATCAGCATATTCCAAGGTCTTTAAATACATTAGCAGATGCAATTGCTTCTCGAATGTTGGACAGACATTTACAATAATCATGCAAGTAAATTTAAAAACATTTCATCACATATGTTAAACAAAATGAGCCGGTAATAATGATATATATATATAGATAGGAGTGTGTTAAAAAATATACATCGTCTTCGATCATAGGTTGAAAAACACCTTATGATCGGCAAAAATGATAAGTACAAAATACCAAAAATGACATATGTGTCTACAAAAACGACTAGCCAATCACTGGTGGTGCTCTCTATACGAGACCACTGCCCGCGCTACCCTACAAAAGAACCTCCTAAAAGGTCCTGGGACTACGACCACATAGCGCTGAAGTCGAATGGGAATGTTATCTATGGTGGTCTCTGGCATATCCGCCGTCAGACGCTCTAGATCCTGTTCCAGCTCGGCCAAGGTCTCTGCGGCCGCATCCTGTGGGGCTGGTGCTGGTACAGCTGGTGCTCTCCTCTCAAAATCCCGGAGGTTGGTTGGATGCCGTGGACCTACATCTGCATTTTGAAAATTTGTACTGTCAGTTTGAGGCGATATATATAAAAACAAAAAAAATATATATATATAATTTGAAAACTTGTGAAAAATGAAATACCTCTGTCGTCCCACTGTTCTCCCTGTGGAAGAACCATGTCCGGATCATTCCGAAAATCCATTCCGGCATAAGGAAAGTCTTGAATAGCAAAGACCTGGTCCTCTAACCAGTGAAAATAACCAGCAGGGAATCGAACAACTGCCGCGCCCTCGTCAGGATGCCGGGCCATCACCGTAACCCATCGTATCAGCTTTGGCTCTCGAGGACCCAAGATATCAACAGTGAGATGCTGAGGGATCAGCATCGGAACTCTCTCTAAGGCAAAGCTCACAACTAGAGGCCTATATCCAAAGGTCTTCATTTGTCCGTTCTTTGCCCTAGTCAGTTGGCCCTTCATGTTGGCCGACACAGCATCGCACCAGTTGAATATGGTGCCTCGAAAACAGTCAATCGCCATCCGCATTTGGGACCCGGTGGCAATATGTAGAGCGGTTGCGCCGCAAATTCTGGTAACCGTGAAAGCTATAACCATGAGTTCACGCCGAGAGATGTATTTGATTTCTATGCCTTTCGCATGGTTTTGATTGGGTATGCACCACTCTGCCCGGAGACTAGCAAGGGATTGGCCACCCGGCCTAGTCTCGGCTAGATTGAGTTGCTCGCCCCTATTTGGCAAGCCAGTGAGAAAGTATATGGCAGAGGGCTCTATCTCGAGCTGGTTCTCTCCGATGTAAAAGCATTGCTCATGAATGTTCCATCTCTCAACCAGCCACTCCAAGAATCTCACTTGAGCCCTCATGCCAGGTATGGCCCAGTATTTATATAGTCCGCATGCTTTTAGGGCATCAATGGAAGGTTGGTGACCAATTGCGGCTAAATCAACGTCCTCGTGCTCTCTTTCTCTCCAATCCAACATGGTGAGTGCCCTACACACCAAGAAATAAAGATTAGAATTAATTTGGGAAAATTTAAATGGTTATTTTTGGGGTTTGGGGTTTCAAATTCCGCCCTTCGTGGGGTACGCACCCCACGTTTAGGACACAGAGCGCCGGTACGCAGCTGGCCTGAAGGTGGGCTGCGTACCCCGACCTTTTTCCTGTGTAGGAAAAGGTCGGGGTACGCAGGTCACTCTTAGGGCACCTGCGTACCCCGTAGAGCGGTTTTTAAAACCTAAAACCCCCCAAAAACCAAAACTAAAACCTAAAAAAAAAAATTAATCGAATGAAATTGAATAGGAGGATGTTGTGAAATACCTGGAAGAGACGGCGTTCGATTCTGACGGTCGGATTCTCCGCAATGACCACGGGAAGTTTCTTGCCAAAAGCCCTTTTCTCAACCTCAACAGTACAATGGTAAAAATGACATGGTAAAAAGTCTTTTTATAGGTTTTTTGGATGAATGAATGCTAGGTTTGTTTATTTTTCACCATGGAAGGATATTTTTCAATGTATTTTTGCCTATCTTAAACAGGTATGAGTAATGTGTCGTTTTTGTGCAGGACAAAGGGATTTAGAGGGAAAATTGTCATTTTTCACGAACCAAAATATCAGAGTCATCTTTTAAGCCCTTTTCTGACTCCTAAAATATGAAAAGATTGCCGAGCGTTTCTTTTACACTCGTTAAAACGGAATTAAAAGACGGTCCCCTTATAGCTCTTTTCTGACCGTAAAATCAGGAAAAGATTGTCGGGTTTTTGTCGTTTCAAACTCGATACGGAAATAAAACGACGTGTCCTTGATCGCTTTTTACTTTTCAGGTTAGAGACACTAATCATGAAAGTACTCCTTGGTCGCAAGATCAAGCGGTTCTCCCAGGTATTATTTTATACTTTTTCAGGCTTGAGGGACACAAATCTACGAAAAAGTTCAACCTGGAGTCTTCTTAAGTTTTTCAAACTCTCTAAAATTGAAAAACACCGAGTTTCTCCTATACTGGGCTCGTTAAAATTTCACAGTAAAGGACCTGTTCAATTACAAACAGGAACGAACCACTCCTTCCTAGGGTTCGAATCAAAACTAGGTTGGACTCATCCGAAGGATGAGCTTATAATCAAGCATATGTTATCCTCCTCAAGCTTGTTAAAAATAAAGAGGTACTTGCCAGAAATGGTGGGGGAAAAGAGAGAGGAATGAGCCTATTTGTTATCTTTTGTCTCAGAAGAAACTTTATTACCACTCTTGGACACGACACTTTTCATTCACCTGGGTTGGGAAATCCTTTACCTCACAGTTGATCAAACCACATTGAAAGTCTTCAGCCGGGTTCCGGGGATTAACTTTGAGTCATTTGTCACCAAGCCATCTGTTGTGTCGTTATGTGTTCAAGAGGTCTGCAAACAAAACTTTCATCTGCAAAATACTTGTCATCCATTTGACCATGCCTGAGTCAGTCCTTACAGCAACATTTCTTCAACTTAAACAAATGATTTCGTGTTTTGGGCTTGCCTGCAACGTGTCACTTTCTATCGACATCAACACATTATCTAGAGAGATGACTTAGAAATCGTCAGTACCTTGAAGTCTGCATGCATCAATGGCAGGTTTCTCGCCTTTGACGTCAGTTTACATCATTGAATTTCGATCAAAGGATTCCGTGAAATGTTCGACATCAACTCATTCATTCACATCTCATGGATTGTACTGGGTACTTTGAGAACCATTGACATTACTGGTGGTCTCTCTCACACTTGTTAACAGTTTACATCATCGACTGGTAATCAAGTGGTTTCTACCATGTTCGACATCAACTCATTTATTCGCATGGCTAGAATCGTACCAATTCGGGAAGCAGAAATGAAGACCCTGGATCTAGTTTCCACCATCCAGGCTGCGAGGAGTTTTGTATTCATTATCTAAGTAGACTAATCATAAACAGATGGCTGCGCCCATACTGTGTCTACAAAAGTCTATGATTATGATGTACTGCAAGATCATTCCTGTATCAGAGTAGTTAGTCTGTTAGTTAAAGTTTTGATCTGAGTATGGGAATGCCTACCTCAGTGATGATATAATCTTATACATGTATTTTGTGTTGAAAATTGCAGGTTCTAACCAGGCTCTCCACGAGATAATCATTGAAATGATAAAGCGCTTCACCCTTCCTAGATAATACAAAACCCTAATCTATTACAGGCTTCGCACTTTAGGGGGCAATCTGTTACACTAAAAAATGTCACCATGGCTATTTACAGTTAGTATGGCTCTATCAACAGTCATGCTATCCTCTTAGGCAAGTCTTATGCCTCTGCTCTCCATGTCAAACTCCAAAAAGAGAGAAAGTCTTTATAAATGTATTTATCTCTGGGTACACAGGTTCTCTCAACCTTACCTGCGGGTACGCACCCAATGTTCATAAAAGCTGCGTACTTGTACGCTCTGTATGTAAAGGGGCAGGTGCGTACCCCTATAAAGGTCAAAATGCGCAAGTTTCATCTTTAAAAATTTACTTGTGGTCATTTCTAGAGCATTCTAGAAGGTTGTTCGACGTGTATTGAGCGCCTCCAGATGGTTCATGTACCCCTACCAAAGAGGAACTTATCCCATCAATGAGGGAGCTATCCCATCCAAAGAGGGGATTATCCCATTGATGTTGGACCTGAATAACTTCCTCTAGACCACTATAAATACAAGCATTGGGCCAGAAGGAGGGGAGGTTGGAAGCTAAACATTTATAAGGGTAGATGCTGCTGGAATTAGGACTCCCATTTAGAAGCTTGTGAGGAGAGATTGCCATCCTTGCTTGCTCTATTTGGAAGTGGGTGAGCTTTGTCAAAGTAAAGGAGAACTCTTGATGGACCCTGGGAGGGACTTGCACAACACCAAGGCTCAGGTTGTAATTGTTCCTTTTGTTTCCTATTAATGCAAATGAGTCCATTCTTCTCAATAACTTGTTATTTATGAGTTGTTTCATGTACTCCATGGTCAATGTGTTAAATATGTTTTATTCTATGAGATTATCAAGTGCTATTTAATCGTTTGATTGTTAGTGGATGCAGGTTTCAAAGTGAAGGAGGAGCTCATCCGGATCAGTGAGGCTGGACTGCTACAACAGCGTTGGATTACAGGTAGGATCTAAACACTTTATTTCTTATATAGTAAATGCATGTTTAGAGAAGGATTGCTCTTGTTTGTCTTGTTTTTCACTAGAGAGTCTTAGGCTCCTAGGGAGGTTGGTTGTGTCCGCACTATCGACTCTTTCCGCCTGACAAATTGGCGACTCCGCTGGGGACTCCATTGATGTGAAAGTCTTTTCCTTTGTATGCAACTTTGATCTGAGAAAAGTCATTTATTTTCTGGTTTTTGGCTCTGTGACTTTGTTTTTGGGTGGGCTAGCTTAGGGTTAGATTGAATTTAGTTTTTCTTGGTTTTTTGAGTAGTATGCACCCTCTGAGTATTGCACAGTGCGTACTTGTACGCACTATTTCCGTGTGCACAGAGCAGGCCCGCACCTGGCTTAACAGGTTGCCTGCGTACCCTGCTAAAAATTAAGAAATTTCCATTTTTTGCATTTTTTCTCTTAGATTTTGCTTTTTCTTAGTTTTTACTGCCCAGATCCATTAGTCTCTTGTCAAAGATCTTCACCTGAACTTGTTTCGATAGCATTGAGTGTTTTAGTGGATTTCATAGAACTTTAAGCCCTAGGGTTTGATTTTTGAGTAGGTCTTGTAGTGACTTTGGCGGTAGAAGTTGTCAAGCCTTAGATCTCTCTGGTTTTGTCAGCCTTCTTAGAAGTCGGACCTGTCATAAAATCTACCTGTGAGAGCAACTTACCTTTGAGTTGTCTCTTTGGCAAATTTCGAAGTACTTGTTGATTGAGTATTGAATTCCATTTTACAAAAAGAACAAAAAGATTTGAGTTTTGTTTTGACTGGTCTTTTGATTCTGCATTAGCTGGTCCTTGAGAACCATCTTGTAGGTAAGTTTTAACCATTTAATTCACTTATAATACTAGAAATAATTAACTTTTGTAAAACACAAATGTAATGCATATAATTATGGAAATGAAGGCTAATGAAAGGTTATATGGTCATGGAGTTGCGGCATGTGAGTGAAATGGTGGTGATAAAGATGAAAGTGGATGACATTTTGAATACATTTTGAAGACTCTACACTCACCAGGGTAAACATGTGTTGAGAGTTTCCATGCATCACTGAACAACCAAGTTCAAGTTATGGAAGTGGGGCCTACTACCTTAAACCTTTAATACAACCTCTAGGAACATCTGATCACCGAGATGTCTGACAACAACCACTGATCATCCTTTCTTGGGATGGAACTACCTTTTTGACTCAATTCACATCCCAACCACATGCATGCCAAGCTATCCATGTGGCCAGAAGTATGTAGCCACACTCATAAGATATCCTTTGTGTATCTATAACCGAAATTACTTAGTTTTGCTCTTGTGACCATGGATTTAGTGCTTGAATTTCAGAGCTATACCATAAGCCACTGCCCAAAAGTGTCCAAAACTTTCCAGAATGAAGTCTAAAATGATCACAAGTATGCATAACCTATACATAGGCTTAGATATTACCTAAACATGCCAAACACATGATAATAATTTAGACAAATATATGGTAAAAATAGTAGCTATAGGGCATGAATTCATATTTGATTGTTGTCTCAAAGTTTCACCAGAGAATCATCAAGAAGGGTCATTTCCCTCTCGAGCTAGCTGCATAAAACACTTGTTATCTCATACATTCATATAACAATTCACTAACTTATCAAATCATGATAAAGATCCATAACAAGATAAATTCATTTAACCATGGCTATAATCATGATTTAAATAGAATGAATCCATGATAAATGAGTCATAAAATCAACAAAATAACCAATACATGTGCTCATTGGTCTCAATAAGAAATAACACTTAATAACATATACATACCACCTTACCATAGATTGAGTTGAACCAAATATCTCTTTCAGCTAATCACCCCCATTCCATATTCCAAGCATGAATGTGGGATCTCATGGGATAAACCAAAATAAAACCAACTAGAGCATCCAAACACTAAACCACCTCAACTCTTAACCAAAACGATTTCATCTAAAATGGTCAAGAAATCACCAAACCAACACAAGATTGGATGCCTTAGGATTTCTTCACCATACCCAAAGGGATTTTCAAATCTCAACCCACCTGTCAAGGGCTTCAAGAAAACCATCTCCACCCCCAACCCTTGGGGTTTTCCTGAGACCACCTCACCTAGATCCAAAATATTCTAGAAATCCAAAAATCAACTAAGAATTAATCCTGTCACACCATGGGTATCCAAGAAATGGAAAGGATAGGTTGTAACCACTGGAAATCTAGGAAAAACCCATGCCAATGAAAATAGGGTAATCATGTAAACCAAATGCATGCACCATGCATTCAAATCTCATCAAGGAAATCACACATGAAATCTATTACTTGCACAATATTTTTGTTGTAGCTACTATACCAATCTCCCCCTTGCACTCCCTTGATTTCCTTTTCTTGTCCTTTTCTTGCTTGCTTGCTCATGTCCAATTTCTCCCCCTCTCCTCTTGAAGTTCTATTCCTTCCTTACCAAAACTAAAATTGTCCAAGACTAAAAATTATCAAAAGTTGTTAATTGATTCTTAAAAGTCTTTTTATCATTGATGTGTAGTGTCTCTTCCTTTCCCTTTTCTCTTTTCTTTTATTTTCCTTTATTTTCTCTCTAATTTCCCTTGCATGCATGTTCTTGTCTCTTCATCTTCATTTTCTCCTCAAGTGATACCCACATTAATGTTTTCCCCTCCATTCAATTTGGAATGTGTGTCCCATGACCTTGCTCTTATTTTTTCCTTTATAATGTCATTCCATTTACATGGAAAATCAATTTGGGGCTATTACAAAATCCCCCCCCCTGGGGGAACACTGTCCTTAGTGTTCTATGACACTTATGACCAACAAACCATTGAAAAAAAACACACTTCTTATTGGAGATTTATAACACAACTCATTCAATATTTACAATGACAAACACACACACACATAATTATATATATATATATATACACACACACACACACACACACACACACCAAAAACTCATTTGTTAAACCGACAAATAAAGAATGATATAATGCTTGCATCTGGTCAGCCATATCCCATGTAGCTTCATGGGGCCCAAAGTGCCTCCACTACACTTTAACTTGCTCTATTGCCAAGTTATGGAGCATTAATTATTTCTGCTACAATATGCATTGTGTTTCTAGATAGAATTGTCCATCTAGTTCCACCTGCAATACAAACCAATCAATCACATGATCAACATCCCATGCATATATCTTAAGCAACGAAACATAGAAAACATCATGGACTTTGATCGATGGAGGCAATGTTTGTAGGTCACTAGTCCAATCATCTCAAGGACCTCAAAAGGCCCACAATATTGAGGTTCCATATTGGCACATGACCCAATACTTAACGAGATCATCTTGGGCTTGATGCGCAAGTACACATGCTCCTTGTTAGGTCCCTATAATACAAGTGTATTCCCCCATTATTATTGTAATTGTAGACCTTATTGTTATTGTTGTGGCGATGTTGTCCCCATATTGTTATTATTGTGCCCCATAAAAGCCCACTATTGTTATTGTTGTGGCCATGTTGTCCACATATTGTTATTACTGTGCCCCATAAAAGCCCATGATTGTTATTGTTGTTCCCTTACATTATTATTGTTAGGTCGACTTCGATTATATTGTGACCCCTTAGACTCCTATATATAGAAAGGATGTTTTTTCACTCATCCAAGAATTGTTCATTTGTATAATGTAAAGGAGATTTCCCCTCGAAGAGATTGATTTTGAAGTCATTGACCTATCTTTTCTATCTTTTTGTGAGCTGGTTGCATAACATTTGGTATCAGAGCTTTGGATTCTAGAGTTTCACTACTTCAAACAGGTCCTCATGGAATTTTTGCTATAATTTTTTTTTACGAAGCTTCAAAAGCTGAAACAAAAACCTATTTGAGAAGGAAGTGGGATTAACTTCGTGTTAAAATGTCAAATCTCGTATCACTATATTTTCAGAGATATGATCCAAGGAAGTTAGCATTTTTGTAGGCTCCCAAATTCCATCTCAAACAGGTGACCTTGGGAAAATCGTTGTAACTTTATCTTTGAGCATCAGATTTGAATTTCATAAACATTTACAGAAATAAGATAGATTGTATTTTTTTGGATATCGTTTTTACGTTCGAAGGTAGAAACAATGACACGTGGCACTTCGTACAAGTTCGCTCTACTGAGCCAGCCTATAATACAGTCATTGTGGTGGATTGGGCATAGCTCTTTCTTGGAGAATCAAATCTTGATCCAACTTGTGGGGTTGAAACTAAGACTCAGAGGGCTACCAGAAGAAGAAATTCCAGACATTGGAGATCCGCTATTGCAGAGATAAAATTGATTTAATATCGAGCTCCTACAAAGAAAAAAAAGGTGTGTATTTTTTTAACATTTGCATAAGTTTTATTTGAAAAAATAATTTGAAGTGATTCAAAGGGCATAGTGAAGCATAATACTCATTAATTGATTCCCCAAAGAAATAAAATGGAAAAACCTAGTAAGAAATCCTAAATTTCTACTATGATGCATGAAGAAGAAGAAGAAATGCAACACAATATATCAAAATTATGAGAATGAGTGCAACAATTTTCACTCTCACAAAGAGTAACCAAAAATGAAATGGAAGATAAGATGGATGGTTTGAAGAATAACTTAAAATAATACATGGAAGGATTGAAGAATGTCATGAAATTTAATATGGATAACATTGTTAGGCCCCTATACTACTAGTGTAACCCCTTATTGTTATTAGTATAACCCACTTATTATATTGTTGTACCCATGTAGTGCCCATATTGTTACTATTGTGCCCCATAGAAGCCCACTATTTTTATTATTGTGCCCTTACATTATTATTGTTATGTCGGCTCTAATTATGTTATGACCCCTTAGACTCCTATATATAGAAAGGAGGTCTTTTCATTTGTATCATCGAAGAATTGTTCATTTATGTAATGTAAAGGAGGTTGCCCCCTCGAAGAGGCTGAATTCTAAGGCGTTGATCTATCTTTTCTATCTTTTCTTGAGATGGTTTCATAACAGACATGAAAGCTAATATGGTTGACATGAAAGATAATGTGATTTTAAGAATGATTTAAAAGAAGACATGGAAGGTTTCAAGGAAGGTTTGACAAGGTTGCTACAATAAATGTTTCCTAATGGAAAAAAGGTATTAGATGAAACTCATGATGAGAACACAACAAATATTAATCATGATTTCATAGACTCCAACATTGGATCAAAGACCCATCATGTTCCAAAGATCAATATGAGGAATTTTTATGGCAAGGATCCCGTAACATGGATACTACAGATGGAGCAATATTTCAATCTCCATAATGTGCAAAATACAAAAAGGGTACGCATTGCAACTTTATATTTGAAACCCAATCAGTTTGTATGGTATCACTGGCTTTTCTCTTGTAAAAAAAATGTCACTTGGTGAATTTTTATGGAGGAAATGATGGCACATTATGAGGATACAAAGAGAAACACCTTCTTTAGTAAATTAATAAATTTAAAACAAAAGGGTTCAATGGTGGAGCACATTGAGGACTTCTAAAAATTTAATATAAGGGTAAATGATATTCTAGAGGAGCATAGGATTTATGTGTTCATAGGGACATTAAAGGATAACATCCAACATGAGGTTCACCTTTGGGAACCTGATTCATTGAAAAAGGCATTCAAGTTGGGAAGGAAAATTCAAAGAAAAATTATGGAAACAAGGAAGCCTACCACTCACAAATATAAAGATGGAAGTGTTTCTACCCTTAGCCTTCCACAACCTATAAGGTTGACACCATAAAAATTGGGAGAAAAAAGAGGAAAAAGGATTTGTTATAGTTGTGGTAGAAAATACACTAAATGTCGTAAGTGTGCTGAGAAGAAATTATTTTACATAGATTGTGAAGAGGAGGAAGAAAAGGAACAAGAAACGTCAAAAGAAGAGGATATACACTAGGAACCAACCCTAGAGAAAGAAGAAATGAATCCAAACATATCTTGTAATACATTGGTAGGAATTACCACTCCTTAAACTCTTAAGATAGAAGGACATATCAAGAAGAAAAAGGTAATAGTGTTGATTGTTTCATGTAGTACCCATAATTTTAGTCATTGTAAGATAGGCAAGGAATTGAATTGCTTCCTATATCCAGCACCAGAGTGTCAAGTGATGGTTGCAAATGGAGGAACCATAAATTTCTCTGGAAAGTGCCATAATATCAAGTTATCCATGGGAGAATATGTATTGAATATTCCAATGCTTTCCATTCCAATGGGTGTTGCTGATGTTGTACAAGGACTCCAATGGCTACAATCTTTGGGTACAATAGGTTTTAATGTTCAAGAAATTTTCTTGAAATTTTTTTGGGAAGGAAAGGAAGTTGAATTAAGGGGTATCATAGGGAAACTAGGAAAAGTAATTAGCTTTAATGACATGAAAAATTTTCTAAATAAAGAACAACGGGGCATAATTTCAAAATTATGTTCACTAGAGGTTCCCGCATCGAAATCATCTATTTCTCCAGATCTAAAAAAAGTATTGGATAATAATTCCAAGGTATTTAAGAATCCCAAAGGCCTCCCACCTATTTGTGATCATGACCATGCCATTAATTTGATTCCAAGAAGTTTTCCTCCAAACATTAGGAATTACATATATCTTTATGCCCAAAAGAGTGAAATTGAATGTATGGTTGTATCTGGGTCATATTGTATCTCATGAAAGTGTTAAGGTAGACCCTAGAAAAATTAAAGCCATTAAGGAATGAAAAATTCCCACATCCATAAAGCATCTGCAATAATTTTTTGTGTTGATAGGGTATTATCACAAGCTTGTTAAGAATTGTGGCAGAATAGCAACACCTCTAACAACATTATTGAAGAAATGTTCATTTTCTTGGACTCCAGAAGCAACAATGACCTTTGAACACCTTAAAGGGGCAATGTGCCAAGCATTAGTATTAGCTACACTAGACTTCACAAAAATATTTATTGCGGAATGTGATGCCTCAAGAAATGGAATTGGTGTTGTTTTAATGCAAGAAGGAAGACCCATTGATTTTGAAAGTCCTCCAATAAAAGGAAAGTATTTACACAAATTTATTTATGAGAAGTAAATGTTGGCAATACTACATGCACTTAAGAAATGGTGACCTTACCTAATGGGAAGAAACTTCAAGGTAAAAATAGATCATGATAGTCTTAAATACCTTTTAGAACAAAGATTATATTCAAAAGAGAAAAAAAATGGGTCACAAAGATGTTGGGTTATTATTTTGAAATAATATAAAAAAAAGGGAAGAAAAATGTTGTTGTAGATGCACTCTCAAGAAAGGATGAGGATGTGGAAGCATTTTTTTGTGCCATTTCTATTATCCAAACAGATTGGATAAAAGAAGCAAGGGATGAATGGAAGAATGATGAAGAAGTGTGGGAACTCATTGAAAAGTTTTAGGAAGATCCCAATACATCTGACACATTTAGTTGGAAAAATGATTCGTTATGGTACAAAGATTGCTTATACCTCTGTAAGAATTCCCAACTCAAACAAAAGATTCTTCTTGAATTGCACACCTCTCCATTAGGAGGGCACTTGGAATTTTTAAAAACTGACCATAGAGTTCAAAAGGAAGTTTTTGGGATGGCCTTAGATCTGATATTTAAAATTTTGTGGTGGAACGTTTAGTTTTCCAACAAAATAAAGTTGAAACAATTAAGATCACAGGTTTGTTACAACCTTTATCCATTCCAAGTCAACATTAGGAGGAGGTTACAATGGATTTTATCACGGCTCTACCCAAGTCTGAAGGAAATAGTGTCATCATGGTGGTAGTTGATAGACTTACCAAGTATGCACACTTTTGTGCATTATCTCATCCATTGAAATCTAGTACAGTTGCTATTGCATTTATGGAAACAATACAAAAGCTACACGGGAACCCAAATATTATTATAAATGACAAAGATCCCATTTTCATTGGAAAATTTTGGGTGAAATTATTTTGTTGTTTGGGTACTTAGTTTTCTCATAGCTCAACTTATCATCCTCAATCTGATGGAAAAACTGAGATAGTGAACAAATGTTTGGAAGGATATATTCGTTGCTTTGTAACTAATAAACAAACACAATGGGTCAAGTTGTTTCCTCTCGCTGAATGGTGGTATAACACTTCCTTCCATACTGCAACAAAAATGACCCCATTTAGGGTACTTTATGCATATCATCCACTGTCCATCACATAATATTTAAGAGAAAATTCTAAGGTTCAATCAATGGAAGATCACATCGAGCATTAACAACAAGTTACTCATATCTTAGAGGATAACCTCACTTTGGTACGGAATAGAATGAAACAACAGGAAAATCAACATCGCAACGAAATAATTTTTGATGTAGGTGATTGGGTATTTCTATGACTAAAACCATACAAACAAATGTCCCTCAAGCAAGCCAAGAATGATAATAAATTATCACCAAAGTATTATGGTCCATACAAGGTGTTGCAAAAGATTGGTACTATGGCATACAAGTTGGAGCTTCCTACATATTCCCGAGTGCACCAAGTTTTCCATGTTTCATGCTTAAAGAAGGTTATAGGTGACAAGATCCTAGTTCAAACAATATTGCTAGAACTTGACGAGGAAGGAAAAATCATATTGGAGCCTAAAGCAGTCACAAAAAAAAGAACTTGATAGCTACGAAATTGATCAATTTCAGAGTATCTCATTAAGTGGAAGAACTTAACCTTTGAAGATTTCGCATGGGAGGATGAGAATTTTATATAGAAGCATCCAAGACTACTTAAGCATTGGGGACAACACTCATTTGAAGGAGAGGGGTATGTTAGTTCCCTATAATACTAGTGTATTCCCCCATTATTATTTTCATTGTAGCCCTTATTGTTATTATTGTGGCCATGTTGTCGCCATATTGTTATTATTGTGCCCCATAGAAGCCCACTATTGTTATTATTGTTCCCTTAAATTATTATTGTTATGTTGACTCTGGTTATATTGTGACCCCTTGGGCTCCTACATATATAAATGAGGTTTTTTCATTTGAATCATCCAAGTATTGTTTATATGTGTAATTTAAAGGAGTTTCCCCCTTGAAGAGGCTGATTTTGAAGTCGTTGACCTATCTTTTCTATCTTTTTAAGAGATGGTTGAATAAGAAATTCTATAGGCCACTAGTCTAATCCTCTCAACGATATAAAAAGGCCCATAATACTGAGGTTCCATCTTGGCACATGACCCAATCCTCAAGGACACCCTCTTTGTTGGCATTATGATACAAGTGTTGTCCTTGATGGAAACTCACTCACAAGTCAGTTTAGATTTGAGAAAAGGTGACTGACATTGTAACAAGGCAATTCAGAGGTAACAGGGCATTGGTACAAAAGAACATGAAGTTGGAACAAAGGTCTACTGATTAGAATCAAGAATTTGAAGGAAAAGGATGTTGTAAGGTAGTTTAAGCTGTATACACAAGTTCACTTTGACAAAGCAGCGTATACATGCGAGTTAACAGAACAAAAAGAGTGTATACGTATGCACACACTTTCAAAAGAGGAAAAATGTGTATGGGTTGGAAAATCAAGGAAATTAAAGATTAAAGAATACCAAGGGTCAATACCATGGTATTACCCACAATATTGAGTGAAGTAATGACCATTTGATCCCATCCAAGAATACCATAGGTTTTAAGTGTTGTTTTGGTCCGAGGTATTGAGGAAGACCAAAATATATCTAAGGACAAGAAGATTAAAGGGTAAACTATGCAAGTGAAAGGGTTTCTAAGGAATACTTCTATCTAAGGTATATTTTATGTTGCAGGGGCTATGATTATGATATAATCCAAAATATTGTGTGAACCTTGAATTCAATTTTGGATCAAGATCATGAGACCTGAAATGAATTATCATTGAATGATTTGATATTGGTTGGGCTATATTTGATTGCTTACAAATGTTTTGTTATTTAAATATCATGATCTGGGTATGTCTGAAATTTGGAATAGCAGCGAAGTTGTAAGTTAGTATTTTCAGATATATACACTAGCTTGCCTTGGTGAAGGTGCGTATACGTGCTGCTTCAAAGCTTCCAAGTAGAGTATACAAAAGAAAAGCCTATTATTCAGAAATGGCTGATCTATTTGATCAGTGCTATTGGTTTACTGCTTTCTATCAATGATGTCTTTTTTTATTTGAAAGTAGAAATGAATGCATAAGGTGATTGAGTCTAATTGATTGATTGATTAAGTGAGAAGGGTGATCTTTGCTACTAACTATCTAGATCTCTGTAATTTGACAGTAGATGTTCATAATATTACTGGTTGGTACATATTTGATTCAAAATTTTTATGTTTGAGTAGTTTTGGAGGTAAACACAAGTTTGGGTAAAGGAAGTAGTGTATACATGTAGGTTGGGTTCATTAAAGTAGCATATTTATTCTGATGTATGATTCTTGAGGTTGCAGCTGGTTCTAAATGATGATGCAGGTTTCTAGGTTCAACATAGTGTTATGGTGACAGTGGTCTGACTGTTCAAATTGACTGATTGTTGGTTGATGCAGATATTATTATAGAGTTTGAGATTCAAAGTTTCTGATGGGTCCAGTGTGAAAATTTGATGAAATGAGGCCTTCATATTGTGTTATTGTGTACCAGGAGCATCCAGTCTAAAAATTTATGAAACATGGTCCCTGGAGAAAGAGAGAAGGTCGTAGCCTTCTGTAGGCTAGGACCTATGTACTAGTAAACATATTGGCTAGGACGAGAGCTAGGGGGTTGTAGCTACATCCTGGTAGAAGCTAGAGAATGAGAGAAGGTTGTCACCTTCAGTAGGTGGGTGCCTACGTACTAGTATGAGTCTGCAACAGTATAAGATTGTAAATAGATTTTCTTTATATTAAAAAGAAGACAGAGACGATATCAACAGGTGGTTTTTCTCCTGCATTGGGTTTCCACCTCAAATCTTGGTGTTCATGTGTGCTGCTTATGTGTGATGGTTTATTATGTTATTACTACACATAGTTACTGTATAATAAGACACTACTACTCTAATTAAAGATCAACACATGATGAATTAATTAAATCATAAGTTCTATGGGTATACGTTGGTTTCCTTAATCATAGTTGTGTGCAAACACGATTTCACTTCACTGAAGTAGCGTATATAAATCTGATTGGGAAATGAAAAATTATTGAATTGTAAATACTAATTCACCCCCCCTCTTAGTATTATTTCCAACAATTGGTATCAGAGCAGGTCCTTCAGAAGAATCTTTATCGCTTGTAGGGAGATATTTCATGATGAACAATCACAAAGGCCAAGGATCTATCAGACCACCAATATTCAATGGAAACAACTTGGTATACTGGAAAATAAGAACTAGAGCCTATCTTCAGTCTCTTGGAGCCGATGTTTGGGAAATTTTGGAAGGAGGATACCAATTTCTAGCAGCAATACCTACAGATACAGTAGGTAAGAAGTTATACGAAACCAATGCGAAAGAAGTCAATACTTTATTGGGAAGTCTGTTAGAATAATAATTCATCAAAGTCATGTAGCTCAAGACAGCCAAAGAGATATGGAACAAAATCATTCAGAACTATGAAGGAGACTCCTAGGTAAAATGTGCTAAGCTCCAAACTCTTAGAATTCTATATGAAACTCTTAAGATGCATAGTGATGAAAGTATTGCTAGTTAATTTTTATGTGTAGATGAGATTGTTAATTGTACGAAGAATCTAGGTGAAGAGATAAAGGAGACTACCTTAGTAGAGAAAATTTTGAGATCTTTGTCTTCTAAATTTGAGTCAAAAGTATCTTCCATAGAAGAAAAGCAGGATCTTTAATCTATTACTATGGTTCAACTTCATGGAATTCTAACTACTTGTGAAATGAGGAAAGGAGGTCCGTTAGATATTAGAGAAGCTGCTTTCAATGCGTTAGCAAAAGGAAAAGAAAAGGAAGAGCACAATGAATCAGCATATATTTTAGAAGAAGAAGATGAGGTAAAGTTTGTTCAGACGTAAGCTACCATTCAAATTCTTTTCTTGTGGTAGACTTGACCATTATGCTGCAAAATGTTCTCAGAAAGATAATCATGAAAAAGGAAAGGAATATGCAAAAGGAAATAGAAAATAGGTTGTTAATAGAAGAATTTACTATACTCATGAAGATAGTGATGGATTATCTAATAGTGATGAAGATGAAACTAAACAAGATTTTATACTACTCATGGCTTATGACAATGGTGATTTTTTGGATGCCTTAGAAGAGGAAGACTTTCTTGAAGAAATCACTAAACTCAAAATTTGTTTGGAAGAAAAGAATATGATTATAGACACGTTGACACATCAACTCATTGAAAGAGAAAAGCACAATGAAAAACTAGATGTAGGTTTTAACCCCGTATAGAAATTACCTGCATACGAATTCTAAAACACAAAAAATAAACAATGTGAGAGCATAACACATAAAACACATATACACAGAGATTTTCCCTTGGATCCCAAAACCAGGACTACCAGCTTGATTTTTCACTATTTTCCTTTCAATGTTATAATACATAATTATACATGTCGAAGCATCCAATACCATGGAACGAAAAACCATTGCATCCAATACCATGGACCGAAAACCATCGCGTCCAAAAAAACATGTGCAAAAAACATGCACAAAACCATAGGTGGGTCCGCCCAACCTAACATAGGGTCCAAAACCAAAATTTTTGGGGGCGCTGCCCCGGACCCCATAAAGTGGGGTTATAGATACACCTCAAACCCCCAGTGACCCCCCTCGCTACACAATCGGTGCAATGGAGGGGGTGCTCCACCCCCGCCTAACCCCTCGGTTAACTACGTGGGCTACTCATGGAAAGAATATAACACAACCCAACATTCTCCCACTTGTTGTTTTCTTTCCACAAGGGGCCACAAGAGAGCTTAGTCATTTTTCTAGCCCTGAAACGCCCATTGTTTCTCTACACCAAGAGAACTTCTCAGAGCTCATAGATTTTGTCATTGCATCTGCAGTATTCTTCAAAGTGTCCACATTTACCAGCAACACCTTTTTGTCTTTTATCATATCCTTTACAAAGTGATACTGAACATAAATGTGCTTTGTCTTTGAATGATATGCAGGGTTCTTTGCCAAGAAAATTGCACTTTGGCTATCACAGTCTATCCTTATAGCTTCCTGTACTAACCCCATACTTTAACACTATCTCTACAACCAAACTGCTTCCTTTCTTGCATGAATGGTTGCCATGTATTTTGCCTCTGTAGTTGATAGTGACATTACAGATTGTTTCTTACTCATCCAACTGACTACACCTCTAAATAGGTTAAACACATACCCACTTGTAGATCTTCTCTGATCCAGATCTCCAACCCAGTCTGCATCAACAAAGTTATGAATATCCAACACTCTATCCAATCCTGGTCTTCCTTGGTAGCACAAACCATAATCACTAGTGCCACGCAAATACCTGAAAACTTGCTTCACTGCTTTCCAGTGCTCCTTCCCTTGTTTTTGACATAAACCTGCTCAATACTCCCACTGCATGTGCAATTTCTGGTCTAGTACAGTCCATTGCATACATCAGGCTACTGACTGCACTTGCATATGGAACAGGGGACATGTCCTCTTCCTCTTCTTGTGTCTTGGGACACTGTTCAGCAGATAACCTCACACCTACAGGAATAGGAACCTTCACCAGTTTACTATCCTGCATATTAAACCTCTTTAGTATTGTCTTGACATACTTCCTCTAGTTTAACCAGAGCTTCCTCTTTGTACGATCTCTTTTAATTTTTGTGCCCAAAATATAGTTTGCAGCACCAAGATCTTTCATGTAGAATTTGGATGACAATTGGGTCTTCAAATCCTGGATAATTTCTTTGTCATTTTCAACCAGCAACATATCATCCACATATAAGACCAGATAAATAAAACGGTCACTAATTAATTTAAAATACACACAGTGATCTACTTTGCTTCTGGTGAAGCCAAGTCCCCATATAAATGTATCAAATTTCTGATACCACATCCTTGGTGATTGTTTTAACCCATACAAAGACTTCTTTAACTTACACACCAGTTCTTTCTTACCCTTCACCGCAGAGCCTTCAGGTTGCTTCATGTAGATCTCCTCTTCCAGATCCCCATGAAGAAATGATGTCTTCACATCCATCTGTTCTACCTCAAAATCAAAAGCAGAAGCAACAGATAAAAGTAATCTAATAGAAGTTACCTTGGCAACAAGAGAAAAAATATCACCAAAATCAATTCCCGGCACCTTGGAATAACCTTTTGCTACCAACCGAGCTTTGTATTTCTCCACTTTTCCTTCTGCATTTGTCTTCTTTTTGAAGACCCATTTGCAGCCAATGGGTTTCATTCCAGCTGGCAAATCCACTAGATCCCAAGCCTCATTTTTGTGCAAAGATGTCATTTCATCAACCATGGCCTCTTTCTAGAGTTTTCCATCGTATAAATCCACTGCTTCCTTCACAGTTTTGGGATCATCATCAGTAACAGACAAAGCAAAATTTGAACAGAAAGCAGATGGACTATACCTTTCTGGCTGCCTTCTTTCTTGAACTGATCTTCTCACAGTCTGAGTTTGTGGCTCTTCATCTTCTGATTCCTCCTCTGTTGTAGAGTCTGATTCTTCCTCCTTTAGCTCAAACTCTATCTTCTCAGGTTCCTTTGGTTGGAATACATGTTTAATAACATCTTTTACCTCTCTGAACACCACATCTCGGCTGTACACAACCTTCTGTGTGACTAGGTTCCAAAGCTTATAACCCTTTAAACCATCCTTATACCTAATAAAGATGCACTTTTCAGATTTACTATCTAACTTGGTTCGTTTCTCCTTTGGAACATGTACATATGCATCACATCCAAATACCCTTAGATGTGAAAGAGAGGGTTTCTTACCAGTCCATACCTCTTGTGGAGTCTTATCCTCCAACGCTGATGAAGGTGACCTGTTAACCAGGTAACATGCAATATCCACTGCCTCTGCCCAGAATTCTTGTCCTAACCTGGAACCACTGAGCATGCTTCTTGCCCTTTCCATCAACGTCTTGTTCATTCTTTCTGCAACTCCATTTTGCTGAGGTGTATATGGAGTAGTCTTATGCCATGCTATACCACACTTCTTGCTAAATTCTTAAAATTCCTTACTGCAAAACTCTCGACCATTATCTGTCCTCAGCACCTTTACCTGCTTCTCTGTTTGGTTTTCCACTAGAGCCTTAAATTCTTTAAACCTGTCAAAGACTTCAGATTTCTTCTTAAGGAAATATATCCATGTATTCCTTGAGAATTCATCTATAAATGATACATAGTACACAGACTTACCTAGTGATGGAACCTTCACAGGTCCAAACACATCACTGTGCACAAGCTCTAATATATGTTTTGCCCTCTTACCACCAGAGGGGAAACTCACCCGATTTTGCTTCCCATATACATAATTTTCATAGAAATCAAAATCCAGAGAGCTATTACTCATACCTTCTACCATACCTTTACCATGAAGTATTCGAAGGCCCTTCTCTCCAATATGTCCAAGCCTTTGATGCCACAACATGGTCTTCTCTCCAGAGACCACTAGATTTTCTACTCCACTTTCAGGAACCAAAGAACTATTGCACCCATCAATAATAGTGCTACCTTGCAGCTTGTACAGAGTTCCAATCTGAACTCCCCGCATCAATACCAGTGCTCCCCAAACCATTTTGCAGGTATCCTTCTCGAACACTGTTTTAACACCCGCATCATCCAGCTTGCTTACAGAAATCAGATTTCTGGCTAATGCAGGAATATGTAGAACACCTAGAAGTGTTCTACCCCTTCCACCTTGCAACTTCAACTTTACTTTTCTGCGACCAATGATTCTAGCCTTCCTGTCATCCCCCAAGAAGACATCACCACCATTATATTTCTCATACTCGCAGAACCACTCTCTATGGGGAGTGAAGTGAAAGGATGCACCTGAGTCAATCAAACATGCCTCATGATCTACATGTGTACTTGAAGAAGCCAAGTACACATCCCCACCTTCATCTGAGGTGGTTTTTGCCTCTGCAGAAGGAGCCTCATCAGATCCCTTTCCTTTGTCAGGAGCTTTAGATTTACAGTCCCTTTTGAAGTGGCCTTCCTTTCCGCATTTCCAGCACACCACATTTACAGGTTTTCCTTGAGATTTAGATCTCCCTCTAGATTTAGATCTCCCACTCGATGACTTATTTTTGTTTTTGTTCTAGGACCATCCTCGTACAGACAAGGCATCACCATTTTGGCTCTCCATATTTTTCCATCTCATCTCCTCCATTAGCAAGGCTGAGACTATTTCATCAAACTACAAGGCAGTTGCATTGCTACCTATTGCAATAACCAGACTATCCCATGAATCTGGTAGAGAACACAACAAACTGATGCACTTATCTTCATCTGAAATTTTAATATCAACAGATGCTAACTGACTTACCACAGTATTAAAAGCATTCAGATGCTCTGTCACCGAGTCTCCATCTTTCATCCTCAGGTTATACAACTTTTTCTGCAAGAATAGTTTATTCACCAGAGACTTAGATTGGTACAAAGTCCCTAACTTGTCCCACAAAGCCTTTGTCGTAGCTTCCCCTAATACATTCAACAATACTGAATCTAAGACACAGAATCGTATTGTGCTCTTTGCCTTATGATCCAACTTCTTCCATTCTTCATTGGTCACTCCCGGTGGTTTAGTACCCAGATCTACTGCGATCCACTCATCTTTATCCACCAACAGATCCTCCATCTTGAGTTTGCACAACTCAAAACTCTAACCATTAAATTTATCGATCTCTATCTTTCCACTGCTTGCCATCTTCTTTCACCACCAGAATAGATCTCGCAGATCTCCCACTGAATAGGGTCTACCACAGGCCCGAGCGAAATCCCTCAGCAACAAAGGCATCCCCATGAAGCCAAATCTGCTTTGATACCAAATGTAGGTTTTAACCCCATATAGAAATTACCTACATATGAATTCTAAAACACAAAAAATAAATAATGCAAGAGCATAACACATAAAACACACATACACAGAGATTTTCCCCTGGATCCCAAAACTGGGACTACCAGCTTGATTTTTCATTATTTTCCTTTCAATGTTATACTAAATATTTATACATGCTAAAGCATCCAATACCATGGACCGAAAAACCATCACGTCCAATACCATTGACCGAAAACCATTGCGTCCAAGAAAACATATGTGAAAATCATGCACAAAACCATAGGTGGGTCTGCCCAACTTAACGTAAGGTCCAAAACCAAAATTTTCTAGGGCGCTGTCGTGGACCCCATAAAGTGGGGTTACAGGTACACCTCAAACCCCCAATGACCCCGCCTCGCTACACAATCGGCACAATGAAGCGGGTGCTCCGCCCCCTCTCTAAGCCCCCGTTAACTATGTGGGCTAGTCGTGGAAAGAATATAACACAACCCAACACTAGAATGTGAAGTTGTGGTTCTAAGAAAAGAATTTGAGAAGACAAAATCTCTTAATATTAGATTTGCTAAAGGATCAGAAACTTTAAATGAAATCATCAAGGTTTGGAATTATCTTCTTATAAAGATAGGTCCTGGATATACTGAAGAATCATCCCAATTGCAAAATATGTCAGCCTCCACTAGAATCTATCTTGATGTAGAAAAGACCGGTGAAAAATATGTCAATCGTTAGAAAAAGCCTAAAAGTACTCATCAGGTAAATCATGCTCAATTTACTCCAAGGATGAACATCAATAGAAGCATCAACCAAAGGGTAAAAAATACCAAAAGATTCTATGATCACAAAAACTTCTTTAATGGACAATGGTTTTCATGCCATAACTTTGGGCATAAGACTGCTCAATGTGTTGCTTACAAAACTATCATGACTAGAGAAGCACGAAATCAAAGGAGAATAACACGAATCAAGAAAAGTTCTTATAATAGGTTTTCTCTTCTTGAAGATGAAATTGAATGTTTGTTTTGTAATAACATTGGTCATGAAGAATTTGAATGCAGGAGAAAATTTCATCGAACACTTCAAAAGGAGAAAACATCATCAAATTCTAGGGTATGGAGAGAGAAGGAATTTCAATAAGAAATATGTGGCATAGCTTTGTTTGAAGAAGGACAAGAAAATTAGTGGTACATTGACAACGGATTCTCTAAACACATGACATGTGATAAAGAGAAACTTCATTCATATAATTCTTTAGAAAAAGAAAAGAATGTCTCCTTTGGAAATGAAACACCAGCTGTCATTAAAGGTAAAGGTTCTGTTTATTTGAAAGAAAAGGTTAAAGCTAGAAATGTCATGTATGTTGATGGTTTAAAACATAAATTATTGAGTGTCAGTCAAATGTGTGATCAAGGAAATGAAGTTGTGTTTTGATCAAATGGATGTGTGGCTCGTGAGCTTGATACAAGAAAGACTGTAATCAAAGGTACCAGAACTCCAAGAAACCTATACATACTGAAAGGATGACAAAAACAATGCTATCTAAGAAAAATAGATTAAAACTAGTTATGGCACAGAAGATTGGGGCATCTAAGCTTTTCTGAAATAAGAAAAGCAAGCAGGATCAAGGTAGTTTGTGATCTTCCAGATATCAACATCCTAGAAAATACCATATGCAAACCATGCCAAGTCAGTAAGCAAAAAAGAGTTCATTTCAGTGAAAAGGAAGGATCAGCAAGTAAGCCTCTTGAACTCATCCATACTGATTTGTGTGGACCAGCAAGGAAAAAGTCACCTCATGGAGAAGAATACTTTATTTTATTCATTGATGATTTCTCTAGAATGTGTTGGATAGGTCTACTAAAGCATAAAGATGAAGCATTTGAAAAGTTTAAAGCCTTCAAAGCTTTAGTTGAAAATGAATCAGATCGAAAAATCAATTGTATCAAATCTGATCGAGGGGGAGAATTCATATCAGATGAATTTTTTGATTTTTGTGAACAACATGGAATAAAAGGCAGTTCTCTGTTACAAAACTTATCAACAAAATGGCATAGTGGAAAGAATGAAAAAAATAGTTCGATAAATGGCTCGAGCTATGCTTGATGAATCTAGAACTCCTTCCACCTTTTGGGGTGAAGTTGCATTTACAGTCGTGACTATTCTCAACAAAGAAAATGTTTGGGTAAATAGTGATCAAACTCCATATGAACTTTGGTATGGTAAGCCTCCTACAGTAAAACACTTTAGAGTTTTTTGAAGCAAATGCTTCATCAAAAGGACTAATGCAAAGCTTGGTAAGTATGAACCCAGAGTAGACAAAAGAATTCTTCTTCGTTATTCATATAGAAGTAAAGGATACAAATGTTATAACAAGAGACTTCGGAAAATTGTTAAATGGATTGATGTAGTAATTTACGAAGCATGAAAAAATCCAGAACAAACAAAGGATGATGAAAATGAGGAGGAAGGTGAATTATTTCCCATATCAAATAAAAGTGATATAGAGGAAGAAATCAATGAATCATTAGAAGAAGATACAACTGACCGAGAAAATAATCCATCTAGGTATGTTCAAAAGAATCATCTAGAATCTCAAATTCTAGGAGAAAATGGGTCTGGAGTACAGACAAGAAGAACTCTTGCAAGAACTTCCAGTTATCTAGAATTACTATCCACCATAGAACAACAAAATGTTAATGAATATAGAAAATATGCATGTTGGGTTAAGGCAATGAATGAAGAACTTGACCAAATTGAAAATAATGATATTTCAAAACTAGTTCCTAGACCTCTTGATAAAAATGTTATATGAACAAAATGGGGATATTCAAGAATAAATTGAATGAAAATGGAGAGGTTATTAGAAACAAAGAAAGACTTGTTTGTAAAGGGTATGCTCAACAAGAAGGTATATACTTTGAAGAAAAATTTGCACCTATTGCTAGACTTGAAGCCATAAGAATGTTTCTTGCTCTTTCAATTTTTCAGAAACTCAATGTGTATCAAATGAATGTAAAATCTACATTTCTTATTGGAGAGTTAGAAGAAGAAGTTTATATTGAGAAACCAGAAGGATTCATTCTAGGAAATGATGCAAATCTTGTATGTAAGCTAAAAAAGGCTCTTTACGGACTGAAACAAGCTCCAAGGACTTGGTAGTATAGCCTTGAAAAATATCTACAACAACAAGGGTTCACAAAAGGATCCGCAGACAACAACTTATACACCAAGATTGAGAATGATAAAATACTAATTATTGTTGATATTCTTTCTGTTTTGTCCTGATGATGGACCCCCTTTGGGGTTTGAAACGTTGGCAGAATGAACAAGAAACTGTGGATAATCCGGGTCATGAAGTTACAAGAAACCTCCACAGAAGCCTAAAATCTAAGATATCATCTTTGGCAGCATGTTGTAGCAGCTACAACCACCCTCCAAAATTTTTCCTTAGCCTATTTTGGAGCCTCCCTACCAACCTTACACAACACCTTGTCTTGCTTTGTCAAGTACTCAAGCTTCATGTGTTTTCCTCACACAAAGTTAACCTGTCGATCACAGTTGATCCATTCCCCTCATAGGCTGCTCGCCTGGACTTGGTACAATTGCTGAATAAATAGATGCCCCTTGAAAATTGTACATTTCTGGAGGGAAACCAACCTTCCCTCCAAGAATTGCGCAATCCTCTCTGACAGCCTGCTAGGCTCCAAGATTGTGCAATCCTGCCAGCCAACCCTCTCAGTAGGATTTGCGCAAATTTTCCTAGAAGCAGGTTGTTCAACCTAGGATTTGCACAAATCTGGGCAACATTCAACTGCTTTGCCCAGAAATTATGCAAATCTCCTAGGCAGCTAGCCCAACTCCCAGCCAGAAATGCACATTTTTCTCCAGCAGTCGAGTAGTCTCTTGCATGTGCAGCTGAGCTGACTGGTTCCCTCCGAGACTTAGCAAAACAGACTTGCATGCATGCGATTCTTCTCTCAAGATAGCATGCAAAGGAATCCCTTGTTTTAGGGATCTATGTTTAGCAGTTGGAGGTTGCATGCAAGCAATTCTGAAACCTCTCACCAAGGGTTGCTTCCCCTAGATTCGTGGGATGCACATCACGACCTTCAAACTCATCAACCAGATGCTCCAGAGCTCATTCCTCACATCAACTTTGACATCCGAAATCACATCTAGGAGCAGTCGACACGTTTAACTCAACTGTTTTGGGCTAAGCCCACTTCCCATGCCTTGTGCTACATTTCTATCGCTTTTTGTGTTTTCACATGTGGGAGTACTCTTTTCTTGATTTATTTTAATGCTTGTTGTTGTTTACATATATACTAGCTTGCCCTAGCTCTATTTCAGTTTTCATTGCTATCTCACTATTGTCGTATGCATGATACTAGTTTTCACAAACGTTCGCCCAACCGACGAACTGCCTCACCCACATGCATGTTGATTTGTTTGTTGAATCTTTCATTTATGTTTTGCATGCACTGTCAATCACTTCTGCTATCACTTAGTGTCACCATGCATTTACTATCTTAGTTGATTTCATTTGCCTGTCAGCAAGTCGGGCCAACCTTGGCCTGGTCTCTGCCTTCACCAAGGCTGCATTACGCAATCTTGGGAAGGAAGGCTCACCTTCTTCTCCATATTTGCACATTACTACATAGAATTGGCCTCTAGGACTATTTTGCGCATTTCTGGAGGACTGTGGCTGCTTGGCTTAAGAAATTGTGCAAATCTGTCCCTGGACCAGTAGTCCTTCCTAGCTGGAATTGTGCATTGCGAAATCCTAGAAATCAGCAGCCAGAATAGACTGTGCATTGCGTAGGTCTAGCAGTTAGCCAGTCTCCCAGTAGCCTAGACTGTGCCTTGAGTAGTCTTGGCAGTCGGTCTCCCGACCTCCCAACCGAAATTGTGCAACCTTCATGATCATTTACCCAGGTTTGTTTCAATTCAGTTCTCATGTTCATTTTGGTTTTTAACTGATAGATTTCTTGCTATGAGTGTCGTTATGTCCTTAGGTATCACAAGTGTTCATCTGCCTCTCAGCAGTACAGGTATAATGGTTTATAGGAGAGCAGAGATGAAGACACCGTCAGAGAAAGCTTGGGGATGAAGTCGATAAAGTTTCTATGAGCTTGCCTACTCACGAAGACATCAAGTTGTTCGTAGACAAGGACGTCAAGCAGAAGCATCACAACAAGCAGCATCATGAACAACAACTGAAGGAAGCATACTAAATGTAGCGAACACACCGAATGTAGCAAACGCAACGAATGTAGCGAATGCAAGAGGAAGGTTGTTGACAAGACAAAGGCAGAACAAAGATGCAAGATCAAGTAGATCCACTGATAATGAAGGAAACTTTGAAGAATCAGTCTATGAGGTGACGAAGCGACATGAAGATCGCACGAATGCAAAAGATGGAACAAAGAAAGAGTTTCATGTGCTGAAGCAGCACTTAGGAAGAACTTGAAGCTGCATAGACAAACGAATTAGTTACAACAGGAGTAGGAACAATAGTGGGCGCAACATGCACTCACGGATGAAAATGTGCCTGTACAAGCTAAGGATCCATCCCAGCAGCTGACACAAAGCAGACATGGTAAGCAGTGTTTTTGATTGCATGCATGGGATTCAACAGCATGCATGCCATTGAGCGCATGCATGCAATCCAACCCATTCAACACACTCACTAAGGCAAAGACAAGAAGCAAGTCCAACTGGGGTTGAACATGTACTTTAGCAAGTTGATGTGCAAGACCACTAGCACACACTTGAAGATCAGCACAGACACTATGCATTAGTTGTTACCAGTTCAACCATACCCAAGAATACCATGCGCATGTTAGTAGATGAGTTGGATGAAGGGGCAAAACCAATGCATCAGTTCCAATGGAGGCAGAGTTCGCTTCAGCAAGATGTCACCATGAGGTGCATGCACACCATCATGGACGACCAAGCTTGGCATCAACTCACCACCTTCACCATCACAAGCATGTCAAAGAGTTGGTCTCATCACAACGGACCAAGTGTCAATGATGTCTTGCAAGGCTTGCTCAAGCCATGTTGTCTCACATGAGTACATGTGCATTGTAATGTTGAGTCATTTCAAGTGTAAGTCAAGTGCCAATGGTTGGATATAACAATCATAGAGTAGGTGAAGAGTCATGAGGGTAGTTGAACTGTCACAAAGGGGAATGTCAAGGGTCACCCCACCCTTTTCTATAAATAGTCCCTCATAACTCATTGTATGGGATTTTGGTCATCCAAGCTTCTACTAAGACTATCTTGAATAAGACTTGGACAATATTGTAATGCGCCTTGGCTTCTCCACTGCACAAAGCTAGTGCATCTCTTTGGAGCAGTAGGTGGATGTGGCTGTAAAATTCCACTATTGGGGCTAGCAGGTTTACATGGATGTATTGTATGATTGTGACTTACACTTCTTTATATAATAAGAGCCAACACATTTTCATGCATATGTTGTTATTGTAGTTGGATTGCTCCGGTTGCTTTAATGATATATATTGGATTTCAGAGATCTGTGGTTTGAGCTTTTTGAATTTTTGACCGGAGAACCCACAGTAATGGAATTTTTACACCAATTACTGTGGTGTAAAAATTCCATTACTGTGGGTTCTTCGGTCAATGATATATATTGTTTAACTTACATACTTATGTATGAACTAATTCACGTGCAATTATATGAATCTTTTTGTTAATGTGTTGCATATTTTGATAATGATGTTACCTTCTGTGTCGACTGCTCTGCTAGAGATTAGACAGACCTTTCACTTGAACCTTCCCATAACAATCGTTGCACTCATCTCGGACTGATCCGTGAGTGTTGTATGTGTTATCTTACCTTGTATGATGTGACTGTCTAATCCGAGTCGACTGCTTCACCAGAATCTGTGCATGTACTTTGTGTTGTGTGTTCCTAGTTGAGTTGGGGCTGATCCCTTTCAACCTAGAACTCACCTTCACCTCCATCTCCCTTTGAAGTGTTGGAACCTCTCATACACCTTCCTTGACTCACTGCATCAGTCACACCCTTGTTGCTGATAGAGTTATTCTACTTGCCTCTGTACGACATCACGGTCAAGGCATTACCTTACGACCCATTGCTGGGACTCCTACACCAAATGGTCTAAGGTGTAATTGGGACTTCTTACCGGGGAGATCCCCTTGACATGTTGGCAGGTCTAGCACCGTCAACATTTCTGGTGCTAGAAGGAGGGCTTGATTACAAGAAGTGTCCTCTCATCTAGTTTTGAACCTTTGCATATCTTTCATGGAGTCTTGCATTCTTCTTCCCCTGAGGTGTTTTTTAGATCGTGGATATGTCTCAATCTCGAGAAATCTTTTCGATCTCTTGTCCACTCAAATGTATGATGGTGAAGGCAAAGTGGCCTGGCTTGAACACTTATATAATTTTCTTTCTATGATTTATGAGGAATATGAGTTTTCTGATGAACAAGATATTTGCTACATGCATACACACTTCACGAATCTCCATTTCATTGGGTGCTCAGCCTACTGGATGACACCGTGCACTCATTTGAGCACTTCTGTGATCTTATTGAAGACACATTCTATCATTTTGATCTAGACCATCTTGACTGGAAACTGTTACAACAATGGAGGGCTCTGCATGAATCTATTATTGATTTTTACCAGTGCTTTCGTGGCTTGCAGTTTCAAGCTCCGAGGAGCCAGATGAAATTTTCTTATCTTTGGGACCGGTTTTAGTACTGCCTTAAGAAATTTTCCCATCCCAAGAGAAACTTTGAGATCAAGCCTTGCTCAACATTATTCGTTGATGGAGCTACGCAATCTCATGTGGAAGCAAGCACTGTCTCAACTGACTGTCCACCTTCCTCTTATTCAATAGCTCCGCCACTTCCCAGTGATGTTGAGGATCATCCTTCACACTATACCAACATCACTCCACTCAATTTTCACACAGATTTGGTTGTGATTCCTTCAAGTTATCATATGCATTCTTTTCTTCGACCTCCATCTTTGCACTTAGGTGTTCCTCGGGATGATGTTGTCTTGTGTTCATCCATTACAGACTCTTCACTTGTTGTGAACAAGGATCAACCCACCAACAGAGTTGGTGTTACACAACCAACATGCACTGTCATTCATGAAGAGTATGAGTGGGAGTTTGAACATCAACACTCGGTGAAGGATGACTCCCTTCTGTCTAAGCCCCCTCCGTTCTTTCCTAACATAATTGGTGAACCTTCCATCCATGATTTCTCATGTGTGCCTTCATCCACGGATGCGCCCATTGTTGATCTTTTGTAGGACACACTATATGTTAGCCCATCATCCAACAATGGAGAGGACCAATCATTCATTGGAAATCCACTTGATCTTTCATCTTCTTTTTCTGGAAATACAGAGGGTGCACATCCTTCCTCCTCATCTACCCTTCTGTGTGATTCGTCAAACCATGAGGATGCCAACCAACATCCTGAATTTTCTGATCTTGGTTGTCATGATCTCTTCACCTCATCATCTGACCATGATGTAGATTCACTCGTTATTAATCTGTCTAAGCGACTGGCCTACAAAGATCCATCTATCAATGAAGTCGAAACCCCACAAACCATCGAGGCACATAAGCTCGAGCTAATGGTTATGTCAGGCCCTCCCTGTCTTGATGTTGGTTTCGCTTCCGATCAGGAAATTGTTCAAACTCTCAAGGCTCCTCATCAGTCATCTGTATGCACTCAAGATCAATCTAAGACTCATATTTTACTTCCTCTACTTGAACTACACGATCCCATTGCTCATGCATTGGAGGAGTCTTACGTTGCAAGCACTCGTTCACAACGCAAGTTATCTTTGTTTCTTTCATTTGCTTGCATGTCATAGTCAAGAGTGTGCTTATGCTTCAAAGTTGCACGTAGTGCCACATAACACCATGATAAGTACACAGATTTCCTGTCATGCAGATGCACTCACTTATGTCTCGTGGGCACTTTGAATCATGAAGTGTGGCTATCTTCATTGTTATATCTTTCTTGCTTGCTGGTTCGCACAACTGGGTTTCTCGCGGACCAAGCCTTCACCAACATGGGTCTACCAATGCGTCGGTGGCTGCATTGGAAGTATCACTTCACGTGATCAGCCCATGCATAGTTAGTGTTAGAGTAGGAGTAGTGTTTTATTTCAGTTGTTTTCTTGCATTCTTGTTTTATTATGTGTTTTGTTTGCTTGTTTTTTTTACTTTCTTCACTTTCGTTTTTTGCTTCTGCTCTTGATTTCATTTGTTGATTGTTAGCTCATTTGCTTGTTTCATTCATAGGTTAGTTTTGCATGAAACCATGTATAACTCTTGAAGCGAGGTGGGTAAAGTACAAGAGGTCTTGTACAACTATCATTACTTGGTTATCTATCATCTTTCCATTGTATGATGAGCTTGTTACTTTTAGTCCATGATACGTCGAAGGAAAATACATACTGTTCGAAGTGAACTGTTGGGTCCCTATAATACTAGTGATTACCCCATTACTATTATAGTTATACCCCTTATTTATATTGTTGTGCCCCTATTACCCCCATATTGTTATTTCTGTGCCCCATAGAATCCCTCTATTGTTGTTTTTGTGGCTTTATATTATTATTGTTAGGTCGGCTGGATTATATTGTGACTCCTTAGACTCCTATATATAGAAAGAAGGTTTTGTCAATTGAATCATCAAAGAATTGTTCATTTATGTAATGTAAAGGAGGTTGCCCCCTCGAAGAGGCTGAATTCTAAGGCATTGATCTATCTTTTCTATCTTTTCTTGAGATGGTTTCATAACATTTGGTATCAGAGCTTTGGATTCTAGGGTTTCGCTGCTCCAAACAGGTCATCGTGGCATTTTCGCTATAACTTTTTTTCTGTGACGTTTCAGAAGTCGTAAAAAAACCCATTTGAGAAGAAATAACACTGAACCTTGGGTTTTAATTTCATAGCTTTTCGCGCGATATTTTCGGAGATATGATCTGAAGAAGTTGGTCTTTTTGCAGACTCCTGAATTACATTCAAAACAGGTGACCTGGGGAAAATTGTCATAACTTTCTCTCTGGGAATCAGATTGAAATTTCGTAAGAAGGTACAGAAAGAGGACGGACTGTAGTTTCTTGTATATCTTTTTCAGAACCAAATATCGAAAATTGTACACGTGGCACTTCATACAACTTCGCTCTTCTGGAAAGGTCTATAATCAGGTCATCTTGGGAGATTGTGCATAACTCTTTCTTTGAGAATCCAATTTGGATAAAACTAGTGGAATTGGAAAGAGGACAGAGAGAGCTACTACAGGTCACAAATTCAGAACTAGATGATTGGAAAGTACAAAGATACATCAGAGGCAATATCGAGCTCCTACAAAGTGAAAAAAGGTGTGTAGATTTTTTAAAATTTTTGCTTAAGCTTGGTTTGAAAATTTATTTTGAAGGAATTCAAAGGGCATAGTAGAGCATTATTATCGGTAACTGATGCCCCGAGGAAAGAAAATGCAAACACCTAGTAAGGAACCTAAAAGCTCTAGCATGACTCATGAAGAAGAGGAAGAAATACTACCTGATATATAAAAATTACAAGAACAAGTGCAACAAATGTCACGCTCACAAAAGTTAACAGATGCTACGATAAATGGCGTGGAAGCTAAGATAAATGGTGTGGAAGATAAGATGAATGGCAGGGAAGCTAAGATGGACAATTTGAAGATAGATTTGAACACAAATTTGAAGACAGACATGGTAGATTTGAAGACAGATTTGACAATTTTTCTACAAGAAATACTTATTAATGGTGAAAAGGTAGTAAAGGAAACTCATGATGAGAACAAAAGAAATGTTAATAATTATTCCAAAGATGCTAATGTTGGATCGAAGAATCACCTTGTTCCAAAAATCGATATGAGGAAGTTTGATGGCAAGGATCCCGCCACATGGATATTACAGATGGAGCAATTCTTCGATCTCAATAATGTGCAAAACGCACAAAAGGTACGTATGGCAACTGTATATTTGGAACCAAATCAGTTTGTATGGTATCAATGGCTTTGTTCTCGTAAAAAATTTATCACTTGGGCAATTTTTACGGAAGAATTGATAGCACATTATGAGGATACAAAAAGCAACACTTTTTTTAGCCAATTGATAAGTCTCAAACAAAAGGGTTCAATAATGGAGCACATTGAGGAGTTCCAAAAATTGAACATAAGGGTAAAAGATATTCCAGAGGAGCATAGGATTGATGTGTTCATAGGGTATTTAAAGGATAATATCCAACATGATGTTCGCCTTTGGGAACCTGATTCATTAGAGAAGGCATTCAGTTTAGCAAGAAAAATGGAAAGCAAAATTATGGCAACTAGGAAGCATACCACTCACAACTATAAAGACGGAAGTGTTGTTGCCCCTAGTCTTCCACAACCTACAAGGTTGACACCACAACAATTGGAAGAAAAAAGAGCAAAAGGGCTTTGTTACAATTGTGATAGAAAATACACAAAAGGTCATAAGTGTGCTGAGAAGAAATTATTCTACATAGATTGTGAAGAGGAAGAAGAAAAGGAGCAAGAAAGGTCAAAAGAAGAGGATATATTCCAGGAACAAAGCCTAGATGAAGAACAAATAAATCCAACCATATCTTGTAATGCATTGGCGGGAATTACCACTCCTCAAACCATCAAGATAAAAGGACAAATCAAGAAGAAAAAGGTAATAGTGTTGATTGATTCAGGAAGCACCCACAATTTTATTCATTGTAGGGTAGAAAAAGAATTGAATTGCTTCCTATATCCAGCACCAGAGTGTCAAGTGATGATTGCAAATGGAGGAACAATAAATTTCTCTGGAAAGTGCCATAATATCAAGCTATCCATGGGAGAATATGTATTGACTAGCCCAATGCTTTCCATTCCAATGGGAGGTGCCGATGTTGTACTAGGAGTCCAATGGCTACAATCCTTGGGTACAATAGCTTTTAATTTTCAAGAACTTTTCATCAAATTTTCTATGAAAGGAAAAGAAGTTGAATTAAGGGGTATTGCAGGGAAACCAGGAAAGATAATCAGCTCTAATGGCATGACTAAGCTTCTAAAAAAGGAGCAAAGAGGTGTAATTGCACAATTATGTTCGCTAGATGTTTCCACATTGGAATCATCTATTTCTCCAGATCTCCAAAAAGTCCTGGACAATCATTCCAAGGTATTTGAGACTCCTAAAGGTCTCCCACCTATGCGTGATCATGATCATGCTATTCATCTGATTCCAGGAAGTGTTCCTCCAAACATCAGGCCGTACAGATATCCCTATGTCCAAAAAAGTGAAATTGAACGTATGGTTGCAGAAATGCTAGAGGCTGGTATAATTCAACCGAGTCAAAGTTCTTTCTCAGCTCCAATAGTATTGGTGCACAAGAAGGATGGATCATGGCGCATGTGTCCCGATTATAGGGAGCTCAACAAGCTCACTATTAAAGATAAATTCCACATTCCTGTCATTGATGAATTACTGGATGAATTGCATGGATCAATTTACTTCACCAAGTTGGATCTTCGTTCGGGATATCATCAAATCAGAATGAAGATTGAAGACATTCCGAAAACGGCATTTAGAACTCATGAGGGTCATTATGAATTTTTGGTCATGCCTTTTGGCCTTACCAATGCACCTTCAACATTTCAAGGTTTGATGAATTCAATTTTCAAACCATTCCTTAGAAAATTTGTGTTAGTATTTTTTGATGATATACTAATCTACAGCAAGTCTTGGAAGGATCATGTTGAACATGTTGACAGGGTGCTACAAAAATTGGAGGAGAAACAATTATATGCAAAAAGATCCAAATGTTTCTTTGGAGTCCAGGAGGTGGAATATTTGGGTCATATTGTATCTCATGAAGGATTTAAGGTAGACCCTAGCAAAATTAAAGCCATTAAGGAATGGAAAATCCCCACATCCATAAAGCATCTGCGAGGATTTCTTGGGTTGACAGGGTATTATCACAAGTTTGTTAAGAATTATGGGAGAATAGCAGCACCTCTAACAACATTATTGAAGAAAGATTCATTTTCATGGACTCCGGAAGCAACAAAGGCCTTTGAACATCTTAAAGAGGCAATGTGCCAAGCACTGGTCTTAGCTACACCGGACTTCACAAAAACCTTTATTGTGGAATGTGATGCTTCAGGAAATGGAATTTGTGTTGTTCTAATGCAAGATGAAAGACCCATTGCTTTTGAAAGTCGTCCAATCAAGGGGAAGTTTTTAAGCAAAGCTATTTATGAGAAGGAAATGTTGGCAATACTCCATGCACTTAAGAAATGGTGACCCTACCTAATGGGAAGACACTTCAAGGTAAAAACGGATCATGATAGCCTTAAATACTTTTTAGAACAAAGATTATCCTTTGAAGAGCAACAAAAGTGGGTCACAAAGATGTTGGGTTATGACTTTGAAATCATCTACAAAAAAGGGAAGCAAAATGTGGTGGTAGATGCACTCTCAAGAAAGGATGAGGATGTGGAAGCATTGTTGTGTACCATTTCTATTATCCAACCAGATTGGATAAACAAAGCAAGGGAGGAATGGAAGAATGATGAAGAAGTGTGGGCACTTATTCGAAAGCTACAACAAGATTCCAGTACTTCTGATACATTTAGCTGGAAAAATGATTTGTTATGGTACAAAGATCGCTTATACCTCTGTAAGAATTCCAAAAAAACAAAATATTCTTATGGAATTGCACACTTCTCCCTTAGGAGGGCACTCAGGATTTTTAAAAACTTACCACAGGGTTAAGAAGGAATTTTTTTGGGATGGCCTTAAATAAGATATTCAAAAGTTTGTGGTGGAATGTTTGGTTTGCCAACAAAATAAAGTTGAAACAATTAAGACACCAGGTCTATTACAACCTTTATCCATTCCAAGCCAACGTTGGGAGGAGGTTTCAATGGATTTTATCACAGGTTTACCCAAGTCTGAGGGAAAGAGTGTCATCATGGTGGTAGTTGACAGACTTACCAAGTATGCACACTTTTGTGCATTATCACACCCATTTAAAGCCAGTACAGTTTCTACTGCATTTATGGAAACAGTTCAAAAGCTACATGGAAACCCAAAGATTATTGTAAGTGACAAAGATCCCATTTTCACTGGAAATTTTTGGACAGAATTATTTTCTTGTCTTGGTACTCAGTTAGCTCATAGCTCATCTTATCATCCTCAATCTGATGGGCAAACTGAGATAGTAAAAAAATGTTTGGAAGGATATCTTCGTTGCTTTGTATCTGATAAACAGACACAATGGGTCAAATGGTTGCCTCTGGTTGAATGGTGGTATAACACTTCCTTCCATACATCAACAAAAATGACCCCATTTATGGCACTTTATGGGTATCAACCACCATCCATCACATCATATTTAAGAGAAAATTCTAAGGTTCAGGCAGTGGAACATCACATCGAACATCAACAAGTCCTCCAACTCTTAAAGGATAACCTTGTGTTGGCACAAAATAGAATGAAACAACAGGCAGATCAACATCGCAGTGAAAGAAGTTTTGATGTAGGTGATTGGGTATTCCTACGGCTACAACCATATAAGAAAATGTCCCTAAAGCAAGCTAAGAAGGATAATAAACTATCACCAAAGTATTATGGTACGTACAAGGTGTTGCAAAAGATTGGTACTATGGCATACAAATTGGAGCTTCCTGCAGCTTCTCGATTGCACCCAGTTTTCCATGTTTCATGTTTAAAGAAGGTTATAGGCGACAAGCTCCCAATTCAAACAATATTGCCAGAACTTGACGAGGAAGGAAAAATTATATTGGAACCAGAAGCAGTCACAGAAACAAGAACTCGACAGCTACGAAATCGATTAATTTCAGAGTATCTTATCAAGTGGAAGAACTTATCCGCTGAAGATTCCACATGGGAGGATGAGAATTTTATGCAGAAGTATCCAGAACTACTCAAGCGTTGAGGACAACACTTTTTTGAAGGAGAGGGGCATGTTGGGTCCCTATAATACTAGTTATTACCCCATTACTATTATACTTATACCCCTTATTTATATTGTTGTGCCCCTATTACCGCCATATTGTTATTTCTGTGCCCCATAGAATCCCTCTATTGATATTTTTGTGGCTTTATATTATTATTGTTAGGTCGGCTGGATTATATTGTGACTCCTTAGACTCCTATATATAGAAAGGAGGTTTTGTCATTTGAATCATCAAAGAATTGTTCATTTATGTAATGTAAAGGAGGTTGGCCCCTTGAAGAGGCTGAATTCTAAGGCATTGATCTATCTTTTCTATCTTTTCTTGAGCTGGTTTCATAACATGAACCTTGGTGTAAACACAACACTTGCGCACTAACTAGTGTCACCTTCTTTAGTCGATTGTTTTTGGGTTAACCCTTGTCAGCTCAGTCAAGTAGAGTAAGGTGAGGGGGAAAACCTTAACAAGCACGTCAGAGATAAAATAAACTACTTCTCTGCTGGAAAAATCTCTTTTGCTCTCAATAAGTCAGGATCCCTCTTCTGCCTCTGAAATGAATAAGTGATATGCACAATAAACATGAAAATGAAATATATATATATATATATATATATATATATATATATATATATATATATATATATATATATATATCAAAATAAAAAATGAATAAGGTGAAAGAAGAGAAAGGCTTCCTGCGTAGGGATGTGCTGTAATTAACTCCACAGGGGTACTGACCAAGCTCACTGGAAGCAGAGCCATGCTTGTGTTCCTATGTAAGTCTATCAGGGTACTGTCCGAGCCTTCTGGCAGTGGAGCAACACCAGAGATGTAACTAAGACTCTAACAACTATACCTCTTGTGAAGCCATATACCCCTCAACCCCAATCGAAACAAATGTGTTTCCTTGGCATGGAATGTGTGTCAATTGACCAAGAGTATGGTAGATGCTACATCTTACATCAAGCTAGTGTGAAGCCAAGACAAGCTGAGGGCTGAACAATACTTCTAGAGGTGTTAGACTTGTTTTTCACGAAGAAGGTCCATTCAAAGAGCTAGTAGTTGCCAAGTTTTGTAGCAGATACAACCACCCTCCAAAATTTTTCCTTAGCCTGTTTTGGAGCCTCCCTGCCAACCTTACACAACACTTTGTCTTACTTCGTCAAGTACTCAAGATTCATGTGTTTTCCTCGCACAAAGGCAACCTGTCGATCATAGTTGATGCATTCCCCTCATAGGCTTCTCACCTGGACTTGGTCTAGCTACAAATTGAGCAACTTCCCCTTGAAAATTCCGCATTTCTGGACAGCAACCAGCCTTCTCTCTAGTAATTGCACAATCCTCTCTAATAGCCTATTGGGCTTCAGGATTGTGCAATCTGGCCAGCCACCACTCCTAGTAGGATTTGCACAAATTTTCCCAGGTGTAGGCTATTCATCCTAGGATTTGCGCAAATCTGGGCAACAGTCAACTGCTTTGCCCAGAAATTACACAAATCCCTTGGGTAGCCTATCCAACTCCTAGCCAGAAATGCACATTTTTCTCCAGCAGTCGAGCAGTCTCTTGCATGTGTAGCTGAGTTGAATGGTTCCCTCTAGGAATGAGAAAAATAGACTTGCATGCATGGGTTGCTTCTCCCAAGATAGCATGCAAAGGCATCCCTTGTTTCAGGGATCTATGTTTAGTAGTTTGAGGTTCATGCAAGGAGCAGTTCTAAAACCTCTCACCAAGTGTCGCTTCCCTAGGTTCATGTCATACACATCACGATCTCGATATTATCAAAAATCATCAACTGAACACTACAAAGCTCATTCCTCACATCAACCTTGTAGCTCTAACATACCACATCACATCTAGGAGCATTCGGCGCATTCAACTCAACTGTATTGGGGTAATCCCGCCTCCCATGCCTTGTGCTGCATTTCTGTCGCTTTTTGTGTTTTTGCTTGTGGGAGTACTATTTTCTTGATTTAGTTGAATGATTGTTGTTGTTTACATATATACTAACTTTTCCTAGCTCTATTTCAGTTTTCATTGCTATCTCACTATTGTCGCATGTATGAAACTATTTTGCACAGACATTCACCCAACCGGCAAACTGCCTCACCCACATGCATGCTAATATGTTTGCTGAATATTTCATTCATGTTTTGCATGCATTGTCAATCACTTCTACTATCACTTAGTTTCTTGATGCATTTATTGTCTTAGTTGCTTTCATTTTCCCGTTGGCGAGTCGGGCCAACCTTGGCCCGGACTCTGCCTTCACCAAGGCTGCATTGCGCAATATGGGGAAGGAAGGCTCACCTTCCTCTCCATATTTGTGCATTCCTACCCAGCACTAGCCTCCAGGACTATTTTTTGCATTTTTGGAGGATAGTGGTTGCTTGGTCCAAGAAATTGTGCAAATCTGTCCCTGGGCCAGTAGTCCTTCCCAGCTAGAATTGCGAATTACACAATCCCAACAGTCAGTAGCAAAACTAGACTGTGCATTGCACAATTCTAGCAGTCATCCAGTCTCCCAGCAGCTTAGACTGTGCCTTGAGTAGTCTTAGTAGTCGATCTCCTGACCTCCCCACCGAAATTGTGCAACCTTCATGATCATTTACCTAGGTATGTTGTAAGTCAGTTCTCATGTTCATTTTGGTTTTCGACTGACAGATTGCTTTCTATGAGTGTCGCCATGTCTCCAGGTATCGCAGGTGTTCATCTACCTCTTAGCAGTACAGGTACAATGGTTTCTAGGAGAGCAGAGATGAAGACACCATTCAGAGCACACTTAGGGATGCAGTCGATCAAGTGTCTATGAGCTTTCCTACTCAGGAAGACATCAAGTTTTTTGTAGACAAGGACATCAAGCAGTAGCATCACAACAAGCAGCATTATGAAAAACAACTAAAGGCGTCATACCAAATCCAATGAATGCAATGAATGCATCAAATGCAAGAGGAAGGTTGTTGACAACACAGAGGTGGAACAAAGTTGCATGATCAAGTAGATCTGCTAATAATGAAGGTAACTTTGGAGACTCGGGCTATGAGGTGACCATGCAACATGAAGATCACGTGAAGTTAGAAGATGGAAAAAAGAAGGAGTTGCATGTGCTGAAGCAACAACTTAGGAAGAACATGAAGGTGCACAAACAAATGAATGAGTTACAACAGGAGTAGGAATAATAGTGGGTGCAACATGCACTCATGGATGAAACTGTGCCCATACAAGCTAAGGATCCATCCCAGCAGCTGACACAGAGTAGACATGGTTAGAAGTGTTGTTGATCACATGCAAGGGATTCAACAACATGCATGTCATTGAGCACATGCATGCAATCCAACCCATTCAACACACTCACCAAGGTGAAGACAAGAAGCAAGTCTAACTGGGGCTAAACATGTACTTTGGTAAGTTGATGCGCAGGACCACTAGCACACACTTGAAGATCAGCACGAACACTATGCATCAATTTTTTCCAATTCAACCATACCTTAGAAGACCATGTGCATGTTAGCATACGAGTTGGATGAAGGGGCCAAACCAATGCACCGGTTGCAATAGAGGAACAATTTTCTTCAACAAGATTTCACCACGAGGTGCATGCACACCATCACGGATGACCAAGATTGGGATCAGCTCACCACCTTCACCATCACAAGCATGTCAAAGAGTTGGTCTCATCATAACAGACCGAGTGTCAGTGATGTATTGCAAGGCTTGCTCAAGCGATGTTGTCTCACATGAGTACATGTGCATTGTAATGTTGATTCATGTCAAGTGTAAGTCAAGTGTCAATGGTTGGATGTAATAGTCATAGAGTAGGTGAAGAGTCATGAGGGTAGTTGAACTGTCACAAAGGGGAATGTCAAGAGTCACACCACCCTTTTCTATAAATAGCCCCTCATAACTCATTGTATGGGATTTTGGTTAGCCAAGATTCTACTAAGACTATCTTGAATAAGACTTGGACATTATTATAACATGCCTTGGCTTCTCCACTACATGGAGCTAGTACATCTCTTTGGAGGAGCAGGAAGATGTGGCTGTAACGTTCCACTGTTGGGGCTAGTAGGTTTACATGGATTTGTATGATTGTGACTTACACTTATTTATATAATAAGAGCCAGCACATTTTCATGCATATGTTGTCATTATAGTTGGACTGGTCTGGTTGCTTTAATGATATATGTTGTTTAACTTACGTACTTGTGTATGAACTGATTCACATGCAATTATATGAATCTTGTTGTTAATGTGTTGCATATGTTGTTAATGCTATCACCATCTGTGTCGACTACTCTATCAGACATTAGACAGACCTTTCACTTGAACCTTTCCATAACAACTGTCGCACTTGTCTCAGATTGATTCGTGAGTGCTACACATGTTATCTTACCTGATGGGCTGCTCCACTGGAAGCTATGCATGTCCTTTGTGTTGTGAGTTCCTATACAAGTTGTGATTGATCTCTTTCAACCTGGAACTCACCTTCACCTCCTTCCCCCTTCGAAGTTTTGGAACCTCTCATACACCTTCCTCGATTCACTACATCAGTCACACCCTTGTTGCTGACAAAGTTATTCTACTTGCCTCTGTGCGACATCACAGTTAAGGCATTACCTTACGACCCATTTCTAGGACTCCTACACTAAACAGTCTGAGGTATAATTGGGATTCTTACGGGGGACATCCCCTTGACATGTTAGTGGGTCTAGCACTGTCAACACAACAATGAAGAATCTATGAGTTAGAACTTTGCTTCGTTTATGCAACAAGAATTCGAAATGTCCTTACTTGGTGAACTTACTTATTTTCTTGGTCTACAAGTACATCAAAAAAAAGATGGTATTTTTCTTTCACAAACTAAATATCTCAAGCAGATTTTGAAGAAGTATGGAATGGAAGATTCTAAACTAGTATGTACTCCAATGATAACAGGATGCAGTCTCAGTTCAAACGATGAATCACCTATAGTGAATCAACCAGCATACAAATATATGATTGGAAATATTCTCTATCTAACAGGGACCAAACCTGATATCATGCATGCAGTAGGAATTGTTGGAAGTTCCAAGAAAATCCAAAGGAATCACATCTTCAGGCTATAAAAAGAATATTCAAATATCTTCAAGGAACTCAAGACTTTGTTCTATGGTATCCTAAAGATACAAATCTTACTCTTCATGCATATACAGATGCAGATTGGGCAGGAAATTTTGATGATCGAAAAAGCACCAATGGAGGTGCATTCTATATGGGATCACAGTTAGTATCTTGGTTCAACAAGAAACAAAGTTTGATTGCCTTATCTACAGCTGAAGCGGAATATGTGGTTACTGCATCTTGCTACACACAACTACTCTGGATGATGCAAACATTGCAAGACATTCAAATCACATGTTCTCCACCCATCTCCATTTTATGTGATAATACAAGTGCCATCAGTATTTTGAAAAATCTAGTCATGCACTCCAAGACCAAGCACATACCTATTAAGTACCATTTTCTATGAGAATAAGTGCTTGAAAAAAAGGTTAAATTGGAGTATCTTCCCTCTTCCCCAAAGGTTAAAGTACTGATATATTTACCAAACTACTTCCCATAGAAACATTTGAATATCTCAGACAAAAGATAGGAGTAGTTTCTACATCATCCTATTGTTAAATCTAGTTCCTAGAAGAAGGTTCCTAAACATGGGTTTCATGAAGGATAATCGCGTATATACGTGACTTTCTGTGGTTGCAGGAACATATATATTTTTCTGATAGAAAAACAGTGACTTAGACTCTGTCATGGGTTATCAGTCTAATATTGATGATTACAGTATGCTGATATGCTATTTTCATTGATTTTTATCTGCTTGATGAAGATGCCTTGATGAATGATTTGTTGACAATGCACAGGTAGCATAGGTTCAGGGGGAGAATCAACCTTCACAAACATTCTACATTATTGGAATTATGGTTGCTAATTTTAGCTATGGTTTCAGATATTCATTATCACTTAGGTCATGTAAAGATCTAGGGTATAATATGTCTCCTTCTATCATAGTCTATTTTTTGAGTCCTATTGGACATATGATTTAATTTGTATCCCCACTATGTATGGGAAGGATGATGTAATAATTGTTATATTCCAGTCATGTATAAACAATTGGTATATCCCCACCTGGTTGGGTGGATGAGTCAAATTTGGTGTATCCCCATTTGGATGGGTGATTGATGTATGTATGAGTCATTGGTGATAGGAAGGTCATACTCACATTTTTGAGTTATAGATTCATGTTATTATTTTGAAAAATATCTTTGTAGACTCTGCATGTACTCAACAGGAGCATGGACAACATAGTGTATCTCGAAGGGGGAGAATATCTTGGTTCGCCCTTTTCCCTTGATGTCAAAGGGGGAGAGAGTATTTTGGTGCTGCTTGATATCTCTAAAAGGTTCAACAACTTGAAGTAATCAACACCCATGTGGTTTCCATCAAGTCCAAAGGGGGAGATTGCTGGAATTATGATACAAGTGTTGTCCTTGATGGAAAATCACTCACGGGTCAGTTCAGATTTGATTAAAGACAACTCACATTGTAACAGATCAATTCAGAGGTAACAGGGCATTGGTACGGAAGAACAGGAAGTTGGAAAAAAGGTCTACTGGTAAGAATCAAGAAGTTGAAGGAAAAGGATGTTCTAAGGTAGTTTAAGTTTTATATGTAGGATCACTTTGAAAAAGAAACGTATACACGTGGGTTAACCGAACAAAAAGAGTGTATACGTGTGAACACACTTTCAAAAGAGGAAAATCACGTATGGGTTGGAAAATCAAGGAAATTCAAGATTAAAGAATACCAGGGGTCAATACCATGGTAGTAGCCCAAAATATTGAGTGGAGTAAAGACTATTTGATCCTGTCCAAGAATACCATAGGTTCTAAGTGTTGTTTTGGTCCGAGGTATTGAGGAAGACAAAAAACTATTTAAGGAGGAGAAGATCAAAGGGTCAAGTGTGCAAGTGAAAGGGTTTCTAAGGAATACTTCTATTTGAGGTATATTTTATGTTGCAAGGGCTATGATTTTGATATAATACGAAATATTGTGTGCACCTTGAATTCAATGCTGGATCAGGATCATGAGAGCTGAAATGACTTATCATTGAATGATCTTATATTAGTTAGGCTAGATCTTATTGCTTACACATGTTTTATTCTTTAAATATCATGATATGGGTATGTCAGAAATTTGGAAAAGCAGCAAAGTTGTAAGTTAGTATTTGTATACATATACGTTGGTTTTCCTTGGTGAAGGTGTGTATACAAACTGGTTCAAACCATCCAAGTAGCATATACAAAAGAAAATCATGTTATTCAGAAACGACTGATCTATTTGATCAGTGCTATTGGTTTACTGTTGTTTGTCAATGATTTCTTCTTAGACTTGAAAGTAGAACTGAATGCATAAGGATATTTAGTCTGATTGATTGATTAATTAACTGAGAAGGGCAATATTTGATGCAAAATCTCTAGATATTTGTAGTTTGATAGTAGATGTTCAGAATATTAGTGGTTGGTACAGATTTGATTTAAAAGTTTTATGTTTGTTGGTTTTAACCCCTATATAGAAATTACCTGCATATGAATTCTAAAACACAGAAAATAAACAATAGCCAGAGCATAACACATAAAACACATATACACATGTTTTTCCTTGGATCCCAAAACCGGGACTACCAGCTTGATTTTTCATCATGTTCCTTTCAATGTTATAATACATATATATACATGTTGAAGCATCCAATACCATGGACTGAAAACCATCGTGCCCAAAACCATGTACAAAAACCATGTACAAAAACCATGCACAAAACCATAGGTAGGTACGCCTAACCCAATATAGGGTCCAAAAAAATTTCCCCTAGCCAATGCCCTAGTCCTCATAGAGGGGAGCTGCTTGCCACCCTGAAACTCCCTAGATAGGGGGCGTTGCAGCCCCCCAGCTATGTAAGTGGCACAATGAAGGGGGGGCTTCACCCCCCTCTAACCCCCCAGTTAACTATATAGGCTAGTCATGGAAAGAATATAACACAACCCAACATTCTCCCACTTGTTGTTTTCTTTCCATAGGGGGCCATAGGAGAGCTTAGTCATTTATCTAGCCCTGCAACACCCATTGTTTTTCTACACCAAGGAAACTTCTTAGAGCTCACATATTTTGTCAATGCATCTGCAGTATTCTTCAAGGTGTCCACCTTTACCAGCAACACCTTTTTTCTTCTATCATATCCCTCACAAAGTGATACTGAATATCAATGCGTTTTGTCTTTGAATGATAAGAAAATTTCTTTTCCAAGAAAATTGCACTTTGGCTGTCACACTCTATCCTTATAGCTCCCTGTACTAACCCCATATTTGAACACAATCTCTACAACCAAACTGCTTCCTTGCTTGCATGAGTGGTTGCTATGTATTCTGCCTCTATAGTTGATAGTGCCACTACAGATTGTTCCTTACTCATCCAACTAACTGCACCTCCAAATAGGTTAAACACATACCCACTTGTAGATCTTCTTTGATCCAGATCTCCAACCCAGTCTGCATCAATAAAGCCATGAATATTCAACACTCTGTCCAATCCTGGTCTTAGTTGGTAGCACAATCCATAATCACTAGTGACACGCAAATACTTGAAAACCAGCTTCAATATTGTCCAATGCTCCTTCCCTGGTTTTGACTTAAACCTGCTTAATACTCCCACTGCATGTGCAATGTCTGGTCTAGTACAAACCATTGCATACATCAGGCTACCTATTGCACTTGCATGTGGAACACGGGACATGTCCTCTTCCTCTTCTTGTGTCTTGCAACACTGTTCAACAGATAAGTTTACACCTATAGGAATAGGAACCTTCACTGGTTTACTGTCCTGCATATTAAACCTCTGCAATATTGTCTCAACATAGTTCCTCTGGTTTAATAGAGCTTCCTCTTTGCCTGATCTCTTTTAATTTCCATGCCCAAAATATAGTTTGTAGCACCAAGATATTTCATGTCAAATTTGGAGGAAAATTGGGTCTTCAAATCCTGGATAATTTCTTTGTCATTCCCAACTAGAAACATGTCATCCACATACAAGACCAGATAAATAACATGGTCACCAATTAATTTAAAATACACACAGTGATATTCTTTGCTTCTGGTGAAGACAAGTCCCCGTATAAATCTATCAATTTTTCCACATCCTTGGTGACTGTTTTAGCCCATACAAAGACTTCTTTAACTTGCATACCAGTTCTTTCTTACCCTTCACCACAAATCCTTTAGGTTACTCCATGTAGATCTCCTCTTCCAAATCCTCATGGAGAAATGTTGTCTTCACATCCATCTGTTCTACCTCAAAATCAAAAGCCGAAGCAACAAATAAAAGTAATCTAATAGAAGATACCTTGGCAACAGGAGAAAAAATACCACCAAAATCAATTCCTGACACCTAGGAATAACCTTTTGCTACCAACTGAGCTTTGTATTTCTCCACCTTTCCTTTTGCATTTGTCATCTTCTTGAACACCCATTTTCTGCCAATAGGTTTCCTTCCAACCGGCAACTCCACCAGATCCCAAGCCTCATTTTTGTGCAAAGATGCCATTTCATCAACCATGGCCTCTTTTTGGAGTTTTCCATCCTCTGAATCTACTACTTCCTTCACAGTTCTGGGATCATCATCAGTAATGCATAAAGAAAAATTTGAATAGAAAGCAAATGGATTATACCTTTCTGGTTGCCTTCTTTCTCGAACTGATCTTCTCACAACCAGAGTTTGTGGCTCTTCATCTTCTGATTCCTCTTCTGCTGTAGTTTCTGATTCTTCCTCCTTTAGCTCAAACTCTATCTTCTGAAGTTTCTTTGATGGGACTTCATGTTTAATAACATTTATCACCTCTCTGAACACCACATCTCGGTTGTACACAACTTTCCTTGTTACTGGGCTCCAAAGCTTATAACCCTTTAAACCATCCTTATGCCTAATAAAGATGCTCTTTTCAGATTTAGTATCCACCTTTGTTCTTTTCTCCTTTGCAATGTGTACATATACATCAAATCCAGATACCCTAAGATGTGAAAGAGAGGGTTTCTTACCAGTCCATACCTCTTGTGGAGTCTTATCCTCCAACACTGATGAAAGTGATCTGTTTACCAGGTAACATGCAATCTCCACCGCCTCTGCCCAGAATTCCTGTCCTAACTCGGCACCACTGAGCATGCTTCTTGCCCTTCATCAACATCTTGTTCATTCTTTCTACAACTCCATTTTTCTCAAGTGTGTATGGAGTAGTCTTCTATCGTGTTATACCACACTTCTTACAGAATTCTTCAAATTCCTTGCTGCAAAACTCTCCACCGTTATCTGTATTTAGCACCTTTATCTTCTTCTCTATTTGGTTTTCCACTAGAGCCTTAAATTCTTTAAGCCTGTCAAAGACTTTAGATTTCTTCTTGAGGAAATATATCCATGTATTCCTTGAGAAGTCATCTATAAATGATACATAGTACACAAACTTACCCAGTGATGGAACCTTCACAGGTCCAAACACATCACTGTGCACAAGCTCTAATATTTGTTTTTCCCTCTTACCACCAAAGGGGAAACTCACCAGATTCTACTTCCCATATACACAATTTTCATAGAAATGAAAATCCAGAGAGCTATTAGTCATACCTTCTACAATACCTTTACCATGAAGTATTTGAAGGCCCTTCTATCCAATATGTCCAAGCCTTTGATGCCATAGCATGATATTTTCTCCAGAGACCACTAGATTTTCCGCTCCACTTTTAGGAACCACAAAACTGTTGCACCCATCAACAATAGTGCTACCTTGCAGCTTGTGCAAAGTTCCAATCTGAACTCCCCAAATCAATACCAGTGCTCCCCGAACCATCTTGTAGGTATCCTTCTTGAGCACTGTTTTTACACCTGCATCATCCAACTTTCTTACAAAAATCAGATTTTTGGCCACAGCAGGAATATGTAGAACACTCAGAAGTGTTCTAACCCTTCCAACTTGCAACTTCAACTTTACTTTTCTACGACCAATGAGTCTAGCCTTCTTTTCACCCCCCAAGAAGACATCACCGCCATCATACTTTTCATACACACAGAACCACTCTCTATGGGGAGTGAAGTGAAAGGATGCACCTGAGTCAATCAACCATGCCTCATGATCTACATGTGTACTTGAAGAAGCCAAGTACACATCCCCACCTTCATTTGAGGTAGCTTTCTCCTCTGTAGAAGGAGCATCATCAGATCCCTTTCCTTTGTCAGGAGATTTAGATTTATAGTCCCTTTTGTAGTGCCCTTCCTTTCCACATTTCCAGGACACCACCTTTACAGGTTTTCCTAGATATTTAGATCTCCCACTCGATGACTTATTTTTGTCTATGTTCTGGTACCGTCCTCGTACAGACAAGGCATCACCATTCTGTCTCTCCATATTTTTCCGTCTCATCTCCTACGTCAGCATTGATGAGACTATTTCATTAAACTACAAGGCAGTTGCATTGCTACCTATTGCAATAAGTAGACTATCCCAAAAATATGATAGAGAACACAACACACTGATGCACTTATCTTCATCTGAAATTTTAATATCAATAGATAATAACTGGCTTACCACAATATTAAATGCATTCAGATGCTCTGTCATCGAGTCTCCATCTTTCATCCTCATGTTATACAACTTTTTTTGTAGGAACATTTTATTCACCAAAGACTTAGCTTGGTAAAAAGTCCCTAACTTGTCCCACAAAACCTTCACCATAGCTTCGCCTGAAACATTCAGGATTATTGAATCTGAGACACACAATTGTATTGTTCTCTTTGACTTCTGATCCAATTTCTTCCATTCTTCATCATAAACTCCCGTTGGTTTAGTACCTGGATATACCGCGATCCACTAATCTTTATCCACCAACAAATCCTCCATCTTAAGTTTCCACAACCCAAAACTCTGACCATTAAATTTCTCGATCTTTATATTTCCACTGCTCGCCATCTTCTTTCACCACCAGAACAGATCCCGCAGATCTCCCACTAAACATGGTCTACCACAGGCCCAAGCAAAACCCCTTAGCAACAAAGGCATCCCCTTGAAGCCAAAACAACTCTAATACCAATTCTAGGTTTTTAACCTCGTACATGAATTACCTGCATACGAATTCTAAAACACATAGAATAAACAATAGTGATAACATAACACATAAAACACATATACACAAAATTTTTCCCCTAGATCCCAAAACCGGGACTACTATCTTTATTTTTCATTATGTTCCTTTCAATGTTACAATACATATATACATGCTAAAGCATCCAATACCATGGACCAAAAACCATTGCGCCCAAAACAATGTGCGAAAACCATGCACAAAACCATAGGTAGGTACGCCCAACCTAATATAGGGTGCAAAACTTTTTTCCCCAAGGCATTGCCTCCGACCCTATACTGGGGGGATAACTCGCCACCCTCAAACCCTGTGAATAGGGGGGGCTGCCACCCCCCTTGTGACCCCGCTACTATGTAATTGGTGCAACGAAGGGGGGGCTCCTCCCCCCCTTTAATCCCCTGGTTAACTACATAGGCTAGTTGTGGAAAGAATATAACACAACACAACAATGTTTCAGTAGTTTTGGAGGTATACGCAAGTTTGGGTAAAGGAAGTAGCATATACATGAGGGTTGGGTTCATTAAAGTAGCATATGTATTCTGATGTATGATTCTTGAAGTTGCAACTATTTTTGAATGATGATGTAGGTTTCTGGGTTTAGCATAATGTTTTGGTGACAATGATCTAACTATTCAGATTGACTGATTGTTGGTTGATGTAGATATTATTATAGAGTTTGAGCTTTAAAGTTTCTGATGGATCCAATGTGAAAATTTGATGAAATGAGGCCTTCATATTGTGTTGTTGTGTACTAGGAGCATCCAATCTGAAAATTTATGAAATGTGGTCCTTGGAGGAAGAGAGAATGTCGTAGCCTTCTGTAGGTCAACACCTACGTACTAGTAAGAATGTCAGCTAGGACAAGATCTAGGGGGTTGTAGCTCCCTTCAAGTAGAAGTTGGAGAACAAAAGAAGGTTGTAGCCTTTAGCAGGTGGGTGCCTGTGTACTGGTATGAATCTACACTAGTACAAGATTGTAAACAAATTTTCTTTATATTAAAAAGAAGGCAGAGATGAAAACGACAGGTGGTTTTTCTCTCGCATTGGGTTTCCACCTAAAATATTGGTGTTCCTATGTATTTCTTGTGTGTGATAGTTTATTATGTTATTACTACACATAGTTACTATACAATAAGACATTGATGCTCTGATTAAAGATCAACACATGATGAATTAACTAAATCATAAGTTCTCTGGGTATACACTGGTTTCCTTAATCACAGTTGCGTGCACACGTAAGTTCACTTCACTGAAGTAGCATATATAAATCTAATTGGGAAATGAAAAATTATTGAATTGTAAATATTGACTCACACCCCGTCTAATTATTATTTACAACACTCTTTGGCTTGATGCGTAAGTATACATGCTCCCCAACCCAAAACTCCTTGAATTCTCTATGTTCATCCACATAACTCTTCTACATGTCTTGTGTTGCCTTTAATGTCCTTTTATTAACCTACATCTCCTACTCCATCTCTTCCAACATATTGGGTCCAATCAACACCTTGCTCACTAGATAACTCTAGATCATAGAAGTATTACAAATCCACTTGTAGAGAGCCTCAAATGGACTCATCTTCAAGGATTCTTGATACCCATTATTCTAAGAAAAATCTACCGGTGGAATATACTCCTCTGAATGCCTCTATTGATGCATGACATACATCCTCAACATATCCTCTAGGATCCTTTTAACCCTCTCCGTCTGTCCATCTTTCCACGGATGATAAGTTGTACTAAAGGCTAACTTTGTTCCCAAGGCTACAAAAACCTCTTTCAAAAACTTGGTAGTAAACTAAACATCTTTGTTTGACATAATATTCTTGGGAACTCCATGTAACCTCACTATATACTTGATGAAATCTTGAGCCACTTCACTAGATGAATTTCTATACTTCACTGCAATGAAGTGAGCTACCTTACTCAACTTGTCAATCGCAACCATGGAGTCATGATGCCTCAATGTCTTAGGAAACCCTATAATCAAGTCCATGGAAATGACCTCCCATTTCCATTCTGGAATTAGAATCGGCTGTAATAAACCAACTGGATGATTGCATTCAACTTTCAATGTTGACAATCCAAGCACTTAGTAACAAACTTAGCCATCTCGTTTTTCAAATTCAGATAATAGTAGAACTTATTAACAACTGTCAAACTCTTCTGATGCCTGGGGTGGCCTGAATATGGCTTGACATGAAACTCTCTCAAAGTAAGCTTATTCAACTCACCATTATATGGAAAATAAATGTTTATCCTGAATCTAACCAAGCCATTTTCTATGAGGCAATACTCCTCATCTTGATCACCCTTACCCTACTATTTCAATCTCTACTTCAGTTACTAATACTTATAATGATGTTTCCCTACTTGTAAGATACACTCTTATAAATCTGTCCCATAAGATATCACAATTGAAATATCATTCACCTGCACTCCCCTATTGAAAGCATCTGCAACCCAATTCTCTTTTCATTTTATGTACTTGATCTCAAAATCAAACTCGCTGAGAGTAGCCAACCATCTAACTTTCCCTACATTCATATTGGGTTGGTCAAACAAATACCTCAATCCATTGTGATAACTCATCAAGATGAAGCTCCCGTAAAGGATATAATGTCTCCACATCTTCAATGCATGAATGATAACTTCCAACTCAAGTTCATGAGTCACATAATTTGGATCGTGCTCATTCAACTACCTTGATTCATAGAAAACCACTTGTCCTTCCTGTTTGAAGACTCCACCAAGTCCTTCCTTACATGCATCTATTCAAACCAAAAAATCCTTTTTAGGATCTGTAATATTCAAAATCAGAGCATTGGTAAGAAAGTGCTTCAGCTGATCAAAGATCAATGGACCCTTAGTGGTCCATTCAAACTTATTTCCTTTTCTCTGCAAAGATGTGATAGGATATCCAATCTTAGAGAAATTCCAGATGAACCTCCTATAATAACTTTCTACTCCCATGAATAATATGAACGTATCCAAATTCTTCAAAGTTGGCCACACCGCCTTAATCATTTTTGGATCCGCTACTATCCCTTCCTTAGAAGCAACATGTCCCAACTAAAGAATATTTTACTAAAAGAAGTTATAGTTACTAAGCTTGGCATACAACTAATTGTCTCTCAACAATATCAATTCTATTGCTAGGTGCTCTACATGATCCTCCTCATTCTTTGAATATACCAATATATCATCAACAAATACTATCACAAACTTATCCAGGTAAGGGAACAAAACATTGTTCATCAAATACATGAAGGTGGTTTGAGCATTGGTAAGACCAAAAGGAACCACCATGAACTCATAGTGCCCATATCTTGTACAAAATGTAGTCTTCTAGATGTCTTATCTTTTGATGTGCACCTGATGGTATCCTTATCTTAAATCAATCTTTGAAAATATCATTGCTCCGTTTAGATGATGAAATAAATCATTGATCTGAGGAAATGGGTTCCTATTCTTAATAATCACCTTGTTTAGTTGCCTATAATTAATGCACAATTTGATAGTTTTGTCCTTCTTCTTTACAAACAACATTGGTGCAACCCAAGGCAGCACACTTGGCCTAATGTATCCCTTATCAAGCATCTCTTTAAGCTACAACTTTAATTCCACCAACTCCAGAGTGCTCATCCTGTATGGTGCCTTAGATGCTAGTGCTACTCCTGGTACCAACTCAATAAATAAATCCACCTCTCTATGCGGAGGAAACTCTGAATCTATGCAAGAAACACATCTTGAAACTGCTGTAAGAAAGGATACCTCCTCAGGACTTCATCATCCTCAACATCCTTCCCTTTGTCATTGGAAACATGAATTACAAAAAATACACACCCTTTCATGAAATTGCACTTAGCTTGCATAGTTGTAACCATTCTCACTGATGTATGCTTCTTCTTCCCTAGAATATTCTCTTTTCTCCCTCATCATCCAGGCACTCAATGGAATTATCATAACAATTGACATTTGTCCTATGAGTAAATAGCTAATCCATGCCCAAAATCATGCTATATGAACCCAAAGGAAGCACATTTAGGTGTGTTGTTGTAGGCATGCCATTAGGCTCAAATGCATAAGATCTCACCCAATGATTGACTCTTCTCTCTGTCCCTATAGCCAAATACACCAATGAAGATTCTGCATGGACTTTTTTACTCAAACAACACTGATCCACCAGTTTGGGGACTAACATAGCTACAATAAGATCCAATATGAAGAAAAATGGGAACAAATTGATCATGGAGCTTACCTTCCATCTCAATAGTAAATGTCTGATGGTTTGCCTTCATGTTATCAAGTGTTGCATAGATTTGGAGAATGCTCTAACCAACATACCCAATTTTTTGTGCCTCCTGAGCACTGTAGATCTATGGCCTCCCACCTTGGTATAATGGACAATACTTCTTGAGATGATATTTGTTACATGTCCAACACTTCAACAGTTCCTTTTTGTTGCCTTTATTCAGTTGTTCTTCAGGTTGAGACCCATGTCCTTTCTAAGCTACTATAAAATTCTTATGAGGTGCTAAATTTTTCTTGTCACTTGCATCCTGAGAACTTCCTCGCTTCTTGGGACATTTTTCTTTAGTCTTCTCATTACCTTTCAATCCAACCTTGAACTTAGGCTTGCACTTTGAATACTCATAACAATGCTTGAACTTCCTGATTCCTTCCTCCAATGACAAAGGCTCATCAAACTAAATCTGGTCTTTTAATGACAATGGTAATCCACTGATGAACCTTTCAATATTTTCTTTCTCATCCTTGAGATAGGGAATTGTTGTGGCCACAACCACCACCCTATTAAAACCTGCTTTGGCAGCAAATTTGAATGGGTCCCTAGAAGTTTGATCCTACACTTCTCTGAATGATATATTTTGTAACTCTGTGTCGAGTCAAAGCTTCAATTCTTAATGGTCAAGACCCCCTTTAATAGATCTCTGCTGCATGGTTCATTCACGACTTAGCCCAGCCCTTCATTCATTTCCTTCATTGGGACTTTTCAATTCCCATAAACCTTCATGGTGCTCTATGCTCACACATATAACCAACCCCCACTCTTTATTATGGTTGTATTTGGATTCAACCCACAAAACCTTCTATCGCACCTTTATTCCCATTATAAATCTTTATAATGGAAATGCTTCACAAAACATTCATAACATACCCTTTTTTGCTTATCGCAATCAACATTGACACACAATGTGTACCATGATACACCGGACCTGATGACATTGTTAACCATAATATATATATTTTCGGGTCTGGAGCCTTTCGCATATTGCAATCGGTGGGAGTCAAAGCTGAGCCATAAAGCCGATGCGATACAGCGGACCTGACAGGACTATCAAGTATAATACATACATTATCGGGTCTGCTTCCCCAATCGTATATTGCAATCGGCGGAACCCAAGGGTTATATATAAGGTGCACTATGATATACTAGACCCGCCAATAACTATGAATTCGGGTATATAGTATTTCAAGTCCAGCCTTATGGTTGGATGCAGGTTTTCCCGTGTATTCCCATGTTTTCGATAAAGTGTTGTGGTTTGGTATTTAAAAGTAAAAGCCCATAGGGCGGACCCGCTGGGACTATTAAGTGTAGCATATATATATTTCAGGTCCGGAGCCCATCGCATATCACAATCAGGCTTCGATGAAACCCAAGGTCCATTCACTCGCCATTGAAGCATTGTGATGCAATATGGTGGACCCGATGATAACTATAGGCCCGAGTGTATATTATTTGAAGTCTAGCCTTATGGATTGACTGTGGATTTCTTGTGTTTTCCTGTGTATTGCGATAAAAGGCTGTGGTCCGGGTTTTCAAGTGGAAATCCCATAAAGTGAATGGTTTTCTTTTGAAGCATTGATTAAGAAATCCTTGAGTAAAAATGAATATTATCGGCAAAGGAAATACGCGTCACAGCGGGCTCGGTGGTTTGATAATTATAGTTGCTATGCATTGCAAGATTAAATAACAACTGTGGCTAAATGAAAAGTTTGTTTATGATCATATTGTCATGTTGCATAATCATAAAACCAATGTTAATTATATCTATAGGCAAGGAGTGAAAGATGCATGAGTGGATCAGGAGAGTTCATACATGCAGATGTGTTCCGTTTAAAGGTTCGGCCTTAGGAATTCTCAGTTGGGTTTCCACACGTTGCCTGTGTATTATGAAAGTGAAATTGTCCCAGGTTTCATCATGAAGAGATGACACATAGTCATCATCTTCTAATCAACATCCATTCATTTCCCCAGGAAATGAAGTGCTCGGGAAGATATACCTTCAATGTGTCAGTGGTTACACCAGTTGTTCTATGTCTGTGTATTTTGATTTGTATATTGAAAAGAGAAGGGAGGTGAAAAGTTAAAGGGAGACCAAGGGTCATCTCTGTCGGCATAATTATTACCTCCGGAGATGAGAGGGAGGCTTTTTGTTTAGAGAACAACTTTGATTTATTGTGAATAAAGAAGACTGTTTAGTCGAGAAAGAGCCTTTTTCAGATTCATTTGCCTCTCCTTTCATGTGTTTAGAATCAGGATGTTGTTGCTGGCATAAATATAAATGTGATTTTTTTTTGCATATTGATAACAGAAAGTTCGTGACTAGTATTGGTTATTCAAATATGATTTGTTACCATGGTTAATTCATGAGCGATTGCTGATTCGAGACCTTGTTAAACATCAGTTGCAAGCTTTATTTGTATGGAAAGGAATGTGTATTCCTGTATACGTAATTAGATTGCAATTAAGATTTAATACAACCTTGTTCATCTATGAACCAATGATTGATTCATTTGGACTTGGAATCTATATATGATGTTTAATCTCTTTTGTTATGCTCCTGCAGGATAGATTAGAATAGTTAGGATTAGCATAAGTAGTTAAAATTAGTGTAGATAGGATTTGATACTTATAGGTTAGTTGTCTCTCTTGATTTAATTGAAGTCTTCCTCCAAGAAGCAATCTTTCAACACATCTAACAATTTACAGAGTCCTTTAAAACTCGTTGGAACTAGCCATTCCAAACAAAAGTAGATCTAATTGGGGTCTGAAATTGGATTAGTTCCCCTTGTTGGCATAGTGAAAACTTGCCTTGTCAACAAATTGGTGCTAGAAGGAGGGCTTGAACCACTGTCCACAACTTTTTATGATTTCATCTATAAATGTCATGGATTCGAAAAGATTAATGCATGTATCATAAAGGTCAAAAAGATACTTCCTCCCATTTAGAAAAGCCTCATTTTGAAGAAGAGACACTGTGGGAGTATCCTATCACTTAGGAACAAGCAGTCATAGTACATACTTGAGCTTACGCTCGTTCCCTCTCTCAGCTCCCCATCTTTCACTCTTTACCTCCGACAACTAAAAGAAAGCGAAGGATATGTTCCATAAACAAAGAGACCTCTGTAGCCCCATCTCTTGAAGATATTGTACTAGATTCCTTGCAAAGTATTGACACTCCTTGGGAAGAAATTCCTAAGGATCCACTCTCTGAAGGTAATCCTTGGCCTGATTTGGGAAGTCCTAATAAAGAACACCTCAAAGAAACCTTCAACCAGAACCTCCTTATCCATAATATGTCTAATGTTCCTATTCTAGGTGGGAATCAGCTTCAACCGGGTGGGAACCAACTCCTACCTCCTCCGAGAGCACTCCTTCCCTGTCTCGCTCAGGATGCCATAGTGGTACTTGGGTAGCAGCATCCCTTACCGAAGAATGCAGAAAGAGTATTGCCTAAATTCAACCTTGAGAGGGGAGACACCGCTGATAACCATATTCACTCTTTCTTCCTAGTCATGCGCATGTTGGGGGTAGCCTATGAAGATATATTATGTTGCCTGTTCCCTTTTACTCTGATTGGTGTGGCTTCCACATGGTACTTTAGCTTGAGAACATGATTGATCACCTCGTGAGCTACCTTTCAATAGGCCTTTTTAGACAAGTATGGTGATGACAAAACACTTGCGACCTTAGTTTTAGAACTATCCCATTTGAAAATGGAAACCAAAGGAAAGGTCAAGGATTTTAACATCCGGTTCAACACTTTGTTCAATAGAATCTTGGCTAATGCTAGACCTACTAAGGAGGTGCTCATGGAATTCTACATCACTGCTCTCCCTATCCTTACCGCGATGTGGGTCAAAAGGAGTAGCGCACAAACCTTACAGGGTGTTATCAATGAATCAGTACAAGTCAAGAATGAAATGATCAGTCTCATAGCATGTCATCATACAGCCGGAGAAAAGAAAGCGTCTCAAGCATCCAAGAAGAATAATGGCAGTGATAACAAAGGGGATGAAATCAAAGAAAAGGATACCATAGATGTGGAAGGTTTGCATCAGATCATTAAGAATTTGAAAAACACAGTAATCGATATGAAAAGGAATTCCGGAGAGAGTACAAGCAAGAATGGAGGAGATTATAACAATAGAAAATCTTACAAACCTTTCTATTGTAAGAATATAGAAGGTGGTCAGGGTCAACTTGCACTGCTTGCTCCACCCAATGAAGGTAATTTAAATATGGAAGAGTTGGCTCTTATCAGATTGCTCCTTAACAACGAAGAACCTATAGTGGAGCTGGAGCCAAAACAAGAAAATGAGGAAGAATACCAAGTAGAAGAGCCCTTGGATGAAGAATCTCAAATCAATGTACTGTGGGATTTCTATACAAATGAGAATGATGACGGTGAAGGAGATAGTACGACAGAAATCCAAACTAATTAAATCCACACACAAAGTAAGGGGCCACTTGTGGGTGTGATGAAGCCTGTAGGCCAGACAAAGATAGATGTTTGCCCTTTGAAGCCATCCGCTCCCAAAGTTCTTGTTGAGAAGGGTAGACCTAGTGGTGAGTCCAAGATTATTCCAGTTGTGAACTATCCACAAAAAGATAATACATCTCCGACTACAACGAAGGCAACTCAAAATGGTAAACTCCCACCTAAGAATGGAAAAACATGTATGTTTACTCTACCCTACCCTATTCATAACATTGATTACAATATTATGGATGATCTCAAGAAATCTCGAGCTAATATCACATACTTCTATTTGTTAAAATTAATGCATCAAAGAGATTTTCTCTTGAAAGCTATGAATGAACAAAATTGCAAATCTCCCACCAATCCAAGTAGTCAAACCAAAACTTCGGTGTCCAGACCCGTTAGTACGGCTAGTACATCTCAAAGGCCACCAGCCATGGAAGCCACTCTGTCAAAAGTAAATTGAACGCCCCAAGATGTCAGTGCAGCCATGATAGGAAGGAAATCAAAATCCATGACTCCATCTTTCCTTATCACATTTGAAATCTTCAACATGAACATACACAATTTCTTGGTATATTTCGATGCCTCATCCACTATTATGCCTTACGCTATTGCTAAAATACTTCACATGATACCCGAGAAAACTAAAACTTGAATTATGAAATTGGACATAACGAATGTGAAAGTAATTGGGGAATTGAAAGATGTGTTGGTTTGGATGGCTACCAAACCACAGTACACACAAGTCATTGACATAGTGGTAGTCAACATACCCGAGGCTTATCGAATGCTGCTTAGTAGGGACTGGTCAATAAAACTGAATGGATATTTCTCAACTGATTGGTCCCATCTCTTGCTGCCTCAAAAGGGGAAGGGTGATATGCTGAGAGTTGATCAAGAAAGATACATGAAGTATGTGGTGACAGAATTAAATGGCCCCAATGAACCTATAATGTTTACCAACTCTATCCTTGGGAATTATAGTTTCAATGTTTGTGCCACAGAAACCTGTTTTGGAGAATTCCATGTAGAGACAGTTGAAGAAACTATGACAAACACACAGTTGGAAGCTCTCCCCTGCAATCCAACTGATGAATTATCCTGTATTATAGTAGATGATAGGACTAATTTCGTAGAAAGCAGTTCAATTGATGTAACATTAGATTCTATATTTTGGACACTCTATTTTGATGGCTCTAACTACCTTGAAGGTGTAGGTGTTGGGAGCATTCTCATTGACCTACAAGGGAACCAACATCTGATGGCCAATCGGTTGGATTTCGCATGCACCAACAACATGGTAGAATATGAAGGCTTGCTGCAGGGCCTAAGAAAAGCCATTGATAAGAAGGTAAAAAATCTTTAAGTTTTTGGTGACTCACAGATAATTGTGGACCAAGTAAGGAAAAGGATGCACTGCAATTCGCCACACCTAATAAGGTACCAACATGAGGTATGGAGCTTAATTGACAGTTTTTATTCTTTTAATACCACATACATACCTCAAGGACAAAACGAAGATGTTGATCTGATGGCTGGTATGGTTGAAAAGATTTTTCCTGATTTTAGATTAAAGAAGAATAAATGTTATGTTGAATTGATTTTTAGACCATCCGTGCTTGATAACATCTCAAATTGGCAGGTATTCAAAGATGAAGAGCAAATCCTTGAGTTCTTGCACTGCGAGAATACATTTAAGAATGCAGTCATTGATGAAAAGGAGCATGACAGGCTTATGAATGAGTGGGAAGATGAGGAAAAGGATCAGTCCAATATGATTCCCAAGTCAGTTGTCAAGATGGAGCACTTGTATGACCTGCATGGTAAATTCAAGAAGCTGACTAACGAAAAGACAAATAGCTCATCCATGAAGTATGAATCGGTTAACCTTGGAAAAAATGAAGGCCCAAAAATGTCAATTTGGGCTTGGGGTGCTCTCCACAAGAGAAGGCTGCATTTGTTAAGCTGTTTAAAGAGTACAAGGACATCTTTTCATGGACATATGGTGACCTAAAAACCTTTGATAACAACACTATGCAACATGTAATTCCTCTAGAAAAGGAGGCTAAGCCCTACCAACAAAAGCTTCGCAAGATGCACCCCAGCCTAGAACTGTTGGTGAAGAAAGAATTAAACAAAACGCTGGATGCTAAAATCATTTTTCCTGTCAGATACACCCGTTGGGTAGCCAATCTCATGCCAGTAAGAAAGAAAAATGGAGACATCAGGCTATGTATCGATTTCAGAAACCTGAACAAAGCATCACAAAAGGATAACTATCCTATCCCTTCTATGGAACACATTCTTCAGTGTGTTTCTGGGTCTAAAATGTTGTCCCTATTATATGGGGTTTCAGGATATAACCAAGTGTTGGTGTCTAATGGGGATCAACTTAAGACAGCAACACTAAATGGGGCACTTACGCATATCGTAAAATGATTTTTGGACTTATTAATGCAGGCACCACATTCCAGAGAGCTATGGACATAACTTTTCGAGGGTTGATTAATAGATCAGTAGTGGTTTACATGGATGACATCACGGTGTATTTGTTATGAAACCAGCTCAAGAAAAGATAGAAAAGATAGATCAATGCTTTAGAATTTAGCCTCTTCGAGGGGGAAACCTCCTTTACATTACATAAATGAACAATTCTTGGATGATACAAATGAAAAGACCTCCTTTCTATATAGAGGAGTCTAAGGGTTCATAACATAATCAGAGCCGACATAACACTAATAATGTAAGGGTACAATAATAACAATAGTAGGCTTTTATGGGACACAATAGTAACAATATGGGCACTACATGGGTACATCAATATAATAGGTGGGTTATACTAATAACAATAAGGGGCTACACTAGTAGTATAGGGGCCTAACATGCCCCTCTCCTTCAAAAAGCGTTGTCCTCAACGCTTGAGTAGTTCTTGATGCTTCTGTATAAAATTCTTGTCCTCCCATGTGGAATATTCAGCGGGTAAGTTCTTCCACTTGACGAGATACTCTGAAATTGATCGATTTCGTAGCTGTCGGGTTCTTGTTTCTGTGACTGCTCCATGTTCCAATATGCTTTTTCCTTCATCTTCAAATTTTGGCAATATTGTTTGAATTTGGATCTTTTGCAACTTTTGAATAAGTGGCCATACTTCTTCATCCTTCTTCCATTCATCCCTTGCTTCGTTTATCCAATCTGTTTGGATAATATAAATAGCACAAAACAATGCTTCCACATCCTCATCCTTGAAGAGTCTTCCCATTCGGTAAGGTCGCCATTTTTTAAGTGCATGTAGTATTGCCAACATTTCCTTCTCATAAATAGCTTGCTTGAGATGTAGCAGTAAAAATACCCAATCACCTACATCAAAACATTTTTCACTACGGTGTTGATCTACCTGTTGTTTCGTTTGATTTTGCACCGAAGTGGCGTTATCCTTTAAAAGTTTGAGAACTTGTTGTTGATGCTCGATGTGATCTTTCACTGCTTGAACCTTTTTCTTCTTGATATGTCCTTCTATCTCTAGAGTCTGAGGAGTGGTAATTTCTTCCAATCGTTTACAAGATATGGTCAGATTCATTTCTTGATGCTCGATGTGATCTTTCACTTCTTGAACATTTTTCTTCTTGATATGTCCTTCTATCTTGATAGTTTGAGGAGTGGTAATTTCGAACAATGAATTACAAGATATGGTTGGATTCATTTCTTCTTTCTCGATGTGATCTTTCACTTCTTGCACCTTTTTCTTCTTGATATGTCCTTCTATCTTGAGAGTTTGAGGAGTGGTAATTCTTGCCAATGCTTTACAAGATATGGTCCGATTCATTTCTTCTTTCTCTGGGGTGGGGTCCTGGTGTATATCTTCTTCTTTTGATGTTTCTTGATCCTTTTCTTCCTCCTCTTCATATTCTATGTAAAATAATTTCTTCTCAGCACACTTATGACCTTTAGTGCATTTGCTATCACAATTGTAACAAAGCCCTTTTTCTCTTTTTTCTTCCAATTGTTGTGGTGTAATCCTTGTAGGTTGTGGAAGGCTAGGAGAAAAAACACTTCCATATTTATAGTTGTGAGGGGTACGCTTCCTGGTTTCCATAATTTTTCTTTCCACTATGTCACAAAGCCCTTTTACTCTTTCCAATTGTTGTGGTGTTGCTCTAAAGAAGGTGTTGCTCTTTGTATCCTCATAATGTGTTATCATTTCCTCCGTGAAAATTGACCACGTAACAAGTTGTTTACGAGATCAAAGCCCTTCGTACCATAAAAATTGATCTGGTTTTAAATATGAAGATGCAATACATACCTTTTGTAACAGTTTTACACCATGTAGATGAAAATATTGCTCCATCTGAAGTATCCAATTTATCGGATCCTTGCCATCAAACTTCCTCATCTTCCTTTTTCTTGATTTTAGGAGCTCGAACTTGAAATGACTGTAACTCTGTACTTTCGGATCTTTAAGTTCTGAAATTGTGATCTATAGTAGCCGTCTGTTTCCTCTTTCCAATTCCACTAGTCTGATCCAAATTGGATTCTCTAAGGGAGAGTTATGCACAATCTCCCAAGATGACCTGATTATAGACCTTTCCAGAAGAGCGAACTTGTATGAAGTGCCACGTGTCATTGTTTTGACCTTTGGATCTGAAAAATGCATACAAAAAACTACAGTCCGTCCTCTTTTTTTACCCTCTTATGAAAGTTCAATCTGATCCCCAGAGAGAAAGTTATGACGATTTTCCCCAGGTCACCTGTTTAGAATGTAATTCAGGAGTCTGCAAAAAGGCCAACTTCCTCAGATCATATGTCCGCAAATATAGTGCGAAAAGATCTGAAATTCGGACTTGAGGTTAAGCACGGTTTCTTCTCAAATGGGTTTTTTTTGCAACTTCTGAAACATCACAGAAAAAAAGTTATAGTGAAAATTCCACGATGACCTGTTTGGAGCAGCGAAACCCTAGAATCCAAAGCTTTGATACCAAATGTTATGAAACCAGCTCAAGAAAAGATAGAAAAGATAGATCAACGCCTTAGAATTTAGCCTCTTCAAGGGGGAAACCTCCTTTACATTACATAAATGAACAATTCTTGGATGATACAAATGAAAAGACCTCATTTCTATATAGAGGAGTCTAAGGGGTCATAACATAATCAGAACCGACATAACAATAATAATGTAAGGGCACAATAATAACAATAGTAGGCTTTTATGGGGCACAATAGTAACAATATGGGCACTACATGGGTACATCAATATAATAAGTGGGTTATCCTAATAACAATAAGGGGTTAAACTAGTAGTATAGGGGCCTAATAGTATTCATATCACAAAAGGGATCATATTTATCGCCTGAAACAGATTTTTGAAAGATGTCGAAGATACGGAATATTGTTGAATCCCAAGAAGAGAATCTTCGCAATTACAAAATGGAAACTACTGGGTCATATCCTCTATAAAGAAGGGATTTTTATTGATCCTGAAAGAATAGAGACCATCATGAGAATACAACCCCTTGCAAATAAAAAGGTAATGCAATATTTCTTTGGGAAGATCAATTTCGTTAGGAAATTTGTCTAAGGTTTCATAGAAGTAGTGCATCCCATGCAGCTAATGATGAAGAAAGACGTTGTGTATATATGGAGTGATGAAGCTAAGAAATCATTTCAACGAATTAAGGAGGCCATCGCAGAAGCTCCTATGTTGGTCAGCCCCAATTTCGACAAGGAATTCTTATTGTACACTTTCACCTTTGATGTTTCATATGCTGCAATCCTCACCCAAAAAAATTATGATGGCAATGAAGTCCCTATCTCTTATATGAGCTCTAATATTTAGGAAGCAGAACTAAACTACCCAGACGTGGAGAAACAAGGCTTTGTGGTTTTTAAAGCCGTAAAACACTTCCACCCTTATTTATTAAAGTCCAGGACTAAAGTAATTGTTCCTCATCTTGCCGTAAGAGCCCTCTTTGTGTAGAAAGAAATGGGTGAATGGAGAGAGAATTAGATAACTGCACTTCAAGAATTTGACCTCAAGATTAAGCGGGAGAAGATGGTTCGAGGGAAGGGATTATGTAGGCTAGCAACAGAAGCCTTGGCAGATAAAGAAGGGGCATCCGAGGAACTAGAAGTGCAGAGCATGCAAAATGAATAAGTATAATTAAGGGAGTAACCCCTGTGGATTAATGAGCTGTTGATGTATGAGCGCAAAATGTTAGAAGCCCTTTTGGATCCTGAATCATGGTATTATGACATACACTTTTATCTAACATGGGGAGCATGTCCTGAACACATGGATGCATCACGAAGGAGAGTGCTTAGATTGAAATCTAATCAGTATCACTTGGCCAATGACACATTATATAGAAAAAATTATGATGGAATCTGGCTGAGGTGTTTGGAAAAGGATGATGCTAATAATTCTTGAAGGAAATGCATGACGGCCCAGCAGGTGGTCACCACGGTGGAGAGACCACTACTCACAAAATATTAAGAGCTGGATATTATTGGCCCACAGTGTTCAGAGACTCGCATGCCTACGCTTGGAAATGCAAGGTATGTCAAATTGCTGTAGGATGAGAAAGAAAGCCAGTCGTTCCCCTTAGGCCCGTTATGATTTATCACCCGTTCCAGCAATGGGGCCTAGATGTCATAGGTGAGATCACTCCGAACTCTTCATTAAAACATAAGTATATACTCATGGCAACCGACTACTTCACCAGATGGACCGAATCCAATCCCGCTTCGAAAGGTAAAAGAAGAAAAGGTAATATCATTTATTGAGAAATTCATTATCAATAGGTTTGGCATCCCTGATGCTCTCATATTTGACAATGCTTCTTACTTTTCATCACTGAAATTGACTGAGTTTTCTATTGATAAATCAATTCACATAAGGTATGCATCAAACTATTACCCCCAGGGAAATGGAGTTGCAGAGTCCTCAAATAAAAACCTCATCCGCGTAATCCATAAATTTGTCATCGACAACTAGAGGGATTGGCACAATGATCTAACAAATGCCCTTTGGGATGATAGAGTCACCCCAAAAGTGGCATTAGGAAACTCCCCATACTTCCTCATCTATGGACAGGAAGTCGTCTTGCCTCCTAACATTACCCTTCCCTCCTTACAACTCTCCCAAGCTTCAAGAGGGACCCCTTCAGCCTTACTTCAAGAAAGGATCAACCAACTGGTGAGGTTGGAGGAATTGAGAGATAAAGCTAGAAATAAATTCAGAAATCACCAAATGATTGTGAAGAGATGGTTTGATCACCATCTAGCAGGAGATAAATATTACCAAGTAGGAGAGCTAGTCCTGAAATGGGACAATTTGAATGAGCCAAAAGGTAAACACATGAAATTCCAACACTTATGGCTGGGCCCATTCCAAATTGAGGAGAAAATTGGTCAGGGGACTTACAGATTGAAAACTTTACAGGGAGACACTGAAAAACTCCTTGTTAATGGCCAACATCTTAAGAGATACTTCCAATAACCACCACATGGTGGTTACTTCCTGAGTAGGTTAGGATTCATTTTTATTTTTCTGTTAGCTTAGTTATCTTTTCATCCCTTCCATTCTTGTTATTTCCACAGAGTTTACTTTCCTTTGAATTTCAGTTCTTTTCAGCCAACAGATTTCGGTCCTCCACTCTCGTTTTCACTTCTATAACTTTCTTCAGACTACCATCATTCATCACCTTTAGCTTTGGCCTCCCTCATTAACCTGCTGATGAGTATGTCGGTCCTAAATTCATCATTGCCTTGCAAATCAAACAAACTTTCAATGAGCCTACGAGAACTTGAAAATCAGCTGTGGAATTCAAATTGAAGCCACTCATTTAGCATCTGTTGGGAACTAGGTAAGGTTTGTTGATAACCTGGATACTTGGAGCATGTAAGGGCATCTTTATAAAACGAAAAAATGTATAACCACGACTGGACAAGCATGGCAGAACACTGCATTTTTAAAATATCCCGCTCAGACCTAGCCTATACTTGCCTGTAAGGTTTGCAGTTATTCTCCATTGGTCCCATCCACCACACTAAGTTTTCTAATACGTGTCATCTACAAGTAAACCTCCTTTCATGGGATGAGCTCACCATCATATACCCTCTGGCAAATCCAATTGTGCTCTAGTCCTTGTGCCTAAAACTGGAAGGACTTATGTAAAAGAAATGAAATTTTGAGTCCTTGTGCCAATCTAGAAGGACAGGTTGTTTGGGAAGCTGGTTAGAGTAGGGACTGTTGCTGGGCTCAGAGTACCAGTTGACACAGCAAGCCCAACCTTGCTTAAGTGGTTTAAAAATATGGCATGATCCATGATTGCACCCCATTCAATCATACAAAAATATAGCACTGAAATTCTTACATAAAGTGCAGATAAACATATCTACATCAAGTTTGATGATGCAATAAAGAGCTGAGGTACACACCTAAATAGGAATTGGCAGACCAGTGATGGCCCTGAAAGGATTTTGAAAGTAGAAAATAGGTAAAGGAAGGTCAATAAATCCCATAATACTACAATTAGAGAATCCCTGTCAAAACCCTATCAGTAAGTTGAAGCTATTTGTCTTTATCCCACCTAAAGCAATTAATGTTGAAGTGGTACACATGCTTGTCCATCTGTACAGTTTTCATTTCAAGTTTATCTTAACACCTCGATGTTCTATTGATCCAAGGTTTATTTGGAAACAGAGATAACTAGTTCACCTAGCGGTTTGCCATTTGTTGTGGCCATAACCACCACCCTATTAAAACCTGCTCTAGCAGCAAAGTTGAATGGGTCCCTAGAAGTTTGATCCTACACTTCTCTGAATGATTTGTTTTTTAACTCTGTGCCAAGTCAAAGCTTCAATTCTTAATGGTAAAGACCCCCTTTAATAGATCTCTACTGCATGGTTCATTCATGACTCAGCTAAGCCCTTCATTCATTTCCTTCATCGGGACTTTTCAATCCCCGTAAACCTTCACAGTGCTGTATGCTCACGCATATAACCAACCCCCACTCTTTATTATGGTTGTATTTGGATTCAACCCACGAAACCTTCTATCACACCTTTATTCCCATTATAACTCTTTATAATGGAAATGCTTCGCAAAACATGCATAGCATACCCTTTTTTGCTTATCATAATCAACATTGACACACAAAGTGTACCATGATACACTAGACTCAACAGAATTATTAACCATAATATATATATTTTTTGGTTTGGAGCCTTTCACATATCGCAATCGGTGGGAGTCAAAGCCGAGCCATAATGCCGATGTGATACAACAGACCTGACAGGACTATCAAGTATAATACATACATTATCGGGTCCGCTTCCCCAATCAGAAATTGCAATCGACGAACCCAAGGGTTATATATAAGGTGCGCTGTGATATACCAGACCTGCTGATAACTATGAATTTGGGTATATATTTCAAGTCCGCCCTTATGGTTGGATGCGGTTTTTCCCATGTATTCCCATGTTTTTGATAAAGTGTTGTGGTCCGGTATTTAAAAGGAAAAGCCCATTGGGCGGACCTTCCGGGATTATTAAGCGCAACATATATATATATATATATATATATATTTCAGGTTTGGAGCCCATCGCATATCACAATTGGGCTTCGATGAAACCCAAGGTACATTCACCCACCATTGAAGCATTGCGATGCGATATGGCAGACCCGAAGATAATTATAGGCCCAGGTGTATAATATATGAAGTCCGGCCTTATGGCTCGGCTCCAGATTTTCCTGTGTTTTCCTGTGTATTGCGATAAAAGGTTGTGGTCCAGGTTTTCAAGGGGAAATCTCGTAAAGTGAATGGTCCGCTTTTGAAGCATTGATTAAGAAATCCTTGAGTAAAAATGAATATTATGGGCAAAGGAAATACGTGTCACAGCAGGCTCGGTGGTTTGATAATTATAGTTGCTATGCGTTGCAATATTAAATAGAAACTGTGGCTAAATGCAAAGTTTGTTTGTGATCATATTTTCATGTTGCATAATCATAAAAATAATGTTAATTATCTCTGCAGGCGAGGAGTGAAAGATGCATGAGCGGATCAGGAGAGTTCATACATGCAGATGTGTTTCATTTAAAGATCCAGCCTTAGGCATTCTCGATCAACTTTCCACATGTTTCTTGTGTATTTCAAAAGTGAAATTGTCCAAGGCTTCATCATGAAGAGATGACACACAGTCATCATCTTCTAATCAACATCCATTCATTTCCCCAGGAAATGAAGCACTCCGGTAGATATGCCTTTTACGTGTCAGCAATTACACCAGCTGTTCTATGTCTGTGTATTTTGATTTGTATATTGAAAAAAGAAGGGAGGTGAAAAGTTAAAGGGAGACCGAGGGTCATCTCCTTCGGCATAAATATTACCTCTGGAGATGAGAGGGAGGCTTTTTGTTTGGAGAACAACTTTGATTTATTGTGAATAAAGAAGGCTGTTTGGTCGAGAAAGAGCCCTTTCAGATTCATTTGCCTCTCCTTTCATGTGTTTAGAATCAAGATGTTGTTGCTGGCATAAATATAAATGTGATTTGTTTTGTGCATATTGATAACAAACAGTTCATGATTAGTCTTGGTTATTCAAATATGATTTGTTACCATGGTTAATTCATGAGTGATTTCTGATTCGAGACCTTGTTAAACATTAGTTGCAAGTCTTATTTGTATGGAAAGGAATGTGTATTCCTTTATAAGTAATTAGATTGCAATTAAGATTTAATATAGCCTTGTTCATCTATGAACCAGTGATTGATTCATTTGGACTTGGAATCTATATATGATGTTTAATCTCTTTTTTTATGCTCCTGCAGGATAGATTAGAATAGTTAGGATTAGCATAAGTAGTTAAAATTAGTGTAGATAGGTTTTGATACTTATAGGTTAGCTGTTTCTCTTTGTTTATTTAATTTAAGTCTTCCTCCAAGAAGCAATCTTTCAGCACATATAATAGTTTACGGGGTCCTTTAAAACCCGTTGGAACTAGCCATTCCAAACGAAAGTAGATCTAATTGAGTCTGCAATCAGGTTAGCTCCCCTTGTTGGCATAGCGAAAAATCGCCTTGTCAATAGGAACATACCTCAAAAACTCTAGAAAACTAGTTTTCTACTCTTCATATGCTATAAAACCCACCCTAAGCTCATAAAACACATTGTCCTCTCCATCATAATATCTCTTAGAAAGGTACTTCTTCTTGAAGATTCTTTCAAACTCACTCCAAGTCAACTTCTCTTCTATGATGCCTATGACATTCTTAATATCTTCCCACCAAATATCTACTTTTCATTTGAGACTGAATATGGCTATATTAGCTTTCATGTTCTTTGAGTAATCATGCAATCTGAAAAATTTCCTCATCCCAAGCAGCCATGTTGCTACATCTTCTAATTTCTTCATCTCCCCATCAAAAGTAGGAGGCTTGGCTTTCTTGAATTGCTCTAGAAAACACTTACTCTTCTTATGATGTTGGTAGTGATGGGGATGCTGCCTCCTGGAAGAAGAGATAGAATAAAATCCACGCATACTAGTCCTCTTGTTAGGTGCATCCAAGAGTCTTCCACTCTTAATTGTATCATAATTGTCCATCTTGTACCTTCTTTGAAACCTGCTTCCGTAAACCCCATTAGTTGTTAGAAATTAATTAACCAAGCATTAAAATACACAAATATTGCTGAAACACAAATACAAAACCACATAAAACAAGAGAGACATAGATATATTTGGCTCACCCAATTTGTGCTACGTCCACAGAGAAACAACTCATCCTTCCTTTTATATTATCTAACAAAATGAAGAGATATAACGTACAACATATCTGCTATAACTTCCTCTTCACTCTCACACAAACTCCTCTCTCTCTCTCTCTCTCTCTCTCTCATAATAATCCACAATTACAATACAATTCACTCTTATAAACCAAGGGGGCACCTTTTAGGGGAAAAAAACACTAAATTAACATAACTTCTACTATTATATTATTTTCCTAATGAACAACCCAAATTGACTATGAAATTACAATATTTTACAAGGCAAACTTTCATCTATTTTTAGCTTCGAGGCATTGCCCCCAAACCCCCACTAGGGGGCACTCATAAAAGTCACCATCAACCCCCCCAAACCCCCCTGATGATGATTAAATGGGTGACATTGTCTCCCCAATAAGAATAGGGATCCAACATGACTGGAACAAAAAACCTCTGAAAATTTAGGAAGATAATCAGGCTCCACACCCAACATTAGTCTTTTCCTCCTTCCTATCTCCATTAGTGATCCCCAACTATCCTTACTTCTGTAGCCTTGAAAGTCTCTGAAGAATCACTACATTGGCTTCAAGTTGCTTTTATTTATCCTTTGCAAGTCTTTCTTGTGCCTCAATTAACCTGTTATTATCTACTTTACAACTTCTAATCTCTTCCCTCAGACTCCTCAATATATATGCTAAATCAAGAGAATATTCCTCTTCTTTCCGCTCATCTGACTTTTCCCATTCCATTGATTTCACTTCAGTCCTATACTAGAATCATGTGAACTATAATCCACCATAATTATCTTCATATCTTTTCCATCTACTTCCTACAAACATACCATGTTAGATAAACCAAATATAAGACATAATCAAAATCATACCTCAATGTATATCAGGGGAGGCTATCGCATATGCACAAGTTAGTCTATATTAGCACAATATATAATAATAGAAACAACATATCAACATTGTGCATGAATCAATATGACAATACAATACTAAAACAATAACTTCATGCATGGTAACCATAACCATTACATTTACCCCGAGCTCTAATATGTAACATCGCCTAGATACAAATTTATAACACTAGTGCCAAGGAAAGGTTTACAAGAAATAGGACTACTCTGATACCACTTTGTAACACCCCACCCCACATTTACCCACTTTTACGAGCTCACTAAGGTAAACATGAGCTGAGAGTTACTACACATGACCCAAAAACTAATTTCTAGTTATGGTAGTGGGGCCTACTACCTTAAATATTTTCTACTACCTCTAGGAACACGTAATCATCCAAATATGAGATAGCATCCATTGATCATCCTTTCCTATATTAGAAATATCTATTTGACTCACTTCACAACCCAATCGCACACATGGCAAGATGACCATGTAACTATGAGGCTCTAGCCACACACACAGGCCATCCTCTGTGTGAATACAAATGAAAGTACTCAATTTTGTGCCTATGACAATGGATTCAGTGCCTAAATTTCAGGGCCATCCCATAGGCCACTGCCGAGAAATACCCAAAACTTTTAAGAATTAAGTCCAAAATTTCACAAGTATGCATAACTTATACTTAGGCTCCTATCTTTCGTAAACATGCCAAACACATGATAAATGTTTTGACAAGGATATGGTAAACATGGTAGCTGCAACTCATGAATGCATATCTAATCACTATCTCATAATTTCACTAGAGAATCACGAAGAAGGCTCATTTCCCTATCAAGCTATCTGCATCAAACACTTGTAAGCTCATACATTCATATAATCATTCACTGAATTATCAAATCATGAACAAGATCCATAACAAGAGCACTTCATTTAACCATGGCTATAACCAACATTTAGCCAGAATGAAGAGATGAAAAACCAATCATAAAATCAACAAAATAACCAATACATGTGCTTATTGGTATCAATAAGAAATAAAACTTAATAACATATACATAAAACCAACCAGGTCAGGGACTTACATGTACCACCTGACCATAGAATGGGCTGAATCAAATATCTCTTTTAGCCCATCACCCCCATGCCATTCCATGAATGAATGTGGGATCTCATGCGATAAACCAAAACAAAACCAACCAGAGAATCTAGAGGCTAAACCATCTCAACCTTCAACCATAGTGATTTCACCTAAATCGATATAAAAATCATCAAACCAACACAAGCTTGGATGCCTCAGAGTTTCTTCACCATACCTAGAGGAATTTTCCTATCTCCACCCACCTTGTTAGGAAAAATGCTAAGAGTGGGGGGTGGGGAGGGGGAAGAGGTGGGAGAATCTATATTTTTAATTCACTTTAACTTTAATTTCACATTCATAGTTTGTATGCTATTGTTATTCATACAACTCACGTGTGTACGTGACTCCAATGAATGAAAACCATGTATATCCATATTAATTAATTCTCATAAATTCCATTAGATGTTTAACTTAATAATTGCATTATTAGTTCATTAGCCATTCAATATGTGGTCAAGAATAGATAAATCACAACACATAAGAAAAACATCAACACATATGACCACTGGGATTTTAGGTGGAAGTCTAATGTGGGATAAAACCACTGTTGTTTTCATCTTTGTCTTATTTATTATTATATAAATAAATTGTCATTAAAGTTTGTACTAGCGCAACCTTTTACCAGCATGCAAGCACCCACTTGTAGTTGGCTACAACCTCCACTCATTCTCTAGCACCCACTGGAAGGGAGCTACAACCACCTAGACTCATTTACCATTTCCTACAGGAAGAGATATCCTACCCTCTCATTGAAGGCTACAACCCTAAACACGTTATGGACCACGTTTAACAACATTTCATACTAGATCCACCTGCCAATCAATCATCAAAACATGTAGGCCACCTTTCATCAAATTTTCACACTAGACTGACATCCAACATTACGCTCAATATCAATCTAAAAGAATTCACTGAATACTGTTCAATCAACCAATCGTTGATTAATCACATTGTCATCAAAACATAACTAATATGTAGTCATTACAAACCCAAATAAAATTTACTTTAGAATATATCCATGATTATTCTGAAGCATATCGATGTATATATGTGCTTCCCGTGCATAACACTTGCATACAAATCTCAAATAACTTAATATTAAATACAGATCAACTGAATCATTGAGTACAAATTATAAATCACTGTAACATCCAATCATAGGTATACCAATACTAAATCATTGAATACCCAATCATAATAGAACATCATCACTGATCAATATACCAAGCGAAAACCAAATCAATCCAATCAATGCTAACAGACACAAATGATATTAATCAAGACATCATTGACATACAACAAAAAATAGAATAGACATCATCAACTGCCATCACCAAACAACAATTGTAAGCCCTAGTATATATGTGCGACTTCCATAAAACAGGTCTGTGTATGTACACATTTACCATGTATAACACCTGCGTACCAATTTGAATGTAATGAAAAACATATCTTAGAATATATATATAACTAACATGAAAAAAAATCGTGTATGTACGTGACTTTCTAGAAGAAAACCTACATGCATATATTAAATCACTGAATCAAACTTTCTCTGCAAACACAACACACATTCCACATACTTCACTGTCAAAACTACAAATCTCTTAAAACACGTTTAGATCAAAAAATCACTATATCCACATATATTGCATTGTTATCTATTCAAGATAAACAAATCAAGCAAGTATATCCATTTCAAATATTACAGATCTGAGCCTTCACCTTGTTCCTTGGTGCACACCTATTACAGGTAAGATCATACATGAATAATCCATCAAATGCACACTTAACTCCTTGATCTCCATCTCATTATATAACTTTTTCCATTTCCAATACCACTACAAATCCTTTGGTAATGTTGATGCTATTCACTTGATCAGATCAAAGTGTCATTGTTGTCACAATACTATGGGAACTTACCATGGTAATGGCCCCTGATATCTAATTTTCCATGGTTCAGATTATGTACATGAGTTTTTTTCATAGTAACTACATATGTACATGACTATTCATCATAGGGGTCGTGTATACTTTGCAAACTTCACAATTTCCATGCATTCTATAACTAAACTTCCAATTTTATTCCATATCATTTGTAACATCTGTACCATCAATCATGTCATCTGTAATAGTTCTACAATCATGATATTATAACCAAGTTGACATCAAGGACATATTTGACAAGAAGGTTTCCATCAATGACAACACATTATCCATAATTCCAACAATCTCCCCCTTTGGGCTTGATGGAAACAACTTTGGAGATTGGAAACCACCTACAAACACCTGCAAACACCAAGTCTTCTCTCCCCCTTTGACATCAATGGAAAAGGGATGAACCAAGCTGAGTGAAGTACTTTCGCTTGTTGTGATCATCACTATAAGTCTCCTATGTTGATATGAATTATGACATCTGCATACTAACCATGCTCCCCCTGAGCATATGCTATACCTTCTAAAGATATGAAATACAAGTACAAGAATTTATGACTCAAATACATGGCTATTCACATATCCTATAATCAATGAATCCATGATTAATCACCCAACATAATGGGGTTACACATTAGACCAAAATTTTAGATCAATCACCCAAAATAATGGGATTACATGTGTAGCATGAATTGATCCCAATAGCCTATACATGACTAAATATTACAATAATTACAACATGGGTATTTTTATGACCTGTACATCAAGATACATCCATGACATCCATAATTGTAAGCAAGGATTTCAACAATAGCGAAAACCATGATGCTGATTAGAAACCACCATGCATCATATAGATATCTACAACATGATGATATAACAACAAAAACATAAGATGACATGATAACAACAACATGTAAATACTAATCACCAAGAAGAAATATATCATCAGGTAGATAAGACAGTGTAGCATCAATATCTCTAGTATCATTAATATGTGAAGAAATATGTAATGCATCCAAGAAATAGTAAAAGAAATTCACCCTTTCACCTTATTCCATCAAAGTCAACATGCTCTCTCCATGCATCAAGAATTCATTAAGTATCATATCAACCATCATTCATATCATTCTCATCAAGAGCATCCATATTTATACACCACCAACAATAATAAGGCACCATCCATAACCTCATCACATGCAATCCAAGAAGCATTGATAAACCATGACATAGTGACAACAACACATATATTTTCCTATAGTGAGAAATGAAATATGAATGATGAAACCAGTAGAAACAATGAACTCATCATAGACAACATCATGAAAATTAAGAGTCTACAATGCCAACTATGACCATTAGAAGCATAGAATATGCTCCCCCCTAAACCTGTGTCAAATCTTCATCACCAATTTTGATCAGATTATATCCTTCTTACAAACAACAAAGAGACATGTCATCAACAATAATAAGACTTTGGAACAATTCATCAGTCATCATGAACCAATACTATTTCATACATTCCATAAGAACATCATCAAAAAACTGTAATAAACCAATGTCTGAACCATAATACCAATAATTAACTTATGGAAATAATATGAGAACCTCCCCCTCAATTTGTGCCACTTCTTAGTCACCACATAAAAACATACATGACCATCTAAGTCAAGAGCCATGTACATACACGACTTTCCCTCATAATAAATGCATACATGATATGAAATGCTAATTTTTCATAGCCACATCTCCCACTGAACATGTCATATCTATTCCTCATCACTTTCACATCATCTTATGCAACATTAGTAACATAAACATCACCAAAAGAATAATATAGTAACATATGGAATCATCATCATCAAAGTACATATGCATAGCTCCCCCTGAGATCGTACACCACTGATCCTGTGGACCTGATAGTCATCACCAAGTTATCATTTTCTCAAACTCCACTTATACAACCATAAAAATAAGCATTAGATATATAATGTACTACAATAGGAACAATCCTTCCTTACTATGAATTGAAGAGGAGGAACTTTAATTCTTATTCGTGCCTAGATTTTTCTTTAGAACATATAATTTTTTTTTGTATTTATGAATCATTTAGCTATAAACCCTCTAGTGTCTTCTCCTTTAAATTTTCAATTGGTTGATGTAATCACAATTATATGTCCTTTAGTAGCTATTTGGCCTACAGTTAGAATGTTTTTCTTTAGACCTTGAACTCATAATGCATCAACTGCTTCTGTATTCTTGTCAAGTTTGGCTCTACCTTTTCCTCAAACTTTTTCTAGTGCACTATTTCCAAGAAGAAAATTACCATCTTTGTTTTTCTTGAGAGACACAAACTTGTTCTCATCTTGAGACATGTGATGAGAGAATCCATTGTCTATGTACCATTCATCTTCTTCTTCAGATGAGGACAAAGCAAGGCCACACCTTACTTGTTCTTCTTCTTTCTGCTTAATATGAGGATTGTTGGAGGATACATATTTCTCAGGTATTTTGGTAAAAACATTCTTGTATGGTTGCTTGGCTTGGAGGGAATGTGTTTGTTGTCTTATTGACTTGCTCTTGCATTATTTTCTACATGTCCAAACTTATTTCATGTATAACACCTTACATGACTAGACAAGGGGGCATCATAATATTTCTACATCAAATTTCTCTTATTATAATAAATTTTATGACCAAATATATTGCATGTAAAACAATAACCCTGAAATAAAATTGAGTACATGGGAGTTGAAGATTTTCCTCCGAAGTGAATATCTGCTTCAGAGCTAAATAACATGCTTATACAATTGGTTGCAATGTGTTCATAGTTATGATAGATAAATCATTCAATTCCATTGACCAAGGGAGAGAATTGATTTCTATTATTAGGAGTGGATGAGTTCCTTTTAAAATTCACTTTCCTTGGTGGTTGATTTGGTTGACTTTTTAATTATTTGCTTGGATTATTCGAGTTTCCTTTGGTAACCTCAAAATTGTTTGCACAAGCTTGTGATCTAGATTCTCCTTTAATAGTTTCATGAAAGCTAATTCTTGATTTGATGAATGGGAATCTTTGAAAGTTAAGAAGATTATCTAATTTCACGGTACTATCTTAAAATTTTGAATACTTCTCTTTTTATGATAATTTACCTTTTAGAATACTTACCTCAACTTCTAGTCTTTGACACTCACTTTCCTTTTCCATATAATTCTTCCTCATTCCTTCTTCATTCTTTCTTCCTTATTCCATTTATGTTTGTAATTCGATAATCTCTTCCTTAAGCCTATTCTATTGTTCTTCAAATAATTGAAGTAGCTCCTCACTTGAATCTTCAAGATACAATCTTAGAGCGATGAATTCATCTTCAAGTCCATTACAATATTGTTTCTTTTCTTCAAGTTGTTCTGTTAATGCTGTAATATTCATTGATTCATCCCAGTTTTCATATTCTTGCAATTTATTCTTAAGACTATTAATCCTTTTCAAGGAAGCAAGATTTCTTCTAGGATTGAGTACTTCTAGCTTGTCTTCTTCTTAGTCAATGAATCCATCTTATATTTCATGATCACTCTCATATTTTGATAGACAAAAATTTACGTTAGATTCATTTAATGTTTCAAAAATAATATTACGTGTTAGTTTACTTGATAAACAAACTTCCTTCTTTACTAGTTTTTCTTCTCCTTCATAGATGCCTTGCAGGTTATCCCATACCTCCTTTCCAATTTCATGGTGCATGATGCTCTTTATTATCGAATCAGATACATTACAAAAGATTGCATCTAATGCATGACTATTCTCCTCAAGTCATTGTCCTGATGGTGGAGTTTTAGTATAACCATCAGATTACATTCCAAACATCATATTTGAAGAACATTATCTTTGTCTTTTCTTTCCAATCCTGATAATTAGAATTATCAAGTACAATCATACCTTTATTCTCCATACTTACTGACTTGGCTTGATATGTTGTAGATTGTTCCTGATCTATGAATAAAATATTTCCACAAGCTTGGATGCATCACTATATTTTCTTTCCTAACTTGGCTTCTTCCTTTGAGTTTCCTTCTTCTTTTTCTTTTTACCCATTCACCCTAATCCACTCTCGAGAACTTAAGCTTCTACTACAGCAACCTACTTTGATACCATTTTGTAGAAAAAATACTAAGAGAGGGGGGGGGGGTGGGGGGGGGAGGTGAATAAGTATTTTTAATTCATGTTAAATTTCAATTTCACATTCATAACTATGTATGCTACTATTCTTTATACAATCCACATGTGTACACGACTTCAATTAATGCAAACTGTGTATATCCATATTACTTAATTCTCATAACTTCCATCATATGTTTAACTTAATGATTACATTATTAATTCATTATCCATTCAGTATGTAGTAAAGAATAGATAAATTACAACACATAACAAACACATCAACATATATGAAAACTACGATTTTAGGTAGAAACCTAGTGTGGGAGAAAACCACCACTGTTTTCATCTCTATATTATTTCTTATTGAATAAAGAAATATTCATTACATTTTATACTTGTGTGGACTCTTACCAGCATGCAAGCACCAACCTGTAGTAGGCTACAACCTCCACTTGTTCTCCAACACCCATTGGAAGGGAGTTGCAACCCCCTGAGCTCATTTATTGGCTCCTACTAGAAGGGAGCTCCTACCCCCTCTATCAAGGATAGAACCCTTAGCAACTTGTGGAGCACATTTCATAATATTTCATATTGGATCCACCTATATATATGTGATTGTTCTGAAGCATACCCACATATATATGCAGTTCTTGTGCATAATACCTGTGTACAGATATCAAATCATTAAATACTGAATACAAACCAATTGAATCACTAAGTACAAATTCGGAATCATTGCAACATACAATCATAGATATACCAAAACTAATGCATTGAATATCAAATCATAGTGAAACATCATCACTGATTAATATACCAAGCCACAACCAAATCAATCCAATCTACACTGCTAGACACATACCATCCTAATCAAGAGATCATTGTCATAAAACAACAAATAGAATAGACATCATCAAATATCATCACCAAGAAACATTTGCAAACCCTAGTATATATATGCAGTTTCCATAAAACATATGCACGTATGTATGCGCTTACCATATATAACACTCACGTACAAATTTTAATATACTGAAAAAGATATCTCAGAATATATACGTGACTAATATGAAAAACATCCACATATGTATGTGACTATCGAGAATTAAACCTGCGTACATATCCTAAATCATTGAATCAAACCTTCTCTATAAACACAACACACATTCCACATACTTCACTACCAAAAATACATATCTCTTAAACAAATTCAGATCACAACATCACCATATCCACTTATCTTGAATTGTTAGTTATTCAAACATAAACAAATCAAGTAAGTATATCTATTTTAGATCTTTCATATATGAGCCTTTTTTTTTTCCAAGGAAAAAAACCGAACTTTTTTATAAGGAATAAAAAAGTTACAATCAGATGAGTGAACATTCTGCAAAATCTGCATGAGAAGGAGAATAAACTCCTCTGTGTAAAAACAGCAGCACGCCTAAATCAAACTATGATTCTCCTGTACCCGGCCTGAACAGCCAAACCAAAAACTATAATCAAGTTTGTCTCAAGGAACCTGGGTCTCCTTTCAAAGGAAAACAACCCATAGTGTATACACAAAAAACAAAGAACACTTCACGCTCTATCAAAGCAGAGCAAACAGATAAAAAAGAGACACAGTTTTTCATATGCTACCAGTATCAGATAAAAAATACAGTCCACTGATAAGCTAGAGCATATATATATAGAGGCAAAAAACATTAAGTGTATGGAGGAAGATCCGACACACGGATCTGGTCCTGGTACTGCTCTGTTATTCTCCACGTGCCCACAGCTTGCTGCAAACCTTCTTTAGAAAACCTGTCTGCCTCTTCATTCTTGTCCCTGTAAATGTGATCAATGGAAAATACATTAAACTGAAGCTTTAAATTTTGGATTTCTTCTAATAATGGCATCAACATGTAATGCTGGCATCTATATTTTCCGATGACCCAGTTAACAACATTCAGCGAGTCTCCAAAAATCTGAACTGCGAGGATATTCCTGTGAATGAGCCAGCAAAGGAGTAATTTTAAGGCTGAGAGTTCTGCAAAGTTATTTGTACCCGTCCCAAGACCCACTGAGGCTTTTAGCGAATGAGAGGGGCTTATGTGGATAATAATCCCGGCTCCTGTGATGTTATTTTGGGCTGCCCCGTCAAAGAAAGCCCAAGGAATCCCATCTCTAATATGAAACTCCTTCCGATGGTCTGATTTTAAAGGCCCTTCCGGCTCAGGAATGCTGGCGAGGATGGCATTGCTTTGAATTGCAATAGCTGCCGCTGGGGTGGATTTTTCTCTAAAGATACTTCGATTCCTGGCGATCCAAATGCCCCAACAAATAATGGGGGGGAGGTTCCTCAGATTTTTCTCAGGGTAATGGTTCCACCAGTATTCCCAGGCAGTGGAAATAACTTCCCCCTCCCACCTTACTTTGATGTTCAAGAGCTTTTCCGCTTCATTCCAAACTTGCCTTGTAAAAGGACATGCGAGGAACAGATGAGGGATGGATTCTGAGTCTGCGAAACATAAGGGGCATCTTCCAGGTCCCTGCTTAAAACGAGATTGAAGAATATCCTAGGAAGGGATCTTATTTTTTAAAGCGCACCAGAAAAAAATTCTAGCTTTTTTGGGACACTTCAATTTAAACAAAGGCTTTGCCCACCAAACAGGAGGGTCCCATCCCTTTTTCTTCATCAAAAAGTTGTACCCAGCCTTTGGGGAATATAAACCTGTCTCAGCATGAGCCCAAACCAGGGAGTCTGGTCTGTCCTTTAATCTAACATTTGATCTTTTAAGCTCCTGAAGAAAAAGCTGCCATTCATTCCTCCATAAGGGATCTATGCCTAAGTCATCTTCAGTTTTCCATGACTGTCCCCAGATAGAAGACTGCTCCATATTTGCTATCTGATTTAAACTTTTGATTCCTTTATCGTCCAGGTGAGTGAGCAGAGCAGGGGATAAAGCAAAAACTTCGCTGCACCCTACCCACGGATCCCTGCCAATCCTCAAGTTTTCACCATTTCCTACCCGCCAAGCCAAACCTTGTTCAATTACTTTAAAAGCCTCTGTAGTGGCTTTCCAAATAACAGAACAGTTCCTTCCTTTTTTATTTGGGCTCCTAATCCAGTCTTCAAGAGGAACGGGGTCAATATACTTTCTTTTAACAACTCTAGTCCAGAGATTCTCCGAATTTATAATTCGCCAACCTGATTTTGCTGCCAAAGATTGACTGAAGTCAAAAGGACTCTTTAAGCCCCAACCACCCCATTCTTTTGGTCTAGCAATTTTATCCCAAGCCACCCAGGGGAGAACTGTGTCCTCCTTAGACCCTGACCACAGAAACCTGCTACAGATCTGTTTGATTTTATGAAGGATCCCTTTGGGAATCCAAGTCAGAGCAGCCCAAAAAACCGGGATAGCCTGTAGAACAGAGTTTACCAGAGTAAGTCTACCTGCCCGCGATAACCACTTGAAACTCCAATGGGAAATTTTTTGTTCGATCTTTGCCACCAACCAATTCCAATCCTGTTTTCTGTATGAGGATGGTTTTAGCCAAAACCCAAGATATTTGAAAGGCTGATCCATATTACAGATTTCGAAAGGCAAATAAGATGCAATCAGGATCTCCTCTTGTCTACTGAACCCTTCAAAAATTAATTGAGACTTCCTAGAGTTTATTTGAAGCCCTGTAGCTTTCAGGAACAGATCAAGAATGATTTTAATCTCTTTAATTTCATTTAAGTTCCCATTTGTGAATAATAAAATATCATCAACAAAAAGTAGATGAGTTATGAACAAATTTACAGCAACTTCCAAACCTTTGACCAAACCTGATCTCTTGGCATTTGAAATCAACCTACTTAGTCCTTCTGCTGCTAGGAGGAAGAGCAAAGGAGAAAGAGGGCATCCTTGTCTCAAGCCTCTTTGGCTTTTGAAGAATTGAGAGGCAGCCCCATTTATCAGAACAACAAAACTTACATTTTGGATGCATCCCATGATCCAATTAATAAACTCCACCTTAAAGCCTAGATGTGTCAATAGCATCCTTAGGTATGTCTAGCTGATCCTGTCGTAGGCTTTTGATAGGTCGATTTTAAGCACAACCCCTTTTTTGTTTGCTTGCCTGATACTGTGAATAGTTTCCTGGGCCACCCCGATAGCTTCATGAATTTGACGACCGTCCAAGAAGCCAAATTGCTCATTTGAAATACATAAAGATAAAATAGGTTTCAGGCGAACCGCAATGATTTTTGCAATGATCTTGTAAATAGTATTGCACAGCGAAATAGGCCTGAAGTCTTCAAAAGAAGCCGGGTCCTCTTTTTTTGGAATGAGAGCAATGAAGGTTGTATTGAAGGGACCATAAATTTCTCCTTTCTTCCTTGATTCCTCCACTACTTCAGTAAGCTCTGCTCCAATTGAATCAAAGAAATGGGAGAACAGCTCGATGGTCCAACCATCCGGCCCCGGGCTTTTATCTTTAGCCATAGATTTTATAATACTTTCCACTTCCTCCTTAGTCACTTCTCTGAAGAGGTCTTCAGCATCCTCCTCCTCCACAAAACGAGGGAAAGCTTGGGCTGTTCTGATAATTTCAGCTAAAGAAATCCCCCCAGGGTCAGAGAAAAGAGATTGAAAATGGTTCTTTCCCATGTTTGATAAAGCCTCAAAAGATGAGGCCTCCCTACCTTCAGAGTCCTTCAGCTTCCATATAGTATTTGCATTTCTCCGGCCCTTTGCATAGTTATGGAAAAATTTTGTATTTTCATCCCCCGCTTTCAGCCAAATAGCCCTACTTTTCATTCTCCACTCCTCTTCTCTATCCAGTAATATCTTTGCTCTACTCTTTTCTAGAGCCAGAATTCTTTCTTTCGACTCCTGGGATGAATAAGCATCAGCCTCTGGATCTTCTAACACACGAAGGGCCTCATCAATAATGGCCAATTCTTCATTTTGTTTTTTCCTTCTGGCTGAGGCCCATTCGATGGCTGCTTTCTTAAGTCTTTTTAAATTTTCCATAAAGAGGGCTCCTTTATTCTCCGATTGGCCAATACCCGAATGTCTCCAGGTATCCCTGAAAAGCTGAATGAAAGAGTCCTCCTGTAGCCAAGAGGCGTTGAATTTGAACGGAGCAGCCGGCTTTGGAGGGGGCTTAGAGAATTCAAGAAAAATGGGGAAATGGTCCGAATTCCCCCCATCACCCACCCATTGTCTGAACAAAGGGATATTGGACGCCAACCTTTCACTGATGAGGAAACGATCCAATCTTTTTGCAATTCTATCCTCCCCCGTTCTTCTGTTCCTCCAAGTAGGTTTTGCTTTTATGATATTTACATCAATCAATTTATGAGTATGAAAAGCATTTGTGAAAAAATCAGACAGAGGATCTTCCCTCGCAGATGGCCCCCAAGCTTCAGCGATCCCCAAAGAGAAATTTAGATCTCCCCCTATTATCAGGTTTTTATCCTTTATCAGACCTTTTGAGAGGAAGTCGTTCCAGAAAGGAACCCTTCCCTGACAGGGTCCATAAACATTGACAAACAAAAGAGGAATCTCGAAATCAGGAGAGACAATCTCCATACCTAGAACATTAGGCAGACCCCAGAAATTTAAAATCTTCAATCTTCCTTCCTTAAATCCGATAGCAAGCCCTCCCGAATGACCTGAGGCATCAAGAGCTATAAAAACCCATCCCGGAAAAAAGGAGCGAAGGGCAGATTCAATATCGGCACTTTTGCCCAAGGTTTCTTGAAGAAAAACAATATCCGGGTTGTGACGAGAAATAAGGTCTTTTAACGCCAGTTTTTTGGGTTTACTGGCTAAACCCCTGCAGTTCCATGAAAGAAAAATCATTTTATGACCGCCTCAGGGGTTTTAGCTGCTCTAAGCGCCCCAGGAATCGACATTTGTTTGCCATCAGCCACATCAAATTTTGCTTTAACTTGGGCTTTTGAGAGAAGAGATTTCCGACCTCTACCTTTTTTTGTTAAACTCTTAGAAACCTCAACACCTAACCCACCTACAGACTCCAGAACATCATTCGAGCAAACAGACTTCTTACTGAGGGATCTAAGGTTATAATGGCAGGCAGGAGGGGAAGAACCAGTATCCTGACTCTTCGGGGGATAATCCTCACAGTTCAGATTTAGAGAGGGAATAACAGCTGAAAGGTTTTCAATATTTTGAATGACATCATTACAATTGTTTAACAGGGAACTACACCCGACGATTGATTCAGAAATAAAGGGAGAAATGATTGGGGAAGACTGCATACCGGAAGGGTCACCTTCAGGAAGATCGGCCGGATCATCAAGAGGCGTTTCCAAGTGAGGCTGGTCTTCTGTAGCTCGAACCGGGTCCCCGTCCTCCCGAGGCACTCCCTCCTTTGTCTGATAAGATTGATCTTCCATAGGTTTTTCAATTGGAGAAGTCCCCTCCACCGGATTCTCAGCTTTCCTCAAAGAACCCTCCCACTCCTCTTCTTTGCTTTGAGTCCTCCTTCTTCTTTTCCCCAAAGGGCAATCCCTCGCCAGGTGCCCATGCTCGTGGCAACGGTGACAACGAAAAGGAAGGAGTTCATAATCCAGAGGTTGTTCGAAGACATACTCCTTATACTGCAGCGTGATCGATTCTGCAAGTCCTTCCTTCGGATTGAGCCTTACTAATATCCTCGCCACAACTTTTTCATAGGTATGGAGAAAAGATCTATCAGCATCCAAATAGGTGCCCAGAAGATTCCCAATAGATTTGAAGACGGAATCCACCCATAGAAAAGGGGGCAGATTAGGAGCCCTGACCCAGACAGGGAATTCATCGACCTTTTCCTTTGAGGCATCGAATAGGGGGGACCATCTTTTAAAGAAAACAGGACGATTCCCGAAAGCCCAGTTCCTCCCCTCGACCCATTCCAGAGCCTCCTTACTGTCAAATCTAACCATGAACCAACCCTTAACCAATGTGTTGGTCTTGAAAGAATTTGTCGGGGTTTCCAACCACTGACTCTCCGCCCACTGCTTTAAGAATTTACCAGAAACAAAACGCCCTCTAACTCTGCCCACGAGTGTACACTCTGCCACTTCCAGAACATCCTCTACCTGCACGTCCATACCGAGGACCAAATTCGCAAACCGCTTTTTCTTCAGAGGTTTTGCCTTCTTCCTTTTTTCCCCTGCCTTCTGCGGTTCTGGCTCAGAACCCCTGTCTCCGAACTCAGGGTTTGTAGCTCCTACAACCCTTTGCGAACCACTTCCATTTACTGCTGACTGATCAACATCAATTCTGGGAGGGGTTTCAATCAACCCTTCTACAGGGCTCCCCGCTTCTCCTTCAGCCGAGGTCCCACCCTCTATCACCTTACCGGTACCGAGGGTATGAACCAAATTCCCCTGATTTGCAGCCTTACCAAGTCCTGTGGAAAACCCCTCCGCCCCTACAAAACTCTGAGTGGAGTCTTTTGAAAATAGAACCCTGTTAACAGCCGAAGGATTGCTTTTGCCACCCACATCTTTCCCAGCAAATTGAATACCCCCTACAGGCCTCCATATCCCTTTGTTTTGAGAAAAGCTTATGATATCCTCAAGGCCGCCAGACGGACAAAAAACTTTTGAAGGGGAGAGAGACTTACTGTCAGGTGAGGCGTTAAACTTGTCTCTCCAAGCGCCTAACTTAGCTTGAGGGATTTCCTCCTCAGAACCCTTGCCGATTTTGCCGAGACCGCCTGTAAGTTCCCAGCTCTCGTCCAACAAACCTTTTGCGATTTTAGAACTTCGCGAACCTCCTCCCGAGAACAATGCGGACGCATGACTGTCAACTTGCCCAAAGAACTTGCCGATATTCTGCTCAGTGACCTCCTTCCCCCAGACCGAGAGGATATCTTCCGGGGTTGGGTCAAGTTCCACCGTTTCATTTGGAATTACCATGGTAAAACAAACCCCGTAATAACTGACACCACCTCGCTACCGTTACCCGGGGAAACAGCTGAAACCGCCTGTAGGCAAGAAGGTTGACCTCGCGAAGGGAACAGAACAGAAAACGCCTAGAAGGGTTTTCAAAAAAGAAACCACCAGGTAAAACGACCCAAAAACGCAAACCGTGACAGTTTCCCGTCGCCAGACTGAAAGCGGAAATTTTTTAACCCAGCTGTCTTCTTCTCCACTTGCCCACCGGAAAGCGACCTCGGTGGATCCGCCAGCAACCAAAACTCCCGTACCTGCGTGTCCTTTCCTGCGCCGTCTGCATCACCTAGGCCTAAGGCCTAGGGTTCCCGGATCAAACCCTACTCCCTCCATACCAAGATGTCCTTTAGATGATGATAACAAATATATTTAGTCTTATATTTTGGAGAGAAGTGGAGGAAACGTTTTTGCAGAAAAATTAGAATCTGAAGATGGAGAACCATGTAAGGTAGCTACCCTAGAAGTTGAGATTAGAAACCTCACTGCAGAAAATAAAAACCAATAGAAATGACTCTTTCATATATGAGCCTTATCCTTACTCCTTGGTGCAAACCTATTACAAGTTAGATCACACATGAATAATCCATCAAATGCACAATTAACTACTTGACCTCATCTCCTTATATCGCTTTTTCCTTTGCCAATACCATAGGAAAATCCTTTGGTAATGTTGATGGTATTCACTTAACAGGATCAAATAGATGTTGTCCTCACAATACTATGGGTAATTACCATGGTAATGGCCCTTGGTATCCAATTTTCCATGGTTCAGATTATGTATGCAAATTTTGTTCACATGAATTGCATATGTATGCAACTATTCTTTAGAGGGGTCATGTATACTTTTAAAACTTCACAATTTCCATGCATTATGTAACTAAACTTTTGATTCTCTTTCATATACTCTGTAACATATGTATCATCAACCATGTTATCTGTAACAATTCTACAGTAATCATATTATAACCAAGATGACATCAAGGACATATTTGACAAGTTGGTTTCCATCAAGGACAACAAATTAGCCATAATTCCAACACACTTATCAAGGGATTCACAAAGAAAACCATCTCCACCCCTAACCTGTGGGGTTTTCCTCAGACCACCTCACTCGGATCCAAAACCTTTCGACATTCCAAAGCTAAACCAAGAATGAATTTGATCATACCATGGATATCTAGGAAATGGAAAGGAAAGGTTGTAACAACTATTAATCCATGAAAAACCCATGTCAATGACAACAAAATAATCATGTAAACCAAATGCATGCACCATGCTTTCAAATCCCAAAAAGGAATTTACACATGCAACTTATTGCCTACAAAATATTCCTTTTGTAGCTACTCTTCTAATCTTCCCCTTGCACTCCATTCCTTTTTATTGCTTGTCATTAATTTTAGTTAAAAATGGTATGTTCTATGATTTATCACAATTTACATCATTCTTCCTTTAGTAGCCCAAAGACAATTTCAAATTATATCTAGTAGCAATCACATTAACTTAAAGACATTGACAATATATGCATATATAACATAAAAACATTTACAAAAGACAAGCCAAGACAAGAGGACACAAGATATGGTGGATGTTACGAACAAACCCCAATGCGGGGAAACCCTTTGATGAAATCTTCTTATTATTCTTCAATAATTTAGCAGAGAGAGAGAGAGAGAGAGAGAGAGAGAGTACAAATGTCAGAATTACATGCCCAAAAGAACCTTGTCAAATTAATAGTCAACAACAACCCTAACCAGAAAGTCAATGGTGGTCAAAGTTACCTCAAAATTCCGTCCAAGTAGCTCGTTCAATGGTAGAAGAATTCGGTCTGTAAAAGGGGTCAAAGTCAACCCAAAAATAGTTTGATCAATGCAGTCAAAACCTATTGTAATTTCTATGGTCAAATAAGAAATTCAACATTGTAGTCAACTCAGTAAAATTCTCCCCAAACACCTTGAAAACTATGCCAACCAATGTGGACTTCAAAAATTGAAATTATACCCACTAGAACAAATTTGACGCTGGTCAAAATCACCCAAGTCAATGCTCATCAACGCTTTCATGTTTCTTGAAATTTTTGTCCTCCAAAACAATCCTGAAATTCATCCTCCTTTCACACATGTGAAGTAGGGAAGGCTGCCTCCAAGTTGTATGAACCAATCAAGAGAGGAGAGAGAGATATATGTGATGAGATGAGTGATGTCCAAATGAGAGACATGTCACTCCTATTTATACACTTTGTTGAGGGTGAGGAGGCACATCCATTGGGCTTCATGAACCTACATTTGGCTGAGGATGACCTTGACAATTTGTGCATGAGAGAGAATAAATTCAAAATTCCTTTTCCTACTTGTCAAAATGAGATGATATTTATACAAAAATTGGACCTTCCAAAAACGGGAATCCAATGCAATAATCATCTCCATCATATGAGCTATTCTAAGGTGGAATTTGGCCCTAGTTTCCAATTTTAACACTCCCTCTCAACTTGTGATAATTCCACCTACCAATCCATTTGTCATTATCATACCATCCTGTCATCCTATACCATCCTTGTCATCACTACCCTATTCTTCTCTTCTCTTCTGAACCATGAAGTAATAATACAGAAGAAGTGATCGAGAGTGAGTCATAAGATCACACCACTCTCCATTGATAAAATTAAGTCCTTGATCCTAGATAAAGCTGTTGAACACCATGCATCCGAGTCATAAGGAGTATGGCATTACATGATGCCTCCATCAGTAGTGCTATGGTCCCTAACCATCTTTTCCTAACTCATTTTCCAGATGAGAGGTACTTCCCATGAGTCCTAGACTTGATGGGTAGGATGTGTGTCAGGGCATGAGCACGAGAAGGCGAACTACTCATCCTGCTCATATGCCATAAGAGAAGGTGAACCACTCATCCTATGCATATGTAAATCATAGGGAAAGGTGAACTACTCACCCTACATGTGTGTGTCTGGGTAGGGGAAGGTGAACCACTCACCCTAAACAGATGTCAACCATCAATTGGTGTCAAAGGGAAAGGTGAACAACCCACCTTGTATCCAACACATCATTAAGGGAAGGTGAACCAATCACCTTATGGTCGCTCATAGCTACAATAAGTACCCCAAGACCCCAGGAGATGTCAGAGCTCTGTGTCCAACTCATACAGGACCCTCATAGGAGGGTCATTCCATGACTCTAAGTCTCTCTCAGAAGGTTAAGAATTTGAACTTCCCCAAAGGATTCGTGAGAATGTCAGTGACCTGCTCATCTCTTCTAATTTTTTGGAGCCTTATTTCTCCCCATTATACCATATCCTGGATAAAGTGGTAAATGGTATCAATGTGCTTGGAGTAGTTGTGGAACATGAGATTCTATGATAGGGAAAGCACACTTTGGTTGTCATAGAAGATCATGGTCATGTATATCATGTGCTCAAATAACTCATTGAAGAGATTCCTTAACCAAACTACTTCACAACAGGCCATACTCACAGAAATGTATTCGGCCTTGGTGGTGCTCGGTGCAACTATTTTTTTCTTCCTGATCATCCAAGATATAAAAGTAGACCTCAAAGCGAAGCAACACCCAAATGTGCTCTTACGATCCACCACACAGCCAGCCTATTCAACGTCTGAATATCCATGTACCCTCAAGTTCCCAACAATGTATCTTAGTCCATAGTGGATTGTGCCCAAGATATATCTCAATATATTCTTAGCAACAATTCAATGAATGCGATGAGGCTCAACCATAAACTGACGCAACATGTTCACAGTGAAGCATACGTCAGGATGAGAGTTGGCCAAGAACATCAGGGCCCCCACAAGTTGGCAATACTCAGAAGGGTTTGCTAATTCGATCCCAACAACACTTCCACACATCTTCTTAAAGTTGAGTTCCATTGGAGTAGTCATGGACTTACAATCCACCATACATATCTCTCAAGTAACTTCACAATGTATTTTCCTTGAGAAAGAAAAATCTCACCTATCTTTTGCCAGACCTCCAGCCCTAATAAATAATGCATCAATCCTAGGTCCTTCATCTTGAATTTGGAAGCCAGCTCCCTCTTGTATTGATGAATGAGAGGGTCATCACCTGTCAGAAAGAGATCATCCACATAAAGGACCAGAATGAGAGGTTTATTCTTTTCAACCTTGAAGTATAGGTTCAGGTCAACACCGCTCCTTGTAAATCCCAACTTCATAAGATAGCTATCAATCCTCTCATACCAAGCCCTAGGGGCTTGCTTCAACCCATAGTGGACTTTCTTCAACCTGCATACGTGTGTCTGATGATCTTGAACTTTGAACCCCTCGAGTTGATCCACATTTCCTTCCTCCTTCAGTGAACCATGTAAGAAGGAAGTTTTGAAATCCATCTAGTGTAGGCTCCATCCTTGTGAGGTAGAAAGGGCTATGATCGAATGGATGGTGGTATATTGGGCAACTGGTGAAAATATCTCATCATAGTCTACTCCCTCCTTTTGAGAGAAGCCTCGAGCTACAAATCTGGCATTGAACTTTTCAACACTCCCATCATCTCTATGTTTGATCTTATAGAGCCATTTTGAAGTGACCATTGACTTGTCCTTGGGTCTAGGAACCAAATCCTAGACATCATTCTTCATGATTGACTCATACTCCCCATTCATCACATCCTTCCAAACTTATTGCTTCACAACTTCAAATGTGCAACGCTTAGATTCTATAATGGTACTCATGGCAGCTAAGTACCCTTAGTACCTGTTTAGCTTCTTGCTTTCATGAAATGTCCCCCTTGGTGAAATATGTTTCTTAGCATCTTCAATAGTATATTTGAGACACAAAGGTGTTTTTCTTGAAGTAGAGGGCTCACTAGGAGGTGGATCAATGGGATCCATCAGACCTTACACATTGGGAATCAATTCATCAAAAACAGCTTCATCTTTCTTTTCTCCCTCTTAATACCATATTCTATACAATAGTCTTTGAATTCATTTAACTCATATTTGGTCCCATTATCGATCCTCAATATTTTAATCTTCTTCTCAGTTTGATTCTCAATCAAGGCTTTGAAAGAGCAGAACCATTTTAATAATTCAACCTTCTTCTTTAAGAAATTGATCCATGTTGTGTGGGAAAAGTCATCCACAAAAATAACATGGTAAAATATCCACCCAAAGATGTCACAGGCAACATACCTGATAGATCATAATGGACCAATTGAAGAATATCAGTGGTTGAGTTTCACTTGAGGGGAATGGTCCCCTTGTATGTTTTCCAACTTCACATCCATGACGAACATCTTCATTATTTAAGTTTAATTCAGGCATACCTGTGACCATCTTCCTTACATCAGGTAAGGCTTTGAAATGAAGGTGAGAAAATCTCCAGCGCCATAATTTGGATTGAAGAGAAATATCACAAGTCATTGTTCCCAACGAACTTCCTCCAACCTGATAAATACCTTCAACCCTAAATCCAAGAGTCAATGCATCTCTTAGGTTCCTTTTCCTAATAAGAACCTTCCCATCAATGAATGTCACCTTGAAACCTTTGTCTTCCATCACATAAATAGAGACCAATTTCTTTTTCAGATCGGGTACATATAAAACTTCTTGTAAATGAAGAGTTTGACCTTGAATTAAGTGGAGAGTAATAGTCTTGATTCCTTTCATGAGGTAAGTAGTATTATCCACAAGTATAATCTCCATATTTGTCTTCTTCTCAATCAAGTTTTAGAGGGCCTCCTTATACCCAGTGAAGTTCCTTGAGGCACCACTATCAATCGACCAATGGTCCAATGTATATGGAGGAGAGGCGGTGGAGAGGGTAGAAATAAGATAAAATTATTTTTTCTTTACAACATTAACTTATTCATACTTGAAGTTTCTCAACTTCTTGGGAGGACGACCATTTCCATTTCAAGCAATGGGATCATTCCTCTTTCCTTTGTTTTTGAACCCATTGTTACTTGGATTTCCATTTCCCTTGAAGTTGTTGTTCTTGTTGTCATCATCTCTTGGAGTATCCTTCTTGTGAGGACACTCTCTAGAGAAGTGGACAAACCTCTTACAATTGAATCATCTTCTTTTTCCTCCATCTTTGAATCTCAACTTGAACCCTTGGCCTTTATTCCTTGGACCAACATTGTTCCTCCTCTTAGAATGAACAGAGAAGGCAGTAGGATTGTTTCCATTTGAGGGCTTGTCCCTTTCCATCATCCCAATTTCTTCTTGAGTGCATCTAGCCAATAATTCATCAAATCCCAGAATTCTGTCATTGTTGAGGATGTAGTGTTGAAAACATCCCATTCTCTTGAAAGAGCTCCAAGTGAAATAATAGAGAGCTCCCTATCACTAGTGACTTATCCAATAGATAGGAGATCATTCTTGATCTTGGTAATCCTCATGAAGTAGGATTGAATAGATTCTCCTCTATCCATCTTGATATATTTCAACATGTTCTTAAGAAAGATAACTTGATTTGCATTATTTACTTTGAACATCCCAACCAACTTTTCATACATATCTTTAGATGTTTCCAAATCAGAAATATAGGCAACCAAAGGCTTATGAATAATATCAACAATAATTTTCTTAGCTTTAACCTCACCTTTCTTATACTTTGATTGTGCAGTTGTGTATGCATTTGAAGGAGGCTCTGATATTCTTCCTTTGACATAGCCCATGACATCATTTGCTTCCAATGTCAAAACTAGATTCATCTTCCATGCATGATAGTTGGATTTGTCCTTAAGCTTGTCCTCAAATTTGAAGAAAGATGTAGTCGTCATTGGGACTAGTTCCAAGTCCTTGTCCAACCAATTCTCTTAGTGATTGCTTTGCTTCACTCTTTATTGGGATTTGTCTTCACCTGAGCTCTCATACCATGTTAATTTTAGATAACAATGGTATGTTCTATTCTTTAGCACAGTTTACCTCAATCTTCCTTTAGCAGCCCAAAGACAATTTCCAATTATATCTAGTAGAAATCACAGTAACTTAAACCCATTGATAATAAATGAAAATAGAATATAAAAACATGTGCAGAAGACAAGCCAAGACAAGAGGACACAAGATATAGAATATGCCAAGAACAAACCCCGATGTGGGGAAACCATTTGATCAAATCTTATTATTATTATTCAATAGTTCAGTAGAGAGAGAAAGAGTATAAATATCATAATTACATGCTCAAAATAGTCTTGTCAAATCAATAGTAAACAAAAACCCTAACTAGAGAGTCAATGGTGGTCAAAGCTGCCTCAAAATGCTCTCCAAGTAGCTTGGTCAAGAGAAGAAGAATTCAGTCTGCCAAAGGAGTCAAAGTCAACCTAAAATAGCTCGATCAATCCAGTCAAACCTTGTTGTAATTTATGTGGTCAAATCAAAAAGTCAACTAGGTCAAACTGTCCCCAAACACCTTAAAAACCATGGAAATCAATGTATGTTATAGGACAAATTGACCTCCTCATCAACTTAGAGGTGAAAGACAAGATGATTGAAGCAAAGGCCACAATTGTAGGTCTAGAATCCACACTAATGCTCTCTATACACTGTTAATTTGATTTATAAAGATTGTTACCAAGCATAAAGGAGCATTAGTCACCCTGCTAACTCAGGTTGTTAGACCAGGGGGAGCGTTAGTGAACCTAAGGGATGTTCAAAAGATCATGCCAATGAATCTGCTCATAAATATCTAGATATTAAATCCCTAAATTTGCTCAAGAAAAGCAAGGAAACTCCAAAAATCAGGATGAACTGCAGGATTGGAATGGAATCCCACTCAAGGAGCCCAAATATGGGCTCTATCTAAAAAAGTATTGTGCCTAGTATTGCATTAGGCATGTGCTTTGTAATTTTATGTACTCATAAGTTTTGCTTACTTTTTTGATGTGATTGGATTGTTTGTTATTCAGTGGAGTACTTGTCTCATGCATTCTTCTCGCAATGCAGATGTCATCGTTGCCCTTAGCATACGTAGGATACGCGGATGATGCCAGTCATCACACACTTCACATTGCATCAGCTGCTTGGGTCATCTATACACCCGAGTCAGAACTATTTTTCTTTGGGGGGGTCTTTCTTGGTATCTCCACCAACAATATTGCCAAGTACATGTCTGTTGTTTTTCTTCTCACGGAAGCGTCACCAAGGGGCATCTCCAATATAGAGTTCAGGTTAGACTCCCAACTAGTCATTATGTAATTGACAAACCATTATCACGTTCGTAATCCAACCTTGTTATGTAACTATCTAAGGGTGCGACTCTTGGAATGTCAATTTGAAATAATTACATATGAGCATGTTCCTCGAGAATTAAATACAGTCACTGATTCGTTAGCTAACTATGTATTGGATTGGCATTTGTCTCATTCTTTATAGAAGCATGCATGAGAAGTAAAACGTTTACTAAAGTTAAAAATTTGTTAAAAAACATCTAAAAACACATTTACACCACCAAAATACCAAAACTTGGATGATTTAAGTACAAAATGGCTCAAAGCCCAGCTACAAGCACTCATATGGCTATGCTAGGACACTTGCTAAAAAGAGCCTATTGCTCCAGAAAAGCTAAAACAGCTCTAGCTACCCTCCGAAGAGGAACCAAAAATCACTGAGGTACACCAACGATGTGTTGCTGCATATGAGTGGGAATCTCCCTCATAGGAAGGGGGGGGGGACCCATAGTTAAACCCTCTAGGTTCCTCAGAACCTCATGGAGACTGTCGGTATCGCCCCCTCCAGCAAGTAGTTGGCCACCTCGTCGCACATAGCGAGGTTTTCCTGCAGGTCGTAATGGCGCCACATCTGTGTTAAGGATAAAAGTTTCATGTTAGTTCTTATTTCACCCTTAAAAAACATTACATATACATTGAAAAGTGCAAAAATACTTAAGTACTATCAAAATTATTCTCACCTTGAGGACCCCAATTGGTCTCGGGCGGTAGCATCAAGTTTGGGTCGCCGATAAAGTCCATGCCTTCATAGGCATAGTCATCAACAATCATAATCTGGCTACGGACACATTGGAAGAAGTATTCATCAAAGAAGTGTTGAAGCAGTCCTCCTCCTATGCGAGGATTGAGTGATGACCAGTGACCTTGCCTTGGCTCCCTCGGATCAAAGGGACCTAAGCTCACCCGTAGGTGCATGACAACTACCCTCTCAAGGAAAAATGAGACTATGATAGTACTATACCCAAAACTGTGTTGGGTATGGGTCTTGCATGTTGTCAATTCTGCCTTCAACTGGCGAAGCACTACTTCACACCAGTTGAACATCTGTGGCTGGACATAGTCAATCGCAAGCAACAGTTGGGCCTTTGTCGCTACGTGGGGAATTTTTGACCCCATCAACCATACAATCAACCATAAAACTACCCTCATAGACCGTGATCAAATAATCTCTATAGAGACTCTGTTGCTGACTAGTCCACTCTCATGGATGCAGTAGATCTGTACCAGCTCTGAAGTAGATCGTGGATCTGATCTACCACGGTAAGGTTTGCTTGTGCCCCACGGCATGACAAACCAGTCAAAAAGTAAATGTCATCCCGGTCAATCACCAACACCTGATCTCCAATCCTAAACACTTGCTCGTGTTCATCCTAGCGTTGTATGATCCATCTCAGTAAATCCTCTTTTCCTTTCATCAGCTCTATCTTTGCATACTTCAATAAACTGCAGTGGCGCAATGCAAGTATGCATGCTAGATCGTTTTGTATCAGCAATTCCTCATTGTCATGGGCCCGTTCTCCCCATAGGTGAGTCATTTCAGCTTGAAACCTGCACAAAATAACCCTAAAAACAGTTAAAATGGGGGAAAATCACTTAAGGAATCCATGCATGAGGGTTTTAACTACACCCTACAGCCCTAATGCTACCCCTAGTCCTACACAAGGAGGATTAACACCCTCTAGTGGCTCGTATAGAGCGTTTAACGCTCCCTACTGGCCATCTAGAGGGCGTTAGTGCGCAAATAAGGCTCTAAGGCACCTTAGATCTGCAAAATTCCACCCATAAAATTGTTAAGAAAGGTTTAGTAAGGCATAGAGCAAGGTTTTAGCTCTCACCTGGGACTAATAGCACGTTGAATGGTTGCCCGGATCTCCTACAATGGTCCACAGAAAATTTGCTCCTCTTTAGCTCCATCAAAGCTCTCACAAACTTTAAAATAGTGAAAATGATGCATGTGAAAGCTCAAAGCATCTCCTTATATAAATTTGAGAGACGTGATTTTTCGAAAATCATTAAAGAGGAATTACTCCATTCTCCATGATTTTTTATCGTGCATGAACCCAGATAATAGGAATTGCTGCCTTTTTATACTTTTTACTGCTTTTTGATTAAAGTACTTTCAGGGATGAAAAATAGTAAAAGCTGCATGCAATTCTCAATAGAGCACTTTTGGAGATATTTTATTGCTCTTTAAAAAATATAAACATCTCAGAGTTTTTTGTCGTGGGGCTCGTTAAACATATACCGCAATCAATAGAGCACTTTTAGGGATATTTTATTGCTCTTTAAAAAATATAAACATCTCTGAGTTTTCATTGTTAAGCTTGTTAAATATTTGTGACGATGGTCAGAGAACTTTTTGTGATATTTTATTTCTATTTACAAAATAATAAACATCTTTGAGTTTTCATCATTATGCTTGTTAAATACATGTAATGATGGTTTGAGCAACTCTTTTTTGATCTTTTTCTAGCTCATAAATTGAAAAAGACCAATGGAGCATTCTTTTTAGGCGCTTTTTTCTCACTCTTTAAATTGAAAAAATCCCAAGCTATGTCTTGCAGCTCGTTAAAACTTGCTAAAGATAACCCAAGCATTGTCTTAGGAACTTTTCTTGCTAGTTAAAAACTGAAAAATCCCAAGTTTTTGTAACTGGGCTCGTTAAAAATAGACATCGGCAGCAAGAGAACCTTCTTTTTTGGGATAGTTTCTCACTCTTAAATCAAAAAATCCCCAAATTTTTGCCCTCGTTCAAGCTTATAAAAATATGAAGAAGGGATGAGGTGTTCTTTTCCCTCTTTTTCTCGCTCATTAAACTAAAAAAGATACCCTAAGTTTTCTTCATCTAACTCATTAAAAATTTTGATGAAGGTATTGAGTTTTTCGTTGCGTGACTCATTAAAAATTCATGATGAAACACGAGTTTAGTCCATTGCTTCGTACTCGTAACAAAATGAGGTCGACATCTATTGGAAAAAGGTTTCTCTTTATCCAGGTTCAATAGATTGAAATACAGAAAAGTAACCGATTTGGGTGTACTATTAACCTTTTGTCGCACCCAATTAACAACTATAACAAAGGGACCACCATGGAGTCTCTCTTTACGATCTTTGCAGGCTCTCTAAATATGAAAAGACCATTGAGTTTTCTAGTCTGGACTCTTTAAATTACACAGACAAGATATAGAGTCGTTGTTTTTACGATACTTTTTAGACTCTTAAAACATAAAAAAATCGACAAGTTTTCCTGTATGGACTCATTAAACTAATTAGATAGGTCAAAGATTTGTTCTTTTTGCGATCCTTTTCAAACTCTTTAAACATGAAAAGATTGATGAGTTTACCCGTCTGGACTCATTAAAAAATCAAACGGGGAAAGTGGACAATATAACTGTATTCCGTATTAGAAAGCGTGGTTTGGCAGCAGTCGTTCCCTTGAACATGGCACTCCCTCAGATAAACCTTCATTTTTGATGGCCTCTCAATATGTACCCTACAATATTATGAGTTTTATCTTATATACCCTGATGTAATTTCATCTCCGTATCTTAACACTCTGTAGTGTTCATGAGTCTAGTGCTATCTGGTTAAAACCGTTGTCATTTCTTCTATTGTTCAAGGGTCCCCATTTGTTTCCTCTATTAAACGATCCTACATATCCTTTCGTCATGCCCTCCGTTGTTTAGACCCAAATGCTCAAAATATTCCTCAAAAAACAAAATTATTCTTGTCCGGTTTCATGTCGACTGATGTAGGACACGTCATTGCCTACCTTTCGACAGGTTTCTTCCTATCGACTTCAACACTCTATCTAGGAAGATAACCTAGAAACACATTCAGTGCCTTGGTACTTGAGACATTAGTGGCAGGTTACCTTGTGTTTTATCACGGGTTTTCATTACTCGCTCTTGGTTACACGATTCTACAAGTGTTCAATGACAAAGAAATTCTTCACACTCTCTAGTTTGCACTATGCATCTTGGAGACCATCACCATTATTGATGGCCTTCCTTGCTCTATTAACGGTCTCCATTATTGACTCGTAATCACATGATTTCGTGCATGTTTGACGTCAATACATCTTATCACATGTATCGATCTATGCTATTCGGTGAAGCGGAAATCAAGACCTTGGGTAGAGGCTTGCATCATTCAGCCTTGTTTCCTCTCCCAAGCTGCAGATATTGTTCTTTGGAGACAGTTATTTCAGGATGATCTATTATGACACTGGATCCGCTCTGTGCCATATTGGTGGCCAACATTGTTATATCTCAGATGAGAAAATTACTCTGACATATCTACTGAGCATGGGAATGCCCAACTCAGGACATGATTTTAGTAGTTTATATATATGTATCTATGTTGTATCAGGTTTTCCTTGCCGCTCGAAACTTCTCTCTCTCTCTACAAAGATTTTGACAACAAATTATAGTTTTTTTTTCATAAAGTATTTCAGCCATCGTCTCTGCCTCTAATCTCATACTTTAGGGGGCATCTGTTATAGGAAAAATTGACCTCCTCATCAACTCAAAGGTGAAAGACAAGATGACTGAAGCAAAGACCACAATTGCAGGCCTGGAATCCACACTAACGCTCTCTATACACTATCAACCTGCTTTATAAAGCTTGTTACCAAGCATAAAGGAGCGTTAGTCACCCTGCTAACTCATGTTGTTAGACCAGGGGGAGCGTTAGTGAACCTAAGGGATGTTCAAAAGATCATGCCAACAAATCTGCTTATAAATATCTAGATATTAAATCCCTAAATTTTCTCAAGAAAAGTAAGGAAACTCCAAAAATCAAGATATTTGGAGAAATTCCAATATGAGAATGAAGGCAAATGGGAAAAATCTTGTAAACAAGGTAGGTTCATGGCTTTTGCACTAATGAACTCTAGGAGGAGCTTGGCAGCCCCAAATCGATTGCTATATAATCATTGAGAGGGCCATTGCAAAGGGGTCAGAGCATTTGGAAGGATAGCCCATAGAGTTGTTGTGAACTGTCATATTGTTGAAGAAGCTAGCTGAAAGAGGGAGATAGAGAGAGGAAGAAGGGGTAAGGAAGGCTGATACAACGGATGGTTGTAATAACTCTTTCATTTTAAATATAGAATTGCAGTTGTGTTCCCTACTCCATAGTGTTGGTAATGTTGTTCATTTATTTGTTCATTCTGATGCTTGTCGAGATGAGTAGTTAAGTTATACATTAATACATGTTTGCTATGCATTCTTACATTATTTTTCAGAAGTGTATGTTGTGATTGGTTTGCCTTGTCCTTTGTGTAGGAATTGTCTTGGAGCCGCATAGAGATACCGAAGCAAATCTAGAAGGAGCTAAAGGTAATCCTATTTCCATACCCTGTCAATTTATGTTTAATAGATAAACATGTGTGTAACTTGGTAGCTTTTGCAGATAATCTTATGGTCTGTCAAAAGTTTTGGGAAGACCTTTGAGGGTAGTTTTCACCCCATGCATTTTACCCCATAGCAGAATTGGCGACTCCGTCAGGAACACAAAGATGCCAATCCTCCCAATGTTGCTCTCCAAAACTCATGATTTCTCGAATAGCTTCGTTCGTAGATGGGAGTTGATCGAGCGGATCTAAAGGAGGAGCTATTATGGGAGGATCTGTGGTACCGTCGGCCGTAACCAACATGACCAGAGATGCAGGTTGAATGGCTTGGTCGGCCGATTTAGCTGGTGACAACAGCATTTGGTCTCCAAATGTGTCAAGGTCTAAAGGAGCCATGAGGATCTAGGGATCGGTCAGTTCATGAGGAATTGATGAAAGCATGTTGACCGATTGTGAAACCTAGGGTGGCTAAAGAGGAAAACAACCCATCAGGGAAGAAGCCTTCAGTAGACTAGTACCTAAACTGACATAAGAGTCAGTTCCACCTCCTACTAGAGGTATGGAGCCACTTAGTAATGGCGATTAATTGGGGGTGTAGAAAGACAATTGATCCACTGTAATGACCTTTCCATCCAATGGAAATAGGATGATACAAAAGGCAGTGGATACGATGATCGTCATGACATATGTCCAACTGTGACCCAGCAACAGATTATAGTCGAGTTTCTTGTCCACGACTTCTACATCCACCGTGACTATTTTTCTAGCCAAAGTGATGGGAAAATTGGCTAGGTATCCCTTTGGGATAAAGGTGTGGCCATCAAAATCTTTCAGGGAGTTCGACGATAGGGTTAGGGTTGGAGAACCCAAGGCAAGCCAACATGAAGCCGACATGATGCAGGTTGAAGCACCTTTGTTGATGACAGTTTGGTGTATACCTTTACCTTTCGAAGTGATATGCACTTGAAATACAAGCTGGTGGGAACAGGGAGGTTTACACTTTTCCATGTCGAAAATAGCAAGCATGGAATCCGTAGGGTCTATACCTTCCATAGTCGAAATAAAAGCTTTCCGTTGGTTGGGGTATGTTTGTAATACTTCGAGCACCGACATAGCCAACAACACTTGCACCAAATTCTCTACGATGTTGTGGTGTTGGGCGACACGTGTAGATGTATTGTGCATTGTGCATCGAAGTGCCCCCTTGGGGGGTTGAATTACAAAGTCCTCAACCCACCTTTCGATATGCATATTGTTGGGTGGTGATGGGTTTTGACCTGAGGATGGTTTTGCTGTCGGAGTGACAGGAGCTCCATAAGGTTTGGCTCTTATGGCGAGTTCTACCATTTAAAATGTGTAAACGGTATAACTTCCTTAACCAGCTGAAGGATGTTGCAGACTATCGTTGCCCCTTGACGTGGGTTGCGGTTGGTTGGAAATGAGATTTTGCTGCTGTTGAGTAGGAAAAGGAGTTCTAAGGATAGCAGGTGCCTTACTAGAATCTCTTTTGGCAAGGTAATCTGTGCATTCTTGAAGACGTGGACAAATCTAGGTTACATGGTCTTTAAGACAGAGTTTGCACGGATATTTGGTGCCTTTGTCCTTTTACTCATTAGTAGGTGCAACGACCTTCTGTTTCGAGTTGGGCTATTTAGATGATTTCTCTTCAGAAGGAGCGATCTTATTCTTATTCTTCTTGTTCTTGCCACTAGATTTCTGTGTAGACTGCACAGAGTTTATCGCAATGGTAGGAAGAGCAGTCGCTTTGGTAGAGGGGTCCACTGCCAGCTTGGTAATGGAACCACTGAGTTGTTTTATAGTGACCCCAGAGGTTGTGCCAACAATCCCATTGGCATGCACTCTAGGGTGCTGAGTGGTGGGAGGATTGGGGTTACCGAGAGCATGGGGGATTATGTCGTAGAGAGTGCTAGACTGTGAATAAATCAAATCTAAGTGTTGGGCACGACGTATGGATTGGTCTTCTGTGACCACACCACCTAGAGCAACATCTCTAGTGATTTGTTGAAGTAACGACCTACAGAACCAGTCCATTAAGAGAAAGTATGGGGGGGCAGCTTTGACTAACCTCCACTTACGTCTCCATTCATGTATATGATCAGAGATGTGGGTGGTGGTATCCTGACAAAATGAAGTAAGAAGTTCTGTCCCAGTCTCATAGCGGATAGGTAGCTAGAAGTGCTTTAGGAATTCCATCGCTAAATTATCAAAGGTATTTACTGATGCGCATGGCAACTCAATATACCACTTTGTTGCATTGCCAGTAAGGGTGCAGGGGAAAAGACATAACTGGACACTATCATCCACCATGAAGTTAGAAACACTCCAAAGATAGTAGGTGGTGATATGGGTGCCTAGATCCTCCCCTTGTTTTCTGTCAAACTTTGGAATGTCCATCGGTATTTTATGTGGGATCGGCGGCCATTGTAAGTTGTGGAAGATGGGGTTGTTTGTCAACTTGTATAAGTCGGGAATATCCAATGTTGCCAAGAAAGGAAGATTGTTGGGTGTCCCTGACTTGGACCATGGTGATGACGGATGACCTAAGGAGCTTTGTGCTCCTCCCATCGTCTGGTTCCCCATAGTGTACATGGGTTGCGTGGTGTAGCAGTTGCTTTGCAGTACGGTGTTGGAGAGTGGATTTCCATGAGGATTTTGATACTGGGATATGGAATTGCCCCTAGTATAAGTGGTGCCCCCTTGACTCATTTGAGTCTATGAGTAGGGTTACCCCATGGATTGGTTGGGTATCCATTGTGGATTCCCAACTGACATAGAACTAACCATATGGCTTTGATTGATAGAGGGAATAGTCATTTCAATCAACGACTATCCATGCATGCCTGAGAACGAAGAGGGGAACTGTGGCATTCCCCACCCGCATGTGCATATTGGGAACTCCCCCAGATATCTAAATCTGGGGGTTGGAACTATACATTGGTGGCCGAACTTGTTGTTGGTAAACTGGAACCACGCCCATAGTGCTGCATTGAGTGTTATACGGAGCACTATATGTGGCACTAGTCGAGGGTATGCATTGTGGCACCATAGGAGTGGGACCTGGCATTTTCTGGGTTCCACTTATAGAGGGTGTTGTGTGAGTTGTCATACCTGGTACAAATGGACAGTGGGATTTCACATTATCAGTGTTGTGATGACCGTTGACTGGGGAAGTGGTAGAGGACCAACAATGTCTCTAAAATTCCACAACCCGTGAGGCATCAACTGAATAGATGGGAAAGTTCCACCTACTGAAGAAGGAAGTACAGGTACCACGGGAGCAATGATAGGATCTGACGGATTTGTAAGTGGAGTGTTAAAGTGAGGAAGAAATCCTTCCGTGAAGAAATCCTCCAGCAAACTGGAATCGTCGGTTGTCCACACAGATCCCGTGTGAGATTTAGGAGACTGATTCCTCAAAGATGAGGAATCCAAGTCAGTGGAACTCGGCAAATCCTCCACAATGAGTGGAGGAAGTCCTAACAATCGTCTAGAGTGACGATGAGGGCTGGATGTAGCCACGATGACCGTTAAGTTTTATCAAATAAATTTTAATGTGATATTCTTTAAAGTATCGAAAATGATAGCACTCAGGTACCTAAAAAGAAAAAATACACTAAATATATCAATCAGCAGATAGAGGAAAACTACCTCATCTGATAATCACCGATCACTGGAGATGAAACCCAGTATCTCAACGAATAACAGAGAAGGATGGCCAAATGTACAATTATAGTTACTTTTGAGCTTCACCCAAACCTCAGATTGAGGGGCCAAGTACTCTCATGAAGACAAGCACCCTCCCAAAAACTGAAGACAAAGTAGGTCCGTCCATTTTAGGTACTAGGACAGCCCGTCCTAGTCACCTTGTGTAAGTGCATAGAAGTTTTTGCCACTAGAGATACCTCAAATCATAGACATTACCAGGGGGGACATAGTCGTAGATAGCACATTGTGTGGGCAGGATACTTGAGTCCCCAACTCAGTTACAAAATCCCCGAAGGGACCCCCAAAACACAGAATGCCCAAAGGATTTGTAAGAGAAGGCAGGCTACCTTCAATTAAAGTTCGATGTTGTCTCGTATTTCGCTCCATTGTTAGTGGAGTGGTCCTGATAATATGAGTGCAGAAGGATTTTTCACTCGTTAATGACACTAGTTTTGGTTTTCAACCTTGGGTAGTTCACTCACATGCTTATCCCAAGGTCCTAAGCTAGCTAATGTTGGTTTTCTGAAAAGAGTAACCAATTGATTTTAATGTAAATTTTAGTGTACTTGATTATTTGTCTTCGGTAGGGGTGTTGACGTATGAATATGGTGAGACTCTCGACTCAATAAACCATGCAGAATAATTCTCTGAATTTTTTCAATTTCTTATGCAAACAAGTCTTATTCTACACATTCATCTTTTCACATATTCATGGATTCGTCCGTGCATCTAAAGCCATTCAACATTTGCATAACCGAAAGATTCTTTTCCCAATATTTCCTAACAACTGCTGAAAATCAAAATGAAGCAGCTTACAACTATTTCAACGGAAGGATCAATACAATTTATCAGTCTTTCTTTTAAAAAAAATGTCTTTTAAGAGAGAAAAACTAAAACATTTTCTTAAAAAACAAATTTTCAAGACACCAAATTTTTTAACATAATATTGTTGCAGATCTTACTTTAGCCCTTGAGACAAGTTCCCCCCCTTTTGGTCCACAGAATCTTCTAGAAAACATGGAAATGGGAGACTAACGCTCTGTTTCAATGTAAATAGAGAGTTAGTTGGGCCACTAATGCTCCCTGTACACAGGCAGAGAGCTTTATAAAGCTTTGTGTAGACTGGAAACTTGCGTTAGTGAGGAAAATAGCTCAAACAAAGGGCCTTTAGGATCAGTTTCTGAGGAGAATGCAAACTAGTAGGATGTAACAAGATAGATGGTGGATCAAAAAAGGATTTGAAGAAGTAGGAAGCTCTTAGAAGAAAGAGAAGAATTGAGAGGAGTCCAGGTTGACCGGGAACTAGATGTATAGTCCCCAACGGAGTCTCCAATTCTGCTATGGGGTAAAATGCATGGGGTGAAAACTACCCTCAAAGGTCTTCCCAGGACCTTCGACAGACCATAAGATTATCTGCAAAAGCTACCAAGTTACACACATGTTCATCTATCAAACATAAATTGACAGGGTATGGAAAGAGGATTACCTTTAGCTCCTTCTAGATTTGCTTGGGGATCTCTATGCGGCAAGAAGAACTCCTTCAAGGCCGGCTCCAAGACAATTCCTACACAAAGGACAAGGCAAACCAATCACAACATACACTTCTGAAAACTAATGTAAGAATGCACAAAAAACATGTATTAATGTATAACTTAACTACTCATCTCGACAAGCATCAGAATGAACAAATAAATGAACAAGATTACTGACACTATGGAGTAGGGAACACAATTGTAGTTCTATATTCAGAATGAAAGAGTGATTACAACCATCCATTGTATCAGCCTTCCTTACCCCTTCTTCCTCTTTCTATCTCCCTCTTTCAGCTAGCTTCTTCAAGAATATTATAGTTCACAACAACTCTATGGGCTATCCTTCCAAATGCTCTGACCCCTTTGCAATGGCCCTCTCAATGCTTATATAACAATCGATTTGGGGTAGCCAAGCTCCTCCTAGAGTTCACTAGGGAAAAAGCCATGAACCTGCCCCGTTTACAAGCTTTTTCCCATTTGCCTTCATTCTCAAATTGAAATTTCTCCAAATATCTTGATTTTTGGAGTTTCCTTACTTTTCTTGAGCAAATTTAGGGATTTAATATGTAGATATTTATGAGCAGATTCATTGGCATGATCTTTCGGACATCCCTTAGGTTCACTAACACTCCCCTTGGTCTAACAACATGAGTTAGCAAGGTGACTAACACTCCTTTATGCTTGGTAACAAGCTTTATAAAGAAGGTTGACAGTGTATAGAGAGCGTTAGTGTGGATTCCAGGCCTAGAATTGTGGTCTTTGCTTCAGTCATCTTGTCTTTCACCTCTGAGTTGATGAGGAGGTCAATTTGTCCTATAACAATGCAACCTTCAAAAATCAAAATTATTCCCACCAGAATGAAGTCAACGCTGGTCAAAACCAGCCAAGTCAATGTTGGTCAACGTTGTCTTGTTTCTTGAAATTTTCGGCCTCCATAATAGTCTTGAAACTCATCCTTCTTTAACATGTGTGAAGTAGGGAAGGCTACCTCCAAGCTATATGAAAAGATCAAAAGAGAAAAGAGAGAGATATGTGATGAGATGAGTGATGTCCAAATGAGAGAAGGTCACTCCTATTTACACACTTCGTTGAGGGTGAGGAGACACATCCATTGGGCTTCATAAGCCTACATTTGACTCAGGACAACCTTGACAATTTGTTCATGAGAGAGAATAGATTCAAAATTCCATTTTTGCTTATCAGAATGAGATGATCTTTATATAAAAATTGGACCTCTCGAAAAGAGGAATCCAATGCAACGATCATCTCCATCATATGAGCTGTACTAAGGTGGAATATGGCCCTAGTTTCCAATTTTAACACTTGTTCTTTGCTTACTTGCTTTCTTGTGTCCAAGTTCTCTCCCTTTACTCTTGGAGTTTGATTTCTTCCTTAGAAAAACTAAAGATGTCCAAGACTGAAACTAATCAAAAGCTATCAATTGTTTCTCAGTTGCCTTTTTATCATTGATTTCTGGTGTCTATTCCTTTCCTTTCCTATTTTCTTTCATTTTCCTTTATTTTCTCTCTAATTTCCTTTGCATGCATGTTCTTGTCTCTTCATCTTCCTATTCTCCTATTTTACTTTATTTATCAAAATAATTTCCCTTTCCTTTTCTCAATGACAATTCCAATTTCCATACCCATTAATTAACCATAAGTGATATCCACTTTAATGCATTTCCATCCATTAAGCTTGGAATACGTTTCCCATGACCTTGGTCTTATTTTTTTTCTTGATAATGTCCTTCCATTTACATGGAAAATCAACCTGGTCTATTACACTATATGCATAACTCGAGACTGAGTATGCTAAACTATTATGAAATATATGTAATAGAGCATCCATGGCCGCGTCTAGTTGGTCTCAAACTCCATATTAATAATACATGAGGAAGAAGAGAGGAGTTAAAGAGATTCTTACCTAAAATGGTAAAACATATAAATAAAGTTGAGGTAACTATTGAGATAACCTTGATATGTGGTTTAAAAATTTAATCTATAACAAAGAAAAATAATAATTCTTGTTAGCATTCTCAACTTAATACCAATCAGTAAACAAAGAATTTGAGTGAATATACTTAGTTGTGAATTTACCTTAAGGGTTGTTACCAAGCTTCTATGACTACCAAGACCTATTTGAAATATAAGGACAATTAAGATAATGAATTTACAATTGATTCCATATTAGATTAAGCTAGAAGAAGAGGATGTTCACATATATAAACCATTTTTGTTAAAATATGTAACAAAAACTCAGAATAAGATTAAGTTTATTTATAACAGTACACAGTAAGACAAAAACAAGTGGCGTAATACCTGATATAAATTATCTACATTCATGACTAGATACGAAACCTCAAAGAAATATTGTCTCAACAAGTGAGGCCTCCATAGAAACATATAAGGAACTTGAGTGTGAAAACCATTAGAATACTTGCATGAAAATAACCCCCAAGTTATTACCCATACTAAAAACCATAAAAGGACTGTAACTAGGAAAACCCTTTTGTACAACATATAAATTAAATGTCACAACTAAGTCATTCATACCATAAGTTTTAGGATTAAATCCTTAGAAGTGGTTTCACTCCTAATTTTCAAACAATAGAATGCTAAGTTGGAAATTATCTATGTAGAGAACTATTAACAGAATGTGCCAAGGAAAAATAAAATGCATTTTTCAACAACTCTTCAAAGGATCTGCAATGTCGATTGAGAAAAGTATTGGTCGCCATGAGGTTTTCAAAGGGTTTATGCAGAAACTAAAAGTAATTGATCCATTGAGAAACTGGAAGGTATTCCATTAGAAAACCTATGTATTAACTGAAATAAAAAACTATGCGATGGAATACACAAGAAAAACCCTCAAAAATTCTGAGAGGGAAATTCACAAGAAAATCAACCTTTCAAAAGGAAAGATAACAATGAATACAACAACTAAAATATACCTATAAAACCTAACCCAAAGGGAAAAAAACTTGTGATAATGTTTGATACTAGGCTAATTTTGTTACATTCTGTAGAATACTTATAACAACTATACAAATCGTTAGATCGAAGAGTGTTATTAAAAAAAGTACAACATAAAACTTATACAAATTGTTAGTCCTGGACCTTAACAATTTTAACATTGATAAAACCCTCAAAAATACTATTAGAAAAATATTTTTCAAGGGAATGTATGAATTTACCTTCTGCATGTTGTTTAAGAGGCTTCCAAATTTTAGGTTGGTAGCCAAAAAACCTCATTTACTAGGAAAACTAAAGTGCAGAGCTTACCCTAGACTAGTGCCATAGGAATTTCATAACACAAACAAAGAGAAAAATCTAAGTCATGGATTTAGGAGTGTATTCATCCTAATCGATTGAACCACCAAGTCTCCATCACTATATGATTAAAATGAAACATATCGACTATCCACCTATGAACCCATCACATGGTTGGGTCCGCAATATGGTATACATGCCTAACAGGTGGTGTGACGACTCACACATGATAAGTTCTAAGTATAATGTAGGTAAGGGAGGCCAAAAATGGATATCTATCTATCTATCTATCTATCTATCTATCTATCTATCTATATATATATATATATATATATATATATATATATATATATATATATATATATATATATATATATATATATATATATATATATTTGTCTGTGTGTGTGTGTGAAAATGTGAAGTTGGGTTGTGCTTTTGGCCCTTTTTTGAGGAAAAAACATAATTTTTAGAAGTTTTTCAATTTTTGGTAAGGAAAAGTAATTTTTCTGTTTAGAATTTAATTTTACAATAAAAGGAAAACTTGTCAAAATTTTTATTAGGTTTCTATTCCTTATTTTTTTGAATTTTTTTATTCACATTTTATATGTCAGCTGAGCAATTGTTTGACTATGTATTCTTTAAATCTCAAGGGATCGATAAAAATTCATTTTTTTTGCCCCAATGTATTCCTTGTTAACCTTGTGTTTTTGAAAAAAAATAACATGCTGTAACAATCTAGAGAAAATCTACTTTGACATGGCTATATTTATGAAGCCAACAAATGCATATCATAATTAGTAGATTTTTTGAATTGAACCAATATGAAAAAAATGTAGATTTTGAAGATGTTTATCAAAACACCATGTTTCTCATTGTATTAGTTAAAAAATAAAAAAAATCTAAAAACTACCCATTAAATAGGATGGACTAATGTAATGCACCATAAATTTTCGATATTTTTTTCAGAGTGTATTTTGGAAGATACAAAATTTTGATTTCAATGAATAATAATGACCTTCAAAAAACATTTACACACATTTTACTAGAAAATTAGTAAAAAATAGCAAATATCTATGAGATTCCATAAATTTTATATCTAGTGAGAGTAGATTCATTTATGTAAATGTTGATGCTAGTTCTAGAAGTAAATTCACTATGTTTTGATGGTTTTAAACTATTCTAAAATTTTAGAAGGGTGATTAGATGTGAGCTAGCTCTGGTTGTCTATAGGGTTGCAGGTTTTAGGTTGGACAACTTTTCAACTAAAAGTAATAATTTTTTCAACCGAAAGTTAAATTTAACAGAAAAAATGTTTTTGGAAGAAAATATATTACTTTTGGTTGATTTTTTTTTCATTTTTTATGTTGACTGCAAAAATAACATAGTGTGACCATGCAAAACAAAAGGATGTGATTGTTTCAGCTGAAACCGATAAATAAACATGGCCAAAATATTATTTTCTCACTCTCATTCCACATTTTCCATATGCAACTTTTGCATAGCTGTAACACCCTCCTCCCACATCTACCCAAGTAGCCAACCAATCGGGGTAAACATGTGACAAGAGGCTACTATGATGGGATTGAACCTCCTATGTGACCTTAAGGAAGTGGAATTGATGGAAACATGACATACAAACCTTCCACATCAGCATGAGGGTTACTAAGTCATGTGTTATATTGTTAGGGTTTTATATTAAGATTTAATATTTTGACATCACAAAATAGGGTTTATAATATTAATCCTAGGGTTCAAAATCGTAGTGCTTATAATATTAATCCTAGAATTTAATATTAATCCTAAGGTTTAAAATATAATCTTAGGTTTTATAATATTAATCTTAAGGCACATATTCCTAGGGTTTAGTATATTAAACTTAGGGTTTACAACCTTAGTGTTTGTAATATTAATGTTATGGTTTATTATATTGGGTTTTATAATGTTAGCATGTTATATTAGGGTTTAATATACTTAGAAATCTATCCAATGTCACATTGTGACAAACATTGTCGTAATGTGACAAACAATTTGACAATTATACATCATAATGCAATTCATTCAATGTTGCATTGTGATATTACAAAAATAAGTTTTAATATATTAATATTAGGGTTTATAATATTAATATTAATATTTTTAATATTTATCCTAGGGTTTAATATTAATCCGAGAGTTTATATTAAGTGTTTATAATCTTATGGTTTATAGTATTAATCTTAATGTTACATTGGTTTTAATCTTTGTATTTATGTTATTCTAATATTAATCTTAATATAATATTAATAATATTAATATTAATATAATATAATACTAATCTTAGTATTACTCTTTTTGCATTGGGTTTATAATATTAATTTTAAGATATATAATATTTTCCCTAGGGTTTATAATAGTAATCCCTTGGGTTTATTAATACTTGGATTTATAATATTTATCCCTTATATAATTCTTAATCCTATGGGTTTCTAATATTAATAATACCTTGGGTTTATCAATTCTTTTAGTTTATAATATTAATTCTTAAAGTTTCTAATATTAATCTTTGAATTTATAATATTAATAATTTTTTTAGTTTTTTAATCTTTTAGGTTTATAATATTAATCTTTTGAGTATTTAATATAAATCTCTTGGATTTATTTGTACATGTAATTGTACCACATTTATTAATATAATTATGCTAGCATATAATCATTAAAAAATTCTAAATATATTATCTTATTAATTTAATAATAAAAGATATTTATATAACGAAAATATTACAGAACATAAACAACCATCCATCCTATAAAAAAAAATGAGATAAAAAGGATAATTGGAGGAGAACCTTAAGATGTCCTAGGTCAATAATCTCTGATGATCAAAGAAAAAGACGAAAATCCTCACAAGAAAGACATGAAATTTAGATTGTTGACTTAATAGCTATATTTATTTTCAGTCGTTCATCTTGCGTAATTTTCTTTACTACAGCTCTTCCGACTTATCTTTTATCTATTTGTTTTTGTAGGCGACCGGTCCTATCATCAAAGATTGTATAGCAATTCATTAGTTCATATTTCTCCACAATTTCTTCCTTTTCATGTCGGATAGCAGAATGTCAATTTCTCCACAATATATTTAGCTTTCCTGCTCTCTGCCGGCCTCTTTATAGATCAAAGTCTTAGGTATCGGTCGCAGACTCGCAAGCAACATATTCTCCATCATTCGGAAAAAGCAGACCTGACAAAATATTATCCAAGTCCGAAACATTTGCGCCAGATAAATCTGTACATCTATTCAATGAATTTAATGTCAGAGCTTTCGTTATTGTCAAAAAGCAGCATCATATATTCAAAGTCCATCACGGGCTTTAATGCATGCTTCCAGCTTTCTCGTTCAATGTCCACTGCAGTTTAGTAGCCATTGTTGAATGAAAATTCATTTGTTGGGTCAGAGTGGTTGGAAGAAAATCCGGAAGAGCTGCCTCCCGCTTTTTCTAAATACCAAAGTTATATTTAGTATGCGTTGAATGAAATGCTAGCATTAGATAATTTTAGAAAGTAAAGACTTGTATATATATTGAATAATGGAATGTCGCGTTTTCCATATCAGGCCGGGGGAGGTGGGACTGGGGTGTACTCTGATACGGATCCGTGATATGAGGACCAAAATATGCAGCAATGGCGATGAATCGTAAGCAGATACTAATCTAAGGATGTTAATAGAAGTGGACAAAAGTGTATACACGTAATAACTCCAAGGGTGATGGATTCTCGTGAAACTTGTTCATAAAAAACAAAAGAATATAATAATCACCCATCAGTTTGGATAAAGCTGGCCATAATGTTGCATATTTAAATAAGTCCATTGAGTTTGATGTGTACAAGTCCTCCTATTCCATTCTATTTACATGTCACCGCTTTTATTTCTCCTCATTATGTCTTTATACATATATAAATATAGTTATAGTTATGTAATGATTCAAAATTTTGTGGCAAGTCAAATATGTTAATAAATTATAATTTAGCAAGAGTACATGTGGGAATAAGAAAAGCTAATTTATAATTATTGATTTTTTTTTAATTTTTTTTTCTAGTTTTCAATGTAACGCCAAAATTTAATAGCTATGAAGTCAAATATACCTATATTTTATGATTTAGCAAGAGTGAGATTTCATTGTAGTCTCAACTTTTTCAACTTATGACTTAAGAAGCAGTACAATTAATCATTCTATATGTTATTATCTTCCTCACCAAAGTCTAATTCCTACATGTGACATGTTGAGTTCATAATGAGTTTTTTCTTCAAGCCTTATTATCTCATAGCTCCCTCAAAGACTAAAACATGTATATTCTTGACATAGAATATAAAAATATTTTTTAAGGAAAAAAATGTCAATTAGGTTTTTCTTGGGTGTATTTACCAATTGGATTGATCTTGGGTGGTTGAGTTGAATGATTGTGAGGAATGAAAGGTATATTCCTCACATGGAATATAAAATATTTTTTCAAGGAAAAAAAATGTCAATTTGGTTTTTTTTTTTTTTTTATGCATTTACCAATTGAATTGATCTTGGGTGGTTGAGATGAATGATTATGAGGAATGAAATGCATATTCCTCACATGGAATATAAAAATATTTTTTCAAGGAAAGAAATGTCAATTTGATTTTTCTTGGGTGTATTTACCAATTGGATTGATCTTGGGTGGTTGAGATGAATGATTGTGATGAATAAAATGTATATTCCTCATATGGAATATAAAAATAATTTTTCAAGGAAAAAAATGTCGATTTAGTTTTTTTGGGTGTATTTATCAATCTGATTGATCTTGGGTGGTTGAGATGAATGATTGTGAAAAACAAATATTATCCACATAGCTCAAATTCAATTCCCCGTGATAAAATTATTTGAATCTCGACCAAAATTTTAAATAAAATACTTCAATACCAATCATCCACAAAGACATATAAAATTTAAAAAAAATAATATTTACTTTATGGAATCCCTTCTGTCTTAAAATTGGATCGATGTAACATTCAAAATAACATTAATAATAAAAATAATTTTAATATTCAATATAAGTAAAATATTTCTATGTTATAATTTTTTTTTTTTTATTTAAACCAATTTTATAATTATAATATTTTAATCATGTATTTTTAAATCTAAAGAGAATCTTTTTATAAATTTATTATGAATGGAGAGAAATTAAATTATTTAAATTAAATGCATTTCAAATTCTCAATTCTTAATATATCTAACATAAAAAATAAATAAATTATATTACTTTGATGATGATGATGGTTAATGTCCACTGAGATCAAAATTTAGTCTATCGAACCTAAAGAAACAAATTATTTAGTTTGATTTAACATTTTATTTCTATGCTCAAAAATCTTGGAGAGAAGCCTCCCGAGCTCACTGTAATTTTGATAACGTAAAAGGCTAGGAATGTCAATATTGCAACAAAGATTTTGAAACTGATATCTAATGTGGTTGTATGTGGAGCACTCTAAGAGGAAGTGATTTTCATCCTCGACGTTCGTATTCTCACAGAGATGGCAGAACCTTTCCATCCATGGTGTTTTAGGAACTGCGTAACGACCCGTTTCACTATGGAGCTCATGAGAGTTCATTCTAATCTTGGCTATATTAATTTTCTTCTTTGAGCTAGTTAAAACAGAGAGATACTTTTGATCTTCTAGGGTGGGGTTGATGACCTCCTTATAATATCTTAATTTTCTTTTAGCTGCTAAATCTTTCTCACACCACATTTTTTCTTTGAAATTAGAAGTAAGAATATTTTTAATGTTATTAATGTTTTGCAATGCAGCATTCTAGTCGATTTCTCAATGGTTTAACCAGGCCCTGGTGTCTTTATACCTACCTCGTTTGAGCCTTAGGTGGTTTTGGCTGGAATTTAAAGCCAGCTTAGGAAGTCTATGGCCTCCTATGTTATTGAGTTTGTGTTTGTCCAACAGAAGCCTAGTCATAGCTAGACTCTCGATAGGGGAAAGACCCACTTCTATAAGGAGAATAGGATAGGGTGTGTTGCTTTTAATTTTGAGGTTATACATTATAAAATGCTTCTGGATTTGCTCAATCTTTCTCTAGGATTCTCTAGAGATGCTACAACCCCAAACCTCACATCCATATAAGATAACCGGAGTGACTAAAGTTTCAAAGAGGAACTTCTTTCTATCCCACATTACGAGGTTTGTCATTTTACAATTCTTTTCATGACCAAAATAAGCTTTCCATTCCCAATTAATCCTTTTCTCAATGCTATAGTTACAGTTGAGCTTGTGATGAATATCAATTCCTAGGTACTTGTAGGAGGACACTTCCTCCAAGTTACTATTGTCATACCTAAAAGTAGCATAAGTGTCCTTCTTGGATTTGATAATCATAACCTTTTTTTTGTCAATGTTAACAATCATACCCATGGTAGAGCAGAAATCCTTAAGAAGTATAGGTTGCTTATCAAGATCAGATGGGCACCTTGCAAGAAGAAGAATATTTTCAGCATAGAGAAGAAGGATGATGACTATCCTAGCTAAGATCGTGTCAGCACATCCTACTTCCTCTAAACAACCTTCTAGCTTGTCAATGTAAATGCCAAATAGGGTAGGGGAGAGGGGGCAACCTTGTTTAACTCCGATATTACACTTAATCTCTTTCGACCACCCCTCATTGCACTTTAACTTGGAAATTACATTCTCATATAATCTTATAGCGGCAGCTCTCAACTCAAAAGGAACCTTTAGCTCTTCTAATATGTTTTAAAGGTTGTTTCTAGGAACCATATCGAAAGCCTTTCTAAAGTCCACAAAGCAACAAAAGGGATTGGATTTATCATTGCGTCATTCCTCCACAATGATCCTAAGCGTAACGAGGTGGTATGTTGTTGAGTGCTACTTTCTAAAACCCACTTGGCCTTTAGCTTGCTTACTTTCACTTTCAAGCCATATACTCAACTTCCTCTCCAAAATAATACCATATAACTTGGCTAGGAGAGCGATGATCATAATTGTCCGATAATTAGAGGGGTTATTTGTATCCCCACTTTTAAAAATAGGGATAATGAGGCTTTGAGTCCATGGTTTAGGGAACCCTTGCTTGACCGCTTGATTGAAAAACTTGTGAATGTGGGGGATGAGGACAGGACCTCCAATTTTTAAGATTTCCACTTGGTAACCTTCAATGTCCTTAGCTTTCCCATTAGCCAAGCGATTAACCCCAACATCATTGTCTTCTAATGAGAAAACGTCTTTCGTTGTGTGCAGGGTTTCAAAGTTATCCACGACATTTGGAGATTCATAAAGTTTTTTAAGATAAGAATTCTAGTCATGTAAATAAATTTTATTATTATCTTTAGTTTTCCTAGTTAGAATCTGCCTCCAGAATTTCTTAGGAGCTATCTTAGAGAGGTGCAAGAGATTCTCTTGTCTTTTACAAATATACTGCCTTTTCTTCCTTTTAGTTAGGGCTTTGTATATTTTTATCTTGCAAATTTTAAGAGATTCATCAAAAACTTCCTTAATTGCTCTCCTCGCACTTTTACAATCTTTGTCATACCATGGGTTGGTTTTGCTATTTCTTTTATTACTTGAAATTTCAATTGAGAACTTGTTAATAGAATATGAGAGGGTTGTAGTAAAATTATGATAGAGATCTTCTATGTTGTCTATAATAGATAAAGGAAGAAAACTAGTTTTTAATTCATTTAGAAAGAGATCTTTTTTATTTCTATCAAAGATTAACTTCTTTTGTCTATAAGGATTATCTTCTATGGGATCTCTATGCATGACAAAATTGATAGTTATAAGGAAAGGCCTATGATTAGAGTCAGTCTCATGGTCGTTTAAGATGTCAAAATTTGTTATTTCGTTGTATAGAGGGAGATCTGAGATAACATAGTCTACCACGCTGCTACCAAGCCCATGGATGTAGGGCATCTGGCTAGAATTGGGCCACTTCTTTAGACCGTTGCAAATTATGATATCATGAGCACTACAGAGCTTGAGTAGCTCCGACCCAAACAAATTCTCCTTGAGGTCTTCAGAGCTCCTTTTGTACCGGCTAGCCAGAGGAAGGTCTTCGTCTAACCAAAGAGGATTAGGGTTGGAATGATTGCTTAGAAGAATAGCTTGGTTGCTTGAAGTTCAAGCATTAAAGTCACCCATTAAAAGGATATTTCCTTCATTCCTTACGCTATAAATATCATTTTCTAAGCCATTGTAAGGACTATTTTTATCTAGATTATCTTTCTTATAGAAGTCAGAATTGATGGGGGGGGGGGGGGGGGGTGGAATAACAGATTGCTATGTAGGTCTATTTATCGTAAATGTCAGTAATTTCTATCCAATTATATTGGTTGTAAGGGTCATTTTTATAAATCCTAGCATGGGGAGAGATGTTCTTCTTAATGTAACAAGGTATACCCCCAATGCCTCTATGGGAGGATTGCTTATTCCAGGTAGACTATAATGTAAAGCCATCTATTTTAGGGACCTTAGATTCTTCGTGCTTCCAATTTTCAACAAGCAAAATAATATCAACATCATTCGAGATTCAACATAGCTTGGAGCCTTTGTTCCATGTAAAGCCCTGATAGTTCCAAGAAATAATCGGAGCATGTTGAATTGCTATTTATTATTATCTTTTTGGTTTCTATATCGAATAATGACTTTTTTATTTCTAATTATTACCCATTTTCCTTCCTTCCTAGCTTCCTTTACCTTTTGAACCTCCTTTCTCAATTCTTCTTGATCTTTTGGATTGAGATCTTCATTTATAAATATTCCTATTCCTTTTAGACTTAAGGTTTTACTAAGTATGTCATATTTATGGTCAATAGAGCTCACTTTTATTTGGATCAACCTTCCTTTGTTCTCAGTTAGTTTCCCTGACCTTGTTTCTTCTGTGAGACACATTGTTTCAATTTGGAATCTGTTATGTAATTCTATCTAGGCTATGGCTAAATTATCCTCGTCTACCTCCTCTTTCAAACCAAAGATTATAAGGTTCAAGGCCCTTTTGTTACGCTCATGGTCTAATTCTATCAATTTTTTCATTTCATCTTTAATTGGTTTGATATCTAATTTACCTACCACACTATTTAGAGTGAGGCGGCTATTAATTTTTTCTTCTAGCTCTTTAATCATGTCCTTCATTTTAAGACTCTCAAAAGTATCAGCATCTACTTGCTGGGATGTTTGGTTCATATCTTGGTTTTGTTTTTCTATAACTTGCAACCTAGTCTCCATTGCCTCCATCTTTTTCTCCAATAGTTCTATTTTATTTTTTATTTGTTTTTGGATCTTGCCTTCAAGAGAAGTGAATTTATTTTCTAGCATGGCTGCTAACTCTATTTGTAGCTTGAATTCTCTTTCTTCTCTACGTTTCTTTAAAGACTCTATATACTCATAGAGGCTCTATAGAGTAAATATGCTAGGTCTACCCTTGGTAATCTTTGGTAATTGTGGTGAATTATTCATACTTGAAAATATATGAGAAGATATGTATTAGAAAAATATAAGGAATGTGTGCACCTGATATCAGCAAATCGGACCGCAGACGAATGTGCCCCAGATTGTTTTTCTATTACCGCAGAGAGATCGTGAATTATTACCGCATAGAGATCGTAAATTATTACCTCAGAGAGATTGTAAATACATCACCCTGGTATGGTATATGTGTCATATACTAATTTATATTAGTATATGACTCATATTTTAATTTTTTTATATCATAATATCTTTAACCCTTTAGTATATTCAAATAATAAATAATTAATTCACAATATTACAATACATATGTTAAATAATTAGATCATAATGGTGAAACATTTTATGCCAAATGTTTCCATCCAACATAAACACCTTTAAGATAATGACAAAGTATAACGAGGATTCACACAAAACTCAACCTAATATAATGAAAGTGTGACAAGCTTATCACATAAAATCCCCTTTAGATATAGAAATGTTGGTTTGACCTAATGGCCAAACTATGATGGAGAATCACACAAAACTCAACCTACTCTGATGAAAGTATAACAACTTATGACATAAAATCTCCTTTACATATGGAAATGCTGGTTTCATGTTTGTAGTTGGTGAAAATGTAATTTTTTTTAATGAAAATGTAAATTAAAGGATTAGAAAGATTTAGTTTTATTTAAATTTAATTATTAAGAATATATATTTTTTCTTACGAAATTTTATGTTCAAATTTAAATAAGGTAAAAAATATATATTTAAATAGATTTTAATATTTAAATTACTATATAAATATTTTTATATAGTAATATATAAATAATAATAATTTTACAAAAATATTATTATTACTAATATTATTATAAATATCATATAAATAATTATTAATTTATATTTAAAAAAAATATATTTTTAAATCAAATATTTTATATAAATGTTATATGTTACATTAACTCAAAGCGAGTTGAAATTGTGTAAACTTAGCATGAACATTTATTATTTTTGATAACAATCAACTATTATTTTAATATTTTTCATTAAACTTTTCGATTTGCATTTTAGTCATCTCCAAAGTTAGATTTATTATTACCTATTCTCCATAAGGTAATTATAATATGGTGCAAAATTTATCTAATGAACCAAGGTTAGAATTATTGTTACCTATTATTGATAAAGTAATTATAATATGGTGCAAAATTCCATCCATCATTCTTTACAATTCATTGTTATCTACTATTGATAAGGGAATTGCAATACGGTGTAAAAATCTCATTCTTCCCAATTAGTTTGAGTGTTGTGGCTTTAACGTATTGAATTAAATAAAAACTCTCTAATATATGACAAAAACAGTTTAAGTTAACGTTAAATAATGTGGTGAAAAAGATTTTTAATGCTATTTTAATATTTTCATTATTTACATGGTAAGGATAAAAAACAAAGCTATTTTAATATTTTCATTATTTACATGGTAAGGATACAAAAACAACAAACTTGATAGTAAGATGAGAATAATGTGTGGATTGTAAAAGGTTGAGATCATATCTCCTAACATGTTTATGTTAATACATTGAAAAAGTTATTCGAAATTATTTTGAACATTTTTATAATTTATTCTTACTATTATATTATATTATATTATATTATATAGGAAAAAAATGGTTTTAGTTTATTAATTACAAAAAATATTTGAAACCTTGAAATTGCTAATGAGAACAAATTGATCATATTATTGAGAAGTGCAATTATGATTCCTTGGATCGATTTTTTTTTTTATTATTTTTATAAATAACAAATGGCTTAGATCTATTTCTTGATAATAAGTTTGTATGAGTATTATTCTGATTGATAATTCTTCGATAAAATTCATTTAAATATGATAAGGTAATAAGTACACCTTCACCTAATTGAATGGTTGACCTCAGTTCAGGAGGAAGAAGAAACAAGATTTTTCTACCAAAAAATTTGTAGAAAGAAAACAATGAATAGAAACATAATCACACATAGATAATCACACATAGATAATCACACAGAGAAATTTATCTAGGGAACCAAACTGGGAAAGCCCTTCTTGCTTGTATTAAATCAACTGAGCAATCTGATCAATTACATAGAATTTTCTTCAAGCCTAAAGCTCCTTTTAATATTGATCAACTCTCTCTCAAGGATTTCCCAACACTTAGGAAAATAAGGCTTGATAGGAAGCTCCTATTTCCTCGCTCAATTTTTTCCCTAAAGATATAAGGATTTCTCTTAATTACTTGCATAATTCCTAAGACAATTGTTCTACCTACTTCGCAAGCTCTGCACACAAAACCTATGTACCATAATAAATACAATTTGTTCCTTCATTCAATCTCAATAGGCAATTCGAATTGCATGGCCTACTAGGGATAAATTTAATAGCTACAACTAGTTAACTGAGAGTAAGTTGAGTTAACAGAAAGTCAAATAATCAACTAAACTCAAGAACTCAACTATATATCTATTTTAGAACTAGAGATCAGTTAACTCAAAGACCATAGAGTTTAACTCCATTAGATAGCTAAATTTTTGCTATAAACTAGTACACAACTCACCAAAATCCATCTAACTCGAATTAATTGACAATAAACTAGTGATAAGCCACATCACACATGTTTAATGACAACTCACTCAAATTTCTATGAGACTAAATTCAAATTTTCTTCTTTGACTAATGCACAAGTCAAAAGAAGTCATTCCTTGATACAATTTCAGCGCTCCTTCTTAGGCGAGGAAGGGCTTCTTGGAATAACCTCATCCACCTGGATCTATCCCCAACACTACCATGTTCTCCAATGGTGTAGCTGCTCCCTATGAACTAGAAAGAGCCATGTACCCTATGTATCTGGGTGTCTGCTTCTTGATGCTGGGAGACTCAACCATCTTCTAAGCTCTCTTAACAAAATCTTCTACCCACTTTCCTTGAACTTTCCCTACAATCAAAGTCTTTGACTGAGTGGTTGTCTCCACTCGCTTGGGGCTATGGTCCTCATCATCATCATGCTGGTCAACCTAACTTCCAATCAGATTAGACTAAAATTGAGAAACTGGTTGAGGCTCCATCTTTATAGATCTATCCTACTCTCACTCAACCATCACTTCTCTCCTTTGTGCACTCACTTCCTTGCTACTCAAGGTTGGACCCATCTTTATCTGCAAATTTTAGAGATTCTTCATCCTCACACTTATCTACTTCTTACCTCGAAAATCTAAGTGATGGAGGTACACCTTACCTCTGTTGAAGATGATATTGTATCCCTTGTCATCAAGGGTATCTACTGAAACAAGATTTTGCCTCAATCCTAGAACATAGAGAACATCTATGAGATGAAGAGAGTTAACTGACTCCCTCTGGAAGTTGATAGTACCAAATCCTCTAGATGCATACATGCCATCATCTCCTAACATGATATGAAACTACATGTCCTTCTCCTTCAGGTGGCTGAAACTCTTCTTGTCCTGGTCATGTGGAAGGATGCTCCTTGAACACATTTGGCAGGTACTTTGCCTCCTCTTCTCCTGATCACTACATATTCCACTACTTCAGAATGCTTACATCTCCACCCATCAAATCTTCCACTGTCAATCTCTCTTGGCTACTCCAAGAAGACTGAACATAAGCTACTCAAATTTTCTACCCTCTAGTTGATCATTAGTCCATCAATGAGTCAACACATAAGTTCTTCATCAACTACCCACTTGTTGTTGCTTAGTCCTTCAAGAACACAACACTTTGGGACTCCACACTCTTCCTACTTTTTCCTTCATGTGCTACTCCAATGAAGATAAACTTTGGGCATGGATGCTGCCCTCTATCGTTGTCAAAAGTCTATCTCCAACATTCAACCTAGGGCTCATTTATAAACTCACTTTGATCTAAAAATGGGGCACTAAAGGCTTCTTGTCAAGCTTACAAGAACCTCTCCCACTTCCAAAGCTTAAATGTTCCCAAGATATTATGATTAACCAAATGCGGAATTAATAATGCTTGAAAATAGGTGTATGCTTATGTTTGTCTTTAAATTGTTTATGTGCCTTAAGTTTATTTGCTTGAACAGATATAAAACATATAGCAGCAAATACAATGCAGCAACAAGCAAACACACATAACAAAAATATAATATGGAGTTCACCCAAAACTCTTGGGCTACATCTCCTTGAGCTCTAGTCAACTCGACTAGGCTCTTTGGGATCATGGAAAAGTCTTTTTACAAGCTCCACACTCAACTCCATTGGTTTACACTGAACACAATGGGCTTAGAACACCATCTTATCCTTGGATTTGAAGCTCTTAGGATTTTTGGCTCCGGCTTTTGGCTCTGGCTCTGGCTTTGGCTCTGGATCTGGCTTATGGCTCTAGCTCTGGCTTTGGCTCTGGCTCTTGGCTCTCAACTTTCGCTTCTCTGAGCTCTCTCTCAGCCTCTGCGTGCCTCTGTAATTCACTTGACCTCCAAGCGATTCTTCAGTAACCTTCTAGTGACCTCTTTCAGTCCTCCATCTCCATCAACAACCTTCAGCTGCCTTCAGCACTTTTTCTCTCTATGTTTTTATCATGCATTAGTTACAGTCCTCCATCATTGAAGAACGCGACTGTTTCCTCACAAGAAATTCGTTTACAAATGGAAAAGAATAGGTGGGAAGGAAAACCCGGTCGTTTTTCCTTCCTCTAGCTGTGTCATCCAAATAACGGAAATACATAGGAAACGCACGTAAAACACATCATGGGCCTTTAGCCCGGACTTCAAATATTATGGAATCGGCCCTATAAACCTATTGGATCTGTCCAAATATTGCTTATCGCTATTGCTTAGGCAGGAGGTCTAAAAACCTCAATACATGGGAATACATAAAAATCCTGAATTCCCAGATTTCAAAATCTATGAAATCAGGTCTATAATCCCTTTCGGGTCCACCATCCATCGCAATATCGCAATCGCATCATTACATGGCCAAATTGCCAAAAGCCCATTTACACGGGAAATACATTAAAAATCTGAATTTCTAGATTTTAAATATTATGCAATCAGGCTTATAATTCCCATCGAGTCTGGCCCTTAATCGCTTATTCCAATCGCAATCATATTGGCCCTGGCATTGGGGATCGTCGATTAAATCTGGATTGTCCATTCCTTTCCTAATCCAACGGCTAATATCGCACATTGCATATCGTTATCGCATTGGCCTGGGGGTTTTCCCTTTGGTCATGCCGATTGCCGATCCGCTGATCAGATCCCGACTGTTGATCCGCGACTGCTAATTTGATGAATGATGTTCCATCTCGAGCGCATAACTTACACGGGGTTTAACCACCCGAAAGAGCGGTTTCCTCTTTCCTTCACTGTGCCACGCATCAATTAGTGTATGGAATCGGGCAGAGCCCATCCAATACCACTCAGCGCTTGAGGCCTACCTGAAATACCGCTTACTTCCCCTTCCTTTCAGAACTCAAAAGGTTTGCTTGTTTGGTTTATAAATCCAGCGGGTCTGCTAAAGGCCTTTGCACTTGTTTTAAGTCGTTTCCTTTTGTTTATTGTGATGCAATAAATAATTGCGATGCGATGGGTTCTAAGGGTTTTTATGTTAAAAAACACATTTTCCCTTAAGTCCCATTTATATAAGAATTTTCCTTCTTTTCAAAGGATAAAGGAAAACTTCTTTTTGCGATAACTTCTTCATCTGAAGTCCATTTTAGCCCATTCAAGTTGCAGTAGATTTAGAATGAAAAGATCTACGCAATGGGGCTGTTTTCAAGAGCATCCTTGGAATTTCATTTTCCTCTGTGAGGAACACTTTAGACTTAGAAGTTTATTCTAGATCCATTTTGGATCACACCTTCCCACTAAAAGAAATTTTGGTCTCCAAAAGACTGACATACTGATCTGAATAGTAAATGAGAGTAACAGCACCCTCTTCTTTCAGCCTCCATACACTTGCCTTGCATAGTGCCTCTGAACCAAAGCCTTTGACCACTTTCCTTCCTGGATTTGTTGGTCCTCCTAGGAAGAACTGTCTTCCTTCTTGACTTCATGCAGAACTCCTGCTGAGATGGTCACAGAAGGTAGTTTGAACTTCTCTGCCTTGATCATTGATCCAAGGTGGCTAAAACAAATGTGAAGTACATTTGCTCCACAAAACTTTCATTTGTACCTATTTGAAAAGCTGTCAACAACAACTGTTAACAACAATAGAAATACAGACAACAACTGGATGGCCTAAACTCTTGCTTCAACAAAAGAAATAGATAACAAATCCATGTCTTACATCTGCATACAAATCATGGACTAGATAACAAGCCCACAAAACATGCCTTTAGAACAAATGACCCTTCAAGTCAAGCATGTAGAAAAATACCTTTAGGACTCTTTTCCAAAAGATGAACCACTTCATCATCATCTCCATCTTGGAGACCAAGTTAACTTTTACCAAGTCAACATTACATGCATGTTACAACAAAGTAATCAACCCTTCAAGCTAATCACGCATGCATGTTTAAAAACAAGGAAATCATCAACATCCCTGTGTTCATGCACAACATTCTCATGCATGCATTTCACCCTTCAACTTTCGCTTAAGCACATTGTACTTTCGAAGCTGAAATGAAATATAATGTTGCAACAACAAAATGAGTCTCCTACTTAGCCTTTTTCCATTCACCATCTTGGTAAAAACCTACAACTTGCATTCCATTAACAAAGAAATGCAAATAGATGCATAAATAGACATGCAATCTTAATTGAATAAGAACTCTAACCATTTCTTACCAATCCATTTCAAAGGTCTTTCCTTTGTTTGCACATTAGCATCAACATGTGAATCATCCTGAGACACATCATTCACGGAATCTTCCTTTCCATTTCTGCCATTCTCTCTTTCCACCTTCTTCAAGTTTCATGGAAGAATTGCTGGATTCTGAGTCCAACGCTTTTTAGAAAGATTCCCTTGCTTATGGCAGTAAGCACAACAAATGTGCATCCTCTTGACACCATGATTTTCCTTGTCCATTCGACCTTTGGCTTCTTGCTTCCTTTCCTTCAAAAGTTTCCTACATGTGGCTATCCTCTTCCAACATCTAGAAACATTATGGTTATCCAAACCACAAAAGGAACATGCAATTATTTTCCCATATCTATGTGGAAATTTATCATGCTTTGCAAAATCAAAAGGAATATGATTAGAACCATATTTATACCTTTCTCTTTCACCTTTATTGCCTTCATGAGGAGGTGAATCAAATGAAGAAGTGGCTCCCTTTGGAACACCATCAATCTCTTCAAGGCTGTTAGAGTTTCCACAACTCTCTGGTTCAAGTGTGTGCTTTTGAACACCTGCATCCTACAAATGATGTTTCAAGCTATTGCATTCCTCCTGAATACAATGTTCACACTCTTGAGGTAGAGAACCTAAAATGAAACTCCTTCTTGGAACTGTTTCAATGGCCTTCATGGCAGCTTTGGAACTTCCTCCATAAGACTGTCCATAGCCAAGACCCAAATACTTAGGCCTTTCCTCAACCATTATTGGCTCAACAATACCTTGTGCATGTCTTCCTAAGTGCTTTCCTTCATAGCTAATCTTGGACATTAGCTTGGAACCTATGACTCTGGTATGCTTTTCAAAAGAACCAATACAAGCATTCTTACAAGAATTTGAAGACAAACTAGAATGGTTTACCTCTTCTTCAAGCTGATACTTGATTAAGGATTATTTGGCAACAAAGAGTTGTGACTCCAACTCATGCATCCTTTTCAGGTTCATATTTGCAATATGAAGTTGCCTATTGATTTCCTGCAATTTGTCAGAAAGCAACTACTTCTCTTCCTCCACAGAATTCAACTGCTCTTCCTTTAATTCTCATACATTTCTCTCATCATATCCATCATGGTGAAGAAGTCTTGCTTCATGTCTTCATCAAAGAATCCTGTGATGAAGGAGGAATTTGAGGACTCACTTGTATAATTGTCATTATGCCAACGAACAAAAGAACTTCAAACAATACTAATAAAGAGATTATTTAGCAACCTTTTGCAACAAACCTCTTGTGCTTCAAGGATTTCCTTGAGGTCCCTTGGGATAGAAGAATGCATTTAGCCCTTCTTCCTTCTTGTCCTTCCTGGACTAAGCTATCATTAGCTTTCCCTTTACCTCTACAAACTAAAACAATAGTCAGTCTGCAAACAAGCATACAATCAACCTCTGACTGTTCAAACACCTTTCAGACAAGCAATATTTGCTCTGTCAATCAAGCATTCTAATGTAACCTTATTTAAAGGTGGGGTTAACCAATCTTAAGCTCTAATACCTCTTGATCTAAAAATGGGGCACTAAAGGCTTCTTGTCAAGCTTACAAGAACCTCTCCCACTTCCAAAGCTTAAATGTTCCCAAGATATTATGATTAACCAAATGCAGAATTAATAATGCTTGAAAATAGGTGTATGCTTATGTTTGTCTTTAAACTTTTTATGTGCCTTAAGTTTATTTGCTTGAACTAATATAAAACATATAGCAGCAAATAAAGCAACAAATACAATGCAGCAACAAGAAAACACACATAACAACAATATAATATGGAGTTCACCCAAAACTCTTGGGCTACATCTCATTGATCTCTAGTCAACTCGATTAGGCTCTCTGGGATTATGGCAAAGTCATTTTACAAGCTCCACGCTCAACTCCACTGGTTTACACTGAACACAATGGGCTTAGAAGACCATCTTATCCCCGGCACTGAAGCTCTCAGGCTTTCTGGCTTTGGCTCTGGCTCTCGGCTCTGGCTCTGGTTATGGCTCTGGTCCTAACTCTTGGCTCTATTTCGTGGCTCTGGCTCTTGGCTATCGGCTCTGGCTTCTCTGAGCTCTCTCTCAGCCTCTTTGTGCCTCTGTAATTCGCTTGACCTCCAAGCGATTCTTCAGCAACCTTCCAGTGACCTCTTTCAATCCTCCAGCTCCCTCGGCAACCTTCAGCTCCCTTCAACACTTGTGCTCTCTGTGTTTTTATCATGCATTGGTTACAATCCTCCATCATTGAAGAACCCGACTGTTTCCTCACAAGAATCCATTTACAAATGGAAAAGAATAGGTGGGTAGGAAAACCCACTCGTTTTGCCTTCCTCTAGCCATGTCATCCAAATAACGGAAATACACAAGAAACACATGCAAAACACATGATGGGCCTTTACCCCGAACTTCAAATATTATGGAATTAGCCCTATAAACCTATCGGGTCTGTCCAAATATTGCTTATCACTATCGCTTAGGGTGGAGGTCTAAAAACTTCAATACACGGGAATACATAGAAATCTTGAATTCCCAGATTTCAAAATCTATGAAATCGGGTCTATAATCCCTTTCGGGTCCACCATCCATCACAATATCATAATCGCATCATTGCATGGCCAAATGGCCAAAAACCCATTTACACGAGAAATACATTGAAAATACGAATTTCCAGATTTCAAATATTATGCAATCGGGCTTATAATTCCCATCAAGTCTAGCTGTTAATCGCTTATCACAATCGCAATCATATTGGCCCTGGCATTTGGGATCACCGATTAAATCTGGACCATCCATTCCTTTCCCAATTTGACGGCTGATATCGCACCTCACATATCACTATTGTATTGGCTTGGGGGTCTTCCCTTTGGTCATGTCAATCACCGATCCACCAATCAGATCCTGACCGTTGATCCATGACCACTAATCCGACGGCTAACATTCCATTTCGGGTGCATAACTTACACGGGGTTTAACCACCCAAAAGAGAGGTTTCCTCTTTCCTTCGCCATGCCATGCGTCAGTCAGTGTATGGAATCGGGTGAAGCCCGTCCAATACCACTCACTACTTGAGGCCCGCCTGAAATACCACTTACTGCCCCTTCCTTTTGGAACTCACAAGGTTTGCCTGTTTGGTTTATAAATCCATTGGGTCTGCTGAAGGCCTTTGCGCTCGTTTTAAGTCCTTTCCCTTTGTTTATTGTGATGTGATAAAGAATTGCGATGTGATGGGTTATAAGGGTTTTTATGTTAAAAAACACATTTTCCCTTAAGTCTCATTTATATAAGAATTTGCCTCATTTTCAAATGACAAAGGCAAACTTCTTTTTGCGATAACTTCTTCATCTGAAGTCCATTTTAGCCCATTCAAGTTGTAGTAGATTCAGAATGAAAAGATATATGCAATGGGGCTATTTCCAAGAGCATCCTTGGACTTTCATTTTCCTCTATGAGGAACACTTTAGACTTAGAAGCCTATTCTAGATCCATTTTGGATCACACTTGGTTGGTCCTTATTCCTTCAAGAACTATCCCATAAGGCTTCTTTGGTTCTTCCCTTCTAATAATCCTCAAATTCCTTTATAAGTGACTATTCTTAGGGCCCTTTTGGAACCTACTACAACCCTCCTAATAGTCTATGACTCCTTTCATGAACACTGTAATTGAGGTATTTAGCATAGATGCTTGCACTCAACATGTGTTAGTAGTTATTCTATTCTATAACTCCGAAACCATGTATAAAATCCACAAAATTATGCAACTTTTAATAAGAGAAAATTGATCACAAAAGAAATAAGATTTCTCTACTAAAATTTTTTGTAAAGAAAATAATGAACATAAATACAATCACACATAGAAATTTATCTGTGGAACCAAACTAGCAAAACACCCTCATACCTGTGTCAAATCAACTGAGCAATCTAATCTATTACATAAAATCTACTTCAAGCCTGAAGCTCTGTGCAATATTGATCAAATCTCTCTTAAGGCTTACCCAACACTTAGGAAAATAGGGTCTGTAAGGAAGATCCTATTTCCTAGCACAATTCTGCCCCTAAATAAATAGGAATTTCTCCTAATTCCTTATGCAATTCTCAATAAAATTTCTCTACTTGCTTCTCAAGCTTTGTTGGTGGTCTGGTTGCAGATGTAAGGGATAATCGTTCAAAACTGGAAATGATCTCCTCAAGCATAGGTGGAAGCTCTTTTTCAATTTCCTTTGGAGTTTCAGTCATTCGCCTCCAATTGTAGATATGCTGCTAAAACAGCAGAACTGTTAAAATTACTCGGAATATAGCAGAACTCCCGTTACTGCCGAATAGAAAAGAAATAAACTATCGTTTATAAACTTCTTGCATCCCCCTTTTCCACAGTCCTTGACTTTTCCCACAGAACTAAAAAGAAAACAAACTGCATTTTATAATTTCTCGGGTCCAAACTTTGAATTAACCCACATGCACCTTTACCACGTGATCACCGTTGAATCGCGTCCTTCACAACGAATGGTTGTGATTGACTGGAACTCAGCTGGAATAAACCACGTTACATACAATATCAGATCTGATTTCCAAATTAACCCTTGTGCACTTTAAGCACGCGACTATCGTCAGATCGTCCTCCTTCAATCGGACGGTCCCAATCAACTAGGCTATTAACTTAGTTAAATATTTTATTGCATCCATTTTCTCGGTTAACGTTCGCGCTTACGAGTGCGCAACCACCATTAGATCTGTGCCAATCTATCAGACAATTCAGGTCGTTACCGAAGGGTTTTCATGATTTTTTTCGGGTTTTCCTCTGCTTTGCTAAGTATTTTCCTTCCAGTAAGTTTAGATTGTGTCTAAACTATATTTATTTTAAACATATCCTGGGTATCTTAATACACAAAAATAAATATTTCTCTGCATTAAGACGTGATTATACCAACCTCTAAATTTAAAGGACTAAATTGAAAATCAATAGAACTTAGAGAATTTTCGAAGGAATTCAACCCTCCGGGATTGACAATTTATGCACATAATACACAGAGACACAAAGATATTTCAAATTTAATAGTTTGATTCTCCATAGCCAAATATAGCCAAATCCTTTTCATTAATTCAAAACTTACACAAATACCTTACATTCAATAATAAGATCCTCGATAAATGGATTGAATCTGCCTAATCCTAGAAAATACCTAATCTGCATGATATCCTCCTCGAGAATCTCAACCAAGTCTAAACTACTTGAATTAATTAAAAAATCATTCAAATCCCTATATTCTAGCTCAAATCCTATCTAGAAAGCTTTGTAAATTGACAACTAAAGGATCCCACTCCTTTGCTTGTAAACTTTTTTTTGGATTTTTGGAATAAAATTTGAAGCCTTTTGTCTTCAAGCCTCATGCTCCTGCATCAGACTCCTGAGGAAAAAACTCTTCATGGGCTCCTATCCATGAGCTCTTCTACAGAACTACCCAACTTTTGTAGCATGGCCTCTGTCATCCAAGTAGCTTCAGCAGCTGGTTGATCCTTCCATTTGACCAAATACTGAAAATACTCTTGTCCCCTTGTTCTTTTAAACATTCTCTTGTCCAAAATCTATTCTGGATGCAATGCCTTTGTTGTAGGTAATTGTTTTACCCAATCTTCCTATGGTTCTTCTTTATCCTCTGTTGTAACATCTGCATTTCCACCTTCATACCTATACAAATCAACAACATTGAAAATTGGAGATATTCCAATATCAGGGGGTAATTCAATTTCATATGCATTTGCAGAAAATTTCCTCAAAACTCTACATGGTCCAATTTTCTTAAACTCTAACTTGTTATACTCCCTTTTTGGAAATCTTTCCTTCCTCAGGTGTGCCAAATCCAAATCTCCAACTTCAAAATTAACTTCTCTTTTCTGCAAATCTGCTCTGCTCTTGTACTTTATGTTGCTGTCCTGTAACTATTGTTTTACCTGTTCATGCATTGTTTGAATCTCTAAAGAAAAATCTTCTCCTTTAACACTTCTCATTTCATCTGTACCCAAGTCTCTTAATTCAAAACACTCCTCTTGGGTGCATTCCATAAACTATATGGAATGGACTCTACCCTATAGTCCTATTAGGAGAATCATTAGAAGCATATTCAGCCTGTGCCAAAACTTGATCCCACTATTTTGGATGTTCACCTGCAAGACTTATAAGAAGATTACCCAAGCTTTTGTTCACAACTTCAGTCTATCCATTAGTCTGAGGATGATAAGTTGAACTGAAACTTAGTTTAGTACCAAGCTTCTTCCACAAGGTTCTCCAGAAATGACCAACAAATCTGGTATCTCTGTCTGAAACAATGCTCTTAGGTAACCCATGCAACCTTACAATCTCTTTAAAAAATAGATTAGCAACATGAGTAGCATCACTGGTTTTATAACATGGAATAAAATGTGCCATTTTAGAAAATCTGTCAACTACCACATAAATTGAATCATGTCGTCTTTTAGTTTTTGGTAAACCCAAAACAAATTCCACACTTACCATATCCCAAGGCCTATCTGGAATATGTAATGGAACATGCAAACCTATGTTTTGGCTCCTTCCCTTTGCATACTGACAGACTTTACAATTCTTCACATACTACTCCACTTCAGATCTCATCTTTGGCCAGAAACAAAACTGGTTCAACTGCTCATAAGTCTTGTCTACACCAAAATGTCCTCCAAGTCCACCACTATGTTTCTCTTTGATAAAATTCTCTCTCATAGAATAATTTGGTATGCACAATTGATTTCTTTTAAACAACAATCCTTCTTGCAAGAAAAAATCAAGCCACTTACTTCTGTCTAAAAAACCAAGATTCTTACGAGCTTCAAATGCCTTTTTAAAATCTAAATCTTTCTCATATAATTCCTTAAGAAAATCAAAACCCAACACTTGAATTTGATTTTCTTGAACTAAAATTCTTTTTCTACTTAAGGCATTTGCTACTTTGTTTGATTGGCCAGTTATATGCTTTAATACAAAATTGAAACTTTGAAGATATTCTACCCATTTTGAATGTTTTTGACTAAGATTTCGCTGTTGCATAATGTACTACAATGCATGGTTGTCTGAATAAAGTATGAACTCCTTAGACATCAAGTAATGTCTCCACTTATTCAATGGTTGCACAACTACATAAAACTCCTTATCATAAGAAGAATATTTCTTCTTTGATTCATTCAGTTTTTCACTAAAATAAGCTACAGGTCCATCCTCCCAACTTATAACAGCTCCAATGGCTTCTCCACTGGCATCACTTGAAAAGTTTTATTAAAATCAGGCAAAATCAAAATAGTTTTCTCAGTAATCTTTCTCTTCAATAGCTGGAAATTCTTTTCTACTTCAGTAGTCCACTTAAATGGTTGTTTATCCTTCTTTATAGTGTCAATAATAGAAGCATTGATCTTACTAAAATTCCTTATGAATTTCCTATAAAAACTAGCAAGACCATGAAAGCTTCTTACCTCAAGAACAATTTTTGGTGAAGGCCACTCCATGATTGCCTTTATCTTCTCTGGATCCATATTTAACCCATCAGTAGAAACAACAAAGCCCAAATATACCAATTCTTCCTTCATGAATGAACATTTTTTAAAATTTAACAGTAACTTGTCTTGTTGTAGCCTCTGTAAGACATAATTCAGATGTCTCATATGTTCCTCTTTAGATCTGCTATAAACTAATATATCATCTATATATACTATTACAAATTTACCAATAAATTCTTTCAAAACTTCATTCATTAGCCTCATAAATGTACTAGGAGCATTTGATAACCCAAAAGGCATTAACATCCATTCATATAATCCTTCATTTGTTTTAAAAGCAGTTTTCCACTCATCTCCCTCTCTAATTCTGATTTGATGATAACCACTTTTTAAATCCAGCTTTGTAAAATATCTTGCTCCACTTAAACAATCCATCAAATCTTCAATTCTAGGTAAAGGAAATTTGTACCTAATTGTTATCTTGTTGATTTCTCTTGAGTTAGTGCACATTCTACAGCCTCCATCTTTCTTTGGACTTAACACTGTTGGCACTGCTATTTTGGAGAATTTGGTATCTATGGATAAATACTAATTCCCTAGATAAGTGGCCATATCCAGAACAATAGTTTAAAGTGTTTTAGTCTTTTCCTATAAGCAATAGCTAAGATGAGAAGACCTACTTGTAGTTCCGCTTTCATCTCATCTCCCTTGTATCGATCTTGTCGCTCCTTCCGATACTTAATACACTTGAGAAGTACCTATAAACACAATAGAAAACAAAGAATCGATCAAAGAAAAAGATCTATTGAATATAAGTGAAAGGAATCAGATACAATTCACACATATAAGCATTATAAAACAATACAAACATATGGGAGAAAGGGTCAAAAACTTTATTGCATAGAAGAAGGAATTAAAACCATTGGTGTCTGATTCAAAGCCATTCCTCCAGCTTGGATCCCATCCACATCACATCAAAGCATGACAAACTTGTAGCATTACAATACTTGCTTCAAAGCCAAATCTCATAGAAACATTATCTCCTTATAATTCAACATAATCTAGCCCTTGATCACTTAGATGAGTGGTCAATTTATAGGAAGATGAAGGAGGTTTTGTCATAAATGGTGGCATTGAATGGCCTTCCATACTTAGAATTAGTTCCATGGAGGAAGGGATGAGAGGATAGGATGCACCTTAACTCATTCCTCATCCATTTTCGAGCTCATAGGAGTTGATAAGTGAGGGAACCTTCTAGATGACTCCGAAACATAAGAATATTCCCCAAACCCTATGTGAATTTCGCTCAGTCTCACCCAGCGTAGGTGAAAGGAAGCCTAAGTGCTCTACTTTATAGCACACCCTTACATGGGCCTACCTGCGCTGGTCCCTCTAGAGGCTATTTCTGGATGTCTTCAAGTCATGAAAATTTGGGAAGGAGGCATTCAAAGGGGCGACTTGTTTAGGGAATGTAGCAACTAAAATTAGGGTTTGATGAGCCCTAAAACACTGATCTGAATGATGAGATTGATGTGACCAAATGGATCTGTAACATCTACCCCCTAAAGCATGAAGTCAGAAAACTTCCAATGTCGAATGAAATGCTTTACAATGTGATGAGGAGGTATCGAAGTGGAAGGTGACCTACATCAATTACAATACATATATCATGATATTTTATTTTACATGAATCATTGAGGGAAGGCATACCTATGCTCAACTTATAAACTTTCATTATGTGTACATAAACAGTCATCTACAGATATAGACTTGTGATTGGAATGACTATCAATATAAAGCCATTGTACATATTATTTAGTACTCCTAAAATCGCAGCCTGGATGGATGAAACTAGATCCAGGGTCTTCTATCTCGTTCAATCGTTTGCTCAAGTATGAGTCTAACCATGTGAATATGTGATCTATAGTTGAACATGGGAAGACACCATTTGATTAACAACCAATGATGTAAACTGTTAACAGATGCGAGAGAAATCACTGATAATGATCATGATCCGCAAGGTATTGCAGTACATTCTGCATGGTGTGAATGGATGATTTGATGTCGAACACCATACAAATTCTTTTGGTCGAAGGCCATTGATGTTAACCTATCGCCGGAAGCGAGAAACTTGCCATTGATGTATGCAAGCCTCAAGGTACTGGAAGGGTGTTTCTAAGTCAACTTCTTGGATAATGTGTTGATGTCGACAAGAAGTGACTCATCATATGAGGGCCTTGATGTATCCCACATCAATGACATTAAACGAGTGTAATGATTTTGGAGACGGAATTTGACTAATGACACAAGGTTCAGGAATGGTGGTCATGAAAATGAAGGTTTATGGTATTGCAAAGGATGAATTTTGACTAAATGGCTTCTCTTGAACATGTTGGAGACACTAAAATGAATTGGTATCATTGACCCAAAACAAAGTGACGGATGGTATGATAGACCAACAATATGATAACCATCAAGCTAATAACCCAACCCAGATAGTCACGGTGATGGAGTGAAAGTGTCATGTTCAAGAGTGACCTGCTACCATAAAGTGGTTTTCCCCTTTTTCCCATTTTCCCCAATCATTGCTGATGAGTACTTCTTTATTTTTATCAAGCTTGAGGAGGATAACATATTCTTGTTGTATAATTCCACCCTTTGGGTGAATCCATCACTATTTGATGTTTTAAAGAGTTTTGTGAAGGTGAAACTCGGTCTTGTCTAGATGGACAATTTTTTCGCTATTTGATGTTTTAACGAGTTTAACAACAAAGATAACTCGGTCCTTTTCATGTTTAGAGAGTTTGAAAAGGGACAAAAAGAAAACTCCACAAGTTCTTTTTCATAAATTAATCTCTCAAGCTCGAAAAAGTGTAAAATAATACAAGAGAGATATCGTTTCCAATCTGTTAACGAGCTAGAAAGGACAAGTGCTTGGAAACCTTTTCATGTTTAGAAAGTCTGAAAAGAGCTTAAAGAGGACTCCAAGGGGGTTCTTTTTCCATTTTTAACAAAGCTCAAAAAAGAGATAAAAGTGTGCTTTGTGGTCAAAGGTACAATTTTTAATCGAGCATGTCGAATTTTGTAATTCAGTTGCAAAACTTGCACAACACACCACCAAATGGATTAAAAATACCCGTTTCATAGGCAAAAATAGGCAAATACTAATGTTTACTCTATTAATGAACATGAAATAAACATAAAACAAGTTTTTACCATGACAATTTTACCATTTGGAACTTACCATTCACTTTTGTGCTCTGGGCTAGTTTTTTACCTCGAACTTCATCAGCTGATTGTGAGATATTCTGCTAGACTAGGTAGGAGCTAAACCTCTCTTCTTTCTTTTCAGGTCATTATTTTTTCATTTCATGCAAGTTTTAGGGTTTTTTGGGGTCCCTGGGGTTTCATTTTTTCTCTCTGGGATCACTGCAGGCTTTTACATCGAAAATTGCACCGAAGAGCACCCAAAGAGAAGGCTACATGCCCTATAGTGCGCTGTCTCTGTGCATGGGCTACGCTAGGCAAGTTTCCCAAGTTTGATTTAGCTGTTTTCTCCAAAATTTGTCCTTTTTTTTTCATGGAAAGGATCCTAATTAAGCTTATGATTGTGTTTCAGGATTTCATCAGATCAGAATGTTGATTACATGGCAAGAAAGACAACATGAAGAATAAGACATGGTTTCCCTAAACAATCCAGGTACAGTTGAGGCCCTAAAAAACTATAGGTTATTCAAATACTTCAAGTTGTCTGGAATGGGGTAACAAATAGAACTACTACAGTTCCTTGTTCATGCATGGGATCCAATAGATCAGACTTTTCACATTAGGGACAAGATGGTCCCTATTACCATTGATTATATTTACTTTCTTACCCAACTATCAAGGCGAGGTGCCCCCATCTCACTTTCTGGATTTTCCCATGGAGGTGAATCAGTGAGAGATTATATTAGATAGTTTTGTCAGCCATGTATACAACCTAGCAAGGATGGGAAAATAAACATCAGAGAAGTAGGTGATTTTCCTTTGAGAACGATCCTCTTCATAATCACAAAACTGGCTGGCAGTGTGACACTACATTTGGTGAACAAATCATATATGTAGTATGCACTAGAGTGTCTAGAGCCAAAAGTTTTCAACTGGTGTGAGGCTGTTATTTCTTCACTAAAAGAACAACTGACCAAGGTAAAAAGTGGTAAGACAAAGAATTTCTGCTATGGTTCGATCTTAATTGCTTTTACCTTAGAGAGAATCCCATTGATGCAACCACAACATGTATCACTGGGTGTAGCTGGTCCTAGAGATCCATGTATGCAGAGGTGGGTCAAATTGATGGCTCGACATGCGGGTCAGTCAACAATCATTTTTTCCACTGCATTCTTCAGTTGGCTCGAGCGACAACATCTTGTCATTGAGGAGCATCCATACTCAGGGATGGATTTCTGTGGAGATCTAGATTTGATTCTACCAGTTGGAGCACAATGGGGTGCTATGGGTAAATTGTTTGACCAAAAGTGTTTTTTTATTTTTCAAGTTTCTACATGTTTTTTGTGTTTTTAATGTTTCCAAGACTAAACTAAAATCATTCTTATGCATGAAGATGTGGGTATTGTTTGACCTATGGGGCACCAATAGTTTGCGGGTGGGCCAACATGGAGAAACATTGGGAGAGAAGTTATCCAAGACTTAGATTTGGCTGAGACCTTAGCAAAGTCGCAGGATCACATAGAGGGATTAACCCTTGGTATTCCAAATGTCTAGATCGAGGAGTTACCTATGAGGCTACAATGCCACACTATTGGTGTTCCTAGCCGTTGGGCGAGGCTTTTACACATGATAGCATAGGTTGTGACCTGTTATCATGGGCACCACTAGATCTACTTAGGATGTTTTGCATGCATTTTGAGTTTTTTGGGTGAGATGACTAAATGTGTTTTGGACACAAATTTTGTAAAACCTTTTAAAACACCTATCTATTTTACTTTCAGAGTTTTCTATGGTTATATGCAATCCTATTCAACTGATGATGTGAATTGAAAATATTACTTTTACATGTGTCACAAATGTCTATTTAACACATAATTCGCTAGAGAATCAGTTAATGTGTTAAGATTTCTGGAAATATGTTGATATTGAATGTGTTCAAAATGTCTTTCCAAAATACAAACTCTAAGGAACATACGAAAAATTGTTGGATTTCGGACAATATAAATGTTTGTTAGTTGTAATACAATGAGTTGTGAGTCCAACATAACGATGATTTACTGAATGCCAAGTGAAATGGCATCAGAGAGAAGTTCAATCAATGTGCTATACTCAATGATGTTGTTTGTCGATCGACCAATACAAATCCCTTGAAAACTCACTAACTCACCACTTGGAGCAAAAATAGCCCATGCTGCAGAAGACAAATTCTGCGTACTATGACTAGCACCATTGGTGTAACCAACAAAAGGTTCTGAAGACTCCGACATCTGCAACAAATGCAAAGAAAATTACTAACCAGATAAAAACTCTAAAAGATACACACGCACACACATGCAATGAAAGCATATATACAGTGAGTTTTACTACACTTAATCAAGCATAGTAACGTTTGAGGTACAACCCATTTCGAGGCTACGATAATGGAATCCCATCATAATCTACTAACTTGTAGGCACCTTTTACCAAAACACGCTTGACAATATAAGGACCCATCCACATTGGTTCGAATTTCCTGCTCCAAGTTTATCAGCTTCTTGATCAGAAAGCAAGACTAGGTCTCCTTTTGAGAAGATACAAGGCTTGACATTTCTATCATATTCTGCCTTAATTTGTTTCTTATGCGCTTTGTTAGCCAATGTGGCATCACGACAGTTTTCATCTAGATGGATTAATTCCAAGAAACACGCTTCTTCATTAGAAGTATCGGGTAGCAAGTCAATCGCGAGTTTGAGCAATGAAATTTCACATTGTATCGGTAAGATTGCTTCCAAACCATACACCAATCAAAAGGGTGTGAATCTAGTTGCATTTCTCACTGAGGTTTGATATGCCGACAAGGCAGAGTATAGGATTATGTGCCAGTTTCGCTTATGAATCCCTATCATTCTCTGCAACATTTTCTTCAACACTTTGTTGATGGCCTCAACTTATCCATTCACTTGCAGGTAATAAGAGGTAGAATTATCATGTGACAGTCCTAACTTAGTAGTTAACTCAGCCATCATGTGATTGCGAAAATGAGACCCATGATCTATAACTATGGCTTGTGGTACGCCAAACCAGGCAACCACATGGTTAAAAAATAAACGAGCAGCTCTTTCACCACTGTTGTTCAATGTTGGCATTGCCTTGGCCCATTTGGTAAAATAGCCAACGACGACTATAATATACCCATGCCCCCCAGCCAAGGTGGGGTTACATGTCATGAAGTCAATGCCCCATTTGGCAAATGGTCCAACAGAAATGACTGGATGCAATGGTGCAGGTGGTAATCTATTTTTTAGTCATATATCTGGCATGCGTGACAACTTCTGACAACAATAATACAATCTTTGAATATAGTTGGCTAGAAGTAACCGACATGGAGAATTATCTCTGCGGTTGCATATCCAGATAAGTGTCCACCACAGGCACCTAAATGGAAATCATTCAATGCTTTCTCAGCTTCCTCGTGCATGAGGCACCTCCGTAAAATCATATCGATACCACGACAGTAAAGAGTGTTTCTAATGATCAGATAATCCTTGGCTTGGTATCAAATACGTCGCTATTGCGAGCGAGAGGTATTAGGCCAGAAAGTTTGGGTCTAGAGATAGATCAGTATATCTCCATACCACATACTAGATGAAGATATTAGAAACAGAGACTCATCCAAAATCAATTGTTCAGATGTTGAATCAATGAAAGTCGAGGGAAAGTCGCAAAGTAACTCTGCGAAAACTAGAGATTTCTTTGATTTGGACTTGATGAATTCCAGATCAAAATCTTGCAGAAAGACTATCCATTTTGAGTATTTACCCCCCAGCAATTGACATGATAAAATGTATGTCATAGGGTTGCAATCCGAAATGATAGTTGTTTTCTAGAGCAGGATGTAGTGGAGAAATCTTTGAATAGCTTGCACAGTTGCCAAATATAGTTTCTCAACATAAGAGTACTTACTTTCTGTATCATTGAGATTTTGGCTCAAATAATAAATCGAATGTTCAATCCCATTTTCTTCCTAGACTAAAACCATGCCAATGGTTGTATCTACAACAACGAGATACAGGTAATAGTCATTTTGATAATTTGGAGAATACATTAAGGAAGCTCTAATCAAGGTATCTTTAAAAGCATCAAAGGAAGCTTGCACAACCTAATCCAAATGGAAGGGTATCTCCTTTTTCAAAATACACGTAAAACCTTTAGCCATCTCAGCGTAATTAGGAATGAACCTCCTCAGAAAGTTTGCCTTGCCTTGGAGTCTCTGTAACTATAAAAGATTTGAAGGTGGAGGAAAATCAAGAATTTCTTGAACCTTTAATGGATTGAGTCGAATCCCCTCTTTAGACACTTAAAATCCAAGCAACCAACCAGAACCAACACAAAGCACACATTTGTGTGGATTGAGTCGTATCTTGTAGTGTCAACACCGTAAAAATATCACTCTCAAATGTTGCGGGTGATCAGTCTGCTTTTGTGAATGAGCAGGTAAATCGTCAAGGTAAGGTTGAACAATGTGCTTGATGTCATGGAAGGCATAGTTCATTGCCCTCTGAAATGTGGCCCCTACATTCTTCAAACTGAATGGGAGTTTCCTATACACGAATGTGCCCCATGGACAAATAAAAGTTGTTTTAGATTGGTCCTGTGGGTGGATATTGATTTGATTGTAGCCGGAAAAACCATCCATAAATGAGAATATTTCACATCTGGCACATTTGTCAATAATATGGTCGATAAAAGGAGTAGGATAATTTCCTTTGGATATACCTAATTTACATCCCTATAATCGATGCACACTCGAATTGTTCCTCGTTTCTTCATGATAGGAACAATGTTGGAAACCCAGTTAGTAAGAGGTACAAGGCAAATGAAACCAACGCAAAAAAAAATTTCAACCTTTGCTTTAATTACAGTGGCTTTCTTTGGATGAACAAGTCGAAGTCGCTGTTGAACTAGCTTGACATTGGGGTACATTTTGATTTCTTGTTCAACAATACTAGAGTCAATGCCTGACATCTCCTCGTAAGACCATGCAAATATATCTCTAAATTCATGAAAGAGAGTATGGTAACTATCAAGCTCTGATGTAGAACAATATTTGCCGACATGAATGTTCTCTACAACATTAGGCTTGGTCAAAATATTAATAGAAATTGTTTCTTCAATATTTGACAAGTTTTGCTCAGATTCTACTGTGTCTTTGAAAACTGAATTTGAAAGGAAATCAACAACTGAAGGGTGGTTTAGTTCGTTTGAATAATCTTTGATGTCATCTGGAAGATGGGAATGGTGATGATAATCTTCCAAAGGTTATTCTCCTATCATCATTGATTGGATGATTCCTTCATCTGTAGAGTGTATACATGAGAAAGGATCCGAAGAAGTACCATATTCTAATGAACAGTCTACCCATACAATTGGTGAATGCAGATTTGGGTTTACCGTACAAGCCCGAAAAATTGATTGCTATGCTAGTTCAATGAGGCTTAGTGGCATGACCTCAATATTACTATCAACTTCAAAATTGTTGATAATTGTCCTTAAATCAGATGAGGTAGAGGAAATCATGTTGCAAGTCTCTACTGTTTCCACTTCCGCCAAATCAGATGGTGATGGTAGTGTAAAAGTACCCATTAGGGAAGGATCTTTAAAGAGACCTACTCCAACACTTTGAAGTGACAGTGGGAGTTCGTGTATGAATGTAATGCTTCTTGTAGCCTGTGAACTATTGGCAAAGAAGGCGAGCTGATCGATAACTATGATTCCACCCTTATGAGGGAGTGCAATAGTATGAAAGTACGTGGAAACCATAGCAGCCATAGCATTTGGTCATGGCCTTTCGAGTAAAATGTTGTAATTTAGGGGTCCGTCAACTACCTCAACTTCAACAGTAACTATTTTTCCCCCTAGTTTGATTTGCAAGTTACTCAAAATCCCACAAGGATTATATGTTCATCCATCAAAAGCTTTTAACGTAGTTAGTGATTGTGACAATGGTGGTGAAACAAGTGTTTTCCAACAACTTATTGACATAATGCAAGTAGATGCCCCCTCATCAATAATAGTTCAGTGAACATTCTTATTGAGAGCTTTTACTTGAATTAGGAAAGCTAACTACACCGGTAACTGTGGTGTATATCCCACATGGTTAAAAACCACAAGACTGAAATCCATAGGGTCTATTCCACCAATTACTAACAGTAAAGCTTGCTTCTAGGAGGGACAGTTTTGTAACACTTCGAGTGTCGACATAGTGGAAAGTGATTGAGTAAGATCTTCCACTATCTTATAGTTTTGCACTACTCGAACCCAAGGGTTAAATGTCGATTTATGCACAACTCCCTTTGGTGGTTTTATTGTCAATTCTGGTGAAATAAGTGGTGGAATATTTTCAGATGAAGTTAAATTCGAAGGATTAGGTTGATCAGTGACCTGGTTATTTGACGACGACGGTGGATTTCCATAATCTTTGTTTCTCATTGACACCAAAGCTTTGTTTTGTGGCTTTGTGATGGATAACATGAGTACTTGGGATGTGGAAGCATGGTCTGTCACAACCAAATGTGTCTCCGAGTTTGGAAATGGATTGGTCAACACTACAGATGTGTTAGAAGTATTTAAAAGTTTAGAGACCTCTGAGTGGTGTGGACAATCTCTTGTAAAATGCTCGTCATTACAGATTAGACATGGATAATGAGGTTTCCTTGCCAAAGTAGAGGAATCAGATGATTTCTCTTGAGGGGAATTATCTTGTTTCTTTTTGTTTTTCCCCTTCTTCTTGCCTCCTGGTTGCTTTTGATTTTTTCCTTTGTTAGATGACACAGCATTAACTTCGGAAGCAAGAGTGTTTTTTGATGCATTGGTAGTTTGATTGGTAATGGAAAGAGTTTGACCAGATGGTCTTCCTTCCGTTTGCATGATTGAAGAACCAATCACACCATCGTCAGCATGAGATTCCTTACTCGATTATGGAGGAGGAGGAATAGTGAAATCTGGTCGGGGTGCACTGGGAATTTTGTCGTAGAGTGTGCTAGATTGTGTATAAATCAAATCCAAGTATTGGGCACGAGCAATTACTTGCTCTTCTATGAAAACTCCACCTTTTTCCACATCCTCTTTGATTGATGACAATAAGGATTTTATGAACTGCTCGGCCAAAAGATGATTGGGAAGATATGTCTTAACCATTCGACGATGACACCGCCACTCATGAATATGATCTGATATATGGGTAGCAGTAGTCTATTTAAAATTGGTTAGGAGTTCTGTTCCAGTATCGTACTTGATAGGTAACTAGAAGTGGGTCAGAAATGTGGTGGCTAAAGTCATAAAATTGTCAAAAGAAGCTCTTGGTAACTCAATGTACCATTTAGCAGCCGGACCAGTAAGTGTTATTTGGAAAAGATGGAGTCTAACCGAATCATCATTTAAGGAGTTTTATGAACACCACAAATGAAAGGTCATGACATGATTTGATGGGTCTTCTCCGGGATTTCCATTGAATTTCGGAATGTCAGAAGGTAACTTATGCAGAATCACTGGCCACCAAGGTGCATATAAGATTGGATCATTAGTGAGCTGATTTAATTCTAGTATTTCTAAAGTTGCCACAAATGGCAATTGTCGATTCAGGTCAGGTTAAGCATACCTAGGATATGATGGAATTGCCTAAGAAATAGGTCTTTACATACCAACATAGGGCATCTGCATTTGGTAACCTTGATAAGGTTGTTGTTGAACAAATTCGGCATAAGGTGGTTGTTGATAACCAAGTTGAATTTGTGGTTGTCCATAACCTGCAAAGCCTTGTTGACCAGGACCTTGGTAAGCTTTATACTGTCCAAACTTAGGTTGAGCTTGTTGGGAAGGTCCAAATTGGGGTTGAAATTGCTGGAATTGAGGCTGTTGAAATTGGGGTTGCCACATTTTTGAATCAACTGCTGTTCTTGTTGGTACAATTGTTGTTGATTTAATGGTTGTTGCTACCCAGCAATGAAAGGTTGGCCAAGTTGTGAATAAACTATACTAGTGTAAGATTGGGTCAGTCCAGATAAGTGTATACTAACCTGAGGTTGTCGTTGAACCCCAGACACAAGTGGTTGTTGTACAACAACCTGAGAAACTTGAGCTTCTTGACCCGAAACTTGTGGTTGCGAGGTAGAAGGACCAGTTTGTACCAGTTGAGATACAATAGTTTGAACTTGTGATTGTGGTACAGTAGTAACAATAGGTGTAGTAGGAATAGCTGACACAATTTGCATTAGTTGTGTTGGATACACAAGCCTTGGTTGAACTGGCATTGTTGGTTGCCATTGACAAACTCAAATTCCATATTGACCTCAATACTGCGGGATACTTCTATATCACGGTCCTCCATAGGGAGGATAAGGTGAATAAGCATATTTCTCTCCATATGGTGGCAATCTAGTATTTGATGGATACATAGGTCTTTGTTGACAGGATTTCCCAGCTTGATATTGATATGCAAGATCGAATTGTTGAGTTCTCGTTAAAGAAGAACCAGGTAGAATTTTGGTTGAGGACATGGGTGATGATCATGGTGTAGAAACAACCCCTGACTGGGCTCTAGATAAATATTGGAAACCAACCGGGACAGACGATTTACCATATAGGTACAACTTAGGTGTGGTAGAAAACATCGAAGGGGTTGCAACATAAGATTATGCCGTAGCTGCATCAGATGATATAGTCTGAGATGTTGACGGTTGTTCAACCATATTTAACTGATGCAAAAGTTGTCCTAAAGAATCGATGGGTACTTGAAAATAAGCAAGATCAAACAGAGTAGTAAAATGAGGAGTATGAGGGTAAATATAAAGCCCAGTTCCAAAGTGGAATGGGGTTCTAGGTGTAGAATATTCTTCCAATCCTTCCTTGAAAACAATTAAACCAGGTTGAAGAAATTCATTATCTGGTCCGTAAAAGATTTCTGGTGTTGATAAAGTGGAAGTTTCAGTAGTTATTGATGTCTGAGGGGTAACCAGTTGATCGTCTTCGAGTAAAGTAACAACTTTGAATGTTCAAATTCGAAGTCCAGATGTTCATGTAAAAGAACAACAGTTTCAGAAAGAGGTTCTTGAACAACTTCAGGTTTAGATGTAACTTCTGTTTGAACTGTGATATGTTCTAGATTAACTTCTAGTTGAATTGATTCAAGTTCAGAAGTAATTTCTTATTGAGAAACTTCAAGTTGAGGATCAACTTGTTGTTGAACAACTTCAGTTACGATTTCACTAGGATCAGTGCTAATGTCCTCAGGTAATTGTGAAACTTCTTCTTTAGAAACAGATGTACCAAAAATGGTTGGGGTAACTCGAGTCTCAGTAGTTACCGAAATATATGTTTCAGGTAATTCAGATGAAGAACTAGGAGTTCTTGATGCACTTGAATTAGTTAAGTGAGACCACTTTGACCGAATAGGTGTAGCTTTGGGCGGCAAAGGCAGTTTACTCACTATTCGCTGCGAACGATGGGGTAAGGGTTTATGTTCCTCCACGATTGATAATTAATTTTATTATCAAAAAATAAATTAACAAAAAGGGGTAAGTTAGGCAAAAGGTTTACCAAGCAACTATGAACTGTAGAATACCTCTTGGTGAACCAAGAAGTACGGGCAGGAAATCTCCCCGAATGTTGTGTTCAGTGTATCATAATGTACAAGGCAACTGACTTGATTACTTAAGGATGGATAGCAACCTAGTGTTGTCCTCCCATATATACCCAAAGGTACATGGAGGCCCAGTCCATATAAGTGTTGTCTAATGTAAAACCTCACAGTGAGAGCATTCCCATATACTTTATGTACTATAACACCACCCTATATACCTGAAGGTACGTAGACGAGCTACAATATACTCACGTAAGTGGAATGAGGTATCACACTCGGGATGTATTGCAGACAACTTAGCGACAACTGCTTTGTTTTATGACGCCGGAACATGTCTCTAGCCTAGAACCACTAAATGTTCTCGTTAATGACAATGCTCCATAAGCATTCTTTCCATTCAATTTAATGATGAAAATCCTAGCTACTTAGGGATAGATCAATTAGATTTCTTTTGATCGGAGAGAAAAGAGCACAATCTAATGCAATTTCACTACACTATCCTATGAGCACACACAAAATTTTTCAATGAAACATGCATGTATTTATTTTCGATTTCCTTAATGTGAATACGAACAAAAGGAAATATGCACATATAATCAATCAATCTTTCATAAGAACAAATACTTTTACGACAGTTCTGTTTCGAAGGAAAATAAGATTTTATGACACTTTATTTCAAACAAATATTAATAAAATATATTCTAACTTTGACTATAGATTAATAATGACAAAGAAAACATTAAAGAAACATTAATCAATCAAATCAAAGTAGGGCTAGACAAGGAGATAGAAACTTGTTTTATGAGACATAACATTCATTGATCAATCAACAAACAAACAAATAGAGAAAAATTGGCAAAAACACTTTCCAAAGGTGGGAAACTGGTCCTAGAAGGATCAACGTAGCCCTGAATGGGAGACAATGCACTTCAGAGCACTGTGCCTAAGCCAGGGGTGCTCTGCAGTGCACTGTGTCCCTCGCAAGCCTACGTTGGTGATAGTGAGCCATTTCAAGAGGAAGTTTGACACAGTTTTGACCAATTTTTCAATGCAAAGAGATGAATTACAATCTATGAACACAAATAAGGTCTGTAAGGATGTCTTAGGAGGTGGATAAGCTACTAGAAAATAATATCTTCCCTAGTGGAGTCATCAATTTGTTTTGGAGAATTTGGTATCCATGTATAAGATGAGAAGATGAGAAGATGGGAAGACCTACTTGTAGTTCTGCTTTCCTCTCATATCCCTTGTATCGATCTTGTTGCTCCTTCCCATACATAATATGCTTGAGAAGTACCTGTAAACACAACAGAAAATAAAGAATCTATCAAAGCAAAATATCTATTGAATATAAGTGAAAGGAATCAGATACAATTCACACATATAAGCATTATAAAACAATACAAACATATGGGAGAAAGGTTCAAACACTTTATTGAATAGAAGAAGGAATTTCAACCATTGGTGTCTAATTCAAAGCCATTACTCCAGCTTGGATCCCATCCACATCACATCAAAAGCATGGCAAACTTGTAGCATTACAATACTTGCTTCAAAGCCAAATCTCATAGCAACATTATCTCCTTACAATTCAACATAATCCAACTCCTGATCACTTAGATGAGTGGTCGATTTATAGAAATATGGAGGAGGTTTTGTCATAAATGGTGGCATTGAATGGCCTTCCATACTTAGAATTAGTTCCATGGAGGAAGGGATGAGAGGATAGAATGCACCTTAACTCATTCCTCATCCATTTTCAAGCTCGTAGGAGTTGATAAGTGAGGGAACCTTCTAGATGACTCCAAAAGATAAGAATGTTCTCCAAATCCTATGTGAATTTCTCTCAATCTTTCCCAGTGCAGGTGAAAGGAAGCCTAAGTGCTCTACAAAGCACCCTGGCATGGACTTAATTGCTCTACAACGCACCCTTACATGAGCCTACCTATGATGGTCCCTCTAGAGGCTATTTCTAGATCTCTTCAAGTCATGAAACTGTTTGGGAAGGAGGCATTCAAAGGGGTGACTTGTTTAGGGCATGTAGCAAATGAAATTAGGGTTTGATGAACCCTAAAACACTTATCTGAATGATGGGATTGATGTGCCCAAATGGATCTGTAACAACTACACAAGGAATCAAACTCTCTCTAATCAGTCCTTTATCTAATATTTCCTAAACCTGTTTCCTGATTTCTTTATTCTCTATGGGAGTCATCCTGTAAGCTGCTTTATTTGACAGATTTGCCCCTGGAATCAAATCTATATGATGAATGATTTTCCTAATGGGTGGTAACTCATTAGGCAAATCATCTACAATGATATCACAATAACTATCCAGCATCTCTTGAATTTCAATTGGCTAATTAGAAATTTTAGTGGAAGTAATTATTACCTTGGGTTTGCAAATCAATGCAAAATTTACCTCTTCCTCTTCAATCTATTGCAAGTATTCTTTTCCACTCAGTAATAGAGTCTTTGGATCAGATTTCTTTGGTGCATCATCTTCTTCCATAGGCAGCAATGTATGATTGACACCATCTTTACCAAACTTGTATGTGTTCTTCTTCCCATCATGCATAGCTCCTCTGTCATATTTCCAAGGTTTTCCCAGCAATATGTGACACACATCCATAGGCATCACATCACACAGAATTTTGTCTTTATACTTGCCCAACTGCAATTCCACTTCACACTACTCATTCACTAACAAATGATGTCCTTTTTGAAGCCATGACACCTTGTAAGGTGTTGCATGTTTCCTTGTCTTTAATTTCAACATCTCCACCACTTCCGTAGAGACCAAATTATCAGTGCTACCACTATCAATTATCATCTGGAAGCATTTTCCTTGAACTTTGCACACAATCCTAAACAAGGTCTTTCTCTGTGCTGGTTTGACAAATTCCTGTGCTGGTTCACACATTCCTTTGTTAGCTACCAAATATTCCCCTTTCTCTGGTACATTCTCTTCTTCTGTCACCTTTGCTACTTCTTCTTTAGTCTTAGCAACAATTTCATTTCTCTGATTTGTTCCTATGTTCTCTGGGCACTCATGGGCTCTGTGACCCAACTTTTTACACTTGTAACATCTAACTTCTCTTCCTCTTCCTCTTCCTCCTCTTCCTCTAGAAAAACTCCCTCTGCCACTGGCATCACCTCCTATGGTTGCATGTTGACTTGAGCTGCTACTAGCTCCATCTCTAGGTGTTGTAGATCTTCCTCTACCACCTTGACTTCCCCTTCCTTGGAAAGTACCTCTATTTCTGGAAGATTGCTTCCTCAAGAGTTTTTCTTCAACCTTCAATACCATCTTATAAGCCTCTTCTACTATTTTAGGAGACAACACACTTATCTCATCTTGAATCTCCATTCTAAGACCATTTACATATCTTGCAACCTTTTCATCTATATCTTGAATTTGTCCAGCTCTTATGCTCACCTTGTAAAATTCCTTTGTGTATTCTTTCACTATCATAGACCTCTGTCTAAGATTTTGCATCTGTCTAAATAATGTTTGTTGGTAATCACTTGGCAAAAACTTACCTCTCAACTTTACCACCATCCTGTTCCAATTTTTAATTGGTTGTTTACCAAGTCTCCTTCTTTCTTCCTACACTCCATCCCACCAAAGTGTTGCATCCACTTTCAATTTTGTAACAACAAATTTCACTCTTTTTCCTTCTTCTGTTTCTTCATAATCAAAGAATTTCTCCATGTCATTAATCCAGTCTATCAACTCCTCAAGGTTTAAACCTCTTGTGTAAACTGAAGCCTCAAGTATGGGTTTAGATGTGTATCTCAATGCTGATATAAAGAATCTCATTTTAGGAGTAGGTTCTGGAGGTTCCTCTTCTTCTGCAGCTTCAACTTCAGGCTCACTGACATCTCCATCTGCATCTCTTTGATTTCCCATTTTCACTGCTTCTAATCTAGCTTGCATCTGTTGCGTAGCTTCCAACACTTCAGCATTTGCAACTGGTCTTCCTCTTCTTCGACCACCACCTCTTCCTCCAACTCTAAAAGCCATCTTGGACTTCTTTTTTTGATCTTTGAGATCCTGTTCAGTGTTAGTAAGTTTCTCTGATACCACTAATGGTGGTCTGGTTGCAGGTGTAAGGGATAATCATTCAAAACCAGAAACGATCTCCTCAAGTGCAGGTGGAAGTTCTTCTTCAATTTCCTTTGGAGTTTCAGTCATCCGCCTCCAATTGTAGATATGCTACTAAAACAACAGAACTATTAAAATTAGTTGGAATATAGTAGAACTCCCGTTACCGCCGAATTGAAAGGAAATAAGCTATCATTCATAAACTTCTCGCATCCACCTTTTCTACAGTCCTTGAATTTTCCTAGGGAATCGAAAAGAAAACAAACTGCGGTTTATTATTTCTCGGGTCTAAACTTTGAATTAACTTGCGTGCACCTTTACCATGCGATCACCATCGGATCACGTCCTTCACAACGAATGACTATGATTGACTGGACCTCAACTGGAATAAACCATGTTACATACAATATCGCATCCAATTTCCAAATTAACCCTTGTGCACTTTAAGCACGCAACTACTGTTGGATCGTCCTTCTTCAATCAGATAATCCTAATCAACTGGGCTATTAACTTAGTTAAATATTTTCTCGCGTCTGTTTTCTGCATTAACGTTTGCGCTTGTGAGCACATGACCACCATTAGATCTGTGCCAATCGATTAGATAGTTTAGGTCATTACCAAAGGGTTTTCACGACTTTTGTCAGGTTTTCCTCCACTCCACCAAGTATTTTACTTCCACCAAGTTTATACTGTGTCTAAACTATATTTCTTTTAAACATATCTCGACTATATTAATATACATAAATAAATATTTCTCCACAATAAAACATGATTATACCAACCTCTAAATTTAAAGGACTAAACTGAAAATCAATAGAACTTAGAGAATTTTCGAAGGAATTCAACCCTCCGGGATTGACCATTTATGCGCAAAATACACAAAGACACAGAGATATTTCAAATTTTACAGTCTGATTCTCCATAGCCAAATCCAACCAAATCCTTTTACATTAATTCAAAGCTTACACAAATACCTTACGCTCAACAACCAGATCCTCAATAAATGGATTGAATCTACCTAATCCTAGACAATACCTAATCTGCATGATATCCTCCTTTAGAATCTCAACCAAGTCTAAACTACTTGAATTAATTACAAAATCATTCAAATCCCTATATTCTAGCTCAAATCCTATCTAGAAAGCTTTGTAAATCGACAGCTAAAGGATCCCACTCCTTTGCTTGTAAACTCCTTTTGGATTTTTGGAATAAAATTTGAATCCTTTTGTCTTCAAGCCTCATGCTCCTGCATCATTTGCACACAAAAACCTGTGTACAATAATAAACACAATTTGTGCCTTCATTCATTCTCAATAGGAAATTCAAATTGCATGACCTACTAGGGCTAAATTTAGTATCTGCAACTAGTTAAATGAGATTAAATTGAGTTAACAGAAAGTCAACTACTTAGTTAAACCCTAGAACCCAAGGCTATCTCTATTCTAGAACTAGAGATACGTTAACTGAGAGACACTATAGTTTAGATCCACTAGATACATAAATTAGATTTGAACTCATACAAAACTCACTAAATGCCATCTAACTTGAACTAACTGACAATAAACAAGTGATAGGCCACATCACACATTTTAACTAACAACTAACTTGAATTTATATGAGCCTGAATTCAAATTTTCTTCTTTAACTAAGGCACAAGTCAAAATAAGTCATGCCTTGCTATTTCAACATTAACTATAAATTATTTTACTAAAAATAGAACTAGTTACTTCTAGAGTATTTCTATCAAACTAAGGAGATTAATGGAATCTCTTTGTCCATTTATTTAAAATCATTTTTATACATATAACTAGAATATCTAGATGGAATTTGGGATCACCTATTGTAGGAAGTGGGAAGATCATTTGTAGGTATCAATGATCCCATGTTTGAAAATGTAATTCACTATGTTGTAAGTAGATTTTATCAAACACCAAATTGGATTGTGGATTTTTAAGATGGATGAATGTATGGCATTTGAATTGGAAAAGATACTTCCACCAAACAAGATTATATTTTAGAAACCCTTATAACTTTGAAGCTCAATTAAAACCAAATTCATCTAAATATAGTTTTGATACAATTCATTGAGTAAGCCATTATGTATTTCAATCTATCCATTATGTTTTCTTCCTATTGGGTGTTGTATATACGAAGCTATAGCATCGAAATTTTGTAGAGTTAGTATAGTTGCATCTTTACTTGGTTGCACAATTTGTGGTGAATTTCGGGGCATGGGATCTATTTTGAACCAAAATCCACAAATAATATGATAATAAAAAAATAAGGCATTCCACCCCTTGCGGATGTTATAAAGTAAATGACTAAAAGTCTACTTTGAGGGGGAGACCTCTGTATACAATGAATCAAATGGATAAGACAATGTGCCTATACAAATTGATCCTTTTATTATAAATAGGAAATAAAGAAAACATGATGCCACTTGATACTAAGATAACCTAACGATAACTAATAAAATAATAATAAAGGATTTTTATGACCATAACATAATTGTGTTACTATCCTTAATGTTCTGTGTGACATTTAACCCAAAGCAAGTTGGAATTGTTTTGAACTCAACATCACCATCTAATATTTATGATGTATTTTGTATTGACCATTATCATTTGTATATTAATTTATGTCTTGCATTGAACCCAAAGAAAGTTTGAACTTTTATGAAGTTAACATCACCATCTATTATTTTTGGATAACAATTAACTACTGTTTTAATATTTTTTCATCAAGCATTCCAACAAAAAAAATTCTTTTTATTTTAATCATCTCCACAAAAGGAATATAATTCAACAAAGTATGAAAGATTTATTTTTATCTACTATTGATAAAGTAATTGCAATATGGTGCAAAATTCCATCAATCATTCTTCATGATTCTTCTTATTGTTGTGACTCTATAGTATGGAATTAGATAATAATTTCCCATTATATGAAAAATATAGTCTAAATTAGCATTAAATAAAGGGGTGGAATATTTTTAATGTCATCCTAACTTTTCCATTATTTTTCATAGTAGGGATACATAAACAACAAACTTCCCTTACTCCTTTAATAGTCACATACCTTGATAATAGGAGGAGAAAGATGTGTTGTCTCTAAAGGCTTGGCATCATCTACCATAATAGACTTATGCTACTACATTTTACAATTGATTCGAAATCACTTTTAATAATTTCATAATTTATTGCTCCATGATAGGTACTACAAAATTTAGTTACTGTGCACTAACTAGAAATTATTTTACCAAACTAGTTACATACAGATCATTTCCATCAAACTAAGGAGACTAATGTAATCTCTTTTACCAATTATCTAAGAGTATTTCTATGTGTACACCTAAAATGTATAGAAGGATTTTGGATCACTTACAATAGTAACTGGGAAAATCATTTGTAGGTGGAAATGACCTCATGTTCGAAAATGTAATCCATTGTGTTGCAAGTATCTTTTTTATATTAATTAGGATCACTTACTGTACTAACTAGAGAAATCATTTGTAGGTGGAAATGATACATGTTCAAAAATGTAATTCAATGTGTTGCAAGCATCTTTCATCCAATATCAAATGGGATTGTGGATTTTTAAGGTGGATGATTATATGGCATTTGAACTATAAAGGACACTTATACTAAATTCGAGAAACCCTTCTGACTTTGGAGCCCAGTTAAAACGAACTTCATTTAAAGCTAGTTTCAATACAATTTGTTCAATATACTTCATGTATTTCATTCTATCCATTATATTTTCTTCATATAGCATCAAATTCTATAGAGTTGATATAGTTGCATCCTTAGTTGCATATTTCATGGTGAATTTGGGAGCATGATATTTCTTTTGAACTAAACTCCATAAATAATATAATAATAGAAAGAACGAGACATTCAACTCCTTGAGGATGCTATAATTTAAATGAGTAACAATACACTTTGTCGGGGAGACCTCTTTATACAACGAATCCCCTCTTTATACAATGAATCCAATGCTCACGGTCCTATACAAATGGATTTGCTTTATTATAGGACATAAAGTAAGCATGATGCCACCTAGCACTAAGATAACATAACCATAAATAATAAGCTAATCATTAATGATTCATATGATCATAACATAGTGGACTTATGGTCGTTAATATTATGTGTTGCGTTGAACCCAAATCAAGTTTGAATTGTTGCGAAATTAACATGACAATCTATTATTTTTGTGTAATAAGGAACTATTGTTTTAAAGAATTTACATTAATCTTTTAAAAAATATAGGATTCATTTGTATTTTAATCATATCCAAGAAGGGAATCCAATGGACCGAAATATGAAATATTTATTTTATATACTATTGATAAGGTAAGTACAATATGGGGCAAAAAGCCAACAATCATTCTTCATAATTCTTCTTATTGTGGTGGCTCTACCATATGGAATTAAATAAGAATTTCTTGTTATATGAAGAAAAAGTCTAACTTAGAATCAAATAAAGGGGTGAAAATATATTTAATTCTATTCTAATATTTCTATTATTTTTCATAGCAGGGATATATAAACAACAAACTTTCCTTACTCCTTAAATAGTCACATATTTTGATAGTGGGAGGAAAAGGATGTGTGGGTTCTAAAAGGTTCATATCATCTCCCCTAATATACTTATGATGACACATTTCAATCACGATTCAAAATCACTTTGAGCAAATTTGGAAGTTGTTGCCATGTGATATGTACCAAAAAATTTAGTTTTTGTGTGCTAATCGGATATTATTTTACCAAACATTTAGATAATTTCCATCAAACTATGGATACTAATGGAATCCCTCTTCCCATTTCTCCAAAATAATATCTATATGCATATATCTAAAATATGTTGAAGGAATTTGGGATGTCTTACTATAGTATGTGGGAAATAGTTTGTACATGGCAATGATCACCTATTTGCAAATGTAGTGTTAGAATTGTGGTTACAATGAGAGGGGTGAATCAATGTAAAGGTCAATTTTAACCAAACTTAAAAATTCATCATAACTAGAAAACATAATAAATTATCAAAAAAATCCATAATCACATGAATATACAAGGACACAAAATATACATGGAAACCCTTCTGGGAAAAGACCAAAAATATTCTTTACCTTATTCTCAAATATTTGGTTACAATAATTCATTAATGCCAACCAGCTTTAGGTTACAACATTATTAAGGCACTGACCTCATAAATATGTAAGAACCAAATTGGTTTAGGCTTCAACTTGATTGAGGTACCCACCTCAGAAATATGTAATCACCTACTTGTTGTAGGGTTCAACTTGATTAAGTAACCAACCTCAAAATGTCATAGTGGGCCTTTGTTTGATATTATTTTCACACTAGATACATAATATTCAATCATACTCTCCTAAACTTCTTGGTATTCTGTAGTGAATTCAAAATAGCTCAGACTCGACCCTCAAACCAGTAGACAACAACTAATTTAAAGATTGCAATCTAGAAGACATAAAAAAATTATAAGTGGAATGTGCTCTCAACCCTGTGGCTTCTCTTTTGTCGATCTCTATGTTCCTTGATTAAGGTTTCATAGTGTTTCTCTATGATATCATGTGAAGATCACTGCACCTCCACTCGATTGATGATCCAAGTGCTATTCGGCACCACATATTTATACATTGGCATTGAATCATAATAAAACTTGAAGCTGCCACAATTTTAGAGTTTGATTCATAATACAGAATGAAGTTGACATAAAACCATGGGCAATATTACATAAACAGTAAAATTTTTCCAACTTTCACACCCTTGAGGGATTATTACTTTCATCCATGGGACCACCTTCAAAACGATGTTACTTAATATCTGTGAGCACTTAATATTAACATAATCATGCATTCATGTGAATGTCATAATGCCATATTCCACCCTATGAGTAGTGCCACGTGTCACCCAAAATGGCCTAGTTGACCATCTAAAAATGCCAATTTTCCATGCCATGTGTCACATGTTGTACTTCCATGTCACCTACTCAACCATATCATCACCACAAGCCATGCCAAGTGATTCTACCACATCATCAAAATCCAAAGAACCTAGCCCATTCTAGAACTAGAACTTCACATATACTCTCAGGGTCATGGTGTCAGGGATTAACACTAATCCATGATTAGGGAGACTTAAAATTGGCCAATGATTAAGTATAATCCATAATTACGCTATATTAAAACTTAATTAAGTTCCCTAGACAAATTCATTTACTATCCTCATAAGCTAATATATTCCTGCCACTTGTCTAATTCTTGTAAATGGGTCAAGGCCAAGGAGTTGGGGCCATGTTGTATATTTTCTTGTTGATTTCCAACATGTTTTTTATCTTATCCTTGGGTCCCCAAGAGAATTCAATTTTCTAGCCTTCTCAAATAAGTTGGGGATGTACAACCTGTGATTAAAGTTAATACTTTAACAATCATGATTTGATTAATATTGTGAAACCTTGCAAAGTTGGGATCCTAGCATGAATTTTGAGGTTTAACTACATGCCATGTGTCACGTTGATAGTTTTCCACATCATAGTTTATGTGTGCTAGCCTCCACATCACCAACATTCATGTCATCCCTGTGTTATTGTCCTTGCTATGTTGGTTGTTGATTGATTTACCTCCACGGAGATCAAGGTATGAGAATAATCCTAGGATCCCCCACTTGTATGATAATTAATGAGGAGGTGAGGGTTTGATTTTTGTTATTAATGTCACTATAATATCATGTAGTTTCACGAGCATGCCGATAAAATTCCATTGTTTTGTCAAATCAAAAAGTTATTTCTCATCCAATGGCCCCCTACTTGCCTAATGGTTAATGAAGAAGGGGGGGATCCAAGTTTAGGCATTTTGTGCACATTAGAGCTAGGAAAAATCAAATTCTTGACGAAATTTAAAGCATGATAGCTTTTTATCCCTTAGGAGTTATACTAGGGCCATATATTGTTGGAAAGGTCTTAAAAAGGACTACTCAAATGATCCATTTACATGCTCACTTGATGAACATAAATTTATCACAAAATAAATAAACTCAAATAATCCTCAATATTCCATACATCATTTGACATTAATGACATCTGTTGTCATCAATGACAACAGACTGACCAATAATCTCCCCTTTTCTCATTGGTGGAAACATCACGAGACATTGATGGTCATTGATGGAAATGGGTTATGATACTACTATCAAGTTGTTGATCCAAAGGATTATCACTCTCTCATGTTGTATAGTTAATGCCTGATTCCTCTCCCCCTTTGAAATTAGTGGCAAATGGGTTGACTAGGAAATGTCCAATTGTAGATGGTTGTTAACTATTCATTATTGACCCAATGATTTCCCCCCGTATAGAAGGGTTTCCCCCTATAAATACTTGCTTTTGTGCTTACTTCAACCATATTCCCCCTATGAATGGTATTTGATATGAATTGTTTCTCAAGCTAGTGTTTTTTTCTTGCAATATGCTTGATCAATTTCATCTACACCTTAGCCCTCCCTATCAATTGCATACTCGAAAACAGATTTTAGTGAGCCATTGTGAGGAAGAAGTTACTCCAATTTTTTGTCTAAAATATTCAAAGATTTCTCTTCATAATGGTTTAATGAATATATCTACATATTTTTATTTTTTTGAAATGTATTCCAACATCACATATTGATCAACAACCTATTCTTGAATATGGTAATTAATTGGAATACGCTTTGTTTTACAATGCATAACATGGTTTATTGAGATGTTTATAGCATTCATATTGTCACACATAATAAGAATAGCCTGATCACCATTCTATTGAATATCCTTCAGATTTTTCTCCATCCATAGGACATGGGTACAACAAGAGGTGGTTTCAATATATTTTGCTTCCCTGGTGGATAGAGAAATTGGAATTTGTTTCTTGTTGAGACAAGAAACCATGAATATTTTAGAAATAAAGCTCCTCCAATGGTGCTATTTTTATCATCAATACTACTAGGCCAATCTAAATCTATATAGGCTCTGAGTGTAAGATCTATTCCCCTTAGATACCACAAAAACATAATATGTGATTCCTTCTAAATATAAAAATATTGTTTTAACCACATTCACATGAGATTCATTCACGTCTAATTGAAATATATCGACCAAACCTATCGCTCACATAATATGTGGTCTTGACGTTGTAAAGTAAAGAAAGTTTCTAATCATAGACCTATACATGGTATGGTTTACAACTAGAGACCCATCATTCTTAATAAGTTTGCAACTCATTTCCATAGGAGTACTCACAAATTCACATCTATCCATACCAAATTAATTTAATATCTCATTAAGGTACCTAGTCTTAGAGATAAAGATACCTTTTTCTATTTTATTAACCTACAATCCAAGAAAGAAAGACAACTACTCTAGTATAGACATTTCAAATTCCTTTTGTATGTTGGCTGCAAATTGCTTTCTCAAAAAATCAACATTACTTCCAAATATTATATCATCCACATAGGCAACAATAATCAACATATTATATTTTTCAATCATGAAGTAAGGATTACTATCTACTACACCTCTTTTGAAACATTGCTATTGAAGATACTTATCCAATGTATAATTCTAGGTTGTAGGTGCCTATTTAAAACCATATAAGGCTTTCTTTAGTACGCACACATGATTCATATCTTATGATAGTTGAAATCCTTTCGAATGCTGAACATAGACTTATTCTTGGAGTTATACATTTAAAAATTCTAATTTTACATCGATTTCATAAACCTTGACCCTTTAAAACATGCAAAATCCAAGAACATCTTGATTTATTCAAGTCTAGCTACTAAAGAAAATGTTTCTTCAAAGTCCACCCCTTAAACTTGAGCATATCCTTTGCATAGAAGTATTTCCTTATTGCTCACTACATGTCCATCCTCATTAAGTTTATCTCTATATACCCACTTGGTTCTAATCATATTTTGTCTATTGGTCTTGGTAAATATTATCAAGTCTCCTTTTTCTCAATATAATCCATTTCTTTATTCATTGTTTTAACCCAATGATCGTCTTGGCAGGCTTGAGCAAAATTTTGAGGCTGCATTAAGGATTACAAAGCTAGAACCTCTTGATTTGATGTGTTGCCAAGCTTCATTCTTGTCTAAACTCTTGATTCCCTTTCTCCTAGAATTTAATTATGTGGATGGTTCTTTTGAACATATCTAGACGATGTTTTTGAGTGTAATGAATCACCTTCTTCTTTCTGTTCTTCATCACACCCTTTATCCTAATTTTGGTTGTGGTTCTTGGTAGGTAATTAACTATGGCTGGGCTTTGGGAAATGTTTCATCTATTTTTACATCAATTCATTCAAGAAAATTTCAAGTCCTTTTGTTGTAACATTAGTATCCTTTGCTTCTATTGGCATATCCAAGAAAAATTCCTTCATTAGCTTTGGAATTAATTTCCCTATACCATCTTCATTTACCTTAATGTAGCATTTGCTTATGAAAAGTCCAATATGTTTAACTGTGGGTGGTATACCTTTCCATATTTCATTGGGATTTTTATTACTATTTACTCGTATTTGAGCTCTATTCAAGATGTATATTTCTATGTATATTTCTTCTTCGAAAAATCGATCTGGTAACTGAGCTTCAAAGAGCATGGATCTAGCCATCTTTTTTATTTTTCATTTTTTTTCTTTCAACCACACCATTTTTCCATGGAGTTCTTGGAATAGTGATTTGTGTTTATATTTCATGAATACCTTAGAAATCATTGAATGAAAATATGAATTGAACTCTCCTCCTGTAATGGTTCTCAAGAATTTTATCTTTTGCTCTATTTCATTTTATACTAGAGCCTTGAAGGCTTTAAGATTTTCATTTTTTTTTTTTTTGTAAGAAAGGATACCCAAGTCATTATTGTTGGCATTATGATATAGGTGTCATCCTTGATGGCAACTCACAGATATGAGAGTTCACAGTGTAACAGGTTAACAACAAAGGATTACAGATCAGACTCCAGAGATTGAAGAAAGAGAAGTATACACTGGTTCATTTTGTCTAAGTGTCGTGTGCACACAGGTCGACAGAACAAAAAGTGTGTATACATATACATGCATTCTAACAATAGGAAAAGCACGTACATGTTGGAAAAACAAGGAACTTCAAGAGCAAAGAATACTAAGGGTCAATACCATGGTATTAGCCCACAATATTGAGAGGAGTAATGACTATTTGATCCCACCCAAGAATACCATGGTACTAAGTGGTTTTAATCCGAGGTATTGACAAAGGATCTAAGTATATAAGGAGGAGAAGATAAAAGGGCTAAAAGTGTGCATATATTGAATATCTTATGAAGAGTTAGATCAAATATGTAGATTATGGGTTTCTGATGCTTTGCTTGATCTAAACTAAGGATGCACCTAAGTGGTTGATGATGGATGATGGATCGGGATCATAAGGCCTAAAATGAATTATCATTATGTGGTTTGATCATGGATAGTATAGATCTAAATAATAACGCACATGTTTAATTCTTTAAATGTTATGATCTGGGTATGACTGAAGTCTGGAATAGCTATGAAGTTTCAAGTTAGTATTTGAAGATCTATATGCTGGTTCACTTTGGTAAAAGTGCATATACACACTGGTTCAGTACATAAAAGTAGCGTATACATTATGAAATATGATTTTTTAAGTTACAATTGGTTTTGGTTTTTGTTGCATAGTTTTGGGTTCTCCTCTATGTTCTGGTGAAAGTGTTTCTGAATGTTCAGATTGATTGATTGTGATTTGCTTCAGTGATGATGGGTTTTTCAATGATTGGCTGTATTTTAGTGGTGATTGATTTTGAGCTTCAATATTGTTGTTGGGTCCAGTATGAAAATTGGATGAAATGGGGCCTTTAGATTGTGGTGTTGCATTCTAGGAGTATACATGGTCCCTAGAGAAAGGGAGAAGGTCATAGCCTTCTGGAGGCCGGCGCCTACGTACTAGTAAATGGATTAGCTAGTAGAAGAGCCATGGGGTTGGAGCTCCCTTCCAATAGTAGCTGGAGAATGAGTGAAGGTTGGAGCCTTTTGTAGGCCAACGCCTACGTACTACTAAATATATTGGCTAGTATAAGAGCCAGGGGGTTGGAGCTCCCTTCCAGTAGCAGCTGGAGAACAAGTGAAGGTTGGAGCCTTCTATATGCTGGTGCCTATGTACTAGTAAACGAATCAGCTAGTACAAGAGCCAGGGGGTTGGAGCTCCCTTCCAATAGAAGATGGAGAATGAGTGACAGTTGGATCCTTTTGTAGGTCGGTGCCTACGTACTAGTAAACGAATCAGCTAGTACAAGAGCTAGGGTGTTGTAGCACCGTTCTAGAAGAAGTTGGAGAATGAGAGAAGGTTGTAGCCCTCTTTAGGTGGGTGCCTGTGTACTGGTATGAGTCTTCCCCAATACAAGGTTGTAAATAGGTTTTTCTTATATTAAAAGAAGACAACAATAGGTGGTTTTTTTCCCACATTGGGTTTCCACCTTAATTCTTGGTGTTCATGTGTGTTTCTTATGTGTGATGGTTTATTATGTTATTATTGCATATGGTTATTGTTTAAATGGTTAATAAAGTATTGATGCACTGATTAAAGATCAACATATGATGAATTAACTGAATCACAAGTTCACTGGATATACGTTGGTTTCCTTAAAGACAATTGCATGCACATGCGAGTTCCCTTCATTGAAGTAGCGTATATAAATCAAAGTATGAAAAGAAAAAATTATTGATTTGATAAATACTTATTCACCCCCCCCAATATTATTCCCAACAATTGGTATCAGAGGAGGTCCTTTGGCAGAAGCTTGATCGCTTGAAGGATATCTGTAGAAACAATGGGAAAGAAGCTAAAGAAGAAAGTGCCTAAGAAGAAGAAGACATATCAAAGGAACATTGACAACAGGAGAAACAATTGGCCATTAGGTGGAAGCAAGTATTCAGATTTAGAATCACCTCAATTTGAAAATGAACAAGCAAAAGAAGTATTAGGTACAAATTTTTGGTCTTCTGGTGATACTTTTCTTTGTTCATGCAATGTTGAAGCTATCGAAAGTGATAGTGAAAGAAATATAGATGCAGAAGTTAAAAGACTCACAAATAAAATTAGAGATCAATAAGATCTATTTAACAAAAGGGAGTGTGTCTTCAAAGAAGAAGCTACCAGGTTAAAATCTCAGCTGGAGGAAGGAAACAAAGTAAGGAAGCAGTAAAAGGAAAAGGAGGATCAATGTCAAAAGCTACAGGAAGAAGTAACATCATTAAGAAATAAAGTAAATGAAAAGAGTAAAACAATAAAGAGACTTAAAAATAGATCCAGTTACTATGAAAGTCTTGAATCTAAGATCCTCTCTCTAAAAGAAGATCTTGAAAATCCAAATAAGCGGAATGAAGAACTACCTCAAGCAGAAGAAGAACAAGAAAATGAGATTCTCAAATTAAGGCCACAAGTGGAAGAAGGAAGAATGGTTGAAGAAATCATGAAGAATCAATATCTAGAAAAGGAAGAGAAATATTAGGTTGAGGTAAATATCTTAAAAGGTAAATTAGAAGAAAAGGATAAACTGTTACGATTTCAAGACAATACTAAAATTTTGGATAATATTCTTATTAGTCAAAGGTCTCCTACCATCAAAACTGGTCTTGGTTTTCATGAAATTGTTGAAGGTGAATCTAGCTCACAAGATGAGGCAAGGAACTCTAATGAAAAATCTGAAATTCTCAAGAAGGAGATAAGAGGTCAACCCCATCAACAACCAAGGAAAGAAAGTCTTTAAAGAAAATCATTTACTCCTAACTATGGAAGTGATAGTCGATTATTTCCTCTGATGAATAATGTTGAATGTTTTGTATGTCATAACTTTGGACATGTTCTAGCCAGATGTAGAAGTAGATTGGTTCAAGCTAATAACCATCACATAGAAAGATCATCACCTTCCAGGTACTTTAAGGGATATTGTTTTTATTGCAATATGTTTGGTCACAAATCCATTGACTGCTATAGAGGGAATAGGAAACATATAAGATGTTATGCTTGTATGAAGTTTGGGCATATAGAAAAAGAATGCAGGACCAAATTTTGGCCAACATACCAAAAGGAGAAAACATCATCACACTCCAAGGTATGGAAGAAGAAGGAAGTACAGTCAGAAGGATGTGGCATAACAAAATATATAGACATAACAAACTCAAGGGAAGATGAAGGTCTGAAACTTTAGAATTCCAATTCTCATACACAGTTATCATGAAGACAAGTTGCATATATACGCAAGTTAGAAGCTGCATAGTCGTGTATATGGTGTTTTGAGGAAAAACAGTGGGAAAGACTCATAAAAGTGATCTAATATGGTTCAGTCAATTATCAATTATCTTTTTTGTTCTGAATGATGATGATTACAGTTTGTTGATAATATGTAGAAGTGCTTTTGGCCCTCATAAGTTTTTGATGACTTGATGTATATCTGATTGATGATGATGCCTTGATGATTCTTATTGATATTTGCAATGATCAGATCTGATAGTGAATAGTTGGCATAGGTTTAGGGGGAGCATATGTTTATAATAATGCAGCGTTGAAATTATATTAGATCTTGGTACATGACGATACTTATACTGCTTGATCCACATAGTTGTTCGATTCAGGTAACTCTTTTGATGACAGAGATATACAGGATGTTGATCTTGAGGCTACTGACAGATGCTAATGGTGCAGATCATATATGGTGTATGATAGTTTCTAATGACTATCATGGTCTTGTTTAGATTGTTGGTCCTTGTTATAAATGTCATGTATACCATTTTATGTAAAGGTCATGAAAATACCTAATTTGTAACCCCACTATGCATAGGAAGGATGATGTAATAATTGTTATTTTAGTCATGTATAAACATTTTGTATATCCCCACTTGGTTGGGTGGATGAGTCAAATTTGGTGTATCCCCACTCGCTTGGGTGATTGATGTATGTATGAGTCATTGGTCTTAGGAAAGTCATACTCACTTAGTTGAGTTATAGAGTCATTCTTTTGAAAAATATATTTGTAGACTCTGCATGTACTCAGGGGGAGCATGGGTAGCATAATGTATATCAAAGGGGGAGAATATCTTGGTCCACCCTTTGCACTTGATGTCAAAGGGGGATATTATCTTGGTGTTGTGTTTGCCATCAAGTCTAAAGGGGGATATTGTTGGTATTATGATACAACTGTTGTCCTTGATGGCAACTCACATAGATGACATTTCACAGTGCAACAGGTTAACAAAAAAGGATTACAGATCATACTCCAGAGATTGAAGAAAGAGAGGTTTAAGCTGGTTCATTTTGTCTAAGTGGTGTGTACACGCAGGTCCACAGAACAAAAAGAGAGTATACGTATACACGCACTCTCACAAGAGGAAAAGTGTGTATAGGTTGGAAAAACAAGGAAATTCAAGAGAAAAGAATACCAGGGGTCAATACCATGGTATTAGCCCACAATATTGAGTGGAGTAATAACTATTTGATCCCACCCAAGAATGCCAGGGTACTAAGTGGTTTTGGTCCGAGGTATTGACAAAGGATATAAGTATATAAGGAGGAGAAGATCAAAGGGCTAGAAGTGTGCAAGTATTGAATATCTTATGAAGAGTTAGATCAAATATGCAAGTTATGGGTTTCTGATGCTTTGCTTGATCTGAACTAAGGATGCACCTAAGTGGTTGATGATGGATGATGGATTGGGATCATAAGGCCTGAAATGAATTATCATTATGTGGTTTGATCATGGATAGTCTAGATCTGAATACTAACACATGTTTTATTCTGTAAATGTTATGATCTCGGTATGACTGAAGTCTGGAATAGCTGTGAAGTTTTAAGTTAGTATTTGAAGATTTATACGCTGGTTCACTTTGGTAAAAATGCATATACATGCTGGTTTGAAACATCAAAGTAGCGTATACATTATGAAATATGATGTTTGAAGTTGCAATTGGTTTTGGTTGTTGTTGCAGAGTTCTGGGTTCTTCTTTGTGTTCTAGTGACAGTGTTTCTGAATGTTCAGATTGATTGATTTTTATTTGCTTCGTTGATGATGGGTTTTTTAGTGATTGGTTGTATTTCAATGGTGATTGATTTTGAGCTTCAATATTTTTGTTGGGTCCAGTATGAAAATTGGATGAAACGAGGGCTTGAGATTGTGGTGTTGTGTTCCAGGAGTATCCAGTTTGAAAATTTATGAAACATGGTCCCTAGAGAAAGAGAGAAGGTCGTAGCCTTCTGTAAGTTGGTGCCTACGTACTAGTAAATGGATCGACTAGTACAAGAGCCAAGAGGTTGGAGCTCCCTTCTAGTAGCAGTTGGAGAACGAGTGAAGGTTGGAGCCTTCTGTAGGCTAGTGCCTACTTACGTGTAAACAGATTGGCTAGTACAAGAGCCAAGGGGTTGGAGCTACCGTCCAGTAGCAGCTGGAGAATGAGTGAAGGTGGAGCCTTCTATAGGATGACTACTATGTACTAGTAAACGGAACAACTAGTATAAGAGCCAGGGGGTTGGAGCTCCCTTCTAGTAGTAGCTGGAGAACAAGTGAAGGTTGAAGCCTTCTGTAGGCCGGTACCTACGTACTTGTAAACAGATCGACTAATACAAGAGCTAGGGGTTTGTAGCTCCCTTCTAGTAGAAGCTAGAGAAAGAGAGAAGGTTGTAGTGTTTTGTAGGTGGATGCCTGCGTACTTTTATGAGTTTGCACTAGTACAAGATTGTAAACATGTTTTTCTTAAATTAAAAGAAGATGATAGCACGTGGTTTTTGTCTCGCATTAGGTTTCCACCTTAATTCTTGGTGTTCATGTGTGTTTCTTATGTGTGATGGTTTATTATCTTATTATGAACATGGTTATTGTTTAAACGGATAATAAAGTATTGATGCACTGATTAAAGATCAACTTATGATGAATTAACCAAATCACAAGTTCACTGGATACACGCTGGTTGCCTTAAAAAGAGTTGAGTGCACACACGAGTTCCCTTCATTGAAGTAGCGTATATAAATCAAAGTATGAAAATAAAAAATTATTGATTTGATAAATACTAATTCACCCCCCCAGTATTATTCCCAACAATTGGTATCAGAGGAGGTCCTTTGGCAGAAGCTTGATCGCTTAAAGGAGATTTGTAGAAACAATGGGAAAGAAGCTAAAGAAGGAAGTGCTTAAGAAGAAGAGGACATCTCAAAGGAACAGTGACAACAGGAGAAACAATTGGCCATCATGTGGAAGCAAGTATTCAGATTCAGAATCACCTCAGATTCAAAATGAATAAGCAAAAGAAGTATCAGGTACAAATTTTTGGTCTTCCAATGATACTTTTCTCTGTTCATACAATGTTGAAGAGATTGAAAGTGATAGTGAAAGAAATATAGAGGTAGAAGTTAAAAGATTCACAGATAAAATTAGAGATCAACAACATCTATTTAAAAAAAGGGAGTGTGCCCTCAAAGAAGAAGCTACTAGGTTAAAATCTCAACTGGAGGAAGGAAACAAAGTAAGGAAGCAGTACAAGGAAAAGGAAGATCAATGTCAAAAGTTGTAGGATGAAGTGACATCATTAAGAAATAAAGTAAATGAAAAGAGTACAACAATAAAGAGACTTAAAGATAGATCCAGTTACTATGAAAATATTGAAGCTAAGATCCTCTCTCTAAAGGAAGATCTTGAAGATTAAAATAAGCAGAATGAAGAACTACCTCAAGCAGATGAAGAACAAGAAAATGAGATTCTAAAATTAAGGCAACAAGTGGAAGAAGGAAGAAAGGCTGAAAAAATCATGAAGAAGAAATATCTGGAAAAGGAAGAGAAATGTCAGGTTGAGGTAAATATCTTAAAAGGTAAATTAGAAGAAAAGGATAAACTGTTATGATTTCAAGATAATACTAAGATTTTGGATAATATTCTTAGTAGTAAAAGGTCTCCTACCATCAAAAATGGTTTTGGTTTTCATGAAACTGTTGAAGGTGAATCTAGCTCAAAAGATGAGGCAAGTAACTCTAATGCAAAATTTGAAATGCTCAACAAGGAGATAAGAGGTCAAACCCATCAACAACCAAGGAAAGAAAGTATTCAAAGAAAATCATTTACTCCTAACTATGGAAGTGATAGTTAGTTATTTCCTCTGATGAATAATGTTGAATGTTTTATATATCATAATTTTGGACATGTTGCAGCTAGATGCAAAATTAGATTGGTTCAAGCAAATAACCGTCACATAGAAAGATCATCACCTTCCAGGTACTTTAAGGGATACTGTTTGTATTTCAATACATTTGGTCACAAAGCCATTGAATGTTATAGAGGGAATATGAAACATATAAGATGTTATGCTTGTAACAAGTTTGGGAATATAGAAGAGGAATGCAGGAGCAAATTTTGGCCAACATACCAAAAGGAGAAAACATCATCACACTCCAAGGTATGAAAGAAGAAGGAAGTATAGTCAGAAGGATGTGGCATAGCATAGTATATAGACATAACAGACTCAAGGGGAGCTGAAAGTGTGAAACTTCAGGATTCCAATTCTCATATGCAGTTATCATGAAGACAAGTCGCGTATATAAGCGAGTTAGAAGCTGCACAGTCGCGTATATGGTTTTTTTGAGGAAAAGCAGTGGGAAAGACTCATAAAAATGATCTAATATGGTTCAACCAATTATCAATTATCTTTTCTGTTCTGATTGATGATGATTATAGTTTGCTGATAATATGTAGAAGTTCTCTTGGCCCTCATAAGTTGTTGATGACTTGATGTATATCTAATTGATGATGATGCCTTGATGATTCTTATTGATATTTACAATGATTATATCTGATAGTGAATAGTTGGCACAGGTTCAGGGGGAGCATATGTTTGTAATAATTCATCATTGGCATTATATTAGAAGACCTTGGTACATGATGATACTTATACTGCTTGATCCACATAGTTTTTCGATTCAGGTGACTCTTTTGATGATAGACATATATAGGATTTTGATCTTGAGGCTGCTGACAGATGTTGATGGTGCAGATCATATATGGTGTATGATAGCTGCTAATGACTATCATGGAATTGTTTAGATTGTTGGTCCTTGTTATAAATGTCATGTATATCATCTGATGTAGAGGTCATGAAAAGACCTAATTTGTAACCCGACTATGCATAGGAAGGATGATGTAATAATTGTTATTTCAGTCATGTATAAACATTTGGTATATCCCCACTTGGTTGGGTGGATGAGTCAAATTTGGTGTATCCCCAATTGGTTGGGTGATTGATGTCTGTATGAGTCATTGGTCTTAGGGAAGTCATACTCACTTAGTTGAGTTATAGAGTCATTCTTTTGAAAAATATATTTGCAGACTCTGCATGTACTTAGGGGGAGCATGGGTAGCATAATGTATATCAAAGGGGGAGAATATCTTGGTCCGCCCTTTGCCCTTGATGTCAAAGGGGGAGAGTATCTTGGGGTTATGGTTGCCATCTAGTCCAAAGGAGGACATTGTTGGCATTATGATACAAGTGTTGTCCTTGATGGCAACTGACATAAATGACAGCTCACATTGCAACACGTCAACAAAAATGATTGTAGATCAGACTCTAGAGATTGAAGAAAGAGAAGTATACGCTGGTTCATTTTTTCTAAGTGGTGTGTACATGTAGGTCCACAGAAAAAAAAGAGCGTATACATATACACACACTCTCACAAGAGGAAAAGTGCGTATAGGTTGGAAAAACAAGGAAATTCAAGAGTAAAGAATACCAGGGGTCAATACCATGGTATTAGCCCATAATATTGAGTAGAGTAATGAATATTTGATTCTGCCCAACAATACCACGAGTACTAAGTGGTTTTGGTGCGAGGTATTGACAAAGGATCTAAGTATATAAGGAGGAGAAGATCAAAGGGCTAGAAGTGTGCAAGTATTGAATATCTTATGAAGGGTTAGAGCAAATATGTAGGTTATGGGTTTTTGATGCTTTGCTTGATTTGAACTAAGGATGCACCTAAGTGGTTGATGATGGATGATGGATTGGGATCATAAGGCCTGAAATGAATTATCATTATGTGCTTTGATCATGGATAGTCTAGATCTGAATACTAATGCATGCTTTATTCTATAAATGTTTTGATCTAGGTATGACTGAAGTCTGGAATAACTGTGAAGTTTTAAGTTAGTATTTGGAGATATACATGCTAGTTCGCTTTGGTAAAAGCACGTACACATGCTAGTTTGACACATCAAAGTAGTGTATACATTATGAAATATGATGTTTGAAGTTATAGTTGGTTCTGGTTGTTGTTGCAGAGTTCTAGGTTCTACTTTACGTTCTGGTGGCAGTGTTTCTGAATGTTCAGATTGATTGATTGTGATTTGCTTCAGTGATGATTGATTTTAAGCTTCAATGTTGTTGTTGGGTCCAGTATGAAAATTGGATGAAACGAGGCCTTCAGATTATGGTGTTGTGTTCTAGGAGTATCAAGTCTAAAAATATATGAAACGTGGTCCTTGGAGAAAGAGAGAAGGTCGTAGCCTTATGTAGGCCAGTGCCTACATACTAGTAAACAGATCAGCTAGTACAAGAGCTAGGGGGTTGGAGCTCCCTTCCAGTAGCAGATGGAGAACGAGTGAAGGTTGGAGCCTTCTGTAGGTCGACGCCTACGTACTAGTAAACGGATTGGCTAGTACAAGAGCCAGGGGATTGGAGCTCCCTTCCAGTAGCAGCTGGAGAACAAGTGAAGGTTGGAGCCTTCTGTAGGCCGATGCCTACATACTAGTAAATGGATTGTCTAGTACAAGAGCCAAGGGTTTGGAGCTCCCTTCTAGTAGCAGCTGGAGAACGAGTGAAGGTTGGAGCCTTTTGTAGGTCGGCACCTACGTACTAGTAAACGAATCGGCTAGTACAAGAGATAGGGGGTTGTAGCTCCCTTCCAGTAGAAGCTCGAGAACGAGAGAAGGTTGTAGACTTCTGTAGGTGGGTGCCTCTGTACTAGTATTAGTCTGCACCAGTACAAGATTGTAAACATGTTTTTCTTATATTAAAAGAAGACAACAGTAGGTGTTTTTCCCGCATTGTGTTTCCACCTTAATTCTTGGTGTTCATGTGTGCTTCTTATGTGTGATGGTTTATTCTATTATAACTGTACATGGTTATTGTTTAAATGGTTAATAAAGTGTTTATGCACTTATTAAAGATCAACATATGATGAATTAACTGAATCACAAGTTCAATGGATATATGTTGGTTTCCTTAAAGATAGTTGCGTGCACATGCGAGTTCCCTTCATTGACGTAGCGTATATAAATCAGAGTATGAAAAGAAAAAATTATTGATTTGATAAATACTAATTCACCCCCCTCTCAGTATTATTCCCAACAATTATTGTATAATCATCAATGAAAACCCTAAAATACCTTTCAGCTTTTAGAGTATGAGTTATAACTAGGCGAAAAAGGTCATTGTGAATGATTTCCAAAAGCTTGGATGTAAAATATTCTTTTATTTTGAAAGAGGCTCTATTTTGTTTTCCAAACTGACATGTTTTACATATGGCATGATGAGGATTTGATATTTTAGGCATGTCCTTAATGGCTTGTGATCTTATATCCTTTACCAAATTATAAAAACTTATATGTCCCACTTTTCTATGTTGTAGCATGATCTCTTCTATATTTCCCATGCAACATTTTTCAATTAATGTTTCATCAAGAATGTATACATTTCCTGAAGTTCTATTATCATTTTCCACCAATTTTCCTTTATCAACACTTCTGATTTCACATTTATTGGATTTAAATCAGATCATACCCTTGATCACACATTTCACTGACACTCAAAATATTGTTCTTCATCCCTTCCATATACAAACCATTCTGAGCCTTAGTTATTCCATTATCAACATTGACTATCCCTTTTCTAGCAATTTTTGTCAATGCACTATTACCAAGAATTATGTTGCTTCCATCCTCTTCCTTAAGCTTGATTATTTACTCTAATCACTTGACATATTTATTGAGAAACCATTGCCAACATACCAATTAGTTTCTTGTATTTGGAATATAACATGAGACCACACTCTTCCTACTTCTCTTATCCCTTAGATACTATTAGATTTCTCAGAGGATATTCTTCCTACTTCCCTTCTATCTTCCATATTGTTGGATTTATAGGAGGATATTATTCCTACATCTCTTGTCTCTTCCATAATGTTATATTTCTAGGAGAAAATTATTCCTTTGCTTGGTTTTGATACCTATTTAGACTACTCCAATAGTCTCTTGCTTTGTGCCCATAGTTGTCGCATATGCAACATCCAACAAAATTATGTAGAGCAAAAGCACTGCCTCTTCTAATATTTATTTTGTACTTACCTCTATATTTGATACTTAAAAAATTATCTTATTTCATAATTTCTTCTTGCACAGGCTTTGTAGTCAACTCCTTTGTGACAAAAATTATGGCACGAGTAATAATGTCCATAAAAGAATTTTTTGTGCCTGGATGAATATTTCCTACTAAAAGGAATGACCTTGTTGACTCTATTTTTCTTAACTTCTTTTCCATTACGCTGACAATTCATATATACATTTTGTTCCTTTTTGTGCACTTGTATGGATCCCTTTCTCTCTTTTTTTATTTCTTTACATCTTCTTTAGCTTTTTCTAGATGGATTTGCTATCTTTTTAGATTGTTGTTAAGTGGATCAACAAAACTAATGGGTTCCTTCTTTTCTAATGCTGATGAACTTGCCTCTTCCTTTCTTTTGTTTGGGATACCTTCATACCCAAGGCTTATCTTCAATAATGGAGATCTCTAAAGGATAAGGATATGATTTGATGACTCAAAAATTCTTGTAAGCTTCAAAGTTTGATTAAGCTAATCTCATGGATTTTCTAATTCTTTCCCTAGAAGAACAATTGCTTCTCCCAATTTTTCATAGTGTTCTTCCTTCTCTTTTAACTGATCTGACATAATCTCCTTGATCCATTTTTTTTTTCTATTTCATTTTTCAAAAGGATGAAGAATCTGCATCACAATATTTATCCTTATATTCTTGTAGTTGCTATTCTAGTTGATTTATTTTTTTCCTTAGAGCTCTTAGTTCTTCCAAAGAACCTACAAGTTATCCTTCAAAGTCAACTTTAGCCTCAATCTCTTCTTCAAAATTTTGATCACTCTACAATATTGTCTAAAACTGACCACACTTCCACTTGATCAATGATCTAAGTGCCATTCAACACCAAATATTTATACATGTGCATTGAATCATAACACAACCTGGGGCAGACCCAATTTTAGAGTTTGGTTCATAATACATAATGAATCTGAGCCAAATTCATGGGAAATATCAGATAAACACCAAAATTTGACCAATGTTGATGCCCTCCAGGGCTTATCACTTTAATCCAATGGACCAACTTGAAAACCATGCATATTACTATTCATGGGAACTTATTATTGATGTAATTGTGTGGTCATGATAATGTCACTATGCCATGTGTCATCTTCTAAGTGGTTCCATGTGTCATCTGAAAATGGCCTAGTCGACCATCCAAAACGGGGTAATTTGTCATGCTACATGTGACATTCCATACTACCATCTCACCTACTTAGCCACATCATCACCACTTTTCATTCCAACTCATGTTATCACGTCATCATGGTCTCAGGTCCTTGTCCCATTCTAGAACTTGAACTTGACATATACTCCTGGGGCCTTGCTTCTAGGAATTAACATGAATCCGTAAGTAGGGAGAATTAAACCTAGTTAGGGATTAAGGCTAATACCTAATTAGCGTATCTTAAAACTTAATTTAGCACCTTTGGAAAATTCATTTTACTAGTCTCACCAGCTAATCTACTCCTACCACTGATCCAATTCTTACAAACAGGACAAGGCCGCTAAATTGAGGAAACATTACAGATTTCTCATCAGTTTCTGGCATGTTTTCCATCCCATCCCTGGGTCGCTAGGCCAATTTAGTTTTCTATCCTTCTCAAATTAGTTGGGGTTGCACAACCATTGACTAAGGATAATTGTCTAATAACCCTAATTTAGAATGAAACCTTACAAAATCAACCTCTTTTCATGAATTTTGAGGATCATCTACCTACTACCTGCCATGTTGATAGAGTGGAATGCAATTATCTACGTGTACTAGCCTCCACGTCACTGAAATCCATGTCATATTCATCATGTTGTCATTGATATGCTAACCATTAGTTTATTTAACTCTGCTAAGATAAAGGGATGAGAATCATCCTTCCCCCCACTTTCTATGAAAGTTAACGAGGAGGGGATAGAGTCTTATTTTTGTCACTTATGCGACTAAACTCCTATGAATTTTCATGAGTGTGAAAACGAAATGCCATTATTTTTTCATATTATATGGTTATTATTCATCCCAAGACCCCACTGATTTTCCAATGGTTAATGAAGAGGGAGGTCCAAATTTTGGCATTTTGTGCACACTGGACCTAGGACAAAATGAAACCCTAGCAAACTTTAAAATGTTATAACTTATTATCCCTTAAGATTTATACTAGGTGCCATATATCGTTGGAAAGATATTAAAGAGGAATATCCAATTGATCCCTTTACATGCTCGTTTGATCAACATAACTTCAACACAAACTAAAAAAACTCAAATCATTCTCAAGCTTCCATACATCGTTTGATGTTAATGTCATCAATTATCATAAATGGAAACACACCAGCCAACATGTAATTAATTGTGTTGCAGCTACCTTTTTTTTGGTATGAAATTGGCTTGTGGAATTTTAAGGTTAATAATTGTATGCATTTGAAGTAGAAAAGACACTTCCACCAAACAATATTATATTTAATAAACTCTTCTAACTTTGGATCCCAATTAAAACCACCTTCATTTAAAGTTAGTTTTGATAAAAATTTATTCAATAAGGCTTCAAGTATTTCATTCTATCTATTATGTTTTCATCCTATTGGGTGTTTTCCCTCCCAAGCTATAGCATCAAATGTTTTTAGAGTTAGTATAGTTGCATCCTTACTTTCTACACATTTTATGGTGAATTTGGGGGCATGGGACCTATTTTGAGCAAAGCTTCCTAGATAATATAATAATCGCAAGAGTGATTCACTCCACTCCTTTAGCATGTGTTATGACCTAAAACAAGGCCTATATTGGGTTAAGTGTATATGATACGACCCAAACGAGGGGGGCATATAATGGGTTAGATATATATGTAATATGTAAATTTATATGTAATAGGGACATCCTAATAATGAAGGGATTACATGTGAAATGTGTGGACAAGTATATATAGAGATCATATATTCATTATGAAGAGATATGATTGGGATGTATGAATGAATTTGGGTATTTGGAGGAGTTTCTCCTATTATTATCTATATTAGAGTTTTTCTCCACACTCACATTATTGTACATGGTGTGTGCTTCTGTTTTTATATATCTGGATCATAACATTCGATATTATATCTCGTGATCCTAGGATTTTAATTCTTCAAATAAGTAATCCTTGCATTTTTACTATCATTTTTCTGAGATGTTTAGGATGGTGAAACTTGGAGAATATTGAGGAAAAATATTAGGTAACCTCTAGTTCAAATTTTAGATCTTAGTTCTCTATATTTTTGTAGATATGATCCAAGGAAGTTGGAGTTCCTAAATGCTCCTAAAATCAATATCAAATAGACCATTCAACTTGGAAGACATTGAGATGAAATTGTAGTGAACATCTAGTTCAAATTTCATACCTTGGTTTACCATAATTTTGGGTATATTCTTTAATGAATTCCATGTTCCTAATGCTCTTGAAATCAGTGTCGAATAAGTCATCTTAGTAATTTTTCTATGTCATCCTATTTGGGACTTTTTAGAACATGACATATTGAAGGCTCTTAGGAGACATGTCATATACCGAGCTCCTTAATCGATCCAAATTTGTTAACTTCAAAGATGCATACAAAATTTCATATGAAAGAGCATGTATCCAAGTAACTTAAACAAATAAAAAAGAAGCGAAAATCATAAAGAAAACATGAGATCAAATGCACAAAAACAATTTGATTACAGATTTCACCTAGTGCAGGATACGTGTCCGGGCCTTGCTCAAAGTGGGCAGACCTCTTTCATTAAATGGAAGCAAAAATGAATTACAATAAACCTTACATAAATTACTTTTATACCTCCAATTTCTGTCATGGACGAAAAATACAAAGCTCAGATTCAGAAATGGGGATCACCATTGGATTTGTCACATGAAATTGTGTCAAATAACTATAAAATTAACCATATACCTAAGCAAGTGACCTCTAGAGCTGCAATGAATCTTCAGATTCCCTCAAGATTCCTTGCAATAATATTCTCCCAAGATTCCTTTAGAATCTATCTTGGAATTCATGCCCACCTGGGTGCGGTTCTAGCCTAGGCGCTCCTGATTCCCCTGGCAACATGTTCCACTCTATCCCAGTTCTACCACCTCTATTCGGTCAAATAACAAGTGAGGTTTATATAAAACTCATTGGTGGACCTACTAATGTTGGGCCGTTGGCCCATTAGTGGTGCTGGAAAATAGTATGGGGGCAGATCGAGTTCAAAACCCACCCACCCCAAATTTGGTGGAAATTTTTTTAATATACATGACATATATTTTTAAATGGTGTCACTGATTTGAAATTGGTTGGAGGTGTTTTACATTTAGGGTTGCCCATTGGCGAGCCGACCCACATGGGCCGGGTGGGTTCGAACCCTGCCGACCTCTTAATACATGACGCAATTGTGTTGGCAAGGTTGGTGTGTCTGATGGTGGGTGGCCCACCCACCATATTATATTCAGTATATGTGTGTAATTTCATTAGGGGATGGTGGGGTTGGTGGCCCACCACACCCAAATATATATATATTTTTTATAGTAATAATGGTTAAAATTTCAAATCTAGTTTTTAAGGGTTAGTGGGTGAATTAAAGAGGCAACAAATTTTCCCATTCCAGTGGTAGGATTCCATGCACCCAGACTTTGTCATATTGTTGCCTTCTTAGTGATTTCCACTTGGCCTAGTTTGACTAGAAATTTGACTAGCTATAACTTGAGCATATAAAATTGGATTTGAGTGTTGTTCACACTATTGAAATTAGGGCGATGAGCACTATGATCTAGTCCTATTTCACTTCCATCTGATGACTTTGATTTTTGATAATTTTTTAAGGCTACTTCTATTTCTCAAGCCACCTAGATCATTCCTCCCCACTAATGAGCTTTTGGGCCACTAAAATATTTATCAGTCAATTGGAAAGTGAGGGAATTTCTCCCTGACTTTATCCTTTTCAATCCATGGGGCCTTACTTGGATGCATCTCTTTGAAACTGATATGAAGGTACTCCATGTCTCTCCATCATGAAGTCCTGGTCTTTCTATCAAGAATGATGTCCTCAGTAGCTTGTCTAGGTATTCAAGTGAAAAATCATCCACTATAGGAACTTATCCAACCTCTTCGGTGTCCATGATCAAAGGAGGCTCATAAATCTTCAAGTTTTCAACACTCACCAATGAGTATGTTTCAAATCAAGATGAAAATCATTGTCTCCAATCTTTTCTAATATGGTGAATGGACCATATCGGATTGGTCACAAATTATTTCCTTCCCCTTTCATTCTTTCTTTGCTAATGTGGAGCCATACTTTGTCTCCAAAACTATAATTGGTGAGCAACTCAATCCTTGTCATGTCTAGCTTTTTATTGAGCTTGAATTTTCTCCAACCACTCCTACACTACCTGGTGAATCATCTAAATTCACTCAATGAAATTTTGCAATTTGTCCCTATCATATTTCCCACTGGAATCTTCATCTCTCCCAAAGACCATGTCTAAGGGATCCTTTGGAAAATATCCAAAGCATGTCTGGAATGATGAGCTCTGAGTGGATGAATGCACCGCCCAGTTGTATGCATGTTATACATAGGGAAGCTACTCGTTACACAAGTTGGGATGCTTTCCACAATAGACTTGGAGTAAATGTATCATTGTGTGGTTGAAAACCTCTATTTTTTCGTCGGTCTATGGATGAAAGTTAAGAAATACTTGTAGCCAGAGAATGAAACAACTAGAAGTGGACCACATAAATCACTATGCACAAGCTGTAAAGGGGCTGCGGCGTGCCAAGAGGCATGATTTTCAAAACTATCCCGATGATGTTTTCTAAGTACAGATCTGAAACAAACACATCTCTACAAGATACCATAGGAAGACATGTCACCATATTTTCTTTACATATATTTTGAAGGGAGCGATAGTTTAAGTGACCAAATTACTCATGCTAATGTTTGATCACTTCATCATTATGAGAAACAAATACCAAGGGAAGAGTTGATGACCCAAAGTTGTTAAACTTATACAACCTTGTAGAATCACCAACAATGCTAGTAGCTAAAATCTGTCTAGGATCTATTAGGTTCTTAATTACAACATCGTGAGGTGAAAATTCAACGATTTTACCTTCACCTGAATGAGTTATCTGATATACAGATAGAAGGTTGCAGGATAAGCTTGGAACACATAATACATCATTAAATTGACCATTATCTAGATGAATAGTTCTAGTCCCTACAACATTAAGAGATCTATCATCACCAACATATATATTTTTGGTGTTACAATCATTTAAAGAAGAAAACATGGCTTTGTTTTTGGCCATGTGATAAGAAGCTCCATAATCAATGAGCCACTCATGAGAATGAGAAGAAGAAGATACATTTAGTGCATAACCACACCGAGATGCTTGAAAACCACATGTAGGAAGTGTTATTCTTGAATATGAAGTTGAAGTTGAAGAGTGCTCCAAATGGATGTTATGCTTCTTCATTGTTGCTTCCAAGGTTTCCATCTTCTTAAAGCATTTGGATTCTAAGTGGTCATCTCGATTACAAAAGTTGCAATCTCTATCAACCTTATTCCCTTTGTTTTTATTTGTCTTATAATTGTGGTGAATTGATTTTTCATTTTGAGACTGAAATTTCTTAGGACCCTTGTTTGGTTTAGGACCATTCCTTTTAGGATACTACTTCTTAGGATTCTTTGAATTTGGTTTTTGCTGGGCGGCTAAGGCTTTCTTAGAAGAGTTTCCAAGATTAAGAAGACCAAGATGTAAGATTTTTTCTTGTTCTCTTATTAAAGAATCACAAAAGGCATCAAAAGAGGGGGACTTGTAGTCTTGTCCTTGAGAAATAAATGCTTCTCTAGTAGAATGGAAGGTGGAAACAAACATAGAGTAGGTTGGTCCCAACCTAGTAAGAATGGAATAGATAAGGCCCTACCATCTTCTTTCTTAACCTTGACACCTTCCAAGAGAAGTCTAAGGGTCTTGAAAGTGGACAAAAAATATTCAATGGAAGAAAAAATATTGGGGTCCAATGTAAGAAACTCATTTTCTAGTTGATGGGCTCTAGTTTCATTTTTAATTCCAAAAACTTTAGTGAGTTATTTCATTGCTTCATTAGGGGTATCAAGTTTTGCGATATGGAATCTAAGGTCAGGAGAAATAGACATCCCTATCAACCCACATGCTTGATCTTGCCTATTTTCCCATTTTGCTGCCTTATCTTCACCTTTAGGTTTAATTTCTTGGCTTGAGGCTATTATGTAAAGACCTTTACTTCTAAGTAAATCCACAATGTAGGACCACCATTGGAAGTAGTTGGTGCTGTCAAGAATAACTTGGAATGGACTTTCCATTTTAACAGAAACTAAAGCTGTAGATGCTAAAACTAAGTGTTCCAATGGAAAAATCTCAAAAAATTAAGTCGATTAAAAAAACGGCTCTGAAAACAACTTTCAGATGAAGAAGTTATGGATTTTTGAAGAAAAGTTGTTGAAAATGCCGATGAAGTGCGTGAATGTGTGGAAGTGAATGATAATGTTACATTTTAAATCACACCAACCCCCCGCCCTTGTCCTTGAGAAATAAATGCTTCTCTAGTAGAATGGAAGGTGGAAACAAACACAGAGTAGGTTGGTCCCAACCTAGTAAGAATGGAATAGATAAGGCTACCATCTTCTTTCTTAACCTTAACACCTTCCAAGAGAAGTCTAAGGGTCTTGAACTTGGACAAAAAATATTCAATAAAAGAAAAAATATTGGGGTCCAACGTAAGAAACTCATTTTCGTGTTGATGGGCTCTAGTTTCATTTTTAATTCCAAAAACTTTAGTGAGTTGTTTCATTGCTTCATTAGGGGTATCAAGTTTTGCGATATGGAATCTAAGGTCAAGAGAAATAGACATCCCTATCAACCCACATGCTTGATCTTGCCTATTTTCCCATTTGGTTGCCTTATCTTCACCTTTAGGTTTAATTTCTTGACTTGAGGCTATTATGTAAAGACCTTTACTTCTAAGTAAATCCACAATGTAGGACCACCATTGGAAGTAGTTGGTGCTGTCAAGAATAACTTGGAATGGACTTTCCATTTTAACAGAAACTAAAGCTGTAGATGCTGAAACTAAGTGTTCCAATGGAAAAATCTCAAAAACTTAGGTCGATTAAAAAAACGGCTCTGAAAAAGACTTCGGGATGAAGAAGTTATGGATTTTTGAAGAAAAGTTGTTGAAAATGCCAATGAAGTGCGTGAATGTGTGGAAGTGAATGATAATGTTATATTTTAAATCACACCACACTCCCCCCCCCCCGCCCCTCTCCTTTCCAAAATTAATCTAATTAGCTCACTTTAAAATAATATTTTATGTGACCCACTTTTATAAATAAGTGGAAGTCACTTTTACAATGGTACTTTATGAGCTACCCAAAAAATTGTAACTTAAATAAAGGATAAAGAGACTTTAGAATTATAAGTGACTCACTTTTTATAATGGGTGAGAACACTTTTACATAAAGTAACTTTAAAACATAATTTACATGTGCTTTTTGAAAAAGTAACTCAACAAAAAGAAATACTTGAACTCAAGACCTCTATTCTCATAAAGTAACTTTGGACCAAGTGAGCTAGTTTAAAAGGCTAGTAATTTTTGGAAAAGAGAAATGATTTTTTTTTTAAGCCACTGAAGCTTTGGGGTGCGTGCTTACTTGAAAAAGCCCTTTTTGCCAACAAAATAAAAAACCACACAACCCAACATAGACATAAAAAAAAAAAACAAACCTTATGGCTTGAAGTTAGATTTTGCCGGAAACTAAATATTTTCCTCAATGTTTCTGATTTTCTGAGATCACACTAAGGTGCAGCAGAAAAGAGCATACACATGAGAAAAATCCTTCCTTTTTGTTTTTTATTTTCGTAGATCTCACAGAGTCACAGGGAAAAGAGCATACACAGAAATGAAAGGTATAGATCCGTTAATATAAAATAGAGAGATAAATCAACCGAAATAAACAGAGAGATAAATAACTAAAACTGTAAATAAAGATTGTATACCTCTAGATCTTAAAAATGATGTAGCTAGAGCTACCAGAAATCTTTTCATGTGAAATGAAAGGGGTTCCTCATTGGAATAGAAGCTCCTAACATAATAGAGCAGTCCTCTCAGCCCTTAAGCGGTTAGAAACAATAGATCTAAGAAACGATAGTCAGATGCAGTTGTACTGACTTCCAATTTGGATCACCAACGGATGCGGCCCTCAAATAGCTTTGATACCATGTAGGAATTTACAGGGTAAGTTCCTCAGATAGAACACCGAAGGACATCACTCACAAATAGATCACAGATCAATACACCAGTATTCTTGACGTGGTTAAAAATCTCAAATAGGGAAACAATACACGACCTAAGCCAATGCGACCACTTCAAGCAATTTATTAATCAAAGAAATAAAATTTACATAAGCTTCTCTCATGAACAGTCAGCCTACAGATGACACTCCATGCTCTTTAAATAGAGATCATGGACCAATCGGGTCTTAATCCACAGATCAAGTATCAGTAATACCGAGGAGAGAATGAACTGTTAGATCACTTAATGTCTAGAACATATTGTGACCGTCGGATTGTAAGTTACAAAAGTACATAGTAAAGAAACACACTTTACCTAACTTTACACTAGACCAAGTTATACTTAACTATTTCCTGTGTGTCGGAATATCTTAATACTTCTCTGAGTCTAACAATTTTCATGCATGCTCTGAGATGTCAAGAGGAGAATTATTTCCATGGCAACAAAGGTGACAAAGGAGAACCCTTTCCCACAGTGTGTGTGTGTAGGGGCTAGAAACTTAGATTTCCCATTCCCAAAGGCTTAAGGCCATAAAAGGTAGTGAAATTGACCAAGAGATAGGCTGATGGCAAGGTTCTTTGGTTAGAGCGCGGGAATTGATAGCTTCAGACCATGGTGACAAATTGACTTGGGTTCACATTAAATAATTCCCGTGAAAAATGTAAAATATGGCCTCTATGGTGCTTATATAGGAATTATTTAGGGCATGTGCATGGTATGAACACGTGTATTCCTTCCATTGGTTCCCTATTGGTGGTAGGTTCTAGGTGCGATTACTCCACATTGCTAACATCCTATCCATGGAGGGTTAGGAGGTGGAGCGAAAGTGACGAAGGGTCAACATGAATCTGGCTTCACAACACCTAGTTCAACTATCAACGACACATATTCCTAGTGTGAAACCTATCACAACCATTGGATGGAATTCTACCTCCAACATCTGATCATATAGGGTAAGCATGACATCTAGATGATGCACCAAGTGGAAAGGTTGGGACAAATGGAGGGTTATGAATGGATGAAGTGCAAGGATGTAGAGGAAAATGTGATGGATTACATGGAGAATGAGGTGGATTAAAGGCAGTGGGACAAGGGGATCCATGTGGAGGCTAAGTGGCGACAGGTAGTAGGTGATGACAGTGTGTAAACAACAAGTTGACTAACATGAGTGATGACACATGGTAGCTTTTCATGTAGGGTGTAAAGAGAAAATCCTAGGCCACTAAGTCCTATAAAAGGCCCATGCCACAAACATGTGGCCTTCTCTGAATAACCTCCAGGCCCTATGGTGCATGCATCTTGGGGGTGCAAAGGGATCTCAACCGTTGGATGGGCTAGTGTCACTGTCATCAGATTTTGGAAGCGCACAATTTTTCCTAGTGTCATTCTATCTTCTGTCCCTGCCTATGGTGGCCTGAAATTCTTGTACTAGGGTGTTCCTATCGGTACCCAATGCCCATGTGTTATGCAACCATCCAACAAAATAGAATAAAAGATAGAGAAACGACTTCAAAATCAGCCTCTTCGAGAGGGAAACCTACTTTAAATTACACAAATGAACAATTCTTGGATGATACAAATGGAAAGACATCCTTTCTATAAATAGGAGTCTAAGGGATCATAATATAGTCAAAGCTGACATAATAATAATGTAAGAGCACAACAATAACAATAGTGGGCTTCTATGGGGCATAATAATAACAATATGGGGACAACATGGGCACAACAATAACAATAAGGGGCTGCAATGACAATAATAATAAGAGAATACACTAGTATTATAGGGACCTAACATGCCCCTCTCCTTCAGAAAAGTGTTATCCTCAACGCTTGGGAAATTTTGGATGCTTTTGTAAAAAATTCTCATCCTTCCATGTGGAATCTTCAGTAGGTAAGTTCTTCCACTTGATGAGATACTCTGAAATTGATTGATTTCATAGCTGTCGAGTTCTTGTTTATGTGACTGCTTCAGGTTCCAATATGATTTTTCCTTCCTCATCAAGTTTTGCAAATATTGTTTGAACTAGGATCTTGTCACCTATAACCTTCTTTAAGCATGAAACATGGAAAATTGGGTGCAACCGGGAAGCTGTAGGAAGCTCCAATTTGTATGCCATAGTACTAATCTTTTGCAACACCTTGTATGGACCATAATACTTTGGTGATACTTTATTTTCATTCTTATCTTGCTTGAGGGAAATTTGTTTGTATTCTTGTAGTCGTAGAATTACCCAGTCACCTACATCAAAACTTCTTTCGCTACAATGTTGATCTGCCTACTGTTTCATTCTATTATGTGCCAAAGTGAGGTTATCCTTTAAGAGTTGCAGAACCTTTTGTTGATGCTTGATGTGATCTTCCACCACTTGAACCTTATAATTTTCTCTTCAATATGATGTGATGGATGGTGGATGATATCCATAAAGTGCCATAAATGGGGTCATTTTTTCTGTAGTATGGAAGGAAGTGTTATACCACCATTCAACCAAAGGCAACCATTTGACCCATTGTGTCTGTTTATCAGATACAAAGCAACAAAGATATATTTCCAAACATTTGTTCACTATCTTATTTTTCCCATCAGATTGAGGATGATAAAATGAGCTATTAGCTAATTGAGTACCCAGACAAGAAAATATTTTTGTCCAAACATTTCCAGTGAAAATGGGATCTTTGTCTCTTACAATAATCTTTGGGTTTCCATGAGGCTTTTGAATTGTTTCCATAAATGCAGTAGAAATTGTACTGGCTTTAAAAGGATGATATAATGCACAAAAGTGTGCATACTTGGTAAGTCTATCAACTACCACCATGATGACACTCTGTCCTTCGGACTTGGGTAAACCTGTGATAAAATCCATTGAAACCTCCTCCTAATGTTGACTAGGAATGGATAAAGGTTGTAATAGACCTAGGGTCTTAATGTTTTCAACTTTAATTTTTTGGCAAACCAAACATTCTGCCACAGACTTTTGAATGTCAGATTTAAGGCCATCCCGAAAAAATCCTTCTTAACCCTGTGGTAAGTTTTTAAAAATATTGAATGCCCTCCTAAGGGAGAGGTGTGCAATTCCATAAGAATCTTTTGTTCGAGTTGGGAATTCTTATAAGGTATAAGCAATCTTTGTACCATAATGAAACATTTTTCTAGCCAAATGTATTCGATGTACTAGGTTCTTGTTGTAACCTTTGAATGAATTCCAAAAATTATTCGCCATTCTTCCATTCATCACTTGCTTTGTTTATCTGATATGGTTGGATAATAGAAATGGCGCTAAGAAATGCTTCCAAATCCTCATCCTTTCTTGAAAGTGTATCTGCAACAATATTTTGCTTCCATTTTTTGTAGATGATTTCAAAGTCATAACCCATCATCTTTGTGGTCCATTTTTGCTTCTCTTCTGAAGATAATCTTTGTTCTAAAAAGTATTTAAGACTATCATGATCTATTTTTACTTTGAAGTGTCTTCCCATTAGGTAAGGTCGCCATTTCTTAAGTGCATGTAGTATTGCCAACATTTCCTTCTCATAAATACATTTATGTAAATACTTTCCTTTGATTGAACGACTATCGAAAGAAATCGGTCCTTCTTCTTGCATTAAAACAATACCAATTCCATTTCCTAAGGCATCACATTCCACAATAAAGGTTTTTGTGAAGTCTGGCGTAGCTAAGACTGGTGCTTGGCACATTGCCTCTTTAAGATGTGTCACACGGAATGAGTCGTTCTTGCGGACAAAACTGACCTCCCTAGTATCTAAAGATATCTAGTGACAAGCAAGGCAATCAAATTCTATCTTTCTCTAAATATGCAATTTATAAACAAAGGAAAACAAGTGTTTTAGGCCTACCTTGGGTCCAATGCAAGTTTGTGGAAGCCTCACTCCGTTGATCCAAATGAGCTCCCTTGTAGAGAATCTGCAAACACAAACAAGCACACAAAATAAATAGCACCTGGAAAGCCAATATAATAGAGCATACTTATCATGATGATCAAGGAATTCATGAAACAAATCACATTAGACAATTTGTTGAGAAAAATTAATCCGATTGTATTAATTTAAATCAAAGAAGAACTTTACAACCTATGCCTTGATGTTGTACAAGCTCCTCCCAGGGTCCAGTAAGAAGTCTCCTCTACTTTGAAAAGTTTCACTCTCTTCCCAATGAAGCCAAAAGGTATGTGATCTCTCCTCTCAAGCTTAACTAGGAAGTCCCAATTCCACTAGCATTTATCCTCAAAAATGTTCAGCTTCTAACCTCTCTAGCAACCAGCCCAATGCCTTATTTTATAGTGCAATGGAGGGAAGTTACTAGGTCCTCCTTCAAAGGGATAAGTTCCTCTCATCAAGGGATTAGCTCCTTCACTTTTGGGATGCATGAACCACCTAGGAGCGAATCATCCACGTCAAGATTCCTTCTAGAATCATCTAGAATTAACCCAGAGTGAGTTTTTAAGAATAAAATTGCGCCTCTTTTACTTTCACAGGGGTCCGCACCCACTCCTTTAGAGACAGAGCGGGCAGGTCTACAGGTAATATGAACAGGGGGTGCGGGACCGCAAGTAACAGTGAGAGAAAGTGCAGAACCAGAGCTTTATTGATTTTTAAGGTCTTTCTCTCATTTTCAAAGCTTGACATGAAGAGTTGAGGTTCGAGACTTGCTTAGGAGGACAGTATGAAAGATGATAGACCCATACTGACTGCAAATAGTCATGGTGACATTGTTTTTTGTAAAAGATTGCCCCCTAAAGTGCAAAGTCTGTAGTAGATAAGGATTTCATTTATCATCTAGGAAGAGTGAAGTACTTTATCATTTTGAGGATCATTTTGTGGAGAGCCCGGTTGGAACTTGTAAAAAACGTTCAAAGAAAAATATATAAATGAGATCATATCATCGCTGAGGTAGGCATTCCCATACTCAGATCAAAACTGACTAGAAAACTAACTACCGTTCGAGTCGCCATTTTGTCACATGGAATGAGTCATTCTTGCGGACAAGACCGACCTCCCTAGTATCTAACGATATCTAGCGACAAGCAAGGCAATCAAATTCTATCTTTCTCTAAATACGCAATTTATAAACAAAGGCAAACAAGTGTTTTAGGCCTACCTTGGGTCCAATGCAAGTTTGTGGAAGCCTCACTCCGTTGATCCAAATGAGCTCCCTTGTAGATAATATCCAAAAACAAACAAGCACACAAATTAAATAGCACCTGAAAAGCCAATATAATAAAGCATACTTATCATGATGATCAAGGAATTCATGAAACAAATCACATAAGACAATTTGTTGAGAAAAATGAATCCAATTGTATTAATTTAAATCAAAGAAGAACTTTACAACCTGTGCCTTGATGCTGTACAAGCTCCTCCCAGGGTCCAGCAAGAAGTCTCCTCTACTTTGACAACTTTCACTCTCTTCCCAATGAAGCCAAAAGGTATGTGATCTCGCCTCTCAAGCTTAACTAGGAAGTCCCAATTCCACCCGCATTTACCCTCAAAAATGTTCAGCTTCTAACCTCTCTAGCAACCAGCCCAATGCCTTAATTTATAGTGCAATGGAGGGAAGTTAATAGGTCCTCCTTCAAAGGGATAAGCTCCTCTCATCAAAGGGATTAGCTCCTTCACTTTTGGGATGCATGAACCACCTAGGAGCAAACCATCCACGTCAAGATTCCTTCTAGAATCATCTAGAATTAACCCAAAGTGAGTTTTTAAGAATAAACTTGTGCCTTTTTGACTTTCACAGGGGTCCGCACCCACTCCTTTAGAGACAGAGTGGGCAGGTCCGCAGGTAATATGAACAGGGGGTGCGGGACCACAGGTAACAGTGAGAGAAAGTGTGGAACCAGAGCTTTATTGATTTTTAAGGTCTTTCTCTCATTTTCAAAGCTTTACATGAAGAGCTGAGGTTTGAGACTTGCTTAGGAGGACAGTATGAAAGATGATAGACCCATACTGACTGCAAATAGTCATGGTGACAATATTTTGTGTAACGGATTTCTCCCTAAAGTGCGAAGTTTGTAGTAGATGAGGATTTCATTTATCATCTAGGAAGAGTGAAGTACTTTATCATTTCGAGGATCATCTTATGGAGAGCCCGGTTGGAACCTGTAAAAAACATTCAAAGCAAAATATATAAATGAGATCATATCATCGCTGAGGTAGACATTCCCATACTCATATCAAAACTGACTAGAAAACTAACTACTATTCTAATATAGGAATGATCTTGTAATACATCACAAGTATAGACACATGTAGACACAGTATGCACGCAGCCATCTGTTTATAAATAGTCCACTGTATAATGAATACAAAATTCCTCGCAGCCTGGATGGTGGAAACTAGATCCAGGGTATTGATTTCTACTTCCCGAAATAGTACGATTCTAACCATGTGAATGAATGTGTCGAAGTCGAACATGGTAGAAACCACTTGATTACCAGTCAATGATGTAAACCGTTAACAAGTGTGAGAGAAACCACCAGTAATGTCAATGGCTCTCAAAGTACTCAGTACAATCTATGAGATGTGAATAGATGTGTTGATGTCGAACATGTCACAGAATCCTTTGATCGAAGGTCAATGATGCAACCTATCGTCGAAGGCGAGAAACCTGCCATTGAGGCATGCAGATCCCAAGGTACTGATGATTTCTAGATCATCTTTCTAGATAATGAGCTGAAGTTGATAGAAAGAGATCCGTCATAGGCAAGCCCACAACACGAAATCATAGATCAAGTTTGAAGAAATTTAGTTGCAAGGACTGACTTAGGGATGGTCAAGATGGATGACAGATATTTTTTAGATGAATGGCTTATTTGCACTGACCTCTTGAACACATAACGACACAGCAAATGGTTTGGTGACAATTGACCCAAAGTTAATACCCAAAAACTGGCTGAAGACTTTCAATATGGTTTGATCAAGTGTTAGGCAAAGAATTTCCCAACCCAGGTGAATAAAAGTGTCGTGTTCAAGAGTGGTTACAAAGTATGACAAACAGGCTCATTTTTCTCTCTTTTCCCCCACCATTTCTGGCAAGTACCTCTTTATTTTTGACAAGCTTGAGGAGGATAACATTTGCTTGATTATAAGCTCATCCTTCGGATGAGTCCAACTTAGTTTAAATTCGAACCCTAAGAAGGAGTGGTCCATTCCTGTTTGTAATTGAACAAGTCCTTTACTGTTAAATTTTAACGAGACCAGTATAGGAGAAACTCGGCGTTTTTCAATTTTAGAGAGTCTGAAAAAACTTAATAAGACTCCATGGTTGTCGTTTTTCGTAAATTTGTGTCTCCCAAGCCTGAAAAAGTATAAAATAATACTTGAGAGAACCGCTTGATCATTACGACCAAGGAGTACTTTTCATAATTAGCGCCCCTGATCCAAAAAAGTAAAAAAGTGATCAATGAAATATCGTTTTATAACCAATATCGAATTTGAAACGACAAAAACCCGACAATCTTTTCATGTTTTTACGGTCAGAAAAGGGCTGTAAGTGGACTGTCTTTTTAGTTCCGTTTTAACGAGCTTAAAAAGAAAAACTCGGCAATATTTTCATGTTTTAGGAGTCAGAAAAGAGCTTAAAGGTGACTCTAATGTTTTTTCATCGAAAATGACCTATTTCACCTGAAAAATCCGTTATCCTGAACAAAAACTCAAACATTATTCATACCTATTTAAAATGGATAAATGCTTCAAAAGTTGCCTCTTTAAAGTGAAACATAAACAAATTAAAAACTCATTTATTCAAAAAACTTATAAAAAGGGCTTTTGTAAATTCATTTTTATCGTTTGAATTCTGGGTGAGAAAATAGAGCTTTTGGTAAGAAACTTCCTGTGAAGATTGCGGAAAATCCATCCGTTGGAATCGAACACCGTCTCCTCCAAGTAATCTACATCATCCTACTCTTTCATTTCATCCCTTTCAAATTTGTTTTTAGGCTTTGATTTTGTTTTTTTAAGGGTTTTTTAGGTTAGAAACCCATGCGCGGGGGTCTGTAGGCATAACACAGGTAACCTGCGGACCCCAAATTTTTCGTAAAGGGAAAAAAGTCAGGGGTCTGCACCTGCCGTGAAGGCAAAGTGTGGACCCACGAACTGTCTCTAACAGAGAGGGTGCGGTCCCCGCAGCAAGGGTTTTTAAACCTAAATTTCTCAAATTTCACCCAAAAAAATTTCTTTTAGATATTCTAATTCACCTTTTTGTTGAATGTAGAGTATACATCATGCTTGATTGGCGAGAACGGGAGCATGAGGGTGTAGATCTCGCTGCAATAAATCATCAACCTTTGATTGATGCATTGAAGGCATGTGGCTTATACAAATTCTGGGCCATACCTGGCATGAGGGCTCAGATGGACTTTTTGGAGTGGCTGGTAGACAGGTGGAGCATACAGGACCAGTGCTTCTTCATTAGTGGTCACCAGCTCGAAATGGAGTCGGCAGACATTTACTTCTTGACTGGTTTTCCTAAGATAGGTGAACACTTGACTCTATTCGGGACTAGGCCAGGTGGCCAGTCTGCCGATAGCCTCCGCTAGAGTTCTTTAACAACCGGACTAGAGACAAAGGGATAGATATCAAAACCATGTCCCTTCCTGAACTCAAGGTAATTGCGTTAATTGTTACTAGGCTCTCTGGGAGCGCAACACTACATGTAGCCACTAGATCCCAAATGCGGATGGCAGTAGACTGCTTTCGAGGCACCATCTTCAATTGGTGCGATGCTGTGTTGGATAATATAAAAGGTCAACTGACTAGAGCAAAGAACAGACAACTGAAGACCTTTGGATATGGTGCTTTAGTCGTGAGCTTTGGGCTGGAGAGGGTTCCAATGTTGGTCCCACAACATCTTACTGTTGGAGCTGGACTTCCTCGAGAGCCCAAACTGATGCGATGCGTTGCAGTTATGGCTCGTCATCGTGAGGAGGGGACAGAAGTAGTTCGATTCACTCCTGAGTATTTCCATTGGTTGGAGAACCAAGTTTTTGCTATTCAGGACTTTCCTTATGCTGGGGTAGATTTTCATGGTGACCCAGACATGTCTCTTCCACCAGGAGAGCAATGGGATGACTCCGGTAAAATCATTTTCAATATTTTCATAATTTACTTTTTTTGTTCTTATCTCATCCCAAAATTGATAGTAAAAGTTTCAAATGCAGATGTAGGTCCACGGTGACCAACCGCTCTCCAGCCTTATGAGAGGAAACAACCAGCTGCAGCAGCACCAGTCCCATAGGACGAATCCGCAGAGATCTTGGCCGAATTGGAGAGTCATCTAGAGCATTTGACAACAGACATTCCGGAGACCAGCATAGATGAGATTCCTCTTAGGCTACAGCACTATGTGATTGGGGTCTCAGGAGCTTTAGGAGGTTCCTTTGCAGGGTGGCCCGTACAGTGGTTTCTTAGCGTGATCATCACCAGTGATAGGATGATTGCCTGTTGTAGACACATATGACATTTTTTTCTTTTTGTACTATCATTTTTGTCGATCATAAGGTGTTTTTCAACCTATGATCGAAGACGATGTATATTTGACACACTCCTATGTTATACTATATCACTATTACCGGCTTATCTTATAAAACATGTTATGGAATGTTTTTAAATTTACTTGTATGATTATTGCAAATGTCTACTTAACATTCGAAAAGCAATTGCATCTGCTAATGTATTTAAATATCTTGGAATATACTGATATTCAATATAGTAAAATTCACGTTCCAAGAGACGAACTCTCAAAAATAATCTCAATAACATTGGATTTCTAATGGCATATACTCTATTAAGATGTAATACAACGAGTTCAGAATCTAACCTCACTATCAAACTCCGAATCCCAAATGAGATAGATTCAGATAATAACTCAATCACTGCACTATACTCGGCAATGTTGTTCGTTGTTTGACTGAGGCTTACCCCATGCATAGATACCAACTCGTCAGAGGGCAAATAAATAACCCAAGCTGCGGAAGAAATGTTCTGTGTATTATGACAAGCACCATCAGCAAAAGCAATGTATGTTTGGAGAGGCGTCAACATCTGCAATATCAAGAGTAAAACCAAGATAAGCAGGAATAATGACGAAAAACACTCTCTAAGCTAAGCACACATTTTAATCTAAAACACACTAGCTAGAAAGAAAACTAACCCTAATTAAAAATCTCCACACCCAGATTTAAGCATAATACCTCTTCAGGTAAAGACCATTTCTGGGTTTACCTAAAGAGACCCCGTCAAAGTCTACCAATTCATAGGCCCCTTTCATTAGCTTTCGCTTAACAACATAAGGACCATGCCACATGGGTATGAATTTTCCAGCGCCTGATTTATCATTTGCTTGATCGTACAATAAGACTAGGTCTCATTCTGAAAAATTTCAAGGGGTAACATTTCGATCATACTGAGCTTTAATACGTTTTGCATGAGTTTCGATAGCTAATGCAGCATCACGTCGATTCTCATCTAGCTGAGCCAAGTATAATAGACGTTTTTCCTCTTCGGAATTGGCTGGAAGTAATTCGGTGGCCATTTGCAATGACGGGATTTCGCATTCAATGGGTAACACAGCTTCCAGACCATAAACTAGTTGGAAAGGAGTGAAACCGGTTGACGGTTTTACTGAGGTTCGATACGCCCAAAGCGCTGAAAATAGCATGTTATGCCAATTCGACCTATGAGTCCCAATGATTCATCGGATCATGATGACTAGAACTTTGTTGATGGCTTCACCTAGACCAATAGGCTGTGGATAATATGGAGTTGAACTGTCATGACGCAAGCCAAGTTGGTCTGTAAGTTCAGTCATCATAATGTTTCAAAAATGACGCCCATGATCAGTGATAATCACTTGTGGAACACCAAACCTAGCAATTATATGATTGAACACAAAAATCGCAGTAGTTTTGTTGTCTGCCTCAAATGTAGGCATCGCCTCCACCCACTTGGTAAAATAATCTACAACAAGGATGATATACGCATGCCCCCCGGCCAAGTGAGGGTTACATGTAATAAAATCGATACCCCATTTTGCGAAAGGACCGACGACAATTATAGGGTGGAGAGGAGCAGGTGGAGCACGCATCTTTCGATCAAAAATTTGGTAGTTGTGGCATTTTCAGACCGCGTTAATACAATCTTTAAACAAAGATGGCCAGAAGTAGCCAGCACGCAATATCTTTTGGGCTGTGGCAAACCTAGACATATGACCGCCACACGCTCTAGAGTGACAGTCATTTAGAACCCTTTCAGCTTCCTCATGAGTTAAACAACGTCGAAAAACAGAGTCCGCCCCACGACGATAAAGTGTATCTCTAATAATTTTGAATTGTTGGGACTGGAATCGTATTTTTCGATGTTTTGACCTTGAAATTTCTGGCCGAAAGGATTGGGTCTGGAGATAAACGATGATATCCCCATACCATGGATCTAAAGTGCTGATTAGAAACAAGGATTCGTCCGCAATGGGCTCCTCCACCACAGTTTCTGTGTTAGCACATGGGAAGTCACACATTAACTCCGCAAAAACTAAAGATTTCTTCGACTTAGACTTTTCAAATTCCAAGTCGAACTCCTGCAAGATCACAATCCATTTGGAGTACTTGCCCCCTAGCAATTGTTTGGTCAAAATATAGATCATAGGGTTGCAATTAGAAATTACTGTAGTCTTGCGTAGTAAAATGTAATGACGAAAACGTTGGACAACTTGAATAGCTACCAATGCCAATTTCTCCACATGTGAGTATTTTAGCTCAGTTGGGTTTAAAGTGTGACTAAGGTAATATATCACATGTTCAGTACCGAATTCATCTTCCTGAACTAACACAATTCCAATGGTGGAATGCAAGGTGGCGAGATACAAGAAGTAGTCCTGGTTGTAGTTGGGAGGATGCAATAATGGTGCATGGGTCAACGCATGTTTTAGTGCATCAAAAGATTTATCAGCTATCTCATCCCAAAAGAATGGAGTATTCTGTTTCAACAACTAGGTAAAACCATTTGTGATCTCGGCATAGTTAGGAATGAATCGACATAAAAGTTTGCTTTCCCCTGCAAACTTTGGAGTTGGTGAAAACTCGAAGCAGGAGGCAATTTGACAATAGCTTCAACCTTCAAGGGATCGACGCGAATGCCGGCTTTCGAAACAACAAACCCCAGTAACCGACTTGTTTCTATACAGAAAACACACTTGTGTGGATTCAACCTAATTCGATAATGCCTACACCTCATAAAGATTGCTCGTAAATGGATGGGATGATCAGCTCGATGTAATGAATGAACAGGTAAATCATCGAGATAGGGTTGCACAATGTGCTTGATGTCATGAAATGCGTAAGACATGGCTCTTTGAAAAGTTTCCCCAGCGTTCTTGAGCCCAAAAGGTAATTTGCAATAAGAAAATGTCCCCCATGTACAAATGAAAGCTGTTTTTGGTTGATCAGCAGGTAGAATATTGATTTGATTGTATCTGGAAAAACCATACATGAAGGAGAATATTTCTCTGTTGGCACAATCATCAATGATTTGATCGATATAAGGAGTTGGGTAATTGTCTTTTGGACAGGCTCGATTAATGTCCCTATAGTTTATACATATTCTTATTGTCCCTTGCTTTTTGTTAACATGAACAATATTCGATACCCAATCCGTTAACGGAATCGGATAAATGAAACCTGCTTTAAGTAATTTTTCAACTTCTGCTTTAATGGCAGCAACTTTTCGCAGGTGGATCTGATGCAAACATTACCGGACGGGTTTAGCATCTAGGTAAGTTTTGATTTCATGAACAACAATTGCGGGGTCAATTCCTGGAATTTCCTCATATGACCAGGCAAACATGTCGCATAATTCTTGAAATAGGGCCTTATATGTTTGAATTTCATCTTACATACAAGAGGCACCTATATGAATGTTTTCAACAATTCCAAGCTTAACTGAAATATCAATAGGAATAGTTCGAGAAATGTTCCCCAAATTTAACTCAGAATTAGGATTTTTCATTGGATTCTGAGGTTCCTTGACATATTCAGTCGTAAAAAAGATGAAAAATTGTTTTCAAAGCTATCAATCTCAGGTAAAAACGAAGATCTATGATGAAGATCTTCCCATGGTAAATCATCGACACATAGGCTTTCACGAATTTTCTCATCAGTGTGAACATGTTCGGAAAACGTTGTTGAATCTGAGTTTGACGTTGAAAATGATTCCTCATGGACCACATTCATTAAGTCGATTTTGGTTGAAGAAGGGTCGGAAAACGATTGCACGGCCTGATACGCAACTTCATATGGACTCAAAGGCATAACATCACCAAATGAATCTATCTCAGATTCAGAAGGTACAATCCAAGGATCATCATAAACAATCGTGTCTGATGAAATCATATGAATGGTTGCAGTAGAAGATGATGCGTTGATAGGAGGAAAAGTAAAAGTTCCTAGTAAACCAGAATCTTTAACTAGTCCTACTCCAACATCCTTATACGGGATAGTTCTTTTGCCGACATGCTGAATACTTTCAGAAGAGGCTGGGTCGGATAAAAAGTAAGTCAGCTGGTCTATAGTTACGATCTTTCCATTATGAGGGAACTTTATAAGCCGAAAGACCGATGAAACGACAGTTGTCATAGTGTAAGACCAACTACGACCCAAGAGAAGGTTGTAATCTAGAGGGGCATCAACCACCTCCAGATCTAGATTAACAGTTTTGCCTTCAACCCCTATAGGTAAATCCTGTAGAATGCCAAAATGATGAAACCCACGGCCATCAAAGGCCTTTAGAATCATTGGGGATTGATTTAGCATAGGAGAACTAAGTGATCTCCAACACTGTATCGACATAATACACGTTGAGGCTCCCTCATCAATCATAGTCCTATAACAAGGTCTGTTTTTTACTAACACTGGAATCTGGAAAGCCATTTGATGAGGTAAGCGTGGTGTACTATTTTCTAGATCGAAAATTATAAGGTTCGAGTCTTGAACGTCAATAGCTCCTATAGTCGACAATAGCAATTTACGTTGTGCTGGACATGATTGCAGCACTTCCAAAGCCGACATTGCTGAAGGTGAAATAGCCAAATCTTCAACAATGTTATAGTTCTGAGCTGATCTCGCAAGTGGATTGAAAACTAACTTTCGAAGTATACCCTTTGCGGGTGGTTTGATTACTAGGTCAGGGTTAGGTTTCTCGATCTGTAGTGGATCGGAACCAGGAGTTGAAGTTGATGGATTCGAATGAGAAGATTCCTCTTCCTTACCATCAACAGGACTTTTACTTCCATAATCTTGCAATCGAGTCGCAATCCTAACATGCAACATCATCATTATGGGTTCTTCGGAGGCATTTGAGGAAGAACCTATCATCTTACTGTCTTGACTAGGAAAAGGATCCTTCAAAACAGTAGGCGTTTGGGAACCTTTGACAATTTTCGCAACCTCTGCACGATAAGGGCATTCTCTTGTAAAATGCTCTTCATCACAAATGGTACAAGGATAATGAGGTTTGCGTTTCTCAACAGTTGATTCCATTTTTTTTGGTTTCTCTTTTGGATTTTTATCTGTTTTATTTTTCTTCTTCCCTTTCTTCTTACCGCCGGATTTTGATTTGGCTGTAGATGACTCTACAACATGAATATCTGCGGAAATTTCCGTGGAAGAATCTCCTGTCAGGGAATCTGGTAAAGTTATGATAGGAGAAGAATTCTTGGAAGATTTCTTCTTAATTTTGGTATTAACCGTACCAATCATACCATCAGTGACATGAGACCCTGAAGGAGCTGCAGTTATTTGATTTTGTTTAGGAAGGTCAGGGATTTTCTCGTGTAATGTACCTGATTGCGTATAAACTAAGTCAAGGTACTGATCTTGAGCAATTACTTGCTCTTCAGTAACGACTCCGGCCTTAGCTACATCCTCAGTGATCTTCAGTAATAAAGATTTTACAAACCATTTAGCTAAGATTTGATCCGGGATAAAAACTTTCACTAAACGCTGTCGACGTCTCCATTCATGAATGTGATCTGAAATGTAAGTGGACATTGACTGTTTTAATGAAGTTAATAATTTCGTGCCATTGTCATATCTGACTGGCAACTGAAAATGAGTTAAAAACGAAGTAGCTAACTGACTAAAGTTATAAAAAGTGGCTCGCGGTAACTCAATGTACCACTTGGCCGCAAGACCAATTAGAGTGCGTTGAAAAAGCCTTAAATGGATTGAATCATCTGAAATGGAGTTAGACGCACACCAGAGGTGATAAGTCATCACATGGTTCGATGGGTCCTCTCCTGATTTTCCTTCAAACTTAGGAATATCACTAGGCAACTTATTCGGCATTGGTGGCCAAAACGGAAGATAGTTAATTGGATCGTTCGTAAGGCATGACAAGTCAGGAAAGTATAAAGTTGCAATGAATGGTAACTGACGATTAGGGTCCCTGAAACCCTGGGTCATGAGACCAGCCCCAGGAGGAGGATATCCAGGATAACTAGGAATTGGAATTGCGTTTTGGATATTATATCCTCCCGGAAAACCAGGATTAACCGGACCATACTGGGGTTGTTGAGGTTGTTGATATGTATGCCCAAGGTACGGTTGATATTGATAGACTTGCTGTTGCACAGCAGGACTGAATTGGTACTGCCCCTGGTACGGTTGATAAGTAAATTGAAGTTGACTTGTGACAACCGTACTTGGACCAGGTTGTCCTACAAGCATTTGAACCGAAGTCTGAATTATGGATCCAGACTGAGGTAAAGATGTCTAAGGAGTTGATACAGGAACAGTAGAAACGGAGTTGTCGATACTCCAGAAGTAGGTGGGGTAGATTGAACAGATGTTGTAGTAGCGTAGCAATCGTCTGAGGTAGAGTACGAGGCATACTAGGCCCAGACTGAGAAACTACAGAAGGTGCAGAAGTTTGAATAGTAGACTGGACAGGTTGCTGGGGTGGACCAGAAACCAAGGGTTGTCGAGATTGAGATGACAACTGCACATTCGGTTGCAAGATCTGTTGAGATTGAGATGGATCGCACACTAAATTCATTTCGGGGTACAGACCCATAACAGGTTGAGAATATTGAGGACCATAACCGGGTTGAGGGTAGGGTTGATAATTCAAACGTACATTTCCAGCTCCTTGGACAAATGATTGACCGGAAGGTGGTTGGAAACCTTGGGTTGGGTACTAACCTTGAGGTTGATAACCTTGGGGCATGTACTAATACTGGGGTTGACCTTAAGGTACATATTGATACTGGGGTTGACCTTGAGGTACATATTGAGTCTGGGGTTGACCTTGAGGAATGTACTATCCCGTAGGTATGTACTGTCCTTGAGGTTGCCCCCCAGGCGGAAATTGGGTACCTTGAGGTTGCCCCCCAGGCAATAATTGAGGACTTTGAGGCTACCCCCAGGCGATAACTGGCCACCTTGAGGTTGAGGATTAGGAATAGTACCTGACATCGTAAGAATATATTCTACACTCAACGACTTAGTTCCATTATTACCAGTTAATAACCCTTGTTCGATAGGTTGAGGAGATGCTCCCGAAAAAGTACCAGTAAGTGACTGATACCCAGAGGGAACAGAAGGACCGCCTTATATAAAGTTTTCTGGAGATTGAGAAAACATGGACGACTATCTTGACATATTTAACGGAGGATAGTAACCCCTAGGTGTTGGGTGAAAAGGAATGCGAGGTGGTGAAAAATTTAGTCCCGGGTTTTCCAAAAAATTGGTCAATGAAAGATACCAAGCGCTGCCCCTAGGTGGACTGTAAAATATTGATTCACACTCCCTAAGTTCTATAACTGGTTGATTTTCAGGGATAGCGATACATTCTTCTTCCGGAGTAGCAAGTTCTTCAATAGCTATAAGTCCAGAAGGAAGATTTTGGGTATTCTTTCTACCCTGGGTGAACCAGGACCACTAGAAGTTGGAGAGGGAAATCCCGATGTTGGCGTAGTAGCAAATTCAGTTTCAGGTTCAGATATTTCAGGTTCCTCACCTAAATCACTAGTAGATAAAAAACTACCAGTAACTTCGGAAACAGAAACAGATTGTGGATTATAATCTGCTACTAGAGCTTGATAATCGGGATGTACCACTAAAGAAGATTCTCCTTCTTCAGGTGACCCAACTCTACTATCTCTAGGAGTTACAAGGGCTCGTAGCCCTTCAGGCTGGCTCAGTGAAAACTCAGGAGGTTGGCCCGAAGTTTACGGGACTTCCTCGGTAATTCAGCCACGATTAAATATTTTAACTACTTCACACACAAAAAGAGAAAAATCTCAATGAAAACCACCTAAATCCTCTAAAGAACCAGACGATTTTGAATCACATGCCTAAAGAATCTAGGAGATCAAACCACACACAAACAGTATCTTTCCGTACTGAAAACACTAGTTGGTGATGAAATCTGTTATCGGGAAAACTAGTGTCTATGCAGAGCTGCTAGTCCCACTAAGGCCGGTAGCTACCTTAGAAACAAACAAACTAAAACTACTTTCATTTTCCTTTATGAGAAACAGATAAGAGGGGAATAAGGAGACCAACCTCTGTCTTGCACTTGGTTCCTTGCTCGATTCCTCTCCCTTCTGATAGATCTTTGCTACTCGCTTCCTTGTCTACCCAGCTTCACAGAGCACCTGTAGAATCAAAGCAGCATAACACTATCCAAGAACATAGATCTACTATCATAAACAATATAGGACCAGACATATATTGACCACACAAATGCACATAACATAAATCATACAAGAATGTGGAGGAAAACTTGAATAGCTTTATTGATAATCAAGAAAGAGCAAAGAGGATTACAACCAATTGTTTTGACCCAGCATCATCCTCTCAGCAAGAAAGCGCTTCTTCACCTCATGAAAAGCTTAGATCACCCAACACTATGATATTGCACCAAGAAACCAACAGCACTTCCTTACAAGATACAAAATTCTAGCCTTTGGATCTCTGGGATGAGGGATCCATATATAGATGTTTGCAAGGGGGGTGAGTTAGCTTTTGAAAGTTGATTAGTGTCCTCTCTCTGATAGTTCTTGATTCCACTTGGAGATTGATGATCTCTTACTCATCTCTGGGCGAATGCAGAGAGGCAAGTGTCACACGAGAAGTTTCTAGAAGATTCCATGATCCTCCACCTTGCATATTAACCCTGCCATTTGTCCACTCTCACCCATCGCACCCCATAGAAGGGCTTTTCAAGATGCATCGCACCTACTGTGTGTACTTAGGTGGGATGTAGCGCACTTTGACCATGGAGCAGGTGAGATGGTCCAGTTTTGACCAGTTCTAAGCAGTTTTTCATGGAGAACTTCTGGGAGAAGATGTAATCTGTTGACCTTGTTCTTTTAGAGGTTGGAACAACACTTTTAGGGACTTAAGAGCCCTTGGTTTATGGACATTTATGATTGGGTTTGCAGTGCCAAAAAATGTCTATAACAGTTGCCCCCTAAAGCATGAGGTCGTTAATCTGTTGATGTCGGGTGAAATGGTTTATCATGAGGATCTGAAGTTCTTTCAAGCTCGAAGGCGACTTGTAATAAGATACAATACAATACATTATCTTAATAATATTTTCAGGATCTAGCTGAGGCGGGCATTCCCATGCTCAGCTTTATAAATTCATTTTCATGTACATAAGATAGACAATCGTCTGAGTGTAGACAGATGATTCTGGTAGAGCCATCATCCCTTAGATTGGATGATTATCTGTGCAGTAATGATGTACATTTGATGTCTTTATTTTCTTGAATATATCGCAGCCCGGATGGACGAAACTAGATCTGGGGTCTTCAATATCATTCGATCTTCACTCAAAGTACAAGTCGATCCATGTGAGAGATGTTCTGGAGTCGAACATGGAAAGACATCGCCTGATTACTAGCCAATGATGTAAGCTATTAACAGGTGTGAGAGGAATCACCGATAATGATGATGACCCTGAAGGTACTACAGTACAATTCACGTGGTGTGAATAAGGGACTTGGCGTCGAACACCACGCAAAATCTTTCGGTCGAAGGCCATTGATGTAAACCTGTCGCCGGAAGTGAGAAACTTGCCATTGAGGCATGCAAGCTTCAAAGTACTGAAAGGGTTGTTCCTAGATTGACTTCTTGGATAATGAGTTGATGTTGACAAGAAGTGATCCGTCATAGGAGGGCCTTAATGAATCCCACATCAATGACACGGAAAGGAGCAAATGATTCTAATGGAGGTGAAAACGATCTGGTGATATAAGGTTTCGGGTGGCTGTCATGAAAGAATGGAGCGTAAATGTATTGCAGTGGGTGAGACACAGGTGAATTCTCTTAGCAACTTCTCTTGAACATATCGGCGACACTGACATGATGGATCGGTAGCATTAACTCCAAATATGGATGGTGTGGCGGAACCATGGTGATGTGACCAGTGAATGGAACAACCCAACCCGACTCGGATGCGGAGCAAAAGTGTCATGTTCAAGAGCGACTTGCTACCGATAAAGTTTCTTCAAGTTTTCTTCCCAATTTTTCCCCAGTCATTGCTGACCAGTACCTATTTATTTTTGTTAAGCTTGAGGAGGATAACATATGCTTGTTCTATAATTTTCCCTTCGAGCAAACCCATCGCTATGTTTTAACGAGCCTAGCGATAGTGAAACTCATTCTTGTCTGTATGGACAAGTTTGTCGCTATTCAGTTTTAACGAGTTTAACGACAAGGATAACTTGGTCCTTTTCAATTTTAGAGTCTAAAAAAGGGACGTAAAGAAAACTCCAACAATCCTTTTTCGTCATATAATCCCTTGAGTCTGAAAAAGTATAAAACAATACAAAAGGGATGAATTTTTGGTACTTTTAACGAGCCAAACAAAACAAGCGCTCGATCGTTTTGTGTAATAATCCCTCAAGTCCAAGAAGATTAAAATCTAAAGGAGGGATAGCACTTCTGGTCCCTTTAACGAGCTGGAGAGGCCAATGGATTGGAAATCTTTTCATATTTTACGAGTCAGTTGAAAAGAGCTTAAAGGAGACTCGTTTTTTGTGGAACGAGTGATAAATAGGGTAGCAGCCGATTCCAGGTAAGGTTTGGAATTTTCCAATCACGGCAGGGTCACAAGGATGGCTAACAGGATCACTCTTCGCAGCTATTCCTCAAAAGGGTAAACAATCAAATGGAGGTGAATGATCGGCCAAAACAAAGTGGAGGTGATGATGAGAACATGACCAAGGCTTCAAAGGCTGATGGTAATACATTCACAATGGTTATTTACCGGAGAATGGTTCATTTTTTAATGAGCTTAAACTCTGGGGGAACATTTGTTCATTGCTTATGTTTATTTTTTAACGAGCTTGATTTCCGCGTTAAAACTGATCGAAATAATGGTCATTGATTGTCTTGATTTTACCATTGACAACTTTGTTCTTTCAAAGATTGTACTGCTTGCTCAATTGCTTCATCAAACTAGTTAGAAACAAACAATATATGTTTGAAAAATGAGTTAAAACACTAATATTTTACTTGAATTACCTGAAAAGTAATTTAAAAGTGCTTTTTACCTCTCATTTTACCATTTCATTTGAACTTTGGTTTGTTGGAGCTTTGGAGGTGCTTTCCCCCTTGATTTTCACTAGCTGATTCTGGGAGATTCTGTGGACGATTCTCAGCGCCGTCTGGACTAGGTAGGAGCTAAACTTGAGCTCTTTAATTTCATCCTTTCCATTTTGCATTCTGAGCATGTTTTCTTGTTTTTCTGAGCCTCTGGGGTTTGAAAAACTCGCCATGGCTCCATCACACCTCTTCTACATCGAAAGGTGCGATGCATGCTGGCTTGGCCATTGGCCAGTCAGTATGCATCCCACTTAGAACACTGCTGGGGGTGCGATGGGCGCAAAGAGGGCCATTTATGCACAGTTTTTCATGGAAATTTTTGCCTGTTTCTCACCAAATCAGGACCTTGACTCTTCTCTTGTTTGTTTCAGAGATTCATTGGAGCAAAATGCCTGTTACATGGTGAGAATGTGAGCATGAAGAAGAGGACATGCTTGCTTTACATGATCCGGTTACGATAAATGCACTGTGGAACTGTGGCCTGTTCAAGTTTTTCCGCATCTCTCACATGAGGCAATAAATCAACTTGTTGCAATATTTTCTTGATGCATGGGATCATACCACCCAGGTGTTCCAGATTAGGGGCAAGTCTATCCCCTTGACTGTCGTGGACATCTATTTTTTGACCGGCTTATCGAGGCGGGGTGCCCCTATCTCATTATCAGGTTCGGCCCGCGGGGGTGAATCTGTGAGAGATTACATTCGCAGGTATTGCAGAGAGGGATCTCAGCTGAGTAAGGACGACAATATCATTATCCGAGATGTCACTGACAGGTCCCTGAGGACCATTCTGTTCACTTTTGCTAGACTGGCTGGTAGTGCGGCACTTCACGTGGCCAACAGGTCTTATATGCAGTACGCCTTGGAATGCCTCGAACCAAAGGTGTTCAACTAGTGTGATGCAGTACTCTCTGTGATGAAAGAACAACTGACCAAGGTGAAAAATGGAAGATTGAAGAACTTTGGATATGGTTCTATCTTGACAGCTTTCGCCTTGGAAAAGATCCCGCTGATGCAGCCGCAGTATGTTTCACTTGGTTTACCTCCACCGACTGAGCCACGGATGTAGAGATGGGTCGACCTTATGGCCAGACATGCTGGTCAGTCCTAGATTTCCTTCTCTGATACCTTTTTCGAGTGGTTCAACCATCAGGAGATGGTTTTTTCCGAGTATCCATATGCTGGTATGGATTTCCGGGGTGATCCGGATTTGGTACTGCCTGCTGGCGAGCAGTGGGATGTCATCGGTAAATTCTCTGACCATACCTCTATTTATCATTTCTCTTTATAATGTTCTTGTGCTTTCTTCTATCAGAACTAATCAAAATTCATGTGCTCATGCAGACGTTGGACAAATTCGACCAGTAGTACGCCTGAGAGTGCCAGCTGCCGCTCTAGCAAGAGAGGGTGCGGGAAGGGCTATCCTTCGTGACCTTGATGTGGTCGAGACTCTTTCAACATTGAAAGATCAGGTCGAGGGTCTTACTCTTGGTATTCTGGACGTGAGGACCAATGAGCTGCCCCTGAGGTTGTAGCGACATACTACTGGTGTGCCGAGTCGGTGGACTAGGCTTTTACGCATGATTGCACAGGCGGTGACTTGTTATCACCAGCATCATTAGACTAGGGTGCCCCTTAGCGTTTTGATTTTTGTGTCATTTGACCAATTTTGTCTTGGTTACAGAACATTATGTGTAAACCATAAACAATTATATATATATTTTTGATTTTCGGAGTTTTATTTTGGTTAAGTTACATGATCCTGATGCAAATACTGATGAAATGTTTCTTTTTATAAATGTTGCAAATGTCTATCTAACACATAATTTGCCAATGAGTCTGTTAATGTGTTTAAGTTTCTGGAAATATGCTGATATTGAATAAAATCAAATTGTCTTTCCAAAATCTTAACCCTTAAGAACATGCGATAGATAGCTGGATTTCGGACGGAGTAGATACCAGTGAGTTGTAGTATGACGAGCTGTGAGTCTAGTCTGACGACAAGTTTGCTTATGCCATGTGTGATGGCATCAGAGAGAAGTTCTATCAACGTGCTATATTCAGCGATGTTATTTGTTGACCGACCAATACATACCCCTCTGAAACTTACTAACTCGTTGCTTGGATCAAAAATGGCCCAGGCCGCAGAAGATAGGTTCCGCGAACTACAACTCGCTCCGTCGGCATATCCAACGAAAGATTCCAATGGGTTCGACATCTGCGACAAATGTAAAAAGTGGATTACTTGACCAAAACAATTACTCTTAGCGAAAAAAAAAATGTAACAAAAGCATATGGGTTACCACACTAAATTTATGCGTAGTAATGCTTAAGGTACAACCCGTTACGGGGTTGCGCCAGTGGAATCCTGTCGTAATCCATTAACTCGTAGGTTCCTTTTCCTAATACAAGCTTAACAATATAGGGGCCCATCCACAAAGACTTGAACTTACCTGCTCCCAATTTATCGGATTCCTGGTCATAAAGCAAGACCAAGTCACCTTCTGAGAAGACACGGGGTTTGACATTCTTGTCGAACTGTGCCTTGACTCATTTCTTATGGGCTTCGTTAGCCAAAGCGGAATCACGACGCGTTTCATCCAATTGGATTAGTTCCAAGAAACGAGCCTCTTCTTCTGAAGTTCCAGGGAGAAGGTCGACTGCGAGTTTGAGGGACGAAATTTCACACTGAACTGGTAAGATTGCTTCTAGGCCATACACCAGTTGAAAAGGTGTAAACCCGGTTGCATTTCTTACCGATGTTCGGTATGCCCACAAGGCTGAGTACAGGATCAGGTGCCAACTCCTTTTGTGGACTCCAATCATCCTTTGCAACATCCGCTTCAGGACTTTGTTGATTGCTTCAACTTGTGCATTGGCCTGCAGGTAATATGGAGTAGAGCTGTCGTGGGACAACCCTTTCCCTTTGCATTTGACCATCATGTGATTGCGAAAATGCGATCCATGATCTGTGACTATAGCTTGTGGAACGCCGAATTTGGTGACTACATGATTGAAAAAGAAAAGGGCAGCTGTTTCACCAGTGTTATCTAATGTAGGCATCGCCTCGGCCCATTTGCTAAAATAGTCTACGGCGACTATGATATACCCATGCCCCCCGGTCGAGGTGGGGTTACATGTCATGAAATTAATGCCCCATTTCACGAATGGCCCAACAGCAACTATCGGTTGCAGAGGTGCAGGTGGTTTTCGGGTTTTGCTATCGAAAATTTGACATGCATGGCAACTTCTGACTGCGGTTATGCAATCTTTGAACATTGTTGGTTAGAAGTATCCTACTCGTAAATTTTTTTGCGCTGTAGCGTAACCAGATTGATGCCCCCCACACGCACCTGAATGGCAATCATTCAGGACTTTTTCGGCCTCCTCGTGGGTGAGGCATCTCCTCAAAACTGTATCGAAACCACGATGGTAAAGTGTATCACCGACGATCATGTAGTCTTTTGATTGGTATTGAATACGTTTTTGTTCCAAGAGAGATGTATTAGACCTATATTTTTGGGTTTGGAGATAGATGATTATATCTCCGTACCATGGATTGCTTGAAGATATCAGAAACAAAGATTCATCCACGATGGCTTCTACGAATGTTTCATCATTGGACAACGATGGGAGATCGCATAGTAATTCCATGAAAACCAGGGATTTCTTTGATTTGGATTTTACGAATTCTAGATCAAACTCTTGGAGAATTGCTATCCATTTTGAATATTTTCCCTCCAGCAATTGTCGCGACAATATATAAGTCATGGGGTTGCAATCTGACAAAATGGTAGTTTTTCGAAAGAGGACATAGTGTCGAAATCTCTGTATCGCTTGAACAGCTGCAAGAGCCAGCTTTTCAACATAGGAATACTTTCTTTTCTTTTTGTATCATTTAAGTTCCTACTCAAATAATATATAGGATGTTCAATTCCGTTTTCTTCTTGAACTAAAACCATTGCGATGGTTGTATCCGCTGCAGCCAGATACAGGTTAAAGTCTTTTTGATAATCAGGAGCATAGATTAATGATTCTTTCATTAGGGATCCTTTTAAAGCATCAAAGAAAGCTTGCGCGACCATATCCCAGATGAAGGGCACCTCCTTTTTCAATAGACGTGTATAAACTTTAGCAAGTTCGGCATAATTTGGAATGAACCTCCTCAGAAAGTTTGCTTTCCCTTGGAGTTTCTAAATCTGAAGCAAATTTGAAGGTGGAGGCAAATTTATGATTGCCTGAACCTTACATGGTTTGAGACGAATCCCGTCCTTTGAGACTACAAAGCCAAGAAAACGACCAGAACTGACACAGAACACACATTTGTGTGGATTGAGTCGTATTTTGTAGTGCCGACAACGTAGAAATATTGCTCTCAAATGCTGCGGATGATCGGTCCACTTTCGCGAATGAGCCGGAAGGTCATCGAGATATGGTTGAACGATGTTTTTGATGTCATGGAAGGCATAATTCATTACCCTCTAAAATGTTTCCCCTGTGTTCTTTAAACCAAAGGGTAATTTTCGATATGCAAATGTGCCCCACGGACAAATAAATGCAGTCTTTGACTAGTCCTGTGGGCGGATATTTATTTGATTATACCTGGAGAATCCATCCATAAATGAGAAGATTTGACATCCGACGCATTCATCAATTATCTGGTCAATAAAGGGTGTAGGGTAGTTGTCTTTCGGACAAGCTTGATTTACATCCCTATAATCGACGCACACTCTAATTGTTCCTTGTTTCTTCATCACAGGAATAATGTTCGATACCCAATCGGTTAGATGAACTGGGTAAATAAAACCAGCATGGAGAAGTTTCTCAACTTCTGCCTTGATAGCAGTGGCTTTCTTGGGGTGCACCTGCCGTAGCTGTTGTCGTACCGGTTTGACATCTGGATACATCTTGATTTCGTGTTCAACTATACTCGATTCAATGCCTGGCATTTCATCGTATGACCAAGCAAAGACATCTCTAAATTCGCGAAAAATAGCATTATATATTTCTAGTTCCGAAGGAGAACAACGTTTGCCAACATAAATATTTTCTACAACATCCGTTTTGGTCGAGATATTTATGGTGATTATCTCTTCAATATTGGATAAGTTTCACTCGGAATCCATCATGTTTACAGTATTTGATAGGAAATCAAAAACTGAAGGATGATGAAGGTCATCAGGAGTATCTTCTTGATAATCCGAAATATGGGAACGATGGTGGCAATCTTCCCGTGGCGCCCCTTCAATTATCATTGACTGAATAATTCCTTCGTCAGTGTAATGCACTTGCAACCAAGGATCTGAAAGGGTGCCATATTCCTTAGACTTATCTATCCAAATGCTTGATAAGCTTTGATTCGGGTCTGCCCCCCATGCTGAAAACATTGATTGCTACAATATTTCTATTAGGCCTGGAGGCAATACCTGCGGATGATCCATGTTAATATCGTTTTCTGAGATCTTTTGAGTCGAAGATATCATATTGCTGGTTCCTACCATCGCCACTTCCGCCAGATTGATTGGCGGCGGGAGGGAAAAAGTCCCCATTAATATAGGGTCTTTTAGTAGGCCTACTCTGATATTTTGAAGCGAACAAGGGCTTCCATGGATCATCGGAATGCTTCCCGTAACTTGGGAACTATTGGGGAGAAATGTTTGCTGGTCGACGATCGTAATTCCTCCTTGAAAAGGAAATGCAATCTTCCTAAAGTAGGTCAACACAACCACAGACATAGCATATATCCATGGTCTTCCTAGTAGGATGTTTTAATCGAGGTTTCCGTCGATTACTTCGACATCTATTTCTACTGTTTTCCCCCCTAGTTCAACTTGTAAGTTACTTAGAATATCGTATGGGGTATATGTTCATCCGTCAAATGCTTTTAATTTCATCGAAGATCGTGACAAGGTTGGAGATCCTAAAGTTTTCCAGCAACTCATCGACATAATACATGTAGATGCTCCCTCATCAATAATTGTTCGATGAACAGTTTTGTTGAGGGCTTTCACTTGAATGAGGAAAGCTAGTTGAGCTGGTAACTGAGGATCATATCCTTTGTGATTAAAGGACACAAGATTAGAATCTTTTGGGTCTATCCCACCTATAGCTGATAATAAAGCCTGCTTTTGGGATGGGAAATTCTGCAGTACTTCAAGTGTCGACATAGCAGATGGCGATTGGGCCAGATATTCCACTATGTTATAATGATGTGCTGCTCTGGCACAAGGATTAAATGCCGACTTGTGTACTACTCCCTTTGGCGGTTTTATTGTTAGCTTTGAACTGATGGGCGGCGCAACTTCTGTCGGAGTTGTTGTTGAACTACTAGGTTGATCTTTATCCTTGTTGTTCGACAGCTGTGGATTCCCATAATCTTCATTCCTTGTCGATATCAAAGCATCATTTTGCTATTTCAAAACTGACAACATCAGTACTTGGGACGGGGAAGCATTTTCACTAGCAACCAGACTTGTTCCTGGATTTGGAAACGGATCAGAAAATACCGCCAAGGTTTTTGAATTCTTGAAGAATCTCCTAAGCTCAGCTTTATGTGGACAATCTCTTGTCCAATGATCCTCATCACATATTAAGCATGTATTTTTTTGTTTCCTATCTCTAGGAGGGTTTGCAGAAGAATTTTCAGGTGATGATTCCTCCTGTTTCTTCTTCTTCCCTTTGTTTTTCTTCTTGCCTCCTGGTTGCTTGGTGTCTTTGTCTTTGTCAGTTGAGACGGCATTTACTTCCGAGGTGAGAAGTTCTTCTTTTTCATTTTGACTGGAAATCTTATGGGCCTTTTTAGATGTAGCCTTTTTTGATTTCGTGTCTGTCATACCAATCACGCCATCGCTGGCATGAGAGTCATTGTTCGATTTAGGAGGAGGAGGAATGGAAAATTCTGGTCTGGGAGCGTCAGGGATCTTACTGTAGAGCGTGCCAGATTGAGTATAAATCAAGTCTAAGTATTGCACACAAGCAATAACTTGCTCTTCAGTGACGACTCCTCCTTTTTCCACATCTTCTGTAATGGAAGGTAATAATGACTTAATAAACCATTTAGCTAAAAGCTGATCAGGAACATACGTTTTTACCATTCTACGATGATGTTGCCACTCATGAATATGATCGGATATGTGAGCGGCCATCGTTTGCTTGAAATTGGTAAGAAGTTCTATTCCCGTTTTTTACCTTATCGGTAACTGAAAATGGGTTAAAAAGGTTGTGGCTAGGGTACTGAAGTTGTCAAATGAAGCTCTTGGTATCTCGATATACCACTTTGCTGCCGGACCAGTTAATGTCCTCTGAAAAAGGCGAAGTCTAATCGAATAATTGTTTAGGGTGTTTGATGAACACCACAGATGAAATGTCATCACATGATTCGACAGGTCTTCACCCGGATTTCCATTAAATTTAGGAATATCTGACAGAAGTTTATGCGGAATTGCTGGCCACCAAGGGGCGTAAGCAATTGGATCGTTCGTTAGCCGATTTAGATCTGGTAACTCTAAAGTTGCCACGAAGGGTAACTATTGATTCAGGTTTGGCGAAGCATACCCAGGATATGACGGAATTGCCTGAGCAGTTGGTCTTTGCATACCAGTATAATGCATTTGATGCTGGTAACTTTGGTAGGGTTGATGGGCATAACCATTGTAGAATGGTCGATTTTGACCATTTTGAATATACGGCTGCCCACTATTTGCAAAGATTTGTTGCTCAGACCCCTGGTAAACTTGTTGGAATTGTGGTTGTTGATATTGCACCAGTCGTGGTTGTGAAGCCATGTGTTGTTGTCCAATACTGACCGTTTGACCAAGATGAGGGGTGATTGTACCCATTTGGGCCTGTGTCATTCGACTAGTTGGCGATTGTGGTTGAGTTGCAGGGACAAGAGGCTGTTGCATTACAACCTGAGAAACCTGAGGTTGGCATACAACAGGCAACACTTGTACTTGTGACACCGTCATAATAGCCGACGTAGTTGGTATATTTGACATAGGTAAACATTGTTACATCGAATATACAACTCTTGGTTGTTGAGGCAGTATTGGCACCCAACCTCTAGATGTAATTCCAGCATAACCTGAATTTTGTTGTGAACTCTCGTATGGTTGTCCTCCCGGAGGAGGCAATGAAAGGGTATACTTCCCCCCATACGGCGGTAATCCGGTACTCAAGGGAATTGTTTTTCCTTGAGAACCAGACTACCCAAATTGACACCCTGAAGGATCAATTTGCTGAGACTCAACATAAGAGTTCCCGGATACTATTCTGGATGAACAAACAGGAACAGACCATACTGTCGAAATAGCCCCTAAGTGGGCCCCTTCTAGCGATTGAGAGCTAGTTGGGATAGATGGTATGCTAGCGAACATTGTTGGAGTGACAGCAGGAGGTTCTGTCGTCGCTGCGTTGGATGACACAGTCTTAGAGGTTTTTCAGACATTTCTAGTCTATCCAAAATATTGCCTAGCGATTCTATAGGAGCTTCCGATGACGGTAGACTAATTTCTGATGTAGAAGGATATAGAGTGATCTCGACTCCAAATCGCGATGGAGTACTAGATGGAGGATCCTCCACAATCTCTTCTATAGCAATTAGACCAGGTGGAAGAGGTAGACCGTCAGGTCCGTAAAATATTTCTGGTGCCGAAGAAGGTATAGAATCTGCAGCGACAGATGTTTGGGGAATAACACCTTCCGAATCAGCTGTAGATGGAGCTGGTTCAGTAATACAAGTGTTTACCTTCACACTAGGATCAGTTCTACTGTCCTTTGGTGGTTGCTGAACTTCTTCTGTAAAGGCAGGGATACCAAAAATGTTTGGAGTAACCGGAGTCTTCGATGGTGTTGGAACACTTGTTCTAACTTTACCAGGGGATTTGGAACTGGTTAAATGAATTCGCTTTGTCCATAACAATTTCGATTCTAGAGACAAAGACAGTTGACTCGTAAGCCTCCGCGAACGACGGGGTTTCAATTGAATTTCCTCCACGATTGCGGATTACTTGATCAACTAAAAATCAAGGGGAAGTATGTTTCCACATTAGATTAATTTTAGATGCTTTGACACAACTTGTTTTTTCAATTTTTAAGAGTCGAGAAAAAACAAAAGATGACTCTAGTCACCTTCGATTTTTAATGAGCCTGAAGTGACAAGTGCTCAGATGGACCTTTTCTTTTAAGGAGTCTGAAAAGGAACGAAAGAGACTGCTCTGGAAATCTAGACAGAGGGATTACCAAACCAATTTCAAAACTGCAGAATACTTTATACGGTACGGCAGTCAATCTTCCCGAATTTTGTGTTCAGTGCATTGCGATCGATAGGGCGGCAGACATGGCTTCCTATGGATAAAGGATAAAGCCTATTATGGTCTCCCAATATATACTCGACGGTACGTGGGAACACAAGTCCGTACTGGCACTTATCATCTCAAGGTGGAGGAATCACCCAACCAACAATGAAAGCAGCAGTTACTAGGCTTTACGACGCTGGAATACATCCCTAGCCTAGACTTCTAGATGTTGTGCATTAGGTTCCAAAGCATTTTTAGATTCATTAAATTTATTTTACAGTTGATCTTGCTTAAGAAATTTGCCTTTCAGGTTCACCGCGTGATGTAGATGTACAATTCCTAAAATGCAATCTAAGATGATAAACAATCGTTTAATCTTCTTTTTGCAATGAAAATCCTAGCTACTAAGGAAAGAGAGATGGCGTTCTTTCAACATAGAGCAGAGAGCACACACTATATCCACTGTCCTAAATCAAACCAACAAACAGTCTAAATGCAAAATGCATGTGCATGTATTTGTTTTCAGCCTTCTTAATGTGTGAATGATAAAAAGAAATTTAAGCGCAAATCTGAATTATTTTTCAAAGCGACGTTACTAAAAAGTTTCTTTTCAAGACAAAATGAGGACAATGACGACACTTTGCGATTTGGAAATGAAAACTTGCTTTCGACACTTGAAAAACTACTAATTCAAATCAAGTACAAGAGTAACAATGTAATTGACTATCAAGAACAATCAGATTCTCTTCTATGACTGAAAACGACACTTGCGACACTTTTAAATCAAGAAACGACAATACGATTACGCTACTTCTTTGTAAAAGAGAACTGAAAATGGCTCAAAATACATAAAAACATTTACAGTCCTTTGCACAATGGAGGTGGAATAATGGCAAGGAAGGGGGTTTCAACAGAGGTTTACGGGCTACAGGCAGCAAACTCTTGAATAGAGATGAAAAGAGTGAACACAGAAACCAAATCTAGGAGCAGGAAAGGTCTTGTCTGATCAGCGCACCTATAACACAGTGAACTAGAGATGCAGTGCACCTACTACACTCGGGAAGTGCAATGCATCTAGAATTCACAGAAGAGACAGTGCGTTGGACCAGAGACGAGACTTTAACTGTGTTCCGGGTCACAGTTTGCAGCTCAGTTAAGGGATTTAGGCCGAGCAAGTGGTAATCAGTAAATCAATCACAGGGGTAGATCTAAAGAGGTTACTAGAGCCACCACAAGGGCAATTAGAGAGCTTGTAAATCAAATATTTAGTTCATAAAAAAAACCTGGAGATAGACTGAAGCAGCATTGATCTACTTTTCACTTACATAGCAAATGCAGTTCGAAGGCTAGCTGGCTTAACTTCAGGCTCCGTCTATAAGTTTATAAAGTAAACAAATGTAGATAAACAAACAATCTATTCGTTCCCCAGTGGAGTCGCCATTTTGTTATCGGGAAAACTAGTGTCTATGCAGAGCTGCTAGTCCCACTAAGGCTGGTAGCTACCTTAGAAACAAACAAACTAAAACTACTTTCGTTTTCCTTTATGAGAAATAGATAAGAGGGGAATAAGGAGACCAACCTCTGTCTTGCGCTTGGTTCCTTGCTCGATTCCTCTCCCTTCTGATAGATCTTTGCTACTCGCTTCCTTGTCTACCCAGCTTCACAGAGCACCTGTAGAATCAAAGCAGCATAACACTATCCAAGAACATAGATCTACTATCATAAACAATATAGGACTAGATATATATTGACCACACAAATGCACATAACATCAATCATACAAGAATGTGGAGGAAAACTTGAATAGCTTTATTGATAATCAAGAAAGAGCAAAGAGGATTACAACCAATTGTTCTAACCCAGCATCATCCTCTCAGCAAGAAATCCCTTCTTCACCTCATGAAAAGCTTAGATCACCCAACACTATGATATTGCACCAAGAAACCAACAACACTTCCTTACAAGATACAAAATTCCAGCCTCTGGATCTCTGGGATGAGGGATCCATATATAGATGTTTGCAACTGGGGTGAGTAAGCTTTTGAGAGTTGATTAGTGTCCTCTGTCTAATATTTCTTGATTCCACTGGGAGATTGATGATCTCTTACTCATCTCTGGGCGAATGCAGAGAGGCAAGTGTCACAAGAGAAGTTTCTAGAAGATTCCATGATCCTCCACCTTGCAGATTGACCCTGCCATTTGTCCACTCTCACCCATCGTACCCCATAGAAGGGATTTTCAAGATGCATCACACCTACTGTGTGTACTTAGGTGGGATGCAGCGCACTTTGACCATGGAGCAAGTGAGATGGTCCAGTTTTGACCAATTCTAAGCAATTTTTCATGGAGAACTTCTGGGAGAAGATGTAATCTATTGACCGTGTTCTTTTAAAGGTTGGAACAACACTTTTAGGGACTTAAGAGCCCTTGGTTTATGGAAATTTATGATTGGGGTTGCAGTGCCCAAAAATGTCTATAACAAAATCCAACGTCGTAGAGTTCAATACAGAAATGGCGGTTGGAACAGTTACCCCGATAACCTGCTTAATGAATAGACTGGGACAAGTTTCTCCACTAAACCATCTCGAGTGAAGAGAATCCCCTAGAAAATGCAAGTGAGTCTAGCCGATGTCTGCTCCAGGTGTAGTGGGATCTTCCCTCCACCGTCACCTTAGGAAAGAATCCTATAGAATATGGTCACTATGGTTACCAACGGAAACAAATATACCCGGGGGAATAGTCTATGATCCGATACGCACGCAAGGGCAGAGTAACAAGCTCAATCCCCTTGAAGGCTCCTTGACAAAATCCAAGGTTTAACAACAAGTGACCCCAGGCTCCTTGACAATGGTTAATCCGAGGTTTACCATTTTTAATACGTGAATATCTTCTATCGTTCCCAATGAGGAAGGATTGATTCCCACACTGGTTCAGATATGATCTCGTGCTTCTCCTTTAAGAGGAGCGTTCCCAGAGCATAGATGTAATAATTGGATTTTATCTCCTACCGCAAGATACAACTACTTGTTTATTTTACTATCTTGGAGAGTTAATTACTCCCTACTCCAAAATACTAGCCTAAGCTATGTTGGTGATATAGAGCCCTAGAAATAAAAAGATTACTAGATAGATTTTACTTTAAGCGTTATTTTTATTGGTTTTTCTTTAAGTAAAGAGGAGTGGAGATGAAACTTATGGTGTGGAGACTTGACTCGAAATCACTAAAAAATGCACTTAAGATGATAATCAATCTTTTCCCTTCAATGAATTTCTAGCTAGGAAAGAGTTGAGAATGCAAATGCTTGTAAAAACAAATCTTTTCCTTAACAAACAAATCAAAATAAGAGCTTTTTGTCTTTTCCAATACACTCAAAAACGAGACAACTAGTTATGCTCATGAAAATTTCCCTTTTCTTTCAAACACTCAAATACTACAAAAACAAACTTTTTCAAAAGAGATTTTTTATTTTCATAAAACACTCAAAGCTATGGAAAAATCTAATCTTGAGATCTATAATTTCTAATAACTATTTGAGTAAAAGCTTACAAGATTTCTTTTCAAGGATGTTTTACTTAGTTATAAGCACACTAAGGACTAATTTGTCCAGAATAAAAAATTAGTCAAAAAACAACCAATTTTTGTTTTCTTTTCTAAAAATGAAATCCAAAACTTTTAACACAAGTCTTTTAGAAGTTTCGCAAAGAGAAAAAGCAAGATGGATTCCTCAACAAAGGCAGATTTTGCAAATGGTCAGACTCATAAGAAGGCTAGTAAAAACCAAGGTGATCTGAGGCTTCTAAGGCTTCTAAGATCTGAGCTACTACAAGAACAAAATAAAAATCAAGCCCGACAACCAAAACTTCTAGGAATTTCACCTAAAACCCTAATGCCAATAGAATTAACCTAAGAAAAGTTCCTGACAAGTCACATGCAGGTCTGGGCAGAGGAAAAAAACACCTAAACAAATCCTAAGCTGACTAAAATAGAAAATCTTAAGTTTTTCAAAATTTTTATAGGGTCCACAGGCCCGCAGTCCACACAGGTGCGGTACCGCTCTGTGTGTAAAGCAAAAGTGCAGATAGGTCCGCACTGTGTTACAAGCAGAGAGTGCAGTCCTCTCCCAAAAGTATGAAAAACAAAAAATAATTCAAGATCTACTAAACCTACCCAATCCCACACACATCAAGCTAGAAACAGAAACAAAAACACAGTTTCTCAAGTCAAAGTAAAGCAAATCAAAAAATCAAATCCCCAGTATGGTCACCATTTTGTGACACGGAATGAGTTATTCTTGCGGACAAGACCGACCTCCCTAGTATCTAAAGATATCTAGCGAAAAGCAAGGCAATCAAATTCTATCTTTCTCTAAATATGCAATTTATAAACAAAGGCAAACAAGTTTTTTAGGCCTACCTTGGGCCCAATGCAAGTTTGTGGAAGCCTCGCTCCGTTGATCCAAATGAGCTCCCTTGTAGAGAATCTGCAAACACAAACAAGCACACAAATTAAATAGCAGCTGAAAAGCCAATATAATAGAGCATACTTATCATGATGATCAAGGAATTCATGAAACAAATCACATAAGACAATTTGTTGAGAAAAATGAATCTGATTGTATTAATTTAAATCAAAGAAGAACTTTACAACATGTGCCTTGATGCTGTACAAGCTCCTCCCAGGGTCCAACAAGAAGTCTCCTCTACTTTGACAAGTTTCACTCTCTTCCCAATGAAGCCAAAAGGTATGTGATCTCTCCTCTCAAGCTTAACTAGGAAGTCCCAATTCCACCAGCATTTACCCTAAAAAATGTTTAGCTTCTAACCTCTCTAGCAACCAGCCCAATGTCTTAATTTATAGTGCAATGGAGGGAAGTTACTAGGTCCTCCTTCAAAGGGATAAACCCTCCTTCAAAGGGATAAGATCCTCTCATCAAGGGATTAGCTCCTTCACTTTTGGGATGCATGAACCACCTAGGAGCGAACCATCCACATCAAGATTCCTTTTAGAATCATCTAGAGTTAACCCAATGTAAGTTTTTAAGAATAAACTTGCGCCCTTTTGACTTTCATAGGGCTCCGCACCCACTCCTTTAGAGACAGAGTGGGCAGGTCCGCAGGTAATATGAACAGGGGGTGCGGGACCGCAGTTAATAGTGAGAGAAAGTGCGGAACCAGAGCTTTATTGATTTTTAAGGTCTTTCTCTCATTTTCAAAGCTTGACATGAAGAGTTGAGGTTTGAGACTTGCTTAGGAGGACAGTATGGAAGATGATAGACCCATACTGACTGCAAATAGTCATGGTGACAATATTTTGTGTAACAAGATGTTCAAAGCTTTTCATTTCTTCTGGAGTCCAAGCAAATGCATATTTCTTTAGTAATGTTGTTAGAGGTGCTACTATTCTCCCATATTTCTTAAAAAACTTGCGATAATACCCTCTCAACCCGAGAAATCCTCGTAGATGCTTTATGGATGTGGGGATTTTCCATTCCTTAATGGATTTAATTTTGCTAAGGTCTACCCTAACACCTTCATGAGATACAATATGACCCAAATATTCGACCTCTTGTACTCCAAAGAAACATTTGGAGGTTTTTGCATATAATTGTTTCTCGTCCAATAATTTGAGAACTCGATCAACATGCTGAACATGATCCTTCCAAGACTTGCTATAGATCAGTATATCATAAAAAAGTACTAACACAAATTTTCTGAGTAAGGGTTTGAAAATGGAATTCATCAAACCTTGAAATGTAGAAGGTGCATTAGTAAGACGAAAAGACATGACCAAAAATTCATAATGACACTCATGAGTTCTAAATGTTGTTTTCAGAATGTCTTCAGTCTTCATTCTAATTTGATGATATCGTGAACGAAGGTCCAACTTGGTGAAGTAAATTGCTCCATGTAACTCATTCAATAATTCATAAATGATAGGAATGGGAAATTTATTTTTAATAGTGAGCTTGTTGAGCTCCCTATAATTCGGAAACATGCGCCATAATCCATCCTTCCTGTGCACCAATACTACTAGAGCAGAGAAAGAACTTTGACTAGGTTGAATTATACCAACCTCTAGCATTTCTGCAACCATGTTCAATTTCACTCTTTTGGGCATAGGGATATTTGTAAGGCTTGATGTTTGGAGGAAAACTTCTTGGAATCAAATGAATAGCATGATCATTGTCATGAATATGTGGGAGGCCTTTGGGAATATCAAATACCTTGGAATGATTGTCCAAGACCTTTTGGAGATCTGGAGAAATAGATGATTTTGATTTGGGAACCTCTAGCGAACATAATTGTGCAATTGCGCCACATTTTTATTTCTTTAGAAGCTTTTTCATGCCATTAGAGCTAATTATATTTCCCAGTTTCCCTGGGATACCCCTTAATTCAACTTCCTTTCCTTCTAATTTTTTTCAGGAAAAGTTCTTGAAAATCAAAATCTATTGTACCCAAATATTGTAGCCGTTGGACTCCTAGTACAACATTAGCACCACCAATTGGAATGGAAATCATTGGAATATTCAACAAATATTCTCCCATGGATAGCATGATATTATGGCACTTTCCAGAGAAATTTATGGTTTTTCCATTTGCAACCATCACTTGACACTTTGGTGCTTGACACCTTTTTTGGCTTTGTGGGTGGTCGATATTGAATCTATTGTATGTCTATAATGTCATGTCTTCAAGGTCTGAAATTTCATCCAGTGGTAGCTCGCTAAGTCTTTATTCCAACCCCACAAGTCAGGTCATGATTGGATTCTCCAAGAAAGAGTTATTGCAAATCTCCCAAGATGACCTGATTATAGATTGGTTCATTAGAGCGAACTTGTACAAAGTTCCACATGTCATTGTTTCGACCTTTGGGCCTGAAACTAATAAAAAGAACACTAAAATCCATCCTCTTTCTATAACATTTTATGAAATTTCAATCTGATGGTCAGAGAGAAAGTCATGATGATTTTCCTGAGGTCACCTGTTTGAGATATAATTCAGGAACCTGCAAAAACCCTAACTTCCTTGGATCATATCTCAGAAATATAGCGAGAAAAGATATGAAATTCATATCTGAGGTTAATCAAGATTTCGTCACAAATGGGTTTTAATTTTAGCTTCTCAAACATCGTAGAAAAAACGTTATAGTGAAAATGCCATGATGACCAATTTGAAGAAGAGAAACACTAGAATCCAAAGCTTTGAAACCAATTGTTGTGCAACTAGGTCACAAAATAGAAGAAAAGATATAGAAATGACTTCAAAATAAGCCTCTTCCAGGGGGAAACCTCCTTTACATTACACAAATTAACAATTCTTGGATGATACAAATGACAAGGCCTCCTTTTTATATATAGGAGTCTAAGGGGTCACAATATAGTCAAAGTCGACATAATAGTAATGTAAGGGCACAACAATAACAATTGTGGGCTTCTATGGGGCACAATAATAAAAAATATGGGGATAACATGGGCACAACAATAACAATAAGGGGCTAAATGACAATAATAATAAGGGAATACACTAGTATTATAGGGACCTAACACCATGATCTCACTGTTACGTGCTTGATGGGATTGTGCCTAAGCTGAGTTGTCATGCATCACTAGTGTGGACCATTCCTCCCTTCGCGTCCTCAATTGGTGCACTCAAATTGTACTTCATGAGGTGTCATGGGTATGGAACGAACAAGTCCCATATGGATTTGTGGTTATCCAAATTTTCTTCCCATATCTATCTAAGATTTCTAAAAATATGTTAGTGTTCCCTAACATGCCTTACTCCTTCCTTATAGGAAATGAATATTCCATTCCAAGAAGTGTGCTTGTGTTGCAACAAGGTTTTTAGCTTCCATATCTTCCTCTAATGATGGTCCCTCATATCGCTATCCTTCCTTTACTAGTTCTTGTGTGATAGTAGGGGTTTCTTCCTCTTTTTCTACAACATATTCCTTCTCTTTTCCACCCTTGCTAGACTTTGTTATGATCCTTCCACATTAAAAATGATAAGAAACCAATAATTATTGTCCACTTCGAAGGGGAAACCTCATTTTAAATTAAATACAATGAACATGACAATATTTTATTATCCTAAGATTAAGTATCCTTAGTTTATATATATATATATATATATATATATCTAGGATAAAATGGGTACAATTATAATAAAATGGGACCATGAGGGGTGATAGCCTACACAAGAATACAACAATAGAAATGTAATCACTCAAAATCTAGTGCTTAATAAGGATTTTTTGAGTTAACATGAGGCTTATATATATCTATATATATATATATATAGATATATATATATATATATATATATATATAGGATAAAATGGGTACACTTATAATAAAATGGGACCATGAGGGGTGATAGCCTACACAAGAATACAACAATAGAAATGTAATCACTCAAAATCTAGTGCTTAATAAGGATTTTCTGAGTTAACATGAGGCTTATATAGAGCTTAACATCCGCCTCCCCTTCAAAGAAGTGTATGTCTCAACACTTGACTATCTATGGGTGTTTCTACCTGAAAAAATCATCTTCCCATGTCACTTCTTCCACTGGTAGGGTCTTCCATTTGATGATGTGGTCGATAACTAATCAATTTCTTAGCTACTTAGTTCTTCTTTCCAAAATTGTCTCGGGCTCTAGTATTATTTTCATTTCTTCATTAATCTCTAGTACAATAGTTTGGATTGGGATCTTACCTTATTTAAGTAAGAGACATGGAAGAATAGATGTACATGTGAAGATGGAGGTAGCTACAATTTGTAGGGCCATACTTCCAATCCATTGCAACACCTTATAGGGACCATAATACCTTAGAGATAATTTATTGTCCTTCTTTTGTTGCTTGAGGGACACATGTTTATATGGTATGTTAGCGTCATACTCACAATCAATAAGTACAAAATAATAAAAATATGAAACTTGGAAAATATAATTCCTACCTGTCCTTGATGTGCTCATCAATTCTAGAATGAGTCTGTTGCTAATACTTGGGAGTTTTTTGAGGTCTAGTTGGTCGAGAGATTCTCTCCAACTAGTTAGCCTCCTAGATTAGTGTGTTGTTGAGACATCCGCTCAACCAAGAGATTGCATTTCCAAGATAGACTAACTATCTCGAGACATATCTCGATGTATATATATTGTATCATCATTATTTTTGTGAATATACTATTCTAGCTTAAAAGCCTTTTCTGCCATGTTTCTAGTCTCTCTGATATTTTTTTATTTTTATGAATTATATTCCATTGGTATCAAATCCTTATGGAGACTCTAGATGCATACTAGTGTTTTGTAAATAAAGAATGAATTGATTTTTGATTGGAATTTTTTTGTGTGGATCCACTGCAACCTGTTCGAGGAAGAGTTTCATGCATTGTGGAACACTCCAAAAATAAATTATCCAGTCCCTTGCAAGGAATCTCGTTCCATTGTTGGGGTCATCAAAGCCCTACCTATTGAGCTCACTTGATTCAAGTGTCTAGTTACTCAGTTCCACAACTATTATATAATAAAGGTGAAGCTTTGGAGATTTCATTTAAATCTAAATCGGAACGATTATGACAGCTCATGAATAGAGTCACAAGACATGGATCACAATTCAAATAAAAGGAACTGAATAACATGAATCAAATGAAGGTATGTACATCCTAATGAGTTCCAATGATTACAACTCATGAATAGGGTCACAAGACATGGATCACAATTGAAATAAAAGGAACCAAATAACATGAATCAAATGAAGGTATGTACCTCCTAATGAGTTCCAATGATGCACCTTCCAAAATCGTGAAATCCATAAGTGTAAGCTTGACACATCACTTCATCCAACAAGTTGTTTCCAGAGTGTAGGAGTTGAGTTTGTGGTTGAATCTAGTGTGTAAGATGCGAATTAAAGGATGAGGAAACTAGAGTCACATCATATTTGGATTTCGATTATTAAAGGGTGGGAAGTATGTTCATTAGTTTTGGTGTGTTGTTAAATGGTGTTGTGTTTTTCTTTATGTGATCTATGAGTGGATAAACATGTGGTTGTTGTTATTGTTCGAGGGTGTAGTTGCTATGAGTGTTTGTGCATAAGCCTAGTTTAATGACAATGCCTCCAAATTGCATTTGTAAGGGTTCATTAGCGATTTTTCTCTAAGGATTATTGCGTAGAAATTTTTATTGGCATTCAGGTCACTGCATGATTCATTGAAGTAGGATAGTTTTGATCTAATTTTTTTTCCTGACTCCAACGTACCTTCCAGCTTTGTCTCTGTTGGTCATGATTCACTAGAATGTTGCGATGGAGTATGGAAGTCATCATTGATTAGACATACGAGTTTGATAGTGTCCAAAAAATTCAGAGTCTCAGCATATAGATTGTTGTCATAGTTCTTAGATAGATTAGCTACTCTGAACAGAGGTGATCTAGATTGATCCCAGAGTTAGCTCTTTCCACTCTATGGAATTTTTCTTTGAATAACATGAATAACCATGACTGGTGCATGATCCATACCGCTCCCAGAATTGACTATGTCTACTCTCCAGTTATTTAACATGAATAATGAAATATGGAATCTCATCGGGTGAAGTAGTGCATTACATATAACCATCGTGGAGGAGTCATCACTATGCAGAAATTCTAGCAAATAATAAAAAGATCAAGTGCTATGGAAGAGATAATAATGTTTAGCATGTAGGAAGTAACAGACTTTAAATATCAACATTGAGGCAGTGTGGAAACCCATAATCTTCACACTAATCCAGTGAAGGAAATTCTATAAGATCGTGGCCATAACCATTGTGAAGAGTCATCATCTGATCACTACTTGAAGTTTCATGAGGATTACATCAAGTTTGAATTAAGTTCTCTACAAAAAGGCCACACATCTATTGAATCGAGATCCACCCATGAGTCTCTACTAGATAGTTTTTGGCATCAATTTGAATCTTTAGAATGAATGACTCTTTCGAAATTGGATTTCTGTGGTCGATTTCATCATTTATCCAGTAAGATTGGAGTTTAATTTTGTGTGAAAAATGTTCTTACGTGTTAAATGTTGTCGTCTTAAAAAATAAGGAGTTTTCATCTGTTCAATTTTAAGTGCGGACAAGTTACATGACATAATAGACTTGTTTGAAAAAGCCGTGAAAATTAAGGCCAAGGACCCTCTGCAAGCTCGTTGATTGCTCTGTAACACCTTAAACAACATCATCTTCCTTTATCTATCCCATGTCTATGATCACATATATCTTCATTCCAAGGGAGGTAAGAGTATCATAGAAAATTATGAAATTCAACAGCATTATAGTAATGGACCTATGGTTGAAGACAAACGAAGAGACGCAGCAAGGCCAAGAGTCGAAGCAAGCTTGTGACAGGAGCCCCTGCTCTAAATTGGTATCAGAGCCAGTAACGTCTGGTTCAAGAGGTCGGTATTCTAAAATCAAAAACTCATATTATAATGGATTCATTCTGGAAGTCTATTTCTTTCTGAGAATTAGAAGATAGAGAGTCATCTGCAGAAGAGAACCCTCTTAGGGATATGTTTGTATCAAGTTCCAGTAGAGTCCTAAATCAAGCTGAACTTGAATTTGAAGAAACCCAGCCTTCTGCCCATTGGAAATTTCCTACTATTTCAGCCTCTAAAGTTTATAATGACTTATCCATGTTTCATTTGAAATCCACTACTAGAATTAGTATTAAAGAGTCAATAAGTCATATCTAGGAAAACTCTGATAATATCCAGTCCATTCCTTTATTGGATCCTAAAGTTTTACAGGCCGAGGCTAAGAGATTGAAAACAAAATATCTTCATTTGGGATGTATCAGAATAGGAATCAACCCCTTAACTCATCAAGGGTTAAATACTTTTGTGTTGGCCACAGTCCGTGATCTTACTCACAATAAGTATACTGATTCCCTGATTGGTGGTATAGTAGCCCCTCTATCACATGGCCTAGTCTTTTTCGATTGCTATCCTAATTTTTCAGTTTATGTCTTCGATGAGACCATCGACCAGATCTTACAGCTGCAGATCCAAACCTCTAGGTTTGATATGCATCAAAAAAGACATAACATAGCCATACAGTCTAGAGGATGCTTTCGGCATACTAATACCTTATGGCCAGCCATAAAACATACTCCCAGTCATGATTCTAAATCTAGTGTTATTGTTCTCACTGATTCAAAGAATCAGAAAATAGAACATCAAACTATCAGATGGGAAGACCTCACCTTTCCCGAACACTAGGTTGTCAATAATCCCAAGCCTCCTATTCCAAAAAGGATAACCTCTGTTGATATCAAAGAAAACCAGTCTTCTTCAGTTTTGTCTTTTCCCAGAAGATATACCATTGATTATAGAGGTATTGGAAAAGCCTATAAATGTTAAAAATATTATAGAGATCCATCCATTGTCGATACCACCTATTCCAGCTCCAGTTCTTGTAAACATATTTCTCTTTTTGAGTTTTCCCAACTAGTTAACTTCAATCATTTAGAAGCTACATGTCCAAAATGTAAAGCTGCTGTAAATTTATGTATGCTTGTTGAATCTGTCATACATATAAATCACCATCCCAGAATGGGAGAGGCTCCTCCTTCCACTTCAGTCAATCCATGTCCGAATCCCAAATATTCAGACATACCCTTTCCACATGAGCCAAAGTTTGACCATGTGTTAATGATGCATGCGATTATAACTCTTGAAAGAGAGGACCCTACACTAACAGAAATGATGAGTCTAATGAGACCTGCCAAACCTCAGTATGGTTTAGGCTATCTTGAGCAAGCCAAAGGTCTAATTCTAGCCTATAGATTTGGTCTTGTTCTAGATGACTGTAAAAAGCCTGCAGTGATGGAGATGCATAAATTCTTTACTCTTATGTCTGGATGCTTAAAATCAGAAATTAGTTCCAAGTGGATGAAAGCCATGTTAAATTGGGACTTATTTACCAATCCAGAAGCTGAGCAGTTTGGTCTGAGTCATACTATTGAACAGAAGAAGAGATTAGCTGAAGATTGGAAACATTATATGGAAGTTACAAACTCCTGGATTTCTTTCTATGAATGGAAGAAAAATGTTTCCCCTGAAATTGTGTTAATTGGTTCATCTTCTTCATCATCTACCAAACATGCTTGGACTGCCTTAGATGGTAGCAGAGTAGAGACCCCATCTACTTTTCCTCCATACAGAGGAATTATCATTGGAGAAAATCAGAATGCAACCAAAGCAATTCCTTTGGTGCAGAAGGATGACAATGCCTTAGGCATAGATGGGAGAATCCAGAAAGCAAGTGAACAAATAAACTGGACCAATACAGCCATAAAGGGTCTGGAGATCAACACAGCAAAAGTAGCAGAAATAAAAGAACAGTTTGATACTGTTCAAGTGTCAATAAATGAGGTTAACAGAAACCTCAATGATGTACAATATACTTCATCTATAGTTAGATCTTATGCTAAAGAATCTTTATCCAAGATAGAAGGAGTAGAAGATAAATTAGTAGATCATCTTGATACTACTAAAACTCTCATATCTGGTTTGACTGAGAAGGTAGAAAAGATAAGTTTGTCAAAAACAGAAAAACCAGTTCCTACTTCTTTTTTGTATAAAAGAAATATAAAGATTCAGGATCCTGTTAAGCCAATAAACAGGTTCCCAGCATTGTTCCCCAAAGAAGTAGCCACATCCTCAGAAGAAAAACCAGAGGCTACAGAGAAGATCACTATTGCATCCTTATTTAAGGATGAAGAAGTTTCAGAAGAAAAGAAAGAATCTGAGTCTCAGATCTTTCCTATTTATGAACCACTTGAGAGTAGGTTCAGTCATTATCCTGCACCTAATCTAGAAGGTAAAGGCAAGCTTCCAGAAGCTCACACTTTTTTCCCCGAATCTCATAGAGAATGGAACATCGATAATCTGAGCATTGGCCAGATTAGACAACTCATTGATATGATGTTCACAGAATACAAGCTCATGTGTTTAAGAGGGAAAAGTGAAATTGAAGCCTGCAAGACTATCATCCAGTGTTTTACAGGAACACTGCTCAGGTGGTGGGAAACAGAATCATCTCCAAAATTGCTAGCAAAAATGGAAGTAGAAGTGCTAAAAGATGAAACTGGAGATGTGATTCATAATCCAGATGGCACAACTATAAGCAATATGATTGGTGCTTTGACATCTATGATCCTTGAACATTGGTGTGGGAGTGAAACTGAAATAGCAGACAAGAATGAAGTCATTCTTATGAATCTAAAATGCCATAAGATGTCACAGTACGAAGACTTTCACAGAGACTGGATGCAGAGGATCTATGAGGTAAAACATTCCAATTTTTTTTTGTGGAAACAGGTTTATCTTGCTGCACTCCCATCTAGGTTTGTAGATTACATCAGACTGCAAGAAGTATTCCAGTTGCCATTTGAGTCTTATACTTGGGGAGAAATTTATGCTCATATTACAAAAAATTTGGTGAGTTTATGTACAAGCTCTAAAGTAAACAAATCTTTAGAAAATCTCTCAAAACTCCCAGAAAAAAATTCCATCTGCAGCAAATATGGACTTACAGTTGATGACCCTCTAGTCAAATGGAGGAAAGCAAAGAAAAGGGCCAAAAAGGAATATAAGCAAAAATTCAAGAGCTACAGAAATCAAAGAAAGGATCCTGAAAGATCTAAAGGCTGCTCCTCCAAAGCTAGAAAAGGCTATTACAGGTATATCCCCAAAACTCATTATTATAGACCTTCTGACATCCACCTCCATACATCTAAGCAGGAGAAATGGAACAACCTTACTTGTTGGCTGTGTGGAAAGACTGGACATACATCTTCAAGATTTCTAGAGGCAGAAGAGTCTAAACAGAACAGAGGTAATAAGTCCCAAGCCTTTGTTCAAATAGGAAAAAATGTAAAACAAGAAGGACAGGGATCCATACAGTGCATGAAATGTGGCTCCCGTTCTCACAAGACAGAGCGCTGCCAAAACGTGGTAATCAGAGACCAACTCCAGTAGCACCAATTTGAAGAATCATCTTATGATTCTTTTAGCTCTTCATCTCATGAAGAATTGCAAGCACATATGCAAGAATGTTCAGATTCAGAAGCTACAGATTGTTCATGCCCAAGTTCTGAAGAATGTGCTTGTCAGATACATTATGATTTTGGTTTCGAATCAGACAGTGATGAAAATTCTGAGGATTTGGATTTTAGACCTCAGAAAGAAAAGATTTTAATGGCTGCCACAAAAGAAGATGAGATAAAAATCTTATCTCAGATACGTGCAATGGAAGGCGGTGAAATGAAGAATCGGTTGACTGAAGCATTTATGGATCAGCTCAGATCCAGCTCTTCCAGAAGTTCAGGTAAGAAGCCATTATTTGTTGATGCCTCTTTTGACAGAAACACTAGATCTTTTTAGAGACATCAAGAGAAACTAGATAAGGTGTGGTCCCTCACCTTGGGAGAAGTGAGTAGAGAGATCCACAACATCAAAATTGAGATCTCTGCTCTAAAATCCTAGATTGCAGAAATAAAGAAAGGAAAAAAGGCAGTAGAAAAAGAAGAAGAAGACCCTCATCCATGGGATACTACACAATATGATAGGATTCCAAATCCTAATCTTGAAATTATTGAGGGAAAGAAAGACCCTGTTTATGGGTTTAAAGAAATGAGACTCCTGACAATCTCATACTAGCAACACCATGTCAAGGTGAACATCTGCATCAAAGGAGAAATGTTTGAACTTACAACACTCCTCGATTCAGGAGCTGATGTAAACATCCTCAATAAGAAGATCACACCAGCCAGATATTGGGTCTCCACAAAAAGAGATGTAATAGGATTGGGAAATAAAACGCTCAAATATGAGGTGCCTAAAGCATCTATCTACTTTGAACATCATTGCATCAATCTGAAGTTTGCAGTTGCAGATATCCCAGTTGACTGCATTTTAGGAAACATTTTCCTAGCAGTTGTTGAGCCACATGGGTCAACAAGATTGGAAGATAATAAAGCTGGTTATTTCATTTCTATTCCTACTTCAAAAGGAACTAGAAAAAGGATTGAGTTGCCTTACATCTCAAATCCTAGAGTCTCTACAATGGTTCAAACTATCCAATATCTGGACAAAGCAGAAGCTAGATTGTCAGATCTCAAAGATCTGAAATCCACACTCAAAGGAGAAGAACAGCTCAAAGATACTCAAGTAAAGAGAAATATTGAGGACTTAAAGAAGCAGATTGAATAAGAATGATGCTCTGAAGAACCAAATGCATTCTTCCACAGAAAGCAGCATACAGTAGAGCCCCATATAAAGAAGGGTATATAGGAAAGCCCTGTAGAAGTAGAGTCATTCCTATGAGCAAGGATTACAGAGATCTCTGTGAAAAAGAGATCAAACAAATTTTAGACAAAATTCTCATCATAGAATATGACAGTCCATGGAACTGTTATGGATTCTATGTTAACAACTGAGCCGAACAAATCAGAGGCATTCTGAGGCTAGTAATAAATTTTAAACCTCTAAATTTTGTTCTTGCAGATGACACCTATCCTATACCTCATAAAGGTGATTTGATAAGTAGGATAGCCAGAGCTAAAGTCTTTTCTAAGTTTGATTTGAAAGAAGGATTCTGGCAAGTTGCTATTGCAGAAAAAGATAAGTTCAAAACTACTTTCAGCATTCTAGCAGGCCACTACGAGTGGAACATCATGCCTTTTGGTTTAAAAAATGCACCATCTAAATTCCAGAAGGTAATGGACAAAATTTTCAAGCCATACTTTGATTGGCTTATAGTATATATAGATGATGTTCTGATCTTTTCTAAGAACATCCAAGATCATTTTAAGCATGTGCATACTTTCAAACAGTTAGTCAAGCATAATGGTCTTGTTTTGAGTAAGAAGAAGATAGAAGTCTTCCAAACTACTATCAAGTTTCTCGGCCATACCATTTTCAATGGCCAGATATCTCTCCAGAAACATGCTCTGGAGTTTGCTGACAAATTTCCTGATGTCATCACAGACAAGAATCAACTGCAAAGATTCTTAGGATGTTTGAATTATGTTAGTAATTTTTATCAAGATTGTGCCAGTGATAGGAGTGTGTTAAATAAGAGACTTAAAAAGAATCCACTAGAATGGACAGAAGTTCATACAAAGGTTGTCCAAAATATTAAATCCAAGGTAAAGTCTCTTCTAATTTAGAGCAGGGGCTTCTGTCACAAGCTTGCTTCAACTCTTGGCCTTGTTTCATCTCTTCGTTTGTCTTCAACCAACTCCTGGTGAACTAGTGGTGAACTTAGTGCGAACCTACTCAGATCTTTCACACTCTGCGACCTCAACACACAAATTCCTCGCCTAACAACGGTTTGGCAACCCTTTGATCCTTTGGCAAACCCCTAATGAACTTCCTGTGAGCTTTGAATGAATATTGCGAGACAAACTACTACCACAATAGACAGTTAAAATGCACCTAGGTATTCAGATGCAGAAATGTATACTCATATTATTTCTCAGAATGGATTCAGATTATAGATCTCTTATGACAGAGAGAAGATCACAGATGAAAAAGATAATTCCTTATCAAAGATTGACTATCATTGCATTTGTCACGCTTTATGCTTCGCATAGGAACAAGAAATACCGAAGGCTACCTGGTAACTGATAGACTCTGCCTCAGAACATACAGACTTGACTCATACAGAGACTAGACACACTTGTTGTGGGGAAAAATGCCTATGCAAGACGATCCTATCCACCTAAGGTGTGACAGTGCCTTAGCAACAAACAGAGACAGCTATTCTGATATTTCTTCCTTTATGAATTAAGAATGAAGAGAGATAGATGGACTAACCGGTGTCTTCCGTTTGTCCCTCGATCCGGTCTCTCTTCTCTTGGAGGATTCCCAGCTATTTGCCTTCTCGCTCGCCCAACTTCAAGAGGTTTCTGCAAGATCACAAGAAGAGAACACTACACAAGACATGGATTCATATTCATAACTAGTTCAGGATTAGAAATAAACTAAACATACTAATGCATTCATACATAAAAAATACACCAGTATATAGGAGAAACCAAGATAGCTTTATTGATGAATAACAAGGTTCAGGAAGAGATACAACCCAGAGGGCTCCAATCCAGCATCTCCTTCCCAGCAAATGGAATTCCTATCTTCACCCCCTTCAAAGCATTAAGCACCCAATAGTTCCAGTCTCAAACCAACAGCAATTCTTTGCAATAACAAAATTCTAGCCTCTAGATCTCATGGAGGAGAGATCCATATATAGATGTTTGGAGAGAGGATGAGTCAGCTTGAGATCTGACTAGTGTCCTCTCCCTCTGTCAGTTCTTGAGTCCACTTGGAGGTTCTTGCTTCCACTTGGAGATTTGGAACCTCTTACTCATCACCAGTCGAATTCCCTGAGGCAAGTGTCATTTTGGAAGCTTCCTGGGTTTTGACACCTTGAGAAATGAGCTTGCCACTTGTCCATTCTTGTTCAGCGCAGGTAGCCAGTGTTCCAGTTGACATTCAACGCAGGTAGCCAGTGTTGGCTTTGACATTCAGCGCAAACAGCTAGTGTAGCCACTGAAATGATCCTGATTTGACTTGTTTTGAGTATTTTTTGGTGGAGAAATTCTGTGAATTGTTGTGGTTTGTTAGCCTTGTTCCTCTAGGGGTAGGAACAACATGTTTAGGGACTTTGGATCCCTTAGATTATGGACATTTCATGCTCAATGATGTAAGGCACACAAATGTCTATAACAACACTGCTACTAGATCTGGCCACTTTAGGTTCTTACCAGTGATGAGCACACTGATACGTAGGCTTCTCAGATCTCTAAGACTCTCTAAGACTCTAAGACTCTCCAAAATGTGAATGCCTCATGAATGAGCCTTACCCTCAATTTATAACAAATGAGAGGGGACAAACATTCCTGTAGAGCATCGGACAGGTGGATGGAATCATTGCTTTCGGGTAACACCGAGGTGACATCCGCACAAAGATTCCAGTCCGGAAAAGTAAATCTTATGGGATATCATGCTGCTGTCTATACTGTTTACATAGTGGATGCTTTTGTACAGTAAAGCCCATGAGAAAAACTGGCCACGATTAAGTCCTCGTGACTGGACAACATTATTACAAAATGGATGCTTTTAACGGACAAGCCCATGAGAACCATCAGAAAACAGTGATTTCTGGGAATCTATATTTTTTGTACAATAATTCGTCCCAGGCTTTAGTAAAAATCCTTCGGACGATCATTGGTTTCCCCAGAATGATTTGATGTTTTATTTTGGTTAAAACCAACCATTCATAATGACCACTCATGTATTCCTTTAAGCTATTATTTACATCATGAAATGGTGTCCATTCTCCAACTGTCATTTCTTTAACAGTTTTATAGATGGTATGAAAGCATTCTCCAATATTATGTTCAAAGCATATGTCACAATGGTTCCTGCAATATGATTCATGATAAACCGGGTCCATGGCTGTTCTGTTAACACCATAGTCAAGCCACCACTGTTGGAACCAGTCACATTGCTGATTTCTCTGGAAGGTTCCTGTTGTACTAAACTTGAGTTTAGTATAATGAGTCTCATCTTTATCGTCCACATTAAGAAAATCCCACCATAACATTTTGTATCCTGCAAAATCATAAATAATTTTAGGATCTCCTTTTGGCCATATGGCCGCATTATGGGTAGGCTAGGACCATGTTGGATTTTTGGTACGATGGATGCAAAAATATTTTTCATATATTCTGCTGTGGGCCCCTCCATGATACCATATGCTGGATATATCATGAAAATCTTGTTGCAGAGATACTTCTGCAAATCTGGCTTCTCTTTTTTCTTTTTCATAAATCATATCATGTATCCATTTGCTTCCTTTTGGATACACTCTCCTTTCTGGTACAAGATGTTGGATGTCTATATGCGGCTACAGATTGGCATCTAGTACTTTTGTATTCCTTAACTGCCAAGTGGGTTTCCAATTTTTCTTGTATTCTTCCCACTCTTGGTTTTCAGGAATGGTGCGAAGGACCTCTTGTTTTTGGGCTTGGTCCCATTCCGTCACTATGACCATTATGTGGTCTTGAGGCTGGATGTACTCTCTGCTGAGAAAGTCTGGAAGACAATTCTTATCTCCCTTTATGTGTTCAACCTGGAAGTCGAAATTAGCAAAGAGTGCTTGCCACCTGGCAAATTTAGCCTCTCCTAGCTTCTTGATGTCTTTTGTTAGAACTTTATGCAGTGTTGAAGCATCAGTTCTTAGTAAAAACTGTTTATTTATCAAGTAGACATCAAACTTGCTGATGCAGTTCCACGCAGCCTTGACTTCTTTCTCTATAGTGGAGTAATTCTGCTCAGCTGGGTTCCAAGTTCCAGATGCATACTGAACAATTTGTTCAGTGTCGCCAGTTCTTTGTTTTAAGATGCCTCCCCATCCAATATTGCTTGCATCTGTTTCGACAATTTTGAATGCATTATCATCTGCAACATATAGTATGGGAAGAGACTTTACCTTGGCTTTAATATTTTGGACAGCCTTTGTATGAACTTCTATCCATTCTGGTGGATTCTTTTTAAGTCTCTTATTTAACACACTCTTGTCACTGGCACAATCTTGATAAAAATAATTGACATAATTCAAACATCCTAAGAATCTTTGAAGTTGATTCTTTTCTGTGATGACATCAGGAAATTTGTCAACAAACTCTAGAGCATGTTTCTGGAGAGATATCTAGCCATTGAAAATGGTATGGCCGAGAAACTTGATAGTAGTTTGGAAGATTTCTATCTTCTTCTTACTCAAAACAAGACCATTATGCCTATGTCCAAGTCAAAGGCAAAAAAATTAAATGACTAAAGTCGTAAATTCTTTTTCAACCAATGAGGTTTTAGATATCAAGTATGTGGTTTAAAGATTTAACGTGGAGAACTCCTTTAAAAAACCATTAGTTTATGTTCACAAAAAGGGAGACATACATAATTTTAAAAAGGTGTATTTTTAATTATGTGTGATTTTTGGGAGATATAAGGATTGGATAAAATATTTTTTTGTATGGGTAATTATAAGGGTGAATATTGGGATTAATTTTAAATATATATGTTTTTTTCGAGAGATAAGGCATAATTTTTTTTTGTAAATTTGGAGTGATCAGATTATATTTTGTAATATTTTTGGATTGATAAGTGAATTTTTAAGGGAAGATCATTGTTGTAATTTGAGGTAAGGTTTTATTTTGAAAGAGGGTGAGATGAATAATTAAATTCAAAGATCTAATTGAAATTTGGGCTGTATTATTGGTAGAACCCGATACCCAAGCCTGGTTTGAATCATGAAGTTAGAATTGATAGGGTTTGAGTTCTTTAAAAGTCATAAGAATTCATTTGAACTTGTTTTAAAATTCATTAACTTTGGTGCATTTTCACTGGTAGCTGACACCATAAACTTGTTAAAACTAAATCAAGTGGGTGTGAAATTGAAAGAAGCAAAGTTAAAATTTAAGATCAAGCAAGCATGAAAGTTAAGCAAGTGAGCGTGAGTTAAATAAAGCGTGAGTTAAAGTGAGCAAGTTCAAATGGAGCAAAGTATTCAATTGTTAAAATTTTTGAACAATTTGATACTATCCACTACTGAAGACATAGTGAAAATTAGTATAACCACCCTTGCTGATATTAAAATGTATATACATAAGGAACATGAAATGATTTAATTTCTCTAACTTGAGTCACAACTACAAAGTGATGAGCTATAATAGAAGAGCCATGTTTTCGAACCATTTAAGAATAAAACTTTAAATGTTGATTCTAAGACAGTCAGTGATAAAACTTCAAGTCTAGAAGTTGTACATGATCAAGCTCAACTTTCCAAGACAATCATCAAACCATGGGAAGAAATTCAATAACACAAAAATAAATATGGTTTAGTGTATGACAAAGATGATAACAACTTGCATATTCCTAATTATTCAAAACCAATCAAGTTCATTAGTGGAGGATTTATTGATCAATAAACATCAAAAATCAATGAGAAAGTTGAAGAAAAACCAAAATGTCAGCATTGTCAAATAACTAATCCTATGGAAGATCATTGTTTTGATCTTCATCCTTGTCACCATTGTGGCAAGAAGAATCACTCATTAGAGGGATGTTGCAAATGAAGCCAACCAGCCAAATTGAGGACTAATTATGAATGGATTGATTCTTGGGAGTGGTTATTTACAGTCAAATGATTATATATGTTTTATCAAAGAATCCAATCTCACATGAGGATAAATATTTCAACCAATAGTAAACATATGGTACTCTCATGCACCTGATAGAGGGAGTACAACAATGAAACTCTCCTACATCTTAAGGGGGGGAGTTCAAAACAAATGTATATGGTTATGGTCTCTCCTTTCAGCTAACAAAGGGAGGAATTGATGATGAAATTGAAATTGAATTGATGATGATGGTTGTCATATTGAAAATTTCGACAACAACATAATTTTCTAGTGGGAATCAAATTTTGTGAGTGGACAAGCGATTGGGATGTTGATTGAGCAAAAATGTGGGCATTTTTCTTCACTTGGATTGTCATTGGACCCAAAAAAGGATAGATATATACTTTTTCATTGTAGCTTGGAATTAGATTGAGTTGTCAAGCATTTCCAGGGATGTGTCAGACTTGTAGTTGATTCACTTCTCTTGGTTCACTCTCTTCATATTGAGTTTTTGGAATCCAATTTTGGCGTTTTTCAGGTAGTTTTTCACGAAGGGTCAGCTCAGTAGTTTCAGCATGAAGAATTGGAGATGGTACCTGTTTCTTACTATGGACTTATGATTGAGGGGAGAATGTTAGCCTCATACTTATAATCAATAAGCCCAAAATAATAAAATTATGAAACTTGGAAAATATAATTCCTATTTGTCTTTGATGTGTTCATCAATTCTAGAATGAGTCTGTTCCTAATAACTGGGAGTTTTAAGTTGAATCTCAGAGTATCCACAATAATAATCATACTTGTCAATGTTTCAAATCCCAATTGGAAGTTTTTTGAGGTCTAGTTGGTTGTGATATTCTCTCCAATTAGTTATCCTCCTAGATTACTGTGTGGTTAAGATATTCATTCAACCAAGAGATTGCATCTACAAGATAAAATAACTATCTCGAGACATAGATTGATTTATATATATTGTATCATCATTATTTTTTGTGAATATACATTCATGCTTAAAATGATTTTCCACCATGTTTATGGTCTCTCTGATATTATTTATTTTTATTAATTATCCCCATGCTTTTCATCTCAAAAATACCTTATTCCCCACTTCATTAGAGAAATTTTGAGGTCTAAAATGGGCCTCCTAAGGAATATTAATAATTATAAAATAATAGTAGAAATAATAAAATAATATTATATTACATCATCAAATTTTAGAGGGAAAATATAAGAAACTACTTTTGCAACTCATATTTTCAACTTATCTCCATACCATTTTATTAAAATTTTGAGAAGGAGAACTCATTGGATGAATAATTTAATTCAAAATCCAAGGAGTACCTGTTGCATACTTTCAATGGTCCCTGCTACATAAAAAATGAGAAACGCATGAAAAAGCATGATTGCAATCACGTTTTTCATGTATTTCTCTTTTTTCATGTATCAACATCCATCAAGATTATTCAACATGCGTACTCCTTGGATGAGGAATTAAATTCTACATCCAAAAATTTCTCCTGCTCAAAATTTGAGTAAAACAATGGGAGATAAGTTGAAAAAGTAGGTTTTTTTAATAATATTTTTACATTTTTATTCCAAAGTGGTGAATCATCCACCATGGTTGGCATCATCATCTTGAATCATATTGGTTATTATAAAGTTGATTTTGGTTGTATATTTTTTCTTTGAGGCCCATTTTTTACCTCAAAATTTCTCTAATGTGAGTTCCCTTTCACTGTAATGTTAATATGCTTGTTGTTTCATCATATTTTGTGCCCTAACCAAGTTTTCCTTCAATAATTTGGGAACCTCTTATTGGTGTTGTATTTGATCCTCTATTTATTGAGCCTTTATAGACCCTTTCAAGGGTGATGTGATGGATGGAGGATTATATCCATAAAGTGTCATAAATGGTGACATTTTTGATGAAGTATAGAAGGATGTGTTGTACCACCATTCTTCCAAGGGAAACCATTTAACCCATTGTGTTTGTTTATAATATGCAAAACAATGTAGATATCATTCTAATTATTTATTCAGAATCTTAGTTTTCCCATCACGCTGATGATGGTAAGATAAGCTATGAGCCACTTGAGTACAAAAATAAGAAAATAATTTAGTCCAAAAACTTCTAGTGAAAATTGGATCTCTATCACTTACAATAGTCTTTGCGATTCCATGTAGCTTTTGGATTGTTTCCATGAATGATTCTATCATAGTACTTTCTTTAAAAGGATGAGAAAGAGAGAAAAAGTTGTCATTATTTTTCCAATGAAACTTCTTCCCCAAAACTAGCTTGGTATGGCTAATGGCTAAAGAAGGAACCTTGTGGTCTTGAGAATCTCTCCTTTATTTTGTTGGTATATCATGCATTCAGCCACAATTTTTTTCACATTTTCTTTAAGACCTTCCCAAAACAGATATTTATTGATCCCATGGTATGCATTTGAGAACCATAAATTTCCTCCTATAGGAGAAGTGTGTAATTCCAATATGACCTTCTATTTGAGTGGATAATTTTTACATAAGTATAAGCAATATTGATACAACATATTTTTTTCTATTGCATCAGGGTCCTATTGTAGTCGTTGAATTATCTTGGGTTTCTTCTAACTTTGATACCATTCTACCCTTGCTTCTTCCACCCATTTAGATTGTGGAATGAAAATATCACATAGTAAAACATTTGTGTTTTCCTTTTTCCTTGAGAGTGCATCTGCAAAAATATTTGGTTTTCCTTTTTTATAGATAATTTCAAAGTCATAACCCAACATCTTTGTGATTGTTGGTAGGTTAAATTGTCCTATTTCTAAACCTCTATCCTACTCTAGACACATAACCTAAACCTATGTTTTAACCTAAGAACCTATTCATTCCTGTACCTTTCTCTAAACTCATGCACATTCCTGCACCCTCTTTTTATTTTCATATTTAAAGGTTTCTTATGGACTTAATTACTTATTTATGGATTTCATACCTTTAATTATCCTTGCAACTAATATTTTCATTTCCTAAAGCATTTGATAAGCAAATTTATTAATCATTGTGATAGAATGGTCAAGTGCAGGTAGGATTCATGCACCAATTGACAGATTGCTGTAGTCCTGTGACAACTCACCAACTGACGCATATCTTTGGTAAAGGATCAATTGACCTCAAGTTGGGCTCAGAGCGAGAGAGAAATCAACAAATTGAAGATCATGACCTCAGCCAGATATCTTAGATTAGTATTTTGTAAACAGCTAAAAGGCTTAGTTAATCTATTGTTATGATTTCATTATGGCCGTAGGCTTGAAGGCTTGTATATAATGTAAAACTTTGATAGGAATTAAGGAGCGATATTATGGTAAAGTTTTGTTAAGAGATTGTAATTATTTTGGAGTATCACCTCTCTGGGCTGAATCGCAGATTCAAGATGTATTTTTGCTTTTGAAACTAATATGACGGAATGTGCCAGTACGCAATTTCATTTTCCATTTGTGTTGTGATGACTATTTGACCAACTGAGTTTCTAAATTTCTTAACGGGGAAACGAGCTAGTTGGCTAGGGCCCGACCAACCTAGCTCGTTCTCCCTTTCTTTAAAGGTGTGTTAATTTAATATAAAGTGCATGTGTGAATTTGTTATTTACTTTAATTTTCCTCACAATTTACATATTAGATTTCATTTACAGTTATTGTATTACGGATCTGTGGTGTGTAGGCTTAGAAGTATTTGATTTCAACTTACATAAGATTTCCTTTTAATGTTTGATTTCATTTTTACAATATCAGTACAAGAACATTGCTCATACTAGTGTATTTATGGTTCTGCAGATTGATTTCATTGGTTTAGTTTCACATGTCCTTTACTCCTTTCCTTTCACAAGAGTTCTTTATTCCTTCCTACAATATTGATGTTTGTTTCTAAACTAAGGGTATTATTAGTATCTAAGGTTTCACTTAATATTTAATTGTGCTATTTTGAATATGGAATAAACATTATAGTAACTTATAGGTATTTTCTTGCACTAAACACTTTCGAAGAAAGGATTGAATTTCATAATTAATTATTATATGAACCTTCTGAGTTAAAACATTAAAAATAATATCTAGATTATATGCACAACTATCTCAGGAAAAGCCTATTCACACAACCAAATGATTTCCGTAATTATATAGAAGAGTTTTATGTTTTAAAGAAAGATTTACTTTAACTTTTGAAAATCATTCCCTATCTAGAATATAAGTTTGGTTGAACCATTTTTTTGCTTGTGAGAATTTACTTTCAAATTCTATTTTCTTTGCACTCTATTTGAATTAATACGTTTTTTTATTTTTCGAAAGTAATCTAGAAACCAAGTGCATAAATATTGATTATCTGGTGCAGGAACCTTAGATCTGGTACAAGCACAGAGTGTTCTAGCCCGAAGACTTACAACTCCTGCACAAAGTTTAGAACTCCAATACAAGTACAAAACATCCTTCTAGTATCTAAACCTCATTCCAATGCAGGCACAACGTTCTAGTATAGGAACGTTGTTGTAGTACATGAATAACAATTTAGTGCAGGAAAGAATATCTTTAAAGAAGATAGATACACTAAATAACTTATTTATCACATTGTCTCACTGAAGGTAAATATAAAGGGTCATTTCATTAGTTAAGATTGTTCACAATGAATTAAGAATCCATTTTAGTTTCTCCAAAAGTACTTTTCATTTATTCGAGCACCAGACTTTCTTTGTGTATCAATTGCCGCTTGATCATCATTTTTATTTCGATTCTGTAAATTTGTGATTTAAGAAGTAGGAATACAATTAGAGAAGGCTAATATCATTTCTTGGCATTTCTTGTGCTACTCCACGAAGTATACGAAACCCCGGGTTGACAAATTAAATGTTGAAAGGAGCTTGCTTAATTTCAATTCTTGCACCCAACATTTTGGCATCGTTCCTGGGGAGGCATTTCTAAAGATTGGTAAGAAATTTCTTGTTTTCTTTCCTTTGTAGTAGGGGTAAGCCTACTTTTATTTTTTCTGCAATGTGCTTCTATTGTTTAAGGATTTCGTAGTGCCAATTTATTTATTCATTTGTAGCATTTGATTTAAGATTCTTTTTTGTAAATTTAAAAGTTTTGTCATTTTTTGGATTTTATTTTAAGATGAATGCCTAAAATGGGTAGAGGACCAAATCCCAATAAGGGCCGAGGGAACACTGATAAATCTAAAACTTTTTCTCATATTGGACCTTCTTTTGTAGACAGAAAGTCCAAATAGAGACAAACTCATCACGCAGGAATTGTCAACTTGGATTCTGGAAAAAACAATTCAAGTGTGACACAACCCAAAAAGGGGAAGAAGGAAACTAGTGGTGCTTCAGAGACCAATTTGAGCCATAGTCAACCTTCTCACTTCAACGAGAGTGGTTTGATAAAAGGAACAAAAATGGTAGAGTGCGAGGATCATGCTAAGGGAATTGGAAAGAATCAGGGAATTGATGAACAATCCACCCTTGGATTTCCAATAGTGGATCCCAAAATAATTACTCAAATGAAGAACATTCCGCCATTGGATCTCCCTCATTTCTATGGTAAGGTGCACAAAGATATTGATTCTTTTCATTTTGAGTTTGACATCCTATGTAGAAGCTATGATTACTCTTCAGATGCCCATAAATTAAATTTATTCCCTGTCACTCTGAAGGAATCAGCCTTGCACTGGTTCATGGGACTGGAAGGGAGAACTATAACTTCTTGGGACCAAATGAAGAGGGTGTTTTTTACTAAATACTAGGAATATTGTAAAACTAGAGAAATGCAGGATGAGTTGTTTTCCATTGTGCAAGGTGATGATGAAACCTTAGAGGATTACTTAGAGAGATTTTTATACATCCTTGAGAGGTCGAAACATAAATTTTACATAAGTACTATTAGGACCTTGTTCTTACATGGAATTACTGAATATTCTAGGCATAACTTGAATTTATTAGGAAAAGGGGATATTGCTCAGAAGCCTTTTGATCGAATTTATGACTTGTGCAGGAAATTTTCAAGGAATCAATCTAGATCCAATAGAGGAAATCGAAATAAAACTAGTAGAATTGGATCTATAGATGCTATGATTATTGGTTTGGAGAACAAAATGGACAATATGAAAATTGAGATAATGAATACTATTAGAAAGAAAATAGACTCTTTAAAAATTCAACAGAAATTGGTAGATGAACAAGAGTCTTTGTTTATTTTTGGTCCTAAATGTAGGAAAATGCATCTTTTAAGAGAATGTCCTGCTAATTTAAAATGTGTGGTTTGTGTAGAGAACCATGCCATCGAGAAATACCCCTCCAAACAAGGATTAAAATCCATATTGAAATGGGAGAATTATGAACCTAAACCATTACATGCTATGGGAGCACAGAGAAATTGGCCTCAGGTAAGTGTAGGTATGGTTCCTGAACCTTGAACCCATTTTTTTGGTCATAATGCACATCCATATTCCTATTATAACACTCAACACTTTCAACCTTGGCAGCATGGGAACCATTATCAATATGGGCAACCTCCTCAATCCTGGCAACAATGATGGAGAGGGTCAAACCATTCACATCAGTCCTATCAAGCACAAATGTTGTCATATCATCCTACATATGCACCTCACCATATGTCACAACCATCCTTTCCTCCCCTACCTCAACAAAGTCAACCGATGCCATCATTACCTTTACCACAACCTTTTCGAGTACCCCAACTACCTGCTCAACTGGTACCAAATCCTAATAATAAGGCAGTGCAATCGATCCATTTTGTTAAACCACCCCCTTCTCCTATTCATCAAACCTTTCCGGTTGGTATACATGAGCTTCAATTGAGATCGAGAAGGGTAATTAAACTAGAAAACAAAAACAACCCATGGTTATCATTAAGGATAAAAGCGAGGAGGAAACTTCTGGTCATTAGAAGAACAATGACACCATTCAGCCCATTCACACACCATCAAAGTTACCATCTTCTTCAAACTGACCTCTCTACCTAGAGAGGCTAGTTATGGAGAGGAGTGACCCCGAGTCTAGTCTGGCTTTTGATATGAGGAATATTTGCATAAGGGTACCTCTGCTTTAGGCTATTAGAGAGATCCCCCTCTGCACAAAGATCATTATCGAACTCTATCTCAAAAATCCAGGGAGGAAGAGAGAAAAACCTCAAACCATTCAATTTGTTGGCCGAGCAACCGAGTTAATGACAAGATGTGCACGAATGGAAAAGTATACTGATCCTAGAAACCTAGTTATCTTTGTTCAGATAGGTGGCATCCTTGTCCCCAATGTGTTAATAGACCTAGGTCCGTCCATCAATGTCATGAATAGGAAAACCATGGATCAGCTTGGGTTGGTCCATATTCGTCCTACCCCTACCGTGCTTGAACTTGGAGATAGATCAAAAATCAGGCTAGAAAGTGTACTGGATGATGTGGTTGTTTCCATAAACTCTTGGGAATACCCCACAGACTTTATTGTCCTTCAGCCAAAAAATCCTGTGGGTGGACATTCTTTGATTCTGGGGTGACCATGGCTTGCCATAGTCAATGCTTACATTGGATGCCACTCTAGTGATATGTATATTTCACATGGAGACTCTAGGAAGAAATTCACCTTATACCCACATGCTATATCTATTCAGGAGCTCAAGGACACTTTGTGGTTAGATTACAATAGTAGTTGTAAGGACCATAACTCTCCAGACTATATACATTTTTTTTTTTTTTTTTGAAAACAACAATGACAACCAGAAAAGAAACGCATTGAAATTCAAATTTATTTAGCACACACATTCCTGCCACTCATTTCAGGAAACATACCATAACATTTTCATACCTTTAACTGAGATCAATAGTAATAAAATACATATGTACCGTTCACCAGAAGGCGAGACTCTGCTTGCTCTGCTGTTGCTGGTATTCCCTTGTAGCTGGTCACCTCCGCGAGTGAATGATGACGCACTTGATCCGAATGCGAAGACTCACTGGTTGACCTCCCAGCCTACTCCTTGGGTACTCTTCTTCCCCGCGGACCCCCGAGCTGCAATGGGGTTGTACAATGGAGACAATCACTAGCTAGTAGAGGAGAGCACACCTTGGCTCAAGAGTCCCCTCTCTAAATCCTCTACCTCACCAAACTCACTATAGCTTCGTAATCACTGCTCTCACAACATCTCATCCATCCAACAATAGGGTTCCCCAAAAAAGTCCCTTCTCCCATGGCTTGCCCCTTCTTTTATAGGAGTCCTCATAGGTGACACTTGTCATGTCATGCATAATTAATTATTTTTTTATAATTCAATAGCTTGATTATTCACCCACCCATGTGTCATTCTCACATCAAGGGTCTCCCAAAATTATTTACTTAAATTTTTATTTAAAACTAATATTTTCCTCACCTCAACAAGATTCCTATTTCTTCTCCTAGTTGTCTCTTTATTTCCCCATTTTATTCCTTAATTTGGGTTCATTACTTGAAGTCAATTAATGAGTCAAGATTTTATCCCCAATCTACTCCCTAGTTTAACTCAGGTTATCTCCTAGATGGATATTCTTATGTTGGTTGTTGACACATGGAGCTTCTCTACATTTCTCTAAATTTAATTTATTATTCTCATTTTAATTCACCTTCCCCTTTTCTTAATTAGGTTTAAATTAGTTTAGGATTAATCTTTATCCTTACTATTATGTTTGTCTTTCCCCTTTTTCCTAATTACACCACATAATCTTCCTAGTATTTTCCAAAATGGGAAGGGTAGAGTTTTTAAGGTACTTTATTTTAATTCTTCCTATGATCCTCCTTATTCCAAGTTTTATTTTTTATTTAATTACATTGGTTTCTAATCATCATTTACCCTTGATGTAAATTTACCTAGTTTTCATTCCTTGCTTATATTTATTTATTATTATTTATTTTTAATGATTCCAAGGATGCCAAGTTTGGTTGTGCCCTTTAAGAACTTCCCTAGAAGTTCCAAGGGTGCCACACCTAATAGCTTATTTGTGATGTCAAGGGTGCCAGTTTGGTTGTGCCCTTCAAGAACTTCCCTAGAAGTTCCAAGGGTGCCACACCTAATAGTTTATTTGTGATGTTAGGGGTGCCAGTTTGGTTGTGCCCTTCAAGAACTTCCCTAGAAGTTCCAAGGGTGCCACACCTAATAGTTTATTTGTGATGCCAAGGGTACCAAGTTTGTCGTGCCCTTCAAGAAATTCCCCTGAAGTTCCAAGGGTGCCACACCACTTTCCCTTCAAGCATCCAGTGATTACGAGGGGAAAGTATAGTGCAACGTCATAGACCGCTGTCATCTCTTATGTTGCCTGCTATAGTGAGACTAATTGTGCCGGGGATCAAGGAATTCGCCTTGATGCGCGCCCCCCGGTAAAGTCCTCATGAGCGAACCAACTTTGGAACCTGCCCTCATGGCATCGTGATCTTCAAGGCGAAGGTGTTTCAACCCTTCCAGCCCAAGTCACGGCGGGAGTGCTAGTGGATGAGATCAAGGACTCTGTCCCACCCCTCCCATGTAGTTCCATCCACTTGTACAACCCCATCACCCATATGTGAGTCATTCGGTCAAGCAACTAATTGGTGCCTGCAACCATTAATATATCATCAAAATATACTTTAACATATATGGCAGATTCCAAGATCGACTTAGACTTTCAAAGATAAAGTAATATAAATTTTCATCAAACCAGGTGTCATCGACATGTCATATGCGAGTGCCTCTGATGGTTTCCTACCATACTCAATAATCATTAGTAACACGGTTTCTCAATGTTAGTCAATTATCATAATAGCATCATTAAAAATTCCTGGTCATTCACATCATTGTCCATTGTAAGTCTGAACTAAAGGAAGTAGGTAACATAGGGGACACATCCCTCAAGGCTATTATCAATAATCATCAATGGAAACATACATATTCATTAAGCTATCATATCGTAACATCGTAGAAATATACCTATCCATAAAATTTATCCTCATTATGTTTTTAGTAGAGCGCATACATATTCTTTACTACGCTCATCATAATTTCAAATAGAGACCAACTTAACTATTAATATTGCAATCATCAGAATACTGATCGATAAGATACATAACCATTCATGCTACCATAATATCAATGGGAAGCATTCATAAACATCACAACCATGAATATCTCAATCGCTAATAATAGTGTCATGGGTCCAGATCCTCAATCTGAGGTCCTCGAAGAATAAAGTCTCTAAGATAATGTCGTATCTGGGTCAGGAAACTAGAGTGGGCACTACATACACCCCCTCTTAACAATGGACTTCGTCCCGAAGTCCTTAGAACATAAAGGAGAAACGACGACACATAATCTTAGGAGCCCTTCCTGAAACTCTTGCCAACCTTTTGGTGGCAGGTTAAAATTTTCCCAAGGTATCTATAACACGAATTCCGTTATAACTGAAGGACTGTATCTGGGGAACATTGCAATCCACTTTTTGTATAAATGTACAAAACATAAATTATAGATATTATTAAAATTAATAGTTAAAGGATGCGTCATACATAAACTTTTCCAACAAAATCATCATAATCAAAATCACAACTAATTAAAGCAACAATTAATAACACCCACCTTCCTTCAAATGACAAATTGACTAATTTAGGAGAAATCTCTCTAGTTTTATTCATTCCATCATGCAATTAAGATAGCAATGATTTTGTATTAACTCAAATTCATAGGGGATGCCTATGCCTTTTTCATAGGAGGAACTACCCACCTTAAGCTTGGACTTCAATTTTTGTAATGGTCAATAATAATTGTGTTAATTATTGGTGATATTTCACCTATGACATAATCCACCTTTGTTTACCATGTTCTAAATCTTTAATTTTGTTAGGAACTACAATCAGTACTTTGATCTAGTACTTTGATCTAGTCACAATAGATGCATTTGAAGAACTTGGTTGTGGAGTGGTTGTATGTAGAGAATTAACACTAGATGAAAGTTTTTATATGTGTTCCTTTAAATCAATTATATATTTCTTTAGTTTGTTGTGATTCTTGAGTTCTATTTTTTATAAAAGCTCTAATATGAGTGATTTTAGATCACTTTTATTTTTCTCTAGTTTTCATGATTCTTGGCTTTGATTTTCTCTTCAACTTATCACGATTCTAATCAATCAATTATATGTTTGTATTGAGTATCTACCACTTGCATGTCTCTAATTTGTCCATTCTAAATTGGCCTTTGGAGAAGAAATTTTAAATTTTGTAGTTTAATTATTGGTAGTTGAGTGAATGAGGCCTTCCATACTTAATTGTATAGTTTTGTCGTTCCTCAATTTTCTTAACAAAGCATAGACAACTAGGAGAAGAAATAGGAATCTTGTTGAGGTGAGGAAAATATTAGTTTTAAATAAAAATTTAAGTAAATAATTTTGGGAGACCCTTGATGTGAGAATGACACATGGGTGGGTGAATAATCAAGCTATTGAATTATAAAAAAATAATTAATTATGCATGACATGACAAGTGTCACCTATGAGGACTCCTATAAAAGAAGGGGCAAGCCATGGGAGAAGGGACTTTTTTGGGGAACCCTATTGTTGGATGGATGAGATGTTGTGAGAGCAGTGATTACGAAGCTATAGTGAGTTTGGTGAGGTAGAGGATTTAGAGAGGGGACTCTTGAGCCAAGGTGTGCTCTCCTCTACTAGCTAGTGATTGTCTCCATTGTACAACCCCATTGCAGCTCGGGGGTCCGCGGGGAAGAAGAGTACCCAAGGAGTAGGCTGGGAGGTCAACCGGTGAGTCTTCGCATTCGGATCAAGTGCGTCATCATTCACTCGCGGAGGTGACCAGCTACAAGGGAATACCAGCAACAGCAGAGGAAGTGGAGTCTCGCCTTCTGGTGAATGGTACATATGTATTTTATTACTATTGATCTTAGTTAGAGGTATGAAAATGTTATGGTATGTTTCCTGAAATGAGTGGCAGGAATGTGTGTGCTAAATAAATTTGAATTTCAATGCATTTCTTTTCTGGTTGTCATTGCTGTTTTCAAAAAAAAAATAAAAAAAATGTATATAGTCTGGAGAGTTATGGTCCTTACAGTAGTGATGAGGAGACTCAACCTGTTTCTTTGATCCACCATCATACAAAGTCTACCTAGGAGGGTGAAACAATATTTCTTGAATAATTTGGACATAATGCCTAAATTTGACATGTTTCATCCAATATTTACTCCAGATTTTCAAGAAAATTTTGATTCTCAACCCTCCTCATCTCCAGCCTTAGTATCATCTTCCTGCACCCTTGAGCTCGAGACTACATTTGTTGAAATTAGTCCAGGAAAATCCTTACATATCAGTTCAGACCTAGACTCATCTAACAAGATCAGCTTGTTGATTTTTTGTGTAATCACCGTGATGCCTTTGCATGGAGTTATGAGGACATGAAAGGCATACCTCCTGAAACCTTTACTCACCATATTTATATTCTGGAGGGAGGACGACGTGTTCGTCAACCCCAAAGGTCCATGAACCCTGTGCTAAGAGATGTTGTGAAAGAAGAATTACAAAAACTCTTAGATGCTAACTTTATATATCCTATATCTGATAGCTAGTGGGTCTCCCAATTGGTAATAGACCTAAAAAAGGATGGGAGATGATGCATCTACATTGATTATCAAGAAATTAATAAAGCCACTCTCAAGGATTACTTTACCCTTCCTTTTATTGATAACGTGCTAGATACCCTTGCTCATAAAAAGTAATTTTCATTTTTAGATGGCTTCAGTGGGTACAATTAAATTCAGATCACACCCGCAGATCAAGATAAGACCACTTTTACATGTCCATGGGGTACATTTTCTTAGCGAGTGCTTCTCTTTGGACTATGTACTGCCCAAACCACCTTCCAAAGGGATGTGCTAGCCATTTCTATTGATCCCGAGTGCATTGAGATCTATATGGATGATTTTTTAGTGTTTGGTAAATCATTCCAAGAAGCCTTGAAAAACTTAGAAAAAGTTATTTTACGTTGCCAAGAGGCTCACCTTGCTTTGAGTGATAAAAAGTGTAGATTAATGTGCAAAGCAGGAGTAGTCCTTGGAAATTTGGTTTCCGACAAAGGTATCCAGGTAGACCCGGTAAAAATAGAAGTTATATTGCGTCTTCTTGCACCCAAAACACAAAGGGAAGTGAGAGGTTTCCTGGGACATGTGAGCTATTATATGAGATTGATTGAGAACTTTTCTAGGATAGCTACCATCATTTTCTTATTGTTAGCTAACGATAGTGAGTTTCTCTGGTCAACAACTTGCCAACAGTATTTTGAGACATTAAAGGAAAAATTAGTGCAGGCACTAGTTTTGAGAGGTCCCAACTAGTCCCTTCCATTCCACATTTCCTTTGATGCCTCAGATACTGCCATTGGCACAACTTTAGGACAAGAAGAAAACAAACAATCCTATGCTATTACTTCATTAGTGAAAAATTGACACCCGCTGAATTGAACTATACAGTGACCGAGAAAGAGTTTTTGGCCGTAATTTTTGCTATCAATAAATTCAGACACTACATCACAAGATATGAAGTCTTTGTGCATACTGATCATTCTGCGATAAAATATTTAATGAATAAACCATTGACTAGTGGTAGAGTGACTAGGTGGTTGCTGTTGTTACATGAATTTAATGTTACTATTGTTGATAGACTAGGAAAATCTAATGTTGTAGCTGACTATCTTTCTAGATTGAATAATCCTGGTGAAGTAATTCCTGTTGATGATGATTTCCCTGACGAACATATTTTTGCTATGTCAACAAAGTCTCCATGGTCTATTGACATGGCTAATTATTTACTCACCAGAAAAAAACCACCTCACTTATTTGCTTGTGAAAAGCGGAATATCATATTAAAAGTGCTGCATATTCTTGGGTCCAAGGAGACCTCTTTTACATTGGACCAAATCTTATCATTCGTATATGTGTAAGAGAGGAATAAGTGTTTGATATACTAAAATCTACCCATGATGAACCTTGTGGTGGTCACTTCGCTGATAAGAGAATTGCATATAAAATCTTATGTGTTGGATACTTTTGGCCTTCTTTGGTTAAGGATGCGAAACAATATGTCAAGTGATGCGATTGATGTCAGCAAATGGGTCAACATGTTCAAGCCAATGAAATGCCTTTATGTCTTCAGATTATGATCGAGCCCTTTGAAAAATGGGTTATCGATTTCCTAGGTTAATAAATCCAACATCTATGAAAAAAACATATATTGGTTTGCATTGATTTTGTTACAAAATGGATAGAGGATAAAGTTGTTTCTTTTGCTACAGAAAAAGTTGTTCTTGAATTTTTGTTTAATGAAATTTTTACTAGATTTGGTGTTCCTAGAGAGATTGTTACTGACAATGGACCGCAGTTTATTTCTAATATGGTACGGGAAGTCATGGATTAATACAAAATTCAACATAGAAAGTCCATTCCGTATCACCCACAAGCAAATGGCTAGGTGGAGTCTACCAACAAGGTGATAAAATCCATCCTCACTAAAATAGTAAATCTACATAGGAAGGATTGGGCCAACCAGCTACCTGAAGCATTATGGACTTATCGAACCACTTGGTGGAATAGCATATGGCATACACCATATGAGTTGGTATACGGGAAACAAGTTCTTTTGCTAATAGAGTTCCAGATAAAAACCTTTCGAACAATAATTCAGTTGGGTTTAGATCTCTCAGAGGCATATCATCAACGTCTTTTACAGTTAAATGAGTTAGATGAGTTTCGAAGAGATGTTGTTCAATAGAATGTGTTAATACAACAACAATGAAAAAAGTGGCATGAAAAGTCTATCAGGAAGAAGTAGTTCCAACCAAGTGATTGGGTGCTTCTTTATGACTATAGATTTAAACATTTCAAAGGAAAATTCCATACACACTGGATGGGACCTTATAAAGTAGTCAGAATTTTCAAGAATGGGGTTGTAGAGATCAAAACTATTGATGGGAAAAATTCAGTATTCCTTGTGAATGAGCTTAGAATCAAGGTATACTTTCAACCCCTCACAAAGGAGGACTTCGTGCAAAAAGTGCAACAACAACCTAAGCTAGAGATGGTAGGTGGCCATTCCAACCTATTACAGATATTCTTTTCTCTTTTAAAAAAAAAACAATAAAGAAAACAACAAAAACTGAAAAAATGACAAAAACTAAAAATAAAACAAAAAGAAATATTTTCCTGTGATTGTGAAAATCAGGTTGCTGACATGGTCACAGAAGGATCAGCCTGAAAACTAGCATGCTGGTAGGAACATAGAAATTTTAATGAAATGGGAATGTTGCTTGATCTTTATATGTGCTAATTGTCACAAAGAAGAAGCAGGTTTTTAAGTGCAGGAACCGAGCCCTTATCCAAGTTTGGGATAGCTAACACATAAATTTTTGTACAAGCAACATTTAATTCCCGCTGCATTTACTTTTGGTTCAACACTATCCAAGAAGATTTTTGAGGTGAAATTTTTCTCTTCTTCTATTTCATTTTTAATAAAATTCCCTTTATTTTTTCTTCTTTTTATCCCATGAAGTTTACCACCCCTTTCTTCACTTGGAAACTATCCCTATCCAATTTCGTTCTTCCCTCTTTTTCCCCTGAATTTTTTTTCCCAGATCCCTTTTTTGATATGTCCCTCTTGGTAGTCCCACTCTTGAATTTACTGTCATAATTTCCGTCCCATTCTGAAGATTTACCCCCTTTCCCACTTCTTTTCTCCCTCATGGATCATATTGCATAATCTGATTCAAGCTTATGAATCAGCTCAAAAGGCATGTATTGATACAGAAAAGATGGAGAATAAAAAATCCTTCATGATTTAACAAATCCTTTAGAATCCAACCTATGAATTTTATCAAAAATGTTTGGCCACAACATCCCTAGTGTAGGTATATGTGTTTAGTGAAGGAATGTTCAGTGCAAGAATGTTCAATGCAGGAATGTTCGGTGCAAAAATGTCCAGTGCAGAAATGTTGATTGTAAGAATGTTCAGTGTAGGAATGTTTGATGCAGGACTGTTCAAGTGGAGAAATGTTCAGTGCAGGAATCCACACTACTAAGCACTTCTAAGTACAAAGCTACATGTCCCGGTGCATGGACAATGATCTTTAGTGCAAAAATTTGTAATATGGTGTTGGAATACCTCGTGCAAAAATGCACATCTGGAAAGTTTATTCTTGTTTCATGAAAATCATGTGCAGGCAGAATGACTGCACCACTTCTAGATTGATATCATTCAATGATTTTTTATTATGATTAAGCTTTATTTTATCATCTACGAAAATAAGAAGGAAATTTAAGCACAGGGATAATTAAGTTTTGAAATCTTATTTTTTTTAAAGTACCATGTACACCTTGTGTGAAATAATGAAGTGATTGCAGGATGTGCACGACTTAACCTGTCATACCACACTTACCTTTTTGAAAAAATCTCATTACTTGTTAATGATGCCCTGACCTCATACCATACCACTAGGGAAAATTTTAAGGGTGGAAAATTATCTTGAAGTTTAAAAACATTGGCGAATCTCACTAGTCCCTAATATGCAAACTATAAAATGTTTGTTGATGTATTTGTAAAAAAATTCAAATTTATAATCATTATATATATACTCTCTATATAATTTTGGTGATTTTTAAGGTAAAATAATTTTATATTGTAAAATTTCGATAAATAATTTTTATAAAAAAGGAAATTGGTGAGTCTTTTTTTGGAAAAATCATGGAAAACTAGCCCACGTGTGAATATTACACCCTAAAATTTTCCATGCATACCATGCATGATTGTCATATTAATTATGGCACCCTAACCACTTCCTTCACCAATGATCATCTCTTCTTGTACCACAACCTATCCGTATCACATCTATCCCAAGGTCTATATTTAATGATGGAGTGTGACAGTTAGGAGTTGGCCAATATAGTGGTGGTTAGATAACTCATCTATCACAAGGTTTGTTTAGGTAGAGCTTCTAAATCCTAACCGTGTGATCCTTCTAAAAATTTTAGACAAAGTTCAATGAATTAAGGATGGTGCCCATGAGAATTGAACCTTGTTTTGTGAAAGATTTAGATCAAATGGAAGAATACCAGAACAGTCTTCCACTATTGCAAGAATATAGGTTCCTCCCATTTCTGATGAAATTTAATGGCTTTGACTCAGCCGTGGCATTATATTTTGCTCAGACCTTTGATGGGAGCCGAGAAAAGGTAGGATCACTAGAATTTGAAGTAACAGAACAATATATATCACAAGCCATGGGATTACCACCAGAAGGTGAGCAGTGGTTCAAAAAGGAGAAGATTGAGAAGAAAACATGGCATCGGTTTGTGGTCAACAAAAAACAAACTGTGGATTGGAAGAAAGGACTACCACACACCACCATGCAAGGAAAATGGAAAGACCTGTCGTACATATTACAAAAGTTCTTCAATTGTGAGGTTCGTTACCCATTGACCTTCTTGTATCATATTAAGTTATTGCTACATTTCAAGTCAGATAATATGATTAATTTCCTTTATTTTTTGCAAAGAAGCTTGAAGAAAATGTCAAAAGGAGTTCAGAGAGGTAAGACAAGCCAAGTCGCATGCAGGTTATACCATCATGGGTTGATTGAAATTTTAGTTAAGAAGGAATTGGAGGTCAAGAATATGACCTTGGAAGTATTTTTGAATGAGTTACAAAAAAGAGGTGAAGGGAAATGCTCTAGCAAGAAGAGTGTAAGCAAGAAGGGGAAGCTTGAAACCCTAACTGTGTGCCCTACCAAGACTAAGAACAAAGAAGAGTTAGTACAAGTAGCAGAGCGAGAGCTCATTGTTGAAACCCTGTCTACATAAAAAAGGACGACCCAAAGCTTGGTGAAGAGGACTGCCTCCTTGAAGGAAGCCCCCATTATATCGACTTCCCCAATCCATTTGGATGACTCCCCACCTCCTTCACTAGCTGCAGACAACCTTATAGTGCTTGTGGGTGCTGTGTCCCACACAATGATTAGCGAGGGGTATAGTGATGAAGAATACATCACACCCTTGTCGGTTTTTCTTGGAGAAATGAAGAAAATGAAAATGATGCCAACACCTGGTGCAAGTGCAGATAAAGGGCTAATAGAGGATCCAATGGATGTTGAAGTGTAGGGTCCTAAAACCCTTCATGATATTGAAATGTAGGAGGCTAATGATAGGGTGATATCGACCTCGATGATGCTGACATTTGTTTGGAGCCAACTGTCGAGAAAACTCCTACACAAGAAGAATTCTTTAAGAAAGACCCCACTCTCCACCTAAAAAGTCAGATAGAAGAGCTCAAGAAACATATCTATGGGCTGGAGGTACTGAACCAGACTTTGAAAGTACAAGGGATAGTGTAGAAACAGAAGAACACAAAGCTAGAAGGAGAAGTGAAGGAGAAAAAATACCAAGTGAAGATATGGAAATTCCAAGCATCAAAGTGCTACAGTCGTCTCAGAAAGGTGACCAAATGGCTCAAGAAGGCTCAAGGAAAGAAGAGGAAGACAGTGAAAGTAGGAATTAGCATACAAATACAGGACTGAAAGAAGGCTCCCTTGTTTTGGTTTTTTTGCAGTAGGTAAAGGTTGTGTGAGGACACACAACAAAATAGGGTTGGGAGGATGTTGCTAGGCTAAATTTTCTTATTTTTTAACCTCTATCCTACTCTAGACACATGACCTAAAGCTCTTTTTTAACCTAAGAACCTATTCATTCCTGTACCTTTCTCTAAAAGCATTCACATTCCTACACCCTCTTTGTATTTTCATATTTAAAGGTTTGTCATGGACTTAATTACTTATTTATGGATTTTATACCTTTAATTGTCCTTGCAACTAATATTTGTCTTTCCTAAAGTATTTGATAAACAAATGTATTAATCATTGTGATAGAATGGTTGAGTGCAGGTAGGATTCCTACACCAACTAGTAGATTCTTGCACTCTTGTTACAGTTCATTGGTAGGATTCCTACACTCTTGTGATAGCTCACCAACAGACTCATATCTTTGGTAAAGGATCAGTTGAACTCAAGTTGGGCTTGGAGTGGGAGAGAAATCAACAGATTGAAGATCATGACCTCAGCTAGATATCTTAGATTAGTATTTTGTAAACAATTGAAAGGCTTAGTTAAGCTACTGTTATGATTTCGTTATGGCCGTAGGCTTGAAGACTTGTATATGATGTAAAACTCTGATAGGAATTAAGGAGCGATCCTATGGTAAAATTTTGTTAAGTGATTGTAAATATTTTCGAGTATCGCCTCTCTGGGCTGGATCACAGATTCAAGATGTTTTTTTTCTTCTAAAACTAATATAAAGGAATGTGCCAGTATGTAGTTTCATTTTAAATTTGCATTGTGATGATTCTTTAACCAACTATGTTTCTCAATTTCTTAGCATGGAAACAAGATGGTTGGCCAAGGCTCGACCAACCTAGCTCGTTCTCCCTTTCTTTAAAGGTGTGTTAATTTAATTTAAAGTGCGAGAATGAATCTATTATTTACTTTGATTTTCATCGCAAGTTATATATTTGGTTTCATTTACAGTTATTGTGTTACGAATCCTTGGTGTGTAGGCTTAGAAGTATTTTATTTCAATTTACATAAGATTACCTTTTAATTTTTGATTTTGTTTCTGCAAGATTAGTACAAGCACACTTCCTGTACTAGTGTATTTCTAGTTCTGTAGATTGATGTCATTCGTTCAATTTCACAAGTCTTTTACTCCTTTCCTTTCGCAATAGTTCTTTATTCCTTCCCGCAAAATTGATGTTTGTTTATAAACTAAGGGCATTATTAATATCTGAGGTTTCACTTAAGATTTAATTGTGTTGTGATGAATATGGAATAAACTCTATAGTAACTTACAGGTATGTGCTTGTACTAAACACTTTTGAAGAAAGGATTGAATTTCATGATTAATTAATGAAACTTCTGAGTTAAAACATTAAAAATCATATCTAAATTATATGCAAAACTATCTCAAGAAAAGCTTGTTCACATAACCAGATGATTTCCATAATTATATAGAAGAGTTTTCTGTTTTAAACAAAGATTTACTTTAACTTTTGAAAATCATTCCCTATCTAGAATATAAGTTTGGTTGAAGCATCTTTCTGCTTGTGAGAATTTAGTTTCAAATTCTATTTTCTTTGCACTCAATTTCACTCTAAAAACCAATTGTAGAAATATTGATTGTCTAGTGCAGGAACCTCAGATCTGGTACATGATCATAGTGTTCTAGCCCGGAGATTTAGAACTCCTGCACGAATGTCAGAACTTTAGTACAAGTACAAAAATCCTTTCGGTATCTAAACCTCATTACAATGCAAGCACAACGTTCTGGTATAGGAACGTTGTTGTAGTACATGAATAACATTTTAGTGCAGGAAATACTATCTTTAAAGAAGGCAGATACATTGAATAACTTATTTATCACCCTGTCTCATTGAAGGTAAATATAAAGGGTCATTTCATTAGTTAATATTGTTCATAATGAATTAAGAATCCATTTTAGTTTCTTCAAAAGTAATTTTCATTTATTCCAACACCACACTTTCTTTGAGTAGAAATTGCCACTTGATCATCATTTTTCTTTCGATTATGTAAATTTGTGATTTAAGAAGTAGGAATAAAATTAGAAAATGTTCATATCATTTCTTGGAATTTCCTTTGCTACTCCTTGAAGTGTACGAAACCCCAGGTTGACAAATAAGTGTTGAAAGGAGCTTGCTTAACTGCAATTTCTGCACCCAACAGTGACCCATTTTTGTTTCTCTTCTAAAGATAGACTTTTTTCCAAGAAGTAATTCAGACTATCATGATCTATTTTTACATTGAAGTGTCCTATTAATAGGTATGGATGTCATTTCTTAACTACATTTTGGTATGACCAACATTTATTTTTCATAAATGGGTTAAAGTAAGTTATTTCCTTTAAGTTTTCTACTTTCATAGAAAATGCGTCTTCCTCCTTGTATCAAAATCAATTCCATGGCCCAAGGTACCACACTCCACAATAAATATTTTTGTGGATTGAGGTGTCGCCAAGATGAAAAATTGTACACATATCCTCTTTAAGTTCTTGAAATCCTTTGGTTTCTTTTTTAACCTAAGAAAATGCTTCCTTCTTTAATAAATTTGTTAGAGGTGCTACTATTTGGCCATAATTCTGACAAATTTATGGTAATATCCTATCAAATCTAAGAATCCTCTTACTTTCTTCATGGTATTGGTGATTGGACATTCCCTCATAGCTTTTATTTTGATAGGATCCACCTTGGAACTATCATGTTGTCCAAATAACCCAAATATTCCACTTCTTGAACCCCAAAGACACACATGGAAGAATTTGCATATAGTTATTGCTTTTCTAATAGTGTGAAGACCCTGTCAATATGTTCTACCTTCTCTTCCCAAGATCTTTTGTAAATTAGATTGTCATTAAAAAATGTTGGCACAAATTTTCTAAGGAATGGTTTGAAAATAGAATTCATCAAGGTTTGAAATATTGAAGGTACATTTGTAAGTCCAAATGGAATAACTAGAAACTCATAATGACCTTCATGTGTTCTAAATGTTGTTTTTGGAATGTCATCTTTCCTCATTCTGATTTGATGATTGCTTGAAAATTCATCTAACAATTCATTAGTGACATGAATAGGAAGCTTATATTTTAGTTTCATTATGCTAAGTTTTCTATAGTCTAGACACATATGCCATGAACCATCCTTTTGGATAACCATCACTGGTACTAAAGAGAAATCACTCTGGCTAGGTTTAATTATGCTTGCCTCTAACATTTCTTGAATCATACACTCAATCTCACACTTTTATGCATGTTGATATCTGTAAGGCCTAATGTTAGGCATACACTTCTAGGTTGCAAATGAATATCATGGTTATGAACTTAGATAGGTGGAAAGAAATTAGTAATTTCTCTAAATACCTAATCATGATTGTTGATATATTTTTGAAGAGCCACTAGACCAGAGGATATAGATGCTTGAACATCTAATGAACACAATTGTGCAACTACATCTTGGTGTCCCTTTTTTAGCAATTTTATCATGATATTAGATCTTATCACTTTATTGGTTTTCCCTTAGGAACCTATAAAATCAATTTATTTTCCTTACGAGAAAAATATTATGAAAACTTCTTGGAAATTAGGGTCAATATTCCTAATGATTGTAACAATTCGACACCTAATGCAATATAAACACCATCCATTTGGCTCACAATCATGTAACTTACCAATAAATACTCCCCCATATTAAAATTAATATTATTACACTTCCCTAAACAATTTACGGTCCCTCCATTTGCAACCATGACTTGAAATTCTAGTGTTGGATATACAAATCAATTAAGAAGTTTTACCAGTTTGTAATTTATGATGGGTACTACTTGAATGAATCAATAGTCATTCTTTTCATTCTGATATGTCCTTTTATCTTAGGGGTTTCTATACTACTTGTTTCGACCAATTCCTGACAAGAGATTGTTAGAGTAGTCTCTTCTAGCTTTAGATATTGTGAAATTTCTACTGCTTGATCTTCTTGATCTTCATAGTCTATGTAGATTAGTTTCTTCTCACTTAATTTTTTACATTTACTGTACTTGTCTTCATTTTCGAAATATAATCCCTTCTCTTTTTTCATACATTGTTTCAGGAGTTAAACTTGTCGATTTTTGAAAGGGGGCATGTTTTTCTTTGTAGTTATTCGTGACTGATTGTCTAATGGAAATATTTTTACTTTCAACTTTCCTTGCTAGACTAAAATAATTCTATAGATATTTAGGTTTGAAGAGATGAACTTGATGTTGGATTGTTACCTTTAAAGTTCCCATAAATAGGTCTAAAAGTTATGCTATGATATATTCTTTACTCTGAGACTCCACTTTTGGAATTGTTGCATGTTCTTTGTAACTAGACTTCTTTTTTCAAAGATTTACCAATTGAATAAAGAATTTGTTTTTACTAATATCCCCATAACGTGCCATCACTCCTCTATAAAATGGACCAATATATAGCAAATCCTTTTTTCTTTGATGAACCATTGATACCATACATGTTAGTCTTTTTCTAAATATACAAATGGAATAGTTACCTATTGTAAGGATGTCACTTGGTTTATATCAAGGTATTACTCGATCTCAAATATCAATGTTACAGGATCATTACCATCAAATTTCTTTAAATAAATATCTGGAATGTAGTATTTCCTTGTTGTTGACTTGAAGCCCTAATTATGCGGATCTTGGATTGAAAATTCATGATTATGGTTCTATGATTCAAAATTTTCTCTCTCCAATTGTGATATAATACTCCCCATGTGAGATTGATTCTTAAAAACATGGTTCTCCTTATGTTCATGATTTCTTTGAAACTCCACATCTCTTTTATGAAGGCTCACCAACATAAGATTTTCCATGGTAATCATTAAATTTTATATTTCTTCATTATTTTCATTTATCTTCTTTTCTATTTCTCTTTTAAACTTTTCTCAAGAACCTAAGAAATACACCATTTTCAACATACTACCATCCATTTCATTAAATTTCTTCTATAATTTAGAGAACCTAAATTCTAAGCCATCACTTTCTTCATGAGTCCAACATGGGCCTTTAGTAGATCTAACTGGTGTAGTATCTTTCTTTAGGGGCACGTTGGAAAATAGTAATAGTCCACCTCCTTACTAAAACAAAAAAAAGGAGGATCTTATAATGAACAATTAGGTCAATAGTAAGGTATGTACCTTATTTTGTTGAATATTAAAATGAATGAATCTTTATTGATATATCTATAATATTTGATGTATTCTTGATATACAATTTTGTTATGTAATACTTTGATATGTAGTTTCTGCAATTCCATGGGTGTGAACTAAATCTAATATGCCAACTAAAAGTTATAGTAACATTCCAAAACTTACTTTTTTTTTTCTCTTCCCATGAACAAATTTTTATAGTGCACCACATGTCCAATTCTTTAAATATAATTATGGAACTAGTCCCTAAGGTAATTCTCTATGAATTCCTAAAATTACTTAGTATTTCATAGTATACAAATTTATAGACAAAACAATAAAGCAAAAATACCTAGTTGAACTATTTAAATTCATTTCATGATTGTTCACAATCCCTAACTTTGCTGGGGCATATCTCAAAAAATATAGTGAACAAAGATCTATACCTTGGACCTAATTCTCACCACAACCTTTCCTGAATGAATTCCAAGTTTCGTGGTTTGAATCCTCAAAGAGAAAAGGCTATAGTGAAAATTTTGAGTTGACCTATTTGAGACATAGTTTAGGAGAATTCAAAACCCCTAACTTCCTTGGACCATATCTTCAAAAATGTAGTGAAAAACGATATAAAAAATATATTATATATTTCCCTAGATGTCTTCTGAACCTTGTTCGGGTTTTTCCATCTCAAACATCCCATAAGAAAAGTTATACTGAAAATTCCATGATGACCTTTCTGAAGCAACAAAACCCTAGTATCAAGATCTCTAATACCAAATGTTATGATCATTGTACCTTAAAAATGATAAGAAACAAATAATTACAGTTAACTCTAAGGGGGAAACGTCATTTTACAATAAATATAATGAAAAGACAATATTTTATGATACTAACATAAGGTCTCCTATATATATATATATATATATATATATATATATATATATATATATATATATATATATATATATATAGATATATATATATAGCTATATATATGAATGAGACAAGGGGTACAATTTTAATAAAATGGAACCATCGTGGGTTCTAGCCTACATAACAATATAACACTAGAAACGTAATCACTCAAAATATAGGACTTGATAAGGGGATTTTGAGTTAATATGGGGTTTATATAGGGCTTAATAGTATTTATGTGGAAGTAGGTCTTTCTTCTTGTTCTACTTAAGTTGCAATAGTTGGGGCCAACTCTTCCTTTTTAGTGTACCTTTTCCTCTTTATTATTGGTGCTACAACATACATAAGTTTATTTTTCATATTCATTATATTATTCATTAGGAACTTTCTCCCAATAATTTACACATCACCATTTTGTCTAGTTTAAAATCATTATATAGTTGCAATATGGATTTCTTCTACCACGAGAATTACAACAGGGTTGTACTTTTCTATATGTGTTGTATTAGGGTATTTGTTAGTTGTAGCTTTAGGATTTTTAGTAGTCTAAGCCTCTAGAGTTATAGTGGGGATTTATTTGGGTGGATTTATAATAGTATTAGGTTTAGGTAGAATTGTAGTGGTTACTTCTTTGACTAGGTCCCTTGCTACATCACTCTAGAGCTAGCGTACTCTATGCAGTACATGTTCGACCAAGCATTTTATGAGGTTGTGTTGTGAGAAGGATTCCCTCGGGTGGATAGAATTTAAAAAAAGGGTTTTCCTTATTTGAAGTGTACACGAGAGGAAGAAAGGCATGTCGATTAACCCATTATGCCTTAGGTGATCCAATAGCCTCAAATGATGCAAGTAAAGTCCTCGATGGAAACCATCACATGTAGAATATCAATATACTACTATGGCAACATGTTCCTAATGGGATTGAAATGATTTTCAGTCAAACTCAATGTATTTTAAAACTAAACCTTCATATTATAAAATTTCAATATGGATTTCTTCTACCATAGGAATTACAACAGGGTTCTACTCTTCTATATGAGTTGTAGTAGGGTATTTGTTAGTTGTAGCTTTAGGATTTGTAGTAGTCTAAGCTTGTAGAGTTGTAGTGGGGATTTATTTGAGTGGATTTGTAGTAGTTTTATATTTAGGTATACTTGTAGTAGTTTCTTCTTGAACTAGTTCCCTTGCTACATCACTCTATACCTAGCCTACTCTATGCAGTGCATGTGCGACCAAGAGTTTTATGAGGTTGTGTTGTGAGAAGGAGTCCCTTAGGTGGATAGAATTTTAAATAAGGGTTTTCGTTGTTTGAAGTGTACTCTAGAGGAAGAAAGTCATGTTTATCAACCAGTTATGCCTTAGGTGATCCAATAGCCTCAAATGATGCAAGTAAACTACCCCATGGAAACCATCACATGTAGAATATCATTGTACTGCTATGGCTACATGTTCCTAAAGGGATTGAAATGATTTTTGGTCAAACTTGATGCCTTTTCAAACCAAACCTTCTGCTCGATCAAGAAATTGTTCCATAATATTTGGTTTTTGCCTCCTCTTGTACGACCATCACTATCCAATTCATGGAATACCTTTTACTGTTATCATGATGTCCTCATCCACTTGCACTATTATCCCTCCTACCACATACCAGTTATCCTATAAATTCAAAGAAAATTCCAATGCTACATCATCATCATACCCATATAGTCTATGAATGTAGTCAATCCACCCTCTATCCCAGTAAATATCCTAAATGTCATCATATGCTTACAACAATAAAGTCTCCTTGGACCCCCTTCAATTTATTGAGCCTCCCAAATTTTCTCTCTGCTCTAAATTTAGAGATTTTATGACTACAAGGTGGAATGAATAGTTTGTGGGGGGGTTGGAAGTTTCCAATTATGGCTAGAAAATTGTTTTATGATGTTGTAATTATGTCATAAGTCACTGAAGGTGGTATTTTATGTATATGACACGATCAATGGGCAAGTATGGTTGTGCCAAATTAATTTTATTCATCATGTAATCAAGAAACGTATCCTTCTAATATATTGTGACTGGTCACTTCCCTTCATGTTAGAAATAAGCATCATTATGCCATATAACTTCATCATGTTGTCATGGTTTGCCTCTAAAAAGAGTTGGAATGCTCATCGGCATGAGAATTGCAATACATTTAGAGTTGGAGGACTCCAGTTTGTAGCACATCTAGATTTGCAACAATTTATCCATCGATCAAAAGTTGTAACTTGATCTAATCACGGTGTCATAACATATATTATTGTTACCCAAGTCAATTAGTGAAATTAGAGTAGAAAGGTTGTAGGATCCAAGTTGCTATAAAATTGTAGAAATGGAGTTGAAACAATTGAATCACAACAATAGACTTATAACAATCAAGATGCAGAAATGGTGTTGTAGCATTTGAGTTGTAGCAATGAAAACATCCTCCCCCACATATCCTAGAAAACAATTTTTAATTTGGACATTATAAATAATCTATCAGTTTTATGGGTAGAAATATTATGACATAACCATCACAAAACTGTGAAGTTTCCTTCTATTCACGCATCATTATTTTTAACACGAAATTTAATTACTTAGATTGATATACATTAAATTATCAATGAGGGGATTATAAGTTGATGAGATGCCAAAACATTATACGCAAAAGTTAAACTAGTTACTAATCGATTGAAAAGTACATTCTATTACTAACACATCTTTACTGAATGTGGGTTCATTACTAAAGAATTATCCCATTAATTAACATCATAAAGATGTCCAATAATATATGTAGCTAGCTCACAAACACATGAAATCACAACATGCTGGAAATGGAAACAAACCAAACACTTAAGGAATATCATTCCAATTATTGTGGTTGCTCACAACTCTCAATGGATCCCTAGGTCAGTATTCCTCAATGTGGGACCCTCACTCCACACAAAAAAATAATCCAATTTGCAAAAACGTAAAAACCTCAATAAATAACACAAATCTATATGATTATGATTAAATGAATTTAATTCGTAACATAAACTTGCAGAAATGGAAATAAACTTATGCTATACATTCATCAAATGTCTATGAAATTACAAGTGTGACCCAGACCAAGGGGCCCTACTTGACTGGGAGCAATGTATGCATAAATAAACTTTACATAGTAATGTAGACCAATATATTACTAATATTCATGTCTTTACTAAATCTAGGTTTATCACTCACATGTCATATAAATAGAATTAAATATTAATTTTAAAGAATTATCCCATTAATTAACATCACAAATGTGTCCAATATGTCCAATAATTTTTGCAACTAGCTCACAAACATATGAAATCACATCATGCTGGAAATGGAAACAAACCAAACAATTGAGGAATATTAGTCCAATTCTTGGGGTTGATCACAACTCTCGATGGATCCCTAGGTTGATATTCCTCAATGCGGGGCCCTCACTCTACAAAAATAAAATAATTCAATTTGTAGAAATGTAAATACCTCAAGAAATAACACAAATCTATAGGATTATGCTTAAATGAATTCAATTAATAACACAAACTCACAAAAATAGAAATAAACTTATGCTACACGTTCATCACATGTCTGTGAAACTATAAGTGCATCCCAAATCAAGGGGCCCTACTTGACTAGGAGCACTCCAAGCATAAATAACTTTACATAGTAATGGAGAACAAAAATAATGTTTTAATATTAATTCATAAAAAATATTACAAAGTCCAAAACAATGAAACTAGTAGAAATAACAGATCAAAGTAACAATATGGCTAACCTATTAAGCTATTTACATAGATATATAAAGTTTAATACAACTGAACTTAGGCCGTGAAACATGAATTTGTCATTATAATTATGTGTACATTCATTGTGAAAATACAACAAAGGATGCACTCGTACAACCAACATCATATACACACACATACACACACACACAGGCACGCAACACACACACACACACACACACACACACACACACACACACACACACACACACACACATTAAAAATATCTTCCTAAATGAGATTGTCTGGTACATAGAATATATCCTAAATGGAGAAAATCGCCTTGGTTATATTGCTCATGGACGTGGATATCCATGCTACACTTTGGCTACCAGAACATTCTATCTTTTGGTAACTGCTTTGATGGCCTTGTTTATTAACTCTAACTTGAGGCCCCTGGCCTATGCATTCTGGTAACTAGAAACTAATCTTCTTGTAATTTATGCAAAAGAGATGCAATTCCCAAGCTTATTAGGTAGAGAAAATACACTAAAATACATACCAAATCAATGAATAAATGTGTAAAATAGTGTATAATCACCTTAGTACTCATGGCTTGCTAAAAACATGATATTGATAGGAATAACAAAAAATTATAAGGAAATGAAAGACAAAACAAAGGAAAATGGGTCACAAAAGGTGTTTGAGAGGTACTCTGGATGCGTCAAAGTTGAGACTTGTTATATCCACCACACCCACATTGTTGCACATCCTTGTTCTCATCCATGTCTGAACTTGAATGAGGAGGTTAAGTTTTTGTAGACCAGTATTTTGTCTCTTGAGAATATTTAGACTTCATTTTCTTATAGCGTTGCATCACACGGTCCAACATGGCATGCCATGATTTATGTCTCTCGACTAAGAATCGATTCCAAGCAGTGACTTGATCTCTAGATATCCTCAAACGTTAATTACTATTTCTTAAAATTTGATTTTCTAGCTCCAATTGTGTGCACTTCACTCTAAATTTTTTGACATTACTATGAAGGCTCTTTATCTTTAACCATTTTCTAGAATGTGGTTTGTCTATTACTTCTTTATTCATCATCAATTCTTAAGCCTTGGGAACCTAGTGTACCTCCGATGGTTCGAGTAATCCCTCAGGACCCTCAAGTGACCTCCATTATTTTATCTCAGGAAAAATCAAGAATTCCCTTGCCTTAACAAGCTCTTCTTTGTCTGGTTGTGATAACACATTTGACACTATTCACTCTATAATAAACATTACATTTTCACTCTCAAAACATCTAGTTCTAAGGTAAACATCACATCCCCATCCTTTAAAACATCAAGCTCTTGAATTTTTCCATACTTACCAATTTTATAACTATCAACAATCTTGACTTCAAGGTCGTTCAACACTTGAACTGCCTCAACCGATTCATTATCAAAAACATCCAATAATTTACCTCCATGATTGATATAATTTTAGGGTTATCTAGTACTGAAACATCCCTAAAAATCTCACACTCGGGAACATCTACCATTGAATCATTCTCAACCTTATTATGTTCATGAATACTTATCAATTAAGCATTCATAACAAAAACTTTCAACTTCCTCTTGTAAGACCTACTATTAAGTATTTGTTTATACCAAGCATATTCCATTCAAAACCAAGTTCATTACTAAACATACAAAAATAATTGTTTCCACATACTTGGTTTTTCCCAGTTTATGTTGATCCTCTGATGACGTCAATTCATGGTTGAATCTGAGTCCTAAGCTCCCACTTCCAAACTAAATGATTCCTCCCATGTAATCAAGGACCAACCTCTCTACTCCCTGAGCCAAAAGACTTCAAGATCAAATTATTTTAGACCCCTTTCCAAAAAATACAAGAAAAAAGGCCAAATGTTTTAGGTCTATAGCCAAAATACTGAACCCCATGGCTTATGCCCCAATTGATAGAGATAAATCCTTAGCCCTAATTATTTTCCCCCAATTCACAGAGTTTCCCTCTATGATCTAAATTTTCACCCTTTCTCCAAATTTCCCATGCAAAAGAAACACCCCTGTCCACTTCTCATTTTAATTTTTTTACATGAGGAAGGTTTATTCCCTTTGAGGAAGACCCCGCCCTCCTATCAACCAATCACTTTGACCTTATCCATTTATTCACTATTACTTAAGTCAGTTTTCTTCCTTTTTTATTAAATGTATATTTAAGTGATATTTTGAACTTGTTGGTTCCATTGACTCAAGCGAGGGACCTTTCTATATTACTTTGGCACGTCTTGTTCAAATTTATGAAATTAAATTAATCTTGTCTCTTTTAAAATAAAAATAATTTATTATTTAATTGAAATTTTATTAATGAGATTAAATTAATATATTCTATGATATTTTTAGTAATCAAGGTATTAATTGGTACTTTTAACCATTATTTCATTTTTCATATTCTTAGACATTTTATATAATTAAATTGGTATAACAAACCTATCTTTACACGCATTCCTATGTGTGAAAAACCTTCCATTTTTTTTAGCACATGCTTAATAATTTCCCTTAGTCACACGTATATGGTAAATCAGTTGTATTAGGATTTATTATTTCCATACTATGATATATATATGTCTCTGTGTGTGTGTGTGTGTGTGTGTGTGTGTGTGTGTGTGTGTTATAACTATCTTAAGTTTTGGTTTCGGTAAGGCTTTGGGAAATGATCCTAGGTTATGTTAAATGTTATACTTACTATAGCCACCACCTATATTGGTTAATTGTATAGTATTATTATATTTTGACCCTCTGGGAAATCCTGTGCTATAGCTGGAATGAATTCACTAATTGAATTCACCCTAATGGACATAAGTTAATCTTTTTGGTTTCCTCTTCTCACGATTACTTGATGATATCAAACCCTGTGATGGCGACTTGTACAAAACTTACTACTCGAATGAAAACAATTTATCCCACCAAGACCTGGCTCTTACCTATGCCATTCATGCCCACTCCACTCCATAGGTTTCATCCTCATATTCTCTATACCTACCCCATCACGCAATCTTGCATTCGGTGGGGTTCTTGAGCTATTCAATGTTGATGACTGGAGTTTTATGCTTACTTACCCTAAAGAAATGGATTTCTTGTCAAGTTTATGTAGTAATAAATATTAGTTTTAATCTCGTATTTCATGCCCATTCATTGAGTTCCAAGTCATTCAAGACCATGTGATTTGCCAGGTGATTGTGTTAGTTTTAGTACTGAATGATGGGAATATGAGTTGGGAAAATCAACAGGGACCATTCCAACCCTAAACCCTACCCTGGCCATGAGACAAAGGTCATTTTTTTTTACTGGTTTTCTACGATACAACTATTGCTCCACTGCTTTAACGCTCATTTATTCCCTTCCTGACTCTTAGAGTAAGTTTCAGGTTACAATGTATCATTTCTCGTTTAATCCCCTTGGTGAGCTCCAGTATTGTAGCAATAATGCTACAACTCCTGGGGCTTCCTGTCTCTTAATTTTATCAACCCGGTAGTTCGTACAAACTTGGAAGCGGTGGTGCTATATGCACAAGTACTAGCTCTTGTCGCAGCTGTCACTTGGTCAGCTGGCACAAGTCCGCTAGGGCTCAAGCCAACTTCTATAGGCTCTCAGAAGAAGCTTGCTAATTGATGGACGAAAGCTAATCTCAAAGGAAAGCTACTTTACTTGACAAAAATGAACTGAAAGCAAATCAAAGCATGTAAACCTAGGAAACCCTAATTTAACTAGTCTGACCTCTACAATGCAAGGAATGTAAATGCAACTTCTACCAATGCTGTCACTACCTCTAATAAAGGAAAATGCATGAATCTAAACTACTTGCATCATGAAAGTTATGTTTTTGTATTTTTCCTTTAAGTGTGTGGAATGATGGTGATCTTGTGCTAACTAGGGTTTGGTTGCACAGATGGGATGGAGAAGGAAGGAAGGCGTGGGATAGGTTGGAGAGGCTAGGAGAGGTCCCTATGGATCCTTAGCATCCATCCACAGAGGTTCCTCGC